>JAUPFP010000072.1:0-630000 GCA_036925085.1 Brachycybe producta
ATTATCTCGACTACGAAATATGATGTCACCTATAATGTCTATTTTTCTATTAATCACACGACAGAGTTATATAGCTACCCTTATTGTCATGATGGTTAGTAACTTCTTAGTTAAGTTGTTTCCGAATTGGGCTGTTGGGGTATTCTACTGTTGAAACAAAAGTGTGGTACGTGCTGTGAATTATTATATCAGTAATCGACTGAAAGAATCATAAAAAGCTAGTTCATAAGGCGCTATTTGGATGGATGTTGAGTTTGTTATTACTTTGATACATTTGAATTTCTTATGTGGGCTTTAAACGGACCGTTTTGCGTCGTATTTATTTATGCTTTTTACTTTGGGACCCAAATAAAAATTTAGAAAAGTGCAAAATTGTTTTTAGAAGTTGTATTTTATGCAAATAAACAAAATATGCCCCAAATATAATAATAATAATCATAATAATGTAACGCACCACTTTCCGGGGGGGGGGGGGGGGGGGGTAGAATTTGCTCAGGGGTTTCAGTTCGCTCTTTTGGGCGGAAACAAACTAGTCTCTCTCGTTGGATTCGTCATTGTCCATTTTATGTAATTTATGCAAACTTTTGGTCATATGTATTACTAAAATTTTTTTCAATTCATTTTTAGGCATGGAGCATAACATATCACAGTTGGCTGACATTTATACTTTTGTTATGGTCGTGCATACTTTGGATGATGCCAAGTTCTCGTAAAGCTTGCCTGCAGTCGTCTCCAGCATTAGTTTTTTACGCTTGGGTTTTGCTCATCATCCAATACATTTACGGGTTGAGTCTCACTGATGAAGAGCTACCACAAAAAATAGAGGCTGTTAACTTGACACAAATTGGACTTGTGAAATACCCTCATCTACCTTGTCTTCCACTTGCAGTAAAAGTAGGCTAATATTTTGACGATTTCTTCTTCTTCTGAATTTGTATGAAACGTTTTTATTGTGTGTAGGTTCTTTACACCGTTATGTTTTGGATAACGTTGAGGCAGTATATGGAGGAAAGATTTCGAGAAAACAATCGAGACATTGTAGATGGAGTCATGATGCAACCGTTTAATATGGCGTTTAGTACTGCTCAAGCAGGATCAGTCGCATTGGGTGAGGTCCATCATTCCTGTAGCTCTCTTTGTAAGAAATAGGGATGTCCGATTCTATTAATTGATGAATCGATTTTTTTTGTTTCCGATTAATCGTATAAATTGATTCGATACAAGCTGTCATAAAATTGAATGAAATCCATTCCAAATCTTACACAATTCTCTTTTTGGAGTTTTTGTCTCCGAAACTTTTTTTTCTAAATTTTACTGTTGTAATTGCTTACACAAGTTACAAACATATTATCGGCACAGTCTGCTATAGTTTTTCTTTACAAATCGAGCTCCCAATATCAGCGTGACGTCATGTTGAAGTGACTTGAAACGTTCTGCTAACTTTCAGCTAATTTTTGCAGACGTTATGCGTTCCTTACAAAACGCAATTGTTGAAGTGATTTGGAAATCATAAGAGTAACAGAATGTGATGTATGACTTCTTATGTTTGTCGTCAATCTCATTTAATGAGGGATTAACGCAAAATAGAAGAAAATAGTTATTTAAATTAAAAAAATTGAATTGCATCGTATCAAATTCTGTAAAAAATGGTGTCATCTTGAATTAAAACTGGTGTATGAATTAATATTTTTTTTATCAGATGTACAGAATCAGAGTGCTGTTCAGTCTAGTCCTTTCATGAAACATCTCGGCGACTTTGTGCTCCGGATTTTGACTACTTATTGGATTTGGGTTGTAGCTTGCATGCTTATGATCATTAGTCTTCAAGGGGAAAAAGTCGTCATTTTTCGAATCATGTATATGGCGCTGTTCCTGTTTTTTATTCTCAATTTTCAGGTACACGTTTAACGAAGTTGCATGTTTTAAAATTAAGCTGCTTGATTAAATTAAACATCCGTTTGTGTTGTGTCTGTAGTTGTCTTACAGACTGTGGCGGACAACAATGTATGCTTTTTGGCTCACTGTGATCATCTACTCAATGCTAGTGCTGATCTTAATCTACACGTATCAATTTGAGAATTTTCCTTACTATTGGTCTCAATATCTTTACGTCTCAACAAAGCTGTACATCGACTGTTTATTTTGAAATTTGTTTTCAGTGGTTCTTTTTTCTAATTTTGAATTATTTATTATTTAGTCAACGAGATATTGGCTTGGAGATATACGATACGGGACAACTGTTTTTGAAACTTTTACCACCGACATTCTTTGTTGTTATAACCATAATTCAGTTGCATTACTTTCATAAGGATTTCTTAAGGATGTCGGATATTGAACATCGGTAATGAAATTCAAGGCGAGCAAACATTTTAAGAACATTTATTACGATAAAATTCAAATTGGAACTAGAATGACAGAAGATTGTTAAACAAGAAGTGTGCCAGTCATAAGATGGGGATTTTGGAATTGGGGGAACCTATACGAATAGTGGATTTTGCCCGTCGTAGGAAGTAACAGATGTATACTGCCATATAGCGGTGAAAGGTTATAATAGTTACCATTTATACAACGTCAGAGCGTTAGTGCCATTGCAAATGATATCAAGTGGGCTAAAGGTATAACTATTACCACTGACAATGTCAGAGGGTTCCACGTTAGAGCGTTCTCGAGAGTGAGATGTGGGTGCTTATAATAAGTTTTTTTATGGAAGTATCTTATGAGAAGTTTACTTTTAAAAGGTATCGTCATGAGAATTATTTAGCAATATCAGCAACTTATTTTAGTTTCTAAAACACTTTGAATTTTTCGCAATGTTTCTCTTGAAAATTGTTTGCTTGAAAACCATAAATGTTCTCAGAACCACTGTGGTTAATTCAATTATCCAGCCATCTTAAATGAATTAATCTGTTTCTTATATTAAGTTCTCCTGATGATTCCAACGAGGCATATGCTTCAAAAACCCCGCCTCCGCCTGAACGCATTGAGAGTAATGTGGATGTTAGTCCTGATATATTGGGCGCCGGTGATAGTGTTGCTGTAGAGGCAGAGGTTGAAGCACGGAAGCAACTGAGCGATCCTCGACCTGTGATTGTTGGGATTCCATCAACTCCCACTGGAGATGAACTGTTTAATGAGGAACAAAGCAAGCAGGTTGAAGTTAAGAAGGAGACTGACATGGCTGATCGTAAGAATGGTTTGTTTCTATGGTTAGACGTGTCTTAGGTTTTCATTGAGAAATATGATTTGTGGGTTTAAAATGTATAAGGTGGAAATCTGTTTAACACGGAAAATCGGATAACACGAAATATGCAGTTCGGTTGTTTCGTTCGCGAGATTACGATTCTAGCCAAAATTCTTTTTCTAACTTGAAGTTCTCGTTTTCCATATTCATTCCATTTCACTGAAAACATTAACTGTGTTTCTGGAATTCGCATTATTTCTGCATTGTGATTACCTACCTTTTTAGGTCTTGCAAGAAAAGAAAATATTAAGAATTGATGTCAAAATTCAAATTCACCAATCACCGAGAGCTTTTTCTCTCAATTACGTTATTAATTTATGCTTTCGACGGCTAAGCAATTGATATAAGAGGAAAAGTAGGGGTAGGCCTATAGAAGTAAATACATTGTTTTAAGCCAAAAGATTGAGCAAGAGCAACATGGTTGTTTGATTTAAATCATGTTTTAAAATTTTAAAATTTTATAGAAGAAAACTTTTTTCTTACTTTGTTTTTTATTTTTTGTTACTTGACCTGATGTCTTGAGTTGAAGGCAGCAAAACTTGTTACTGTGTTTAATTAAAGTACTCAGCAGGAAAGAAACAGTCGCAGAGTTTCAAGATTTTAACTGATATTTCATTGTTTCTAGTTTCTTCATTTTTATTCAAATGTTATAAGTTAGTCATGATTTAAACTGATTTAGGCCAACAATTTTATATTGTCATTCACAGTCATTGTGACATTTTTTATTCTTTGCACTTCTCCGAATCTTTTCTAAAAGTTCTGAAATTCAATTTCATTAAATTCATTTCATTCGCTTTTAATCTTCAAAGCATATAAATAATGTAATGCTATTGTTTATTAAATGTGCACATTATAATTGTACACAATTGGTGTATATTATTTGAAAAGTAAATAGAATTTCAATTTTTTTCTTACAAAAAAATCTGATTTAAATAAAAAAAAATCCAATTTTTTAAAAAAAAATTTAACTTTTATTTTAAAAAAATCATGACTTTTAACAACCCTGCTTTTCCAAGCTTTTTGAGACTTCTGGAGCCAGTTGAGTGCTTGTTAAACATGTTTCACTGTAGTTGAAATCTATTTTGTATTGAAGAGATTCACCTTAAGTTGGAGGTAGAATGATGCCAAGTTCGAAAATTCATTAACGATTCCAAATAATTTGGAGATATGGGTCTGTTTCGTTATCTTGTGTTCACACATGTTCATCACATATTTTAACTCAACAGTGTAGACGAGTCGAAAGCAGTTAGAGACCATTACCTCCAGAAATTTCCTTTTCAAAATATTGTCAAGACGTACCCAACGATTACCAAAACGATTTTTAAAATTTAAAATAAGTCATTAACATAAGTGAAATTAAAAAAATCAATTAACTTTATATAAAAGGATTTTGTCAGATACATGTGCCACCAAACAACAGTGTGAGCTTTTGACGTCGACTCTATTTTTCTGACCAACTTGTAGATGTTGTTTCTTGTAACTCGTTCTTCTCTGCATTGCGCGGTGCCCGCACGGAGAAGATTCGAGCTACAGAAAGAGTTCGATGGTGATGGATTGCGATCATCCTCCTGCATGGGGGTGAAATCTGTGCAGAAGGATGGTGGCCATCCTATCCTCCATCGACGCTGATGTACATCTCCTCCTGTTGATATTTACCGGCAGTAGAAGATGTTGTAGCTGCATCAGGATCTGTATGCGCTCTTTACCTTATGGTGTCTCCGGCCTTTGTAGAGAAGTTATTAGTTTCGGAACATAAAGACAACTTGGTTTCTTATTGTAACAATTTTATTCATCTTTGTAAAGAAACGTGAAGATTACAAAGACTAATGTTATTTATCAAAGGTGCGTCCTCATGCCCATGATGTGGTACGGAAATATTCAACGTAATACAACAAGTTAGAGCAAAGACAAGGACGAGGAACAAAGAGGAACATGGTCCTTTTATACCTTGGACCTGTGTACACCTACAAGGTGTAACCAAGTCCAAGTGACCAAGATCCTAAGTGTATCACTCTGCCGTCAGGATATTAATTGGGAAAGGAGGGAGGGACAAACAGGAGTTGTTAACCCCCCAGGCTATAGTTTTGGCGGGAGCAGGAGTTGCTGGGTGTTACAACAGACTTTGGCAATAAAAAAACCAAAGTATACTCCTCTACTCGAATTTTGATGTTGTCACCGTATATTACTTTTAACTCCCTATTCACTATTCATTTCAAAGTACTATTGATTTAATATTTGAATTATACCACGTGCCACGTGGCTCTCGAGTTGATTGGAAAGTTGAATTGAGTTGAATATGACTAGGGGATACATGTATTTGACTAAGGAATTATGAAAATGTTAGGTGACAACATTCGCCACTAAATTGAAGGGTAGACTTTCGTTTTTAGAAATTTAAAATGGCGTTTCGTGACTCATAAAAGTCACTTAATTAACTTTTTTATTATTTTATTGACTTGTTTTTAATTTTATGAATTATTTTGGCAATCGTTCGTTACGTCTTGACAATATTTCAACAAAAAATCCTGAAGGTAATGATCTCTTAATGACTGATTTACTAACCACATTTAATGTTTTAGTGTCTTTTAAGAATACTGCACTGCGCTACATTAAGGTTTGCGGGAAACATGGGATGTACTATTTTGATCTAGTCAGTGAAGTTGTTTGGAGGTTCTTGGAAATCCATATGATGAAAATCGTTTTGTTTGCCGCTCTCATGTTAGCAGTACATGACGTAAGTCAATTGTCAATTTGTATTAAAAAATGCGCATTGAAACTAATTGAAACTTTATTTTTCTTTAGGTGTGTGCAATTCATGTTGTGTTTATAGTTCTTGTGACTGTGGCCTTACCATGTCGTCCTCTGCAACTTTTCATATCACACGGTTGTGCTATTTGGGCTTCTGTTCTTCTTTTATCAAAGATGATTTACCAGATTGATTACATAGAGGAGATCTGGACTGTTAACTGTACTGTAAGTACAAATGGGCAAACGGTCAGTTTCAGTCTTGTTTCTTTGACTTAAGAGTTTTGGAAATTTTGGATTACAATAATTTTATTAATTTTTGCATCATATTTAAAGTTGTCCAATGTTAAGTTTTCAAAGTGCAATGTGCCCCTCTCTCCTTCTCCCTTTTCCAACTTACCCCCCCCCCCTCCAATTTAATGTTACGGGGTTTTTGGATGGGGAGAGCGCAACATAATGTTGACCTTGAGAGAAGAAGTGGTTCATTTAAATTTATATAAATTCCGATGTGCTTACGCGTTTTTGTCCTTGTTTGCAAAACATTACTGGTACAGGGAAGGAAAGATGTGGTTCAAGTGTTAAAACGTTACTCACATGAAAAGGACAGACCTGGCTTAATATATATATACTAGTGGGGTAACCCGTCATAAATGACGGGAGCCAAATTCACAGGCCCACAAATCCATGTCCTGCCTTAGAATTTCTTTTCCTCCGCCCTTTTATGACGTCAGACCAAGTAACAAACCAATTAGAAATTGATGACGTTCATAAAACAGCTGAGCAAAAGAAATTCTAATGCTGGGCACAATTGCTTGTGATAAACTGTAGTTTAATTTTGCTACTATTATCCCCTCCCCTTTTTATATTTGATAGAGAAAATGAGCTTTTCATTTTCTCTGGTGTGCTCATGCGCGTCGTTTGTTCCTTTTTTACTGATTTACTCCTTTCATTTCAAATTCAGCCACCCCCTTCCACTTTTTTTCAACCCTCCACGTTTCTCTCTCTCTATCCCCCCCTTCTACGCTTTCCAACCTGTTCCCCTCTCCAATTTAATATCACGGGGTTCTTGGATGGGAAGGGTGCAACATATAGTTGACCTTGAGAAAAAAAGCTGTTCATTTCTTCATTTATTTAAATTTATATAAATTCCGACGTGCTTCAAGGGTTTTGTACAGTGTTACTCCACACACACACGCACACATATACACAGACCTGGGATATTATATATATAACTAGTGGGGTAACCCGTCATAAATGACGGGAGCAAAATTCACAGGCAATCGTGCGCATGCACGTCGTTTTTTCCTTTTTTTAATTCTTTCATTTTAATTTCAGTCACCCCCTCCCACTTTTCTCTCTCTCCCCTTCTACACTTTCAACCTTTTCCTCTCACCCCTCCCACTTTTCTCTCTCTCCCCCCCCCCCTTCACTTTCCAAAGGAAGAGTTCAACATATAGTTGACCTTGAGAAAAAAAAACGGTTCATTTATTGAAATTTATATAAATTCCGACGTGCTTGAAGGGTTTTGTACAGTGTTACACACACACACACACATACATACACAGACCTGGGATATTATATATATAATAATTAAGCGAGGTCTGTCTGTGTGTGTGTGTGCTTGAGTGTGTGAATGTAACAAAACCTTGAAGCACGTCGGAGTTTATATAAATTTAAATGAATAAATCAACAGCTTTTTTTTTTCTCAAGGTCAACTATATGTTGCACTCTTCCCATCCAAGAACCCCATGATATTAAATTGGAGAGGGGAAAAAGGTTGGAAAGGGTGGGGGAGAGAGAGAGAAACGTGGAGGGGGAAAAAAGGAACAATTGACGCGCATGCGCACACCAGAGAAAATGAAAAACTCATTTTCTCTTTCAAATATAAAAAGGGGAGGGGATAATAGTAGCAAAATTAAACTACAGTTTATCACAGGCAATTGTGCCCAGCATTAGAATTTCTTTTGCTCAGTCCTTTTATGAACGTCATCAATTTTTAATTGGTTTGTTACTTGGTCTGACGTCATAAAAGGGCGGAGGAAATGAAATTCTAATGCTGGGCACAGGCACGTAGCGTGGAATTTTTTTTTTTTGGGGGGGTCCAAAACTTTTAACCAAGGGGGTGTTCAGTATAAGCACTGGCGTAGCTAGGCACCCGCAACTGCGGGGGGGGGGGCGCAGCAGGAACGTCACGAACAGCGGAAACGTCCAAACAACGGTACGAACAGTCGGGGAAAATAGTAGGAACAGTCCGAAGGTTTGGTTTAGTAAAATTAAGTTGTTACAGGGGGTCTTGGGGGTGCAGACCCCGACTTTTTTTTTAACAATTATTAAATCAAATTAGTCCATTGTTCCGACTGTTCCGTAATTTGTTCAATGGGAGGGAACGGTCAGAAAAATGGACAAATTAGATTTAATAACGCTAAAAAAAATAGGGGGCTGCGCCCCCAGGCCTCCTGCAACAAGCTTCATTTTACTAAACCTAACCTTCCGACTGTTCCTACTGATCTGCCGTTCATCAAAATAGCACCTCCCCCCAGTATGAGGCTAAGTGGAGGGGGACTTAAAGGGGGCGCAAAGTTTTACGTGGGGGGGGGGGGTGCAACCAAGCCTAGCTACGCCACTGCACCAGCCTAATTAATATTTTAAATGAAATAATAAAATGTATAGGCCTACCTATTTTTGGTCATTAGTGGAATCGATTTCCAAATATTTTTTCTGCATTGGCAACAAAAGGAAAGTTTATATAAAACAATTTTTTATACATTATAAATGGGTCTCAAAATGAAAAAAAAGTTCTGATTTCGCGGGGGGGGGGGGGGGTCCGGACCCCATGGACCCCCCCCCCCCCCCCACGCTACGTGCCTGGCTGGGCACAATTGCCTGTGATAAATTCTAGTTTAATTTTGCTACTATTATCTCCTCCCCTTTTTTATATTTGAAATAGAAAATGAGCTTTTCATTTTCTGTGGTGTGGTCATGCGCGTCGTTTGTTCTATTTTTTACTCCTTTCATTTCAATTTCAGTTTCCCCCTCCCCCTTTTTTCCCCCCTCCACGTTTCTCTCTCTCTCCCCCACCCTTTCCAACCTTTTCCCCTCTCCAATTTAATATCATAGGGTTCTTGGATGGGGAGAGTGCAACATATAGTTGACGTTGAGAAAAAAAGTGGTTCATTTATTTATTTAAATTTATATAAATTCCGACGTGGTTCAAGGTTTTTGTCCTTGTTTGTACAGCGTTACTTAAAAAAGGAAGGAAGGAAACATCGAAGGATAGACGGGCTTAATAGGGGCCTATATATATATATATATATATATATATATATATAATACATGTATATATAATTGTATTATTATTATTAATAATAATTATTATATACGTTTTTAAAATAAAAATCCGTTATGTTTACCGAATTTTCGACGAATGTTTGCCATATTTTTGAAGAATGTTCGCCATATTTTTGACGAATGTTCGCTAAAATAAAATTACCGGTAATAGAATATGGCCCAAATTTTGATATTTCTGACAATGAAATATTTTTCCTCAACCTTATGTAAATTTAATTATACAGTAATGTTATACTTAAAGTTATACTGTATACAAGGGGAATTGGGAACGCTTCCTATGTTTTTGTTATTCGAAGTAAGTTTTTGTTTCACTAGTGTTATTTTTTTTGTTTCTATTCTAAAGGATGTGGAAGTTGTAAATCATACCGAACCGTACCCATTTAACGAGACCATTAACAACGCTCACTGGTTGGGTTATAACAAAGTTTTGGACTTGCCTGACTATTTAAAGGTGATTTTATAATTTACATTTTATTATGCTATTTAATTAATTGTTATTGAATATTTAGGGATATGTCGGCCTCATTCTTGTTTTGTCGGTTCAAGCTGTTGTGCGAGTTCGTCAGCGCTATCATCGCAACCAAGATCCAAATATGCCAGAACCAAAGCATGGTGTCGTTTTTCCAAAAATAACGCGTGCTAATGCCGACTGTGGACTATGGGAATGTGCTCAGTATCTTGTCAATTATGGGTTTTACAAGTTTGGCGTTGAGGTCAATATAGGCTTTTTATTTTAAATTGAAATAATTATATGCTTACAAGTTTTAGCATGAGCTTGTTTTTTTCCTTCCTAATTCAGATCAATTTTGTGACGATGGTTGCAGTGATTGGTGTGAGGTTGGATATTTGTGCCGTTATTTATGCCCTTTGGCTCGGAGGAATGTTCAATTTGAAACGAACTACGTTGGCACGTGTTTGGCCGTTTTATGTCGCCTTTTTAGCCATATTGCTCCCTATCCAATATACTCTTTGTGTTGGATTTCCGCCTGGGTTTTGTATTGGTAAGCTACTCTTTGTTTTAATTTTTGCTTGATTTATTGATTGACAGAAGATTACGTTTGTCGATCTTCTTGCGTTTGCATGCTCTGGAATCAACTTAACACATTTTGTTAGCATTTGATATTGTCATGTTAGTATTATAAATAATATTAGAGGTTGGACGAATCCTAAATTTTCTCGACTCCGAATCCTAAAAGGTTTTCGAATTCCTCAAATCTCCCGAATCTCTCGAATCCTTCATATAAGAATCTTAAATTATTAAATTAAGAAGATACAAATAAATGAAATAATATTAAATAATAAATTATTAATATTAAAAAACAGTGTGGCACTCATTGTCGCCGCAAGGTGATAATGGTGATCCGAGGTACCACTGAAATTGCAACAATTGCCGTTTTTTGTTAGTGAACGCTTCTATTGGACGTCGATGGAGTTAAAACTAATTTTACCAAAGTTTTTAACAGTTTTTTTAGGTTAGGAATCGAAAGATTTAAAAGACGAAAAAAGCACGAAGATTCGAGTGTCCCATTATTATTATTATATATATAATATCCCAGGTCTGTGTGTGTGTGTAACATAGGAATTTATATAAATTTGAATAAATGAACTGCTTTTTTTTCTTAAGGTCAACTACATGTTGCACCCTTCCCATCCAAGAACCCCATGATATTAAATTGGAGACGGGAAAAGGTTGGAAAATGTAGAAGGGGGGAGAGAGAAACGTGGAGGTAGGGGGTGACTGAAATTGAAAAAAAGGAGTAAAAAAAAAAAAAAACGACGCGCATGCGCACACCAGAGAAAATGAAAAACTCATTTTCTCTTTCAAATATAAAAAGGGGAGGGGATAATAGTCGCAAAATTAAACTACAGTTTATCACAGGCAATTGTGCCCAGCATTAGAATTTCTTTTGCTCAGCCCTTTTATGAACGTCATCAATTTCTAATTGGTTTGTTACTTGGTGTGACGTCATAAAAGGGCGGAGGAAAAGAAGTTCTAATGCTGGGCACAATTGCCTGTGAATTTTGCTCCCGTAATTTATGACGGGTTACCCCACTAGTTTCTAAATAATATTGTATTGTGTGACTCCGGAAAAAGAGGCCGAGATGTTTTTTTCGCCATATCGATTCCTCTGTTTTCTGGTGCATGTCTTTCTCATGTACATGTGATCTCGCGTTTCTCCAACCAATAATATTTATTTATTTCAATTTGTAGATTGGTATGCATTTGCCAAATCGATAATACATCCTTTTGTTTGGGGGAGGGAGAAGAAGGTTGAAATACCATGAAAGATTTTAATTAATTTTTTGGGAGAACAAAAAATAAAAATGTCATTGGAATGGTCTAATTCATTTTATTTATTTTTTTCAATACAAAAATATTTATGTTTAGTTTTAGCTAAATTGGAGTAGCAATCCAATGAAAACGAAATGCGAAGTTTATTGCAGTCGCTTCAATGTAACTTTAAGCTTGTGATGTTGGACGAATTCATAAAAAGTCTAGAATCGTACGACTCGCATCTGATAATCTGTGCATTATCTTGATTTTATAAGAAAATATTAAGATGTTTTATGAACATCTGACGTACGAAGAAATTGAAAATGAGTTATACTCGGGTTATGTCCATGTGTCTTGCAGTGCACTGCATGCTACCACCAATTAGTGACGTCTTGGCGTCTTTCGATAGACCATGCTACACTCTTATCTCAATGGATGCACCCTTCTCATCACTTTAAGACTTAGCACAATAAGACAGAGACGTAAATTGCGCATTTAGCGGCCGTGTGCTTAATGTTTGCTAACGGTTAATTAGCACTAAACTCTTGAACTTTTATATGAAACTTCCCGTCAAGAGTTGATAAGTTTAGCCATTGTTTTCACTATTTCACAGTTAGTAATCATTAAGAAACTAGTGGGGTAACCGGTCATAAATGACGGGAGCAAAATTCACAGGCAATTGTGCCCAGCATTAGAATTTCTTTTCCTCCGTCCTTTTATGCCGTCAGACCAAGTAACAAACCCAACAACCCAATTCATAAAAGGGCCGAGGAAAAGAAATTCTAGTTTAATTTTGCTACTATTATCCCCTCCATTTTTATATTTGAAAGAGAAAATGAGCATTTCATTTTCTCTGGTGTGCGCATGCGCGTCGTTTTTTTCTTTTTTTACTCCTTTCATTTCAATTTCAGTCACCCCTCCCACTTTTCCCCCCTTCACGTTTCTCTTTCTCTCTCTCCCCCTTCTACACTTTCCAACCTTTTCCCCTCTCCAATTTAATATCATGGGGTTCTTGGATGGGAAGGGTGCAACATATAGTTGACCTTGAGAGAAAAAAAAAGCTGTTCATTTCTTCATTTATTTAAATTTATATAAATTCTCATGTGCTTCAATGGTTGTACAGCGTTACTTCAGGCAGACAGATAGATAGATACTAGACCGGCCTGAATCACTTTTCCTTCCAAATAAATTTTTTTAGACAAAATTAGAAAAAAATATTGTCTGTTAAACATTGACATTATTTATAAAAAGAACTTCATACCTAAGGCCGGGTCCACATCAAGCTGACAAAAATACAACAAAATGCAAGAAAAGCAGATTCAGAAAACGAAAAATAAACAGAAACAATTGTCAGTTGTACTCAAGACAAACACACAACAAATCTGTGTTGTTTTTTGTTTCTATAGCTGTCCACATAGACATGTCTTCACTGTTCTGTTATTGTTTTATTACTAACTGTCAACACTGCACAGACTAGAGTTGAAACAATTGTTGTGTAGTACCGAAACAAAACAAAACCCTTTTGATGTTTACCGACTTAAGCTTAGACATGGAATTGCTTGTGACATTGCAGACAAAACACGAGAGTCGCAGAAACCTATTAGAATTGTCAGCAGTTTGTCTCTGAACACGGAGTTTCTGTTTTGATTGCGTTTTGGGCCCAGCCTTACTTCACACCTAAAACAAAAAGACATGCATGATATTTTTACCCCAACGTTTCAAGCCATGGAGGAAATGACACGGTGGGGAGAATCATCTCACAACCGTCATTTTTTTCACTTACCTGAATGCTTTTACAATATGCTGATTAAATAAGAAGTAACATCTGATGTTTAAAAGTTTAATAAGAGTTTTCACAGGACTGTATTTTTTCCAATTTTTAAGATTATCCATGGAGCAAGGATTTCATGCATCAGGAATTACGAGAATGGCTTTTTCTTCCTGATTTTGCAAAGCCATTGGCTGCATATAAGCTAGCAGGTAGGTTGATTTTTTTTGTATCGTTTTTGTGTTCTTTTTGGCAGTTAATTATTTTATTTTTACTATTTCAGTTGATTTCTTCCAACTTTTATTTGCTTGTTGCCAACTTTTTGTCTTCCAACTTGAGTTTTTACCAAATGCAGAACATTATGATGGTGGTAGTAATAAAGAACTCACGTATTCCGTTACTCCCGAACCAGAAGCGGGGTACAGCCATGATTTCGTAACATATACAAAGTAAATACACATTTTTTGTCGTCTATGCACGAGGGTACATTATATTTATTGAGTAATATATTTTGTGTGTTTCAAAAGATCTTATTTGGATCTTGTGAAAGTTATTGTGTTTTCTATGTTCTACTGGGTGACGCTGGCAATAATATTTTTGGCTGGAACGAATCGTGTCAGTCTATTTGCCATGGGTTATGTCATCGGATGTTTCCTTTTTCTTTGGAATGGCCAAGATTTTTACTTGAAACCTCTTAGGACTATTCTAAGATTGTAAGTGTCATACATTCTTGTATTTCAATTGTTTTATTACATGACATATTCTTAAGCAACTTGTGAATTTACTTCAAATGCAGTTTTGTCTTAAATTCTCCATTTATAATAGACTGATATCAGTATTATATTTTCTTATTATTTTAATACAACTTTCAATTTCTTAAGCGTTGCTAAAGTGCGCTAAGTGTTGTTCTCTTTCATTTGGTTATTTTGTTATGATCATTCATGTTGTTATCCATGTGAAGCCTAAACAACTTGCCACCTGCATTCACGTCATGTGCATAAGGTATAGTTTTGAATCGGCCCTATGTTAAGGTATCCCGCTTCAAATAAACCATAAATGTGAGAATATAAATAAGGAAACACTTAATATACTTAAAGAGAACAAAATTACAAACAAATTAAAGAGCGAAATTCATACAATACATGTATAAACTTTACTATCAGATAGTTTGATTTTCTTAGAAAATCCAACTCTAGTAATATTTTTCTCGAACAATTGTATTCATAAAAAATCTGCAATGAAATTAGAAATTTGATAAAGTTTCATAAACCGTGTTCTACAGGCATGACGGTACTCGAATTGTTGAATAAATACAAAATAACAATTAAGTGCGTTCAGTACCTAAGCACTTTTGAAACTGCTCGAGCAATTTCGATCTGCTTAGGATTTGAATGCCAAATAAAAACCCGCTCGATGAAGAACGCTTGAACGAGCGGGAAAAAGTCAAAAAGGTAAACAATTTGCTATTTTTTTTTCTCTCGTAAAAGGGGAGAAACACGCTCCAGCTCAAAAACTATTTAAGTTTGGGCGAAACGGAGTTCAGATTCTGGAAGTTCGCACTTGATTATATTATAATTAGACACAAACTTACGTTTGAATGACTGGTAGTTTTTTGCGAGACGATATTTTTTAGCGGTTCTAGTGCCACTTTTACCGGCAACAACCGTAGAGCAACAGTCTCTCCATTATTTTGGACATAAAAATGTTTCTGTCAATTCGTTTTGAGCTCTTATTGGAGGCGGCTCAAACGAGCAGTGGTCGTAAAAAGAGGTGCTTAGGAACTAAACGCACCCGTTATCTGTTAATGATGAACCAAGACCTGGACATTCGCATGTCTCAGCATACCATAAATGTAATACAAAATAGTATTAGTGCAGAACCACGCATGATAATTTGTGCCGCAGCTAAGCTTGTCCCGTCCTCCTTTGTGAGGAATTTTGTGTGGAGGACATTTTTGCTTTTGTGGAGGACAGAGGACATTTCTTTCGAATGGAGGACTGTCTTCCACAAAGGAGGACGGGTGGCAAGCCTAGCCGCATTACATATGCTCATTCTGCTCGTTTTCAACTTTGTACAAACTTTTTATATCACGTTTAGAAATAATCGATACATGTATACTATAGTGTATACCTTTTGCAATTTTGTAACTGAATTTAACTAAACTAGCCGTTATTTCACTGAAATAGATTGGGAATTTATAAACATGCTGTATTTAGTCTCGAGTATTTTGACATTTTCAAGGTTTATTTAAGTTTTTTTCTCTAATTGTAGATGGAACACTCTTCTAGCCTACAACATTTTTGTAATCTTCACCAAAACTATTCTTCAGGTAATCAGTTATTTTTAATATTTATTTTGAATATCAAGGTTTAACTATAATAGTATTCACCATTTAGCTTATTGGATGTGTTTTCTGGGACAATATGAAGGATAATTTTTGTTGGACTGTACAACTGTTTGGCATTGCTTGCTTGAAAAAATTTGACCGTCAACAATCAACAGGTAAATAGACTATTTTTCATTATGTTTATTTAAATCCATAAACTTATAAACAAGTAACAGATCTTCGAAAATTTTCCCTTTGCATCGGTTATTTTTTAATTTCGTAATTTTTGTTACAATTACAATCACAAAGAATACTCTGCAAGTAGCCGGTTGGCCTATGGCAGAGAGATCTTAAGATCCACGTGTTGCAAGATGCATTATCAATATATAAATAACTATACAAAAAAAAATAACCTGCATTGCAAATCTAAAAAAAATATAAACGCAGTAATGAAAATTTAAACCCACAATTCATTAATGACATCATCAATAGCCTGTTTAGGAAGAGCATGCCATTGTCGTATAACCCTGGGAAAAGAGACCAATAATAAGAGTTAGTCTTGGCAAAAATCTCTCTAATTTTCCTTGAGTGGTCACCGCTTCCCACATACAATGAATGCTTTACATATTTCACTAGACTGAGGTATGGGACATTGACCACGTATAATTTTCTTATACATAAACTAATTTCTGATCTACGATGAGCGTTTAGCTCATCGTAGATCAGATGAAGCCCCACCAGCATTTCAGTAACACTATCGGTAAACTGGTTGGTAATCTGGTAATCCTACAGCGATATGTTAACACACCACTAAAACGCAACATTCTGGGCTTTTTTTGCGATGCAATTATAAACTGAGAAGGAATTTGTCACCGTTGACACTGAGACCAAGCTGCTTGGCGCGTGACTGCCTTTTCACGGCATGCTTTATAAACCGTTTTTTTTTTTCTTTTACATTAACAGCGAAAACGAACGGATGTGTCGTTCCGGAAGATGAAGCTGGTCTCTTGTGGGATGGAATTTGTTTAGCATTTATGCTCCTTCAAAAGAGGCTGTTTTGCAGTCATTATTTTCATCATTTGGTTGCAGAAATGCATGCACAAACTAAATTAGCTTCTCGGTATGTTTATTTTACATTATCTTGTACGTCTATAATTGTATGTGTTTATTGACATTATTGAAACGTTCTGAGACAACTTTAATGTAATGTTAAATACAATTAAATTATTCTTGGTTTGAAATGTAATAAATAAATACAGTTATATTTAATTAGTTACCAAGCCATAGTAGATTGAGAATTCAACAAGGACAAACAGTCAAACTTAAACTTCGAATAGAAGCATAAATAAAGACTATATGCAAATGATAGTCAACTATCACAAAGGATAGTTTGCACAACACCTATATGGAGAGGCTACTTATACTAATTTCACCACAGCCAAGTGGATCATCAGTAGGCTTTTTAACTAATAACATGCAAAATTGAAAGGCCACATTACAGCACTGTCAAACAACCAACAAATGTGTAGTGCTGAGTGAACTCACCACTATATGCTTGTGATAGTCGACTGTCGTTTGTATAGTCTTTATTTATGCTTCTATTCGAAGTTTAATTTTAACTCAGTTTTTCTTTGTTGTATTCTCAGTCTACTATGGCTTTGCAGTTAATTAATTATGTTTGTCTATTTAATCTAATGTAATTTGTCGGACATGATTCTGGCTGTCTTTATGTACAGGTACAGGTACAGGTATAGGTACGGGCAATTAGAAATCAGGACAAACAGAAGTTGGCTCCGCCCTTTTTATGACGAACACACAACTTGTAATTGGTTGGTTATGTTACTATGTAGTCTGACGTCACATGCGCCGCCCTTTTCAACGTCGAACCACACAACAAACCAATTAGAAGTTGCCGGTCGTCATAAAAAGGGCGGAGCCAACGTCTGGTTGTCCCGATTTCTAATTGCCTTTTCTTAAGGTGGCTTTATAAATGTTTATTTTGTTTTACCGGTCCTCTCAGATGGCTATTATGTTCTACATATAGGAGGTCTCCTGCCTCTACCTGCGGTGTGGAGAAAATTTGTTTTCAGCGAACGTTTTTCAGGAAAAACATTACGAACAAATTCAAAGTGTTTTAAAAACTAGAATAGTTGGTGATAATGTTAAAAGTTTTTTTTCCATGTTGATATATCTTGAATAATAAACTTTTTATGACAGTTGGCAAAAAGTTTTTTTTTATGAAATATCAATAGAAAATCCAAAAAACGGGTTGTTTTCAAGCTGCTATAAAATGTTTATTTTTATTATGAAATTTTTTTTAACATATTCTTTTACTATTCTAGTTTTAAAAACAATTTAAATTTTCTCAAATGGAAGAAACGTTCGCTTGACGTTTTTGTGTCCACCTTTTACAAAAAAAAACATATATGGAGCATAGCTTTAGCCATTGCAGTGGCGCCATAAGAGGAGAAGAAAGCGAAATACATAACTATAAAACCACCTTAAGTTATTCAAATTTCTGGTATAATTAATACATTCCCTATTCTAGATTGTTATTTTCGGATGTGTAAGTAAGTTCTTAGTAAATAAATAACTGCTACAGGGATAAAGTTTTAATTAACAAAGCTGCCACTAATTAAGGTGCTGTTATAAATTCATTACGTTTTGGGGTTGATTTTTTTGACTGTTTTTTTAAGTTTGGATTTGGGGTGAAGTCGGAGGAGTTTCATACTTTTAAAAATATATTGCTCCTTGTGAAAACGAAATATTTTTATTAGTACCTAAAGATTATTTATTCAATGTTTTCGTGTGATGATCATTTCACGTTGTTAATTTTATCATTTCAGAGGAGCTGAACTAATTAATCAGCTGTTAATGAAGGAGGTTCGAGAACAAGAAGCTGCCGAAAAAGAAATAGTTGAAAAGATCAAACAGAAGATGGACAGAATAAGAGCAAATCAGCAGAAAATTAAAGGAAAAGCATATTCTCAGCCAGAAGGTCACTTTGAAGGTAAATTATTTTTATATTTTGAATGAAATAAATGATTTACTGATGCAACAACGAAAAGCCATTTCTGCTGTAGGGCGTCGCACACTGAAAATAGTACTTTCGTTATGAACACACCATAATTTTTATCGAAAAGATTTTTTTTTATAAACGATTAAGGAAGGGGTGTCCGAATACATGCCCACACGAGAGTATAACAATGGTGTTTTAACAACGAATGTCCATTTTTCGGTTAATGACTGGCACTGGGTGTATGTGTGTTTGGTGCCAATATCTTGGGATGTATGGCAACTTGAGTTGCAAATTCATTTGCCGAATTTTTCGATTTCGTAATATTCGAGACTCGTCAGTCGGTCGTGTGGTGATGAGCAAAATTGGAAATGACGTTCACTCATATGTTTGCCGATCTGGTAAAAAAAGAATGAGGTCATTGAACCGGTGAGGCAATCGTAGAATAATGGAATGCATTGATAATAGATAGTTGTAGAGTGCACTTAAATAGAAAGAACTAGTAACGTTTTTTTTTAACACTTCAAAAATGCTACTTTTGTAAATGGTACTCTCAGTCATAAACGACGCTATTTTTATTCATCAAATAATTAAACTAAAAAAGTGAAACTTAATTAAAACTTTTTAGAATAAATAACTAAACTTTGCTTACAAAAATACAAACTTAAATTTTTATTATACATTAGGGAGTGCCTGTTCATACCTGGCACATTCCATTTGCATGCTTAAATATCAATTTTGCAAATGAAATATTTGGCATAAGCAGTAACAAATTTATAATGTTACCAAAATGCGGCCAAATTTTTTTTAGTTACTTATGTTAGTTGCAAATTCTAAACGTCTAGCACACGTATCTGTGAATTAACTGAATGAACATTTTTAAAAACCTGAGTAGGTGATAATTTCGAATAATTAGTATGGATGGGACTGAATTTCTGCTTAAGATGTAGTATGGAAAAGGACCGGCCCTAGAGTATGCGAGGTCAGAGGCAGCAAGCGATAAGCGGGGCTGGGGGGGAAAAAATGTTTAGTCAGCAGCGCGGAGCCCAAGGCGGTTGGCTCGCTCGCCTCGCCCTAACACCGAACCTGTTATGGAGTGTTATGGAGTGCTTATAGAATGCACTCTTCTATCAGTGAGTCAAAATAGTGTGTAGTTACTACTAGAGTGTATTTTCTAAGGTGTTCAAATATACTAGATATTGCATCATTCTAATGCCAGTTTTTATTTAGAAATTATATAGAAATGTGAACTACTACTACTTATTTTTTTAAACTGATATAGGTCAATAGCCTCTTAAGGTCAATCAGATAAAGAACACTTTCATTTAACCAATATGCAAATTACAGTGTTAATAATAAGTGCAGAAATCGTGTTATGGGTCGCGTTTGGTGTTCTATCGCATTCTATGCAGAGAAATTTTAGTTAGTTTTTCTGTCTCTTGGCAGCTGTTATTGAGAAGTCAACATTTTTCTTGCATAACAAAAACTGCCCTCACTGTTAGTCATTTTCTGAACGATGCATACATTTGTCAAATAGTTATTTTCAAATGTGAACCTTTTGCACACAAAAATCTTTTATGATGACACTGTAACACATATGACTGGTGTCCACATAAGTGTGAAACGGGCCTACATGATTACAAATGCATGATGAAATATTTTCAAGGCCTGTAGTTAAGATGTTAGTTTCATGCTTCACTTGTTGTTCGTTATTTGTCAACTAAATGCATTTTGACTGCTTGTACACGTGCGATTTTTTGTTGTGCAACAGTTTTCTCACAAAACGCGGCTACTGGCGATTGCCGATTATCCTTAAGGTGAATTTTCATGCACACTGTGTGTTTTCCGCCATGAGCTGTGTACTTTAAGCTTCTGCTTTTTGTTGTCCCAAGTCCACGTGACCGACACTTTCCTGCTTCAACTCCAAACAAAAATCGTTTTCATGTTTTATTTAGCTTTGCACTGTACATTACGATGTAGGTGCGGGGCCTTTGCTTCCTTACAAGATAAGAAAACGTTACTTGTGCTATTTTTTCGACCCTCCTATTGGCTGAAAGGAGATGACAGCACTTAAGTACAATGCGCACACCACACAGCAAAATATCTGTCAAAGACGGATATTAGCTGTGTGCCCGTTAACGGCACTGTGTTATGCTCACAGCTCAGGGCGTGAATTTTGAATCTCAAAGCATGTATGAAAATCTACCTTTACACGCTTGCTTTGTTGTGTCATGTGACGGTATGCTACAATACAAAATGGATTTTGTGGAGATAGCAGGCATTACTCTACTTTTTATGCTCAATGGGTCTTTAAAACTAAACATTCTATGGAACCTGAGCGACAATTAGTAGTCCGCCTGCAATACTCTTATTGAAACATCTATGTTCCATAGCTCACGACTGTCGCTTTTTGACTGTCGAGACGAGACGCAAGTAAATGGAAATGGTTGCATCTTTTTAGACGCTGTTAAAAAAACTGTCGCACGTCTGTTTTATACCATTTAAAACAGTGTATTTCATGTTTTTGCGTGTTTTTTTTATGACAAAAAGTTGCTCGTGTGTAGGAGCTCTTAAACGTGTAGAAGCAATTGCCTTTTTTACTAGCAGCTACATTTTTGTTTAGTTGTAGTTTTAGTACGTTGAATTATCGCTAACATCATGTGTTATTCTTTTATGCCATTCTTAATTAACATCAATAAGCTTTTTTAATTATTATTTTTAGTACCACCAGCACCTTTCATTTCCAGAATCTGTTTATGGTTCCATGGACTCAACAAAACGTCATTGAAATTGCAAGAAAAAAACAGTGCACTAAAACACTTTTAACATTGCTACAGCAAAAAAAAAAAAAAGTTGTTTGCAAGCAAATGATTCATGTAATTAGTATTACAACTTTGATTTGTCTTCTTTTTGCAATTTCTTTTATTTCACCAAATGAAGATAACGTTTCTGAACAGGAATCATGAATCAATGTTGCTGTAGTTTATCTTATAAGTGTGGGACGAATCCTAAATTTTCTCGAATCCCAATCCTAAAAGGTTCTCGAATCTCCCGAATCTCGAATCCTTCATATAAGAATCCCAATATTATTCATTAAGAAGATACAAATAAATGAAATAATATTAAATATTAAATTATTAATAATAAAAAAAAACAGTGTGGCACTCCAGGATGTCGCCACAATGTGATGATATTGGTGATTCGAGTACCACCGAAATGGCAACAATCGCCGTTTTTTGTTAGTGAACGCTTGTTTTACAATTACAATTACAATTAGTACTCTGCAAGCAGCCAAATAGACCTATGGCAGAGGGACATAAAAGTCCACATGCAGCATTAAGCATTGTCAAGCACATACATGCATAATACAAATGTCAATCCCACAAAACAAAATTATCCCCATTCACCACTGCCTCAGGAAGAGAGTTCCATTTGCTTATAACTCGAGGAAAAAAAAGACTTTGGAGTGGTCAATGGAGTTAAAACTAATTTCACCAAAGTTTTTAACAGTTTTTTTAGGTTAGGATTCGAAAGATTCGAAAGACGGAAAAAGCGCGAAGATTTGAGTTTTCGAATCTCGAATATTTTTCAAGATTCGGGGGATTCGAATGTCCCATCCCTAGTTAGAAGTGATTTATGCACTGTTTTACTGAAGTTACTTGAGAAGAATCTTCACACAATGCACATTAATATCACTTATCAAGCTTTGCACTCTGGAAAGCACTGCTGTTTCCTAGTTTAAACTGGCAGATGTATATCTTTTCCATTTGTTGTTGTTTTTCTTTCTCTGTTTCTCTTCTTTACTTTTCTATCAATACCTTTAGCATCCGAATTTTCATCCGCTTTGTCCCCTATGTACTCAATGGATACACCTACATCAACTCATCCTCCTAATTCTATTCCTCCACTTATTGGACGCCAACCTTCTTCCGAATCTCGCCTCATTGTTGGTCGTCCTTCTCATCATTCACATTCTTCCACCACTCATTTTCACCATTCAGTTCGTCATCAATCCTCTCGGCGTCGTCATCGTCACAGACGAAATAGATCGTACGATCGACACGTTCGTTCTCCATCGACACCGCCACCATTGCCTTTACCATTGCCACCTTACCAAACTCATCACCCAACTTCCCCGTCAGCCGTTGGGCCACCTTCTCCCGAATCTGCTGCATGCACTTTCTCTTTGGATGGCTATATGGAACCACAATTGTCTTTTGTATGCAATTCTTCTTCTGCATTCTATCAAAGTATAACTCATCCAACCTCTAATATTGGAGTTGTTACTCCTTCGGAAGAATCGTTTCCCTTTTCTCCTCCTCCGTATCCGGCAGCCACTTCTGCTGTGCTCTTACCACGGCCGGGAACACCACATTCGAATCCTTCTTCTCATAGGCGTTCTCTTCACCTTAACCTTAACCATACTTCTCACCATTATCCTTCACATTCATCTTTTCATGATCACGGTGCCCAACCATCCCATCAACCAGCATTTGGTGGTAGTTTTCGTCAGAGGTCTTCCTCCATTTCCCCACCGCCTTCATTGCTACCTCTACCTTCTTTTCAACAACCACAATTTGCTTCACGATCTAGTGAAGTTGGAATGGGTCGTAGTAGCTCTTTTCGTCGGGCTTTTGCTCGTCGATCATCAAATCCTTCCTCTCCAGCCTTTTCTCATCATAATTGTAACGTATTAATGTTCCACTTGTCTAACATTTTCAGATCGTTGTTGCTTTTCCGCTTTTGCTAGCTTCAATACAGTTAGCTCACTTCAACTTAAGTTTCACTCGCACTTTCTTGTTAATGTATTTGTAAGTAATTTTCGGATTTTACGTTAATTTTAGCTTCTTATCTTATTTTTAAATTACAATATTAAAAAAAAATTATGCTAATTTTTGGCATTATTAATTATTTTAATATCATTTTATTTCTTAAATATATTGTTTTTTATGCATTTTTCTGTGTTTTTTTTATATTATTTCTTGTTTTGTGATTTTGTTTTGTTTTGTTTTGTTTTTGTCATCGGTGTCCTTGTATTATTTTGATTTTCAGCTGAATTACTTCTAGCTCTGTCATCACCTAGTGCTGCAACTTATCCCAAATCTTTAAATTCTGCTTCTGCTGATGCTACTGCTACTCATTTTGATTTTTCGCCTGATTTACTATGTTCTCCTCGACTTTCATTATCAGCCATTCGATCTGGAGACTACTTTATGTTTGAGGAGTACTCTGATGACGGTCTTGCCGAACTAGAATTTGGGGAAAGGAAATCTGACGAAAAGGAAGAAATGAAAGGAATGTCTGTATCGAAGGTGATTAACGTTTTTTATTTTCACTTTGCATAGATTTATCAGACAAAGGAGCTGGTCACAATACCAAAAATGTTTTATGTGAAATATAAAATACAAGTTTCAACTGAACCATGTATTTAGAATACAGATGGAGGCTAAATTGATAATTATTTGTAGTTTGTATCTTATATTTAGGATGTACACGTAGATTAGGCAGCTTTAAATACCGTTAGAAGTATTTTGATAACATTGACGGACACGTTAGTGGCATACATATAAAGAAGAGACAGAAATGAAGAAAAAAAGTACAGCGATCTTGGAAATTGCCATTTTCGACATTAGTAATTAATAATCTGTAAAATGGTATCATCCCCTTTCACTGATACACCAGCTTTATGTGTCCTCACTAATGCAACATATATTGCAGCGAATTAAATACCAAGTATTGATATATTTGCAAACTTTTATTAATGTATACAGGCCATTAGAAAACGGGATCAACAGAAGTTGGCTTCGCCCTTTTTATGACGAACGCGACTTCTAATTGGTTGGTTATGTAGTGTGACGTCACATGCTCTGCCCTTTTCAACGTCGAACCACACAACAAACCAATTAGAAGTTGCCGTTCGTCATAAAAAGGGCGGAGCCAACTTCTGTTCATCCCGTTTTCTAATTGCTTGTTTAATGTATGTGCAGGCTCTTAGTGTACTGACCAGGCATTATTTCAGCTATACCATAACGAATTTCAATTGTTATTGGGTTTAATTTCACATACTGCAACTCTGCCACATACCTTCTTAGCATCATTGTGATTTTAAGTGTCATCGTGTTTCTTTGTTTAAAATTGTTAATGTATCTTTTTTAAGTTTGGTACATTTAGTTTTATACCATATGCCCAAAATAACCGTTTTTACGGTAGAAAACCATGTAAAATATGTGATGTGTTATACCAACCCATTTTTGGATATGTTTAGCTAAGTGTTTCCTCGTCTTTTTTGAAAACGTTGCTTTATTAGTTTCCCCTCTGCACTTGTCAAGTGGACATATTTCATTAATATATTTTATTGAGAAATGTGGTTGGAAATATGTTGCTTTAGTGTGAAGAGACTTGGTTTATACGTAGTTTAGTTTTTTCAGTAGTTGTGGAAAATGTTGCTATGTGAATGTGTGGCAGGCTGTATGTAGAATGTTATTTTTTTTAGTATTTCAGTGGTTTGGAATGCCATGGCTTGCTATAGGTAACAAATCACTTTCATAGCCGTTTTTATTGTATTATCTTTTTTATTGAATTTTAACAATTCCTCAGTTAAGTTATTTGATTTCTTAAGAAACATATAAAAATGAAAATTTTTGTTTTTTTATGTAGTTATTAGCGTCTGCCATGAAAAGTGATATTAAGCATGCTGTCAGTGAAGCGAAACACAGCCGTGGTTTACAGTCACCTGATACTGGAAACTCTCGTCACACGTCTTCTGGGCCAACTGATATCTCAGGTCGACCTCCAGTGTCGCGCACAGTTTCCGCAGTATCTGGTTCGTCTTCTTTGGTAAAGATGCAGTTGTGTTGTTTTATGATTGTTGCTTGAATTTAGTTCTTTTCAAATGCTGTAATGTTTTTATTTCGATAGCCAATTGGAATGTCTGTTTCAAGACAAGCATCATTAAGGTCACAGGGTTATGCTGAAATGGACAAGGCTCCTGCTTTTGCTACACAACAACCAACAGAGGATGGAAGAGGAATGAGTTATGACGAATTTGGTGGTGATGATCAAGCTCCTTCACCACCGTTGCCCGATCTCGAGTCAGCCCTTAAGACTTCGGGAGGAGGAGGTGGCGATGATCCCGATGGAAGGAATGACATGGATGATGATTACGGGCTTCAGTCATCTTCCGAAAAGAGTGACGATGAAGGATTCTCCACAAAACTTGTCAACTGGCTCAAATTTGCCTGGGCATTCATTGAAGGCTTGATGTTTAGTATAACAGTGAGGCTTAATTCCATATCAAAAGACTATAGGTATGTTGCAAGATGTTTGGCCAAAGAGAAGCAGTTGATGAAAGAAAAAGGACTGGTGTCTGCCGATTCTTTGAAAGCCGAGTATTCAACACCCTTGCCATTTACCCAGATTCAACCTCTTATGTAAGTATTATCAGTGTGTTCTATTTTTTTTAGTTTATAAGGATGTGGTTGGAAGTTAGCATTTAAGTCGTACTTAGTGTTAGCTTGTGCAGCGAGTACATACAAACAGCCGTGAGCAGTTTTGAACCGCCTCGAGCTGTTTGCTGCAGGGTGAAAAGTCCATCAAAACCATAAAGCAGGGGGGGGGGGGGCAGGTATCGCACACAGACAAGACAAAACGTTTTGTTTGCCCGAAACACAAGCAATCACGTTTGAAGTTGTTTGGCACTACCTTGCCTGTTTCAGTTACCTGCAAACACTTATGCAAGGAGGTATGTGGGAGGTGGCTGAGTGGGAGGTATGTGGTGGCGAAAAGTTTGCAGAATGTTTCGTTTTGTTTGGTGCTGTGTGAGTTGTGTTACAAACAATCAGCCTAAGACATTTTCTTCCCAGCGTCTCTAGTCAGTTCCTTTGCAGCTGTGTGCGTTCGGCCTAAAGGGGTGTACACACCAGACAGGATGCTTTGTTGCGATACATTGTTGCGGGTCTGAATTGCGTCAATTGCAATTCAGACCTGCAACAATGTTGAAATGTTTTGGGGCTGAATTGCGTCAGCTCTTTCTTATTCATGTTTCTTGACTCCCATCGAAATGGGAAAGTTTGATAAATTGTTGTGAAACATTTCATAGTGTGAACGCTTTTTGAAACACGAACAAAGACTCAAAGGGCTCAGTTTGCTATTAATTATTAAAGAATAGGCTTTTAAAAAAACTGCTAAACTACTTGAGGACCTTCTGTGTAAATTCACTACTAAATTGTGTTTTGGGGATTTCGAACTCCTGCCCCATCTCCTAATTTCAGGGTGAACTGAATGTGTTTTCGTTTGAGAAAAGCTTGTGTGCCCAGTGCCCACCACCACCGTTTCTGTTTTATTGACCCCTTTTGATCAATGACAGTGTTAGAACATATTGAAAGGGCCACTACCGCAGGTGAAATGACATGGTGAAAGTCTGAAGGATGGAGAGAAACTGAGTATAGGTGTGGAAAACGGAACAATGTTGCAGGTCTGAATCACATCAGTTGCAATTCTGCTCCGCAACATTTTATCGGAGTAGCCCCACAACAATGTATCGCAACAAAGAATCCTGGTGTGTACTAGGCTTTACAAAATACTTTGTTGTGATAAGATTCAAATTCGTGCAAAGGCAGATAAAATGCTTACTGACTCAGATTGCATGCGCCCGCTCCAAGAGCAAAAACATGTATGTTGTTAAAATGTTTAGTATGTTTAAGAAAATGAGTCAGTGCACATATACAGTAGATAAATGTGTATTTGTTTGTCCCTGCAACATGTTTCAAGCATAGTTTTCTAAAAATGTTTACAAACTCGTTATTTACAAGTGGAAATGTTGCTTTCGATTTCGAGTTGACATTTGCTTGCAAGAGCACTTTCAGCAACTTTGATTATGTCTCATGGCACGTGCATGTGCCATTCCTATTGGCGATACAATTTTACAATGTACAACTTCATGATATTTTTTTTACTTTATGAAGAAATCCTAATTACATAATGTTACTAATAAATTTATGCAGGGTAGATTTCGTACAACTCACATTCGTGTGCACATTTCACTGTGCTAAAAACGAAATTTTATTGGAATTTGAGAAAGTATGCTGCATGCAGCCAAGAAGGTCTGAGGCAGATGGACAAAAGTCCAATTGCAGCATGTGGTGAAATTCATTGTCAAAACCCAAAGATTGCAATGTGTTCTGGTGCAGCTGCAATAATGCATTGTCAGAAAGTTATGAGCACCATAATACAATCGGAATAAGTAATGTCGTGTTTCTGAATGGCTTTATTTTCTTCCACAAATAAAATGGGTCGTAGCAAATGATGAAAAATTAAAATGGGTCAAGTCGTCGAATCATAGCTTTAACAAGCCAATTTTGTACCTGAAACAAGAATGGGGGGCTTGGGGGAAGTGACAGAAAAAAAATTTGAAAATGACTGCATAGTTTAGAGAATAGCCTGAAATCCCTCCTGGAAAAATCATGCAGAATTCTGTAAGGTTTTATTCCTTTTCTTACTGTGCATTGACTTTCTGTAGAACTTTTGAAATTCTTCATATTTTTATTCTGTAGAATTTATCTGCACACTGTGTATAACATTTCACTTGGAAATTGTAATGCTATTACAATAGTTAAATCTGCAGAACAATTCTACAGGAAATATTGCACAGCATTAGCTGTGTACTCAAACCCAACAGAGAAAAGCTGCAGAAACAATTGCCATTTTAATATGTTTATTCTGCAGAATTTATCTGCACACCATGCATAACATGTCATTTGGAAATTGTAATGTTGTTACATAGTTAAATTCTGCAGAACTATTCTGCAGAAAACATTGCACAGCATTAGCTGTGTACTCAAAACCCAACAGAGTAAACCTGCAGAAATATTTGTGATTTTAATATTTTTATTCTGCAGAATTTCTCTGCTTACTGTGCATAAAATCTCATTTGAAAATCCTAATACATGGTTAAAAACATTTACAAGTGTATTAGGGGATTTCCCCTTTTGAGTTCAGTTATGTTCAGTTATTTCATTTTTTTGAGTGGGTGTTTATTTTGAGTTTGTTTAGTTTTGGAAGTGTGGGTGTATGACTTCAGTTTGTAACGGTTATTTCATTACATTGTTTAGCTTATTGTCTGTCTTGCTTCAGAAAAGGTAAATTTTCTTAATTTTTGAAAATGGAAATGGTTTAATCCTATTATTTCATTAAATGTTTTTTGGATTGATTAATAACATTTTTATTTTTTCATTTAAACTTTCCATTTTTAAGTGTAGGCATTGTTTTCACTGTGGCGAAATTAATTTGCAGGGTTAGAGTTTTGTGAAAAGGATGAGGGTATATATAGAAACATAGCTGCAGAAATATTCTGCAAAATTCTGCAGAGATAGTCTGCATAGCTCTGCAGAGATGGTCTGCATAGCTCTGCAGAGATGGTCTGCATAGCTCTGCAGAGATGGTCTGCATAGCTCTGCAGAGATGGTCTGCATAGCTCTGCTGAAAGATTCTACAACTACTCTGCAGTAAGATTCTGCATAATATAATCAACATAAAAATTCCTGAAGAAACAGTGTTCCAATTTTAGTCAGAAGGCCTCTGCAGAAACATGTAGATAAAATTCTACAGAATCCTGATATAAAATTTCCAGGAGGGATACTTGCAGGCTTTGCTACCCATTCATAAGTCTTTCCAATCCTGTGAGCGAAAAAGTTAAAAAGTTCCTAAAATTATAATTTGTTCTGAGCAAAACGAACCATCAAAAAAATAACCAGCACGTTGTAAGAAGGGTGCCCTCATGATTGTTTCATAGGGCCCAAACTTGGTCACCGATTCATAAATGCGTCTTACTTCTCAACTTCATTTTCCAAGGTGTAAATACGCTGAAATTGAGTGAAGTGTGTTGTATAGGATCTTTTTGAAGCTTAATTTTAATTACAAATACCCTTGGCTATGAAGTATAGGTGAAGAACATTGAATTTTATGTTGTTTGTTGTTTTGTTAGTCCAAAGCGTGACGAGCCTCTTGAAATTAGAGTGGAAAAAGCAAGCGAAGATGATCATACTTACGGAAGGTACTCGTAACTAAATCCAAACGGGGTTTTTTACTGAATACGCTTGGTTGCGTTTGATATATCTTCATTTATTTTGCTTGTTCTTTCTTTGTTATATTTTTGTTTCTTTGATATATGTAGTCTCGTATATATATCACATGATGCTATAAGATTTTGTTAATTTTTTTTAAAGTGCGGTGTTTTTCTTTTTGAGTTTGGCTTTGCATTGCAGTTCTTTTTTTATAAACTAGCATTTCTTTTATGAGATTGCATGTTAATATTTCTATGGGTCTTAGACTATGGTTACATTGGATGTGTGTATTGCATTATTGAGTGATCTCATTTTTTTCTTTCAGTTTCTTCTACTAGGTGTCTGAGAAGGATTTATGCATTTCCTAACCGAACAAAAAAACTCAAAGATGTGTTTTGTAAACATTTTTGGTTGCATTTCTACTGTATTATAAACACACAAATGTACCACAATTTATGAAAATTGCAAATGATGACAATGAAAACGTTATCATAACATCAAAGAACATAACTATTGAACTGGGAACCAGAGATGTTCTTTTCTGTGTTTTTTTTTCTTTCTATCTGTTTTTGATACATTCAAAGACCATTTGGCATATCGAGGCCTAAATTTTCAATGTTACCTCCTTTAACCATACATGTAAAATAGCGTACCCGCGAACCAAGTTTGGTTCAGTTTCAAACTCACAATAAGCTTATTTTAAAAGTTATCAACATAAAAGTACTTTTAAGTGATTGAGTTACCCTTCTAGTTTCTAAAAAAAAAAGAACTTTCAAGTTTCTCTTAATTTTCTTTATGAAAGACAGAATAACCAAAGTTCAAGCGGCGTTTACACTTTAAAACCAGCTTAAAGGTGGAAGTAGGACGCGCGCGATTGCAGTCTTTTACGACCATGGTTGCGTTTGCACCCCACCATGAATCCTGACAGGTCGTTGTTGTGCGAGTCACGGTCGTTGGTAAACAAAGCGACATTAATAAAAAAAATAAACTCGGCACAAAGAACCTTCTACCAACACGACTGTGATCTCAGCGCATAGTAGAGTTGCTGGTCGCCGGTCACGTTTGAGTCAAAGGAACTGCTCAGATATAGAACTATTAATATTAAATCAAGTCGGATTGCGGTCGCCGTTTCCTTGTCTGTCCTAAGGAATTCCACCTTAAGATTTGGCATTTAATTTAACCTTAGCTTACGTTTTATAGGTTTCGGCCATTAATTCTTAATTTTGGTACAGCATGTATGTTTATGCTACAAAGCAGATGCAATGCTATAGTGTGTTTCTCTATTAACTATGTAAACTGTAGTTGTCACTAGTTTTCAAATTCGAAAATTTTGGAATACTTTTCTTGTGCAAAGTGGGTTAGTATTATGGCACCTGATCACTTCAATTCACTGTTTATAGAAATTTATAATTACGTGACTGTATAAAACTACAGTATGTGCCAAAAACCTTTGGAATTTTTCTTTTTTAAACGCAAAATATGTTTGATTAGATGACTTACTACTGAATTATACTGCTTGTTCTAGCGTGTATATGATGCATGCAGCTGTTTTTGGTCATGTTACTTTTAATGTATTTTGGCATACTCGTATTTAGTATTATGAGCTATTTATTTTATTAAAATTGCACATCCGATGTGATCGTTAGTTGTTACCATTGTATTTTCAATATAAACCAATTTTCATCATCTTAATTGCAGCATCGAATGTCTGGATACACCCGAAGAACTAGAAAAAGAATTTGAAAAGGATCAGCCTGTTGTTGTACGACTGTTGATTGCCTGCTGGTATGCTCTGGCCTCACGCTCGGAAATCGTTTGCTACATCATGATCATGATCAATCAAATAAAATCGGCCAGTCTCGTGTCATTGCCTTTGCCACTCATGGCTTTCCTATGGGGTTCGCTGTCCATTCCTAGACCCACGAAGACATTTTGGATAACAATTATTACTTACACAGAGGTACATTTAAATTTGTTTTTCAACGTAAAATATTTTACTAAGTAGATTACTTTTGTTACCTTTTAGGCTGTAGTACTTGTAAAATATTTGTTTCAATTTGACTTCTTCCCATGGAATACGGGGGAGACCCCGGCAACGAGACTCAATAATCCTTTTTGGCCTCCGAGGATCGTGGGTGTCGAAAAAAAGCCGCAGTATGCTGTTTATGATTTGGCTCTTTTGATGGTGGTTTTCTTTCATCGATTCATTCTTAAGGTTTGTTGCCTTATTGTCTGATAATTTGAAAATATTGAGATAATCGCATTGATAAAGTAATATTCGGGGGGTATTCAAAGACCAAGTTAAAAGCCTAGACACTCAAACGTGCGTGTGCTGCAAGACGCCATAAACTGCAATGTGAATTGTGAGATTAAAGGTGACCTTTACCATAACCGACGTGGGTTAATTTATTCTTAAAAAGAAGCGGGATGCAATAAAGCAAACTTTCTTAACTGCCAACTTTATACGTTCAGGGGTTCTGGTTAAATTTGATGGTTTTTCACAAAAATGAGGTAAACGGAGGAAAATTGAAAATTCTAATGTAGCCTACTATATTTAGGAAGCCCGTCTAAACATGTGTATACTGGTTAATTTTCACAATTCGCGGGTGTGTAGTTTCCAGAAACATTCGTGCACAAAGGGAGGTAGGGAAAGAGTGATACGGAGTCAGCCGTTAGCAAATTATGATATTAGATTTTAATTTGTCTCAGCATTTTGCATACTTATCTCCTAAGCAAGGTGTGATATTGAATTAGGTTTACGTTTATGCTTTACAATTGCTTATGTAGCAAAATAACAATATTGAATTATATTTTGGCTTTTTGCTTAAGCCATTGTCTACTTTTCTTAGTATACCCTCCATGTACAACATATTCTCGCATTACGGTTGAATGGAATGTTAAAAACTTTACAACAAAACATTTATTTAAAAAGTTGAGCACAAAACTACTTAATATTTTTTTAAAACTTATTTCAGAGTCTTGGCTTATGGAAAGATGACAGTGATAACGTACATAGTGTTGATAGTCAAGAAGGAGCTTCCAAATCTACAGACGAAAAGGTAAGAAGTTGTTGATATAGTATAGTGTAATTCATCTCATCTGATTCAATTTGTTCTTCAACTATGGGAGTTAGAGGTAAATTCTTGTAATGCTGCGAATTTACTTTGTTGGAGGATAGAAGTCTGATCTAATATACGTTTTACAGCACTCAAAAGTTCCACTGTTGTTTAAAATCACAGATGCTCGGCTCTTTTAGGTACTCTCCAACGGTTATATTCCACCTCAAACCCTCGCAGGTGTATTATATTTGGCTCATCAAAGCGGCTAATATGTATACTACCATTGGCATATCACGCATATTGCAAGAATGGTATACATATCCGTCTTGTCCGACAAGTAGGGTTGGATTGAGAGGCTGGCTGTTTATGAGTTGTTAAGTCTGCCAAAACTTTGCACCAGGGACTAAATTATGATAATCGGCCCCAGTTAAAGCCTCGTTTTCACGATGATAGTTTTCACAATAGTTGCTGTCATGACAGCAGCAACTATCGCGAGAATTCTTATCGTGCAGACCACATGATAGTTACTAGCGCACTGTTGTGATAGCACCATCACACTATCTTGTTAGACTAGATAGTTGATTGTACTATAATAGTTGTTGAGTGACCACTTGTAGTGAAAAATTCAGTTTGTAGGGAAATTTGGCTTCTGGAGGGATAGACAACACTGTTGTTGACTAGAACACATTTCTTAACTGCTGGTGTGTTTTGTACTGTCAAACATAATCACTGATTCACTGTCATGACAGAACTATCACGTTACTGCAAGACATGTAGACAGTTGTTATCATGAGAGTGATCATGACAGCTACTCTCACGGAAGAACTATCGCCTATGCACGTGGGAGTAATAGTAGAGGGAATTTACAGGTGCTGGAGGAAATGGCGGTGCCAGACAGTAGTTAATCATTCTTTGACCACATTAAGGGTAGGCGCATACTGACGATTGCTGCCACGACTCAACTGTTTAGTTGGGTTGGGCCTACACCACGATTTCACCACGACTAAACAGTTTTGTCGCAAATGTGCTCATACAGCCGACTCAATTGAGCGGTCTCTACTCAACAGCTGCAATCAACAACTGTATGTCAGTTTCTGACATGATGTGACCGGACGATAGACGTGACATATTATGCTCTCTCACGATAGTTTTCCAACTTTTTTTTATCAAAAAGCCTTGCCGACTGACTTTTGACTTTTGAATCGTGTTGAAATCAAGTCGGGACTATGCGCACGCCTATATAAATTTACAGCCTTTGGTATCGTGACAAAATAGTTGTCCGATTAAAAATCGTCAGTATGCGCCTGCCCTAACTTGAAACATTTCTAATTTACACCAGCAATCCTTGTTGTGGCCCATAAAGAACCCACAGAGTTCGAACACGTCGTCGTAAGGTTGTGGGAAAAGGAATAGGAAGTAGGGAACACATAGGGAAAATTATAGTTAGTCAGTTTTGAGAAACTGATGAATGTGAAAGATAACGTAATGCAAACGGATTTGCTCTAGTGTACAGGGGCATAGTGGGGGCTGCAGCCACCTCAACTGCCCGGGGGGGGGGGGGGGCAGGAGGTTTGGGACGCAATGTTAAGAGTTTGTAGAGGCGCTTTTTTGGCGTTTTTTAACTGTTAATAAAAATTATTTTAGAACAGGTAGTCACAAAAAAAGGAATCACTCGCATAATTTGTTGAATTATTTTAGTAAATACATCAACTTTCATTTAATATTTACTTTTCAAAATGAAGTGGCTGCAGGGCATGGTAACATGAGGGCTTATTGGAGGGAGTGGGTGGTTGGGTAAACGGTGGGCTATGTTCATTCAATTCATTCAGTTCAATCAAGTGCACCTGCAATCAGCTCGATAACCATGTGGTAAGGGCGAGCAATTCTCTTTCACATATGGTTGTCACTGAGACGAGGCATAGACATCATCGTCAAGTTGAACTCGTCTTAAAACAGAACTACTGTATGTGCTGGAAGAGTATTCCATCGTTTTCCATGTTTTAAGCAGCCCGGGGTGCGTGGGGGGTGGGGGGAGGCGCAAGCACTGCTAGTGTCAGGTATAGATTTCGCTTTGATTATAGAACGTGTGCTTCTAACAATTTGTCAAGTAGACTCTATTCGTCATAGCTATAATTTTAATGCTTATTTTGTTGCTATGCTGTAAGAATTTGACTGTTGCATATTTTACGACGGTAGTTGTACTGCAAGCAAAACAGTTTTTATTTTTCGACATTTTAGCATGTAGACTGAGATTCTGATTTTCAAAGTAATCCGTATTATTAATGATTTAATGTGTTTTAAATTACATTACAGAAAAGTAGCAATGAATTAGATCAGTCGGAAGATTTAGTGGATAAGGATGATGTTAATTTTGAAGGTTTGTTTCCATTATTATATAATTACTCGAGATTGAACTTAAGCTAATAAGGATGTCTTTTCAAACATGTAGACTATGATTTTGAAGACGATGAACCAAAATCTAATGCACTTGTAGACTGGTGAGTGTTTCAATTTTAATATTTTTTTAGATGAAGAATTTGGATTTTAACTGATTTCTTTCGTTTTTTAATACAATTTACAGTGTACTGCAATACGTTTTCCCTTTCAAACGATTTTTTCACAATTTGTTTCATCCGTCATACCGTGTCACAGTTGATGTGTATGCCTACATGTTTTTGTGCGACTTTATAACGTTCTTGATTTTGGTCTTCGGTTATTGGGCATTTGGGGTAGGTCTTTTGAGTATTGTACTTTTGTTCTATTGTGGCACTTAACTTCTTTTCTGCGTTCGTGTTTTAAGACTGGTGGAGGTGATGGAGTCGCATCCTATTTTGAAGACAACAAAGTTCCTATCCCGTTTCTTGTCATGTTAATCGCTCAGTTCGGATTGATCATCATTGATAGAGCACTTTTTCTTCGCAAATTTATTTTGGGAAAAGTCGTCTTTCAAGTGTTTATGGTGTTTCTTGTTCATCTCTGGATGTTTTTTGTCTTACCAGCTGTTTCTGAAAGGTAAAATTACTTAAATGTTCATAAAAAAGTGCTTTCTAGTACGAAATATTAACGTTATTTATTTAGCACATAAAAATATACGAGATCAATCAGTGCATAGTTTGTTTGGGGTGACCACCACGTCTTTTCGTTATTTTATGAAGTAAACTGCTATTCGGTCTTGTGTGGTTGATGAATGTTCTGAATAAAAATTCCCTTCTTTTAACAGATTATAAACCATTTAAGCAGTCATAATATCGCATTTGTTTCGTTTTTTATATTATAAATAAGTCTTTCTTGTTATTTGTTTACATAATTATTGAAGTATCTGCAAAATTACGATTTTCGGTTAAGAGGCTACAACATAAAATTACTTCGAAAAATCTCCGCAAAGAGCGCTAGCATCGTTTTTCTATTGCACCCATGAATCCAATGTTAAAGAAAAAATGTTAATTTTTAAATACACAGTCGTGGCAATATGTTTATTTTTCATATTTGAACTTGTCCAATATTAAGTTTTCAAAGTGCAATGTGCACCTTAAATATATGCTGATCGAGTGATAGAATGACAAAAAATTGGTAAGTGCGGTTGGTTTTATTTTAAAAACTATTTCAAATTCGCGAATTTCTCCATTGAGTACGCGCTCGTAATAAAAAAAAACATTCATTAAAATACTCGTAAAAATACCTAAAAATAATTTTAAAAAAACTACTGCATCTAACTTGTCAGGTGTGTACTAGGTATGAAGGGATTATAAACATATTTCAGTGTACAAAAATTGTTTGTGTATTGTTATTGTTTCATGTAATGCCGAATTATTGATGTGTGTCAATTTGTATTTTTCTTACCAGAGAATTTAACAGCAGTATGCCTCCACAACTGTGGTATTTCGTCAAATGTGTATACCTTTTATTGTCTGCATATCAAATCCGTAGTGGATATCCTACAAGAATTTTAGGAAACTTTCTAACGAAGAAGTACAACTATCTCAACATGTTTTTATTTCGAGGGTTAGTGTTCTAATTTTTTTTTAAAATTAGTTTTTAAAATTTATGTGATTATTTTTTGTTCACCATTTTTGTCATCATCATCATGCTGCATAAAAAAAACAATTGTTTTCTGTAGTATGAATAAAAAAACGAAAAAAATTATCCGAAGTAGCTTAAATTCGCCATCATATATCTCATTCTAATGCAAACGCTGAGATATCTACATATGCACACCCCAATTAGCATATTTAATCGTTTATTTTCTCATTACAAGGCCTGACCAAATAGTTGCCTTTTTCCATGGCAAAGCTACTCGGTCAAGCATGCAACTTGCTAATTTTTTTTTTTGGATTGTTGATTAGGAGTTAAGAAACTTTAAATACACGTTGTTTCAGCAACGTGACCATAATGGTGCTGGTGGCGCTAATACTTATTATTGTGGGGTTAGGAAAAACGTTTTTAAAAATATTTCTAACTATTTATAAAATATAAAAGATATCTCATGATTAAGAAAATAAAATTAACTTACCTTCATAACTTGTTGCAATTTCAATAAAAACGATCACAAGAGGCGAAAATACCCCGAAATATGTACACGACTTGCAAACTTTTTCCGTTGGATCGTTATCTTTTTTTTTTTTTTTGCGCGGGCGACCCAACGGAAAATTAGATCTGCAAGACATGTTCAGTTGTATGAGGTGCTGAGTCGGGTATTGACTCCTCTTGTTGGCGTTTTATTGGAATACAACAGATTATCAAAGTAAGTTAATTTTGTTTCTTTAATCATGACATACCTTTTATATTTTAATTAAGACGTTAATTCTATTTTGTAATAACTTAGTGATACACATTTTTAACCATGCGAGCGCCATCCATGTCACGTTGCTGAAACGACGTTTTTGGAAAGCAGCTTAAGTTCGTCTTCAACTTGTATATCGTTTACCATAACTGGACAAACACAAATGTATAAAATAAACACAAAAATACTTCAACTAGGATTTGAACCCAGGAGCTTTCACACTTCACTCACAATGGTTACCAACATAGTTTTCCCAGTTATTTGTTTTGTCATAAGAATGGAAATCTAACTAAAATCATTTTTCTAACAAGAAATAAAGTTGAGGCCTATGGAAGTGTTAATCGCAAATGTTTTTGTGATGGGTCTTTCAGAAACTGCATGGCCACTGATGGAAAAATTCAACATCTTAAAGCGCGTATACACTAGGCGAACCGAGCCTGTAATGTAACATTTCATCTAACGCACGCTACAATATGTATAACGCGAGCATACCACGAACGTCCGCTGAACCTTAGGATGTGACGATCGCCTCACGAGCAAACGAGGTAGTGATCTCACTATTTCGTTTCTCGTGAGCTGCTTTCTTGTCTCGTTTCTGTCGCGAACGACGTCCCAACTGGTACTGCAAATCCACGACCGACAGATGGCGGTTTGGACTGAGTGCTGAATAAGCTGCTCGTATAGCACTTTGTATCGCGCTTGCAAGGCCGTCCCAACTGGACGAACATGTTACATTACAGGCTAGGTTCGCCTAGTGTATTCCTGCTTATATAATCACTGCAATTTGAGAGACTGTTGCAATTGAAGTGATTTGTGTCTATTTTTATCTCTAATAGAATTCATTTTTAAATTGATAGGTTCATGGCAGTTCCTTTTTTGTTTGAGTTGCGAGCACTCATGGATTGGATTTGGACAGATACCAGTATGTCACTTTCATCATGGCTCAAAATGGAAGACATATTTGCAAACATTTTTTTGCTGAAATGTCAACGTCGAGCTGAAATGGAATACCCCACGCCAAGGGGCGAAAAACAAAAACCTGCGGTCAAATATGGAATGGGAGGAGGTCTTCTGTTTGTTATTATTGCAATCATATGGTTTCCACTGGTATTGTTCGCTCTTGCAAATACTGTTGGTATGCCTAACCCGCCGAATGATGTTACCATTGAAATAACATTTGGAGGATATGAGCCGTTATTTAAGGTAGGCTGTATACTAATGAATTTCAAATGGTGGGTCGAGTGATTTCCAATGTCGTTTTATCACCAATAATATCGATCACATTATTGCAGTTCTACGCTGTACCTTTTTTTTTACACTTTTTTCATTGACTCATTGACTTTTAAATGTGCAGCAAACAATTAATGTTCCTTTTTTTGTTTTGCAGATGAGTGCACAGCACAATGCATTAAAACCATTTAGTAAAGCAGACTTTGATGAACTGTTGGTGTATTATAGTAAAAACAGAGATGCTCAATTTTTCCTTCAAAACTTTGATGAAAGAGACATTGTAATGGCGGAGTTGAATGTTAATTCTACGGCCGTTTGGGGAATTAGTCCTCCAAGCCAACAGCAACTAATAAAGGATCTGATGTCCGATAACCGAATGACATTGAAACTATCGTGGTATGTCTCGAGAATCTCGAATAGTTCAGATGTTTTGGCCACAGTTGGGGACGAACAACCGTACAGTCTTGAAGTAAATGATCCGATACGCGACCAGTTTGCGGCGATGCTGAATGGATCTTCTAACCAAACATCTGTTATTGTTCCAAACTTATTTCCGAAATTCATTGTTGTTCCTAGTCATGGCAAAGCAAGTTACATCAAAGAACTGGACAGAGGTATTTTTTTTATTCTTGATTCCAAACTCTATGACACAACTTTTATAATAAGTCTATGGATAGGTTTTAAGTTCAACTTTGTTTAAGTATCACGTTAAATTAAGAAACGTTTTAAAATATGGCCGTAAGTTGTGCCATAAAATACAATGATAATAAGGCCTTAATTACTAAATAACTTCGAAAAATCTTCGCAAAGATCGCTATCATCGTTTTTCTATCGAGACCATAGAACCAATGTTAAAGAAAAACGTTAATGTTTAAATACACAGTCGTGGCAATATGTTTATTTTCATATTTAAAGTTGTCCAATATTAAGTTTTCAAAGCACAAAATGTGCACCTTAAATATATGCTGATCGAGTGATAGAATGACAAAAAAAATTGGTAAGTGCAGTGTTATATTTTTAAAAACTATTTAAAAATCGCGAATTTCTAACTCTTACGTTAAACTCCATTGAGTACGCCCAAATAAGAAAAAACATCCAATAAAATGCTTGTAAAAATACGTAAAAATAATTTTAAAAAACCAGAAAAAAATCAGCACGTGCAGTCGTGCACCAATGTGTTGGCTTTACTGTGATTTAATTGTGGGTTTTTAAAATTACTTTTAGGTATTTTACGAGCATTTTATTGGATGTTTTTTTCTTATTTGGGCTTTAACATAAGAGTTAGAAATTCGCGATTTTGAAATAGTTTTTAAAAATTGAAAAACACTTCCCAATTTTTTGTCATTCTATCACTCGATCAGTATATATTTAAGGTGCACATTTTGCACTTTGAAAACTTAATATTGGACAACATTAAATATGAAAAACTAGTGGGGTAACCCGTCATAAATGACGGGAGCAAAATTCACGTGCCCAGCATTAGAATTTCTTTTCCTCCGCCCTTTTATGACGTCAGACCAAGTAACAAACCGATTAGAAATTGATGACGTTCATAAAATAGCGGAGCAAAAAAATTCTAATGCTGGGCACAATTGCCCGTGATAAATTCTAGTTTAATTTTGCTACTATATTATCCCTTCCCCTTTTTTATATTTGATAGAGAAAATAAGCTTTTCATTTTCTCTCATGTGCGCATGCGCGTCGTTTGTTCCTTTTTTACTTCTTTCATTTCAATTTCAGTTTCCCCCTCCCCCTTTTTCCCCTCCACGTTTCTCTCTCTCTCTCCCCCTCCACGTTTCTCTCTCTCTCTCTCCCCCCCCCTCCACGTTTCTCTCTCTCTCTCTCCCCCTCCACGTTTCTCTCTCTCTCTCTCTCTCTCTCTCTCTCTTTCTCCCCCCCTCTCCTTTCCAACCTTCCCCCCCCCCTCTCCAATTTAATATCATGGGGTTCTTGGATGGGTAGAACGCAACATTATGTTGACCTTGAGAAAAAAAATCGGTTCATTTAACTATAAATTCCGACGTGCTTAAAGGTTTTTGTCCTTGTTTGTACAGCGTTACTGACTAAGGGAAGTAAGGAAGGAGAGAAATAAGGATAGACCTGGCTTAATATATGTATATATACATGTATATAATAAACATATTGCCGTGACTGGGTATTTTAAAAATTAACATTTTTTCTTTAACATTGGATCTATTGGCTCAATAGAAAAACGATGCTAGCGCTCTTTGCGGAGATTTTTCGAAGTAATTTTGTGATGTAGCTTCTTAATATGTTCTACAGGTATTAAGGTAAATTCATGGTATTTCTAATTGCCGTTTAGTTAATACAGCCATTTAGGCAACTTTTGAACCACAAAATTGACCGTGTCTCATTCCCACGTGAAACTGTTGATTACCTAGGGTTTTAACTAATTTAACGTGGCAAGCAAAACGATGTGGCATGAGTGAGAATGTCTGAATGGGTCAATAGGTTGGAAATCAAAAAAGGAACAGGATGGATCCAATTGATAATATGCAACAACATATTGACTGATTGAACCTCATTAAATGCTCTATTTTTTATGGCTTTATAAGTAGGTTCTTTTAACGCAGGCGACGTTTGAATGACTTCTGGAGACAAAAAATAAGTAGAAAATCAGGGGACGTCGTCGCAATGTATTTTTTATGGAAAGACATCAACCTTGGCACACGAGCGACTTTGAACTGTGTGCCAAGGTTGACATAGAAAATACATTGCGACGACAGCCCAGCGACCTTTGACTTCAGTTTGTCGCCAAATGTCTTTCAAAAGTCGCGTGTGTGTGTTGCCAGCCATTACAAACTCATGTGTTATATTTTCCAAAGTTTAGTGAATGCCAGATCAAAGTTGAAATTTGATGTGATTAATTTTATTGTTTGTCTATAATTATGTTTTCATGCGTTTTCTAGCGTCTGTTTTCATAACTCACGTTACCAAAATAAATATCCACACGTTACGTGCAAAATGCAAAGTGATCTGAGCGGTGTTCCCAATCTTTAAGGCTAGCTTCACATGGACCACTTTGTGTCGCTACAAATCGGTTGATGCTGCTTGCTTCACGTGGACTACCATTGAAGACAATGGCTGTGGCGCAAAAAAAACGGCGGAGGTGACTCGTGTCAACACGCCCATTATGTAATCAATTTTATTTTAAAGACGACCACTTTATGTGGCACCACGATGTAGTTCGTGCATGAAGCCAGCCTTAAGGCTGTTTTCAGTTTTACCTAAATTAATATTTTGCAGATCATTTTGTTTTTTAGTGATTATGCAAATTATGCAGGTTTAATAGGTAGTTGATGTTTTTTGCACGTTGCCTAGGAAATCTGCAGAACATGTCGTTGTTCACATTAGCGGTAACATACTGTATATAGTGTAATGTTTTTATTTTTTCCAGATCCTAACACTGGACAAGTTGTGTTCAACAGTTTAATATTGTCTCTGAGAACTGGCTCGTTTATGAACATGAGTCGACGACAAGAATGGTGGGAGGCGCGCGAAGATTGTGCTACCTCGCCATTCAAAGATTCTCCTTTTCCAAAAGACTGCACGTATCTTAGAATGTTCACCGTGAACGACAAAGTTTTTCCTCCAACTCTTTCCATTTTTTCGGGTTATGGGTGAGTAATTATGAATTTTATTTTTTCTAAGTAAATTTGCTTACGTGATGTAGACGGCTTAAGAAACTTTAGAAGCGCCGCGGACGTCAATGGTGCGATATATGGGCCGCAATAACTATCGGCCGTTATAGGGGCGCGGACATCGTTAAAACAATTATCGTTTGCGAAAAAATTATTTTTTTAAAAATATTTCTTAACAATTTATAAAATATAAAAGGTTTGTCATGAATAAGAAAATAAAATTAACCTACCTTCAAAGCTTGTTGAAATTCCTGTAAAACGATCACAAGAGGCGAAAATACCCGAAACATGTACACGCCTTCCAAACTTTTTCCGTTGGATCGTTATCTTTTTTTTCGCGGGCGACCCAACGGAAAAATAGATCTGCCAGAGAAGTGCAGTTGTAGGAAGTACTGAGTCGGGTATTTACTCCTCTTGTGTGCGTTTAATCGGAATACGACAGATTATCAAAGTAAGTTAATTTTGTTTTCTTATTCATGAAATACCGTTTATATTTTAATTAAGACGTTAGAAATATTTTTAAAAACTATTTTTTGCAAATGGTAGTAGTGTTAACGATGTTAGCGCCCCATAGTTATAGTAGCCCATATATCGCCCTATTGACGCCCGTGGCACCGTGGCATCTCTTAATATCCAGTGGTGCGCACACAGGTTGACATTTTGAATTTAAAAGTTTATTTCAAGATTTGCTAAAACTTTTTTTAAAAAAATTAACAAAGTTATCGAATTTTGAAAACGCTGTTTAAAAAATTGTTTTCCTGAGTCCGTAAGCTGCAATTCACATACACACACAGAAAGTGGAGCTCTTTTGTTATTAATTAACATTAAATAATTAATTAAAGTGTGTTAATTATTAATTCTACTAGACATGTTTAAAGAATTATACGAATAAATAGATCAGTGTTGGGAAGAATTAGTTTTTTTCAAATTGTAAGGAGCCTAATGTCAAGATTAGCTCATCGTAGCGTTACACCAACTGTGGCGGCACGTTTGTGACGTCAAACGGCCCCGCCGCCTTTTTTTTTTCTATCTGACAAGTGATGTTTGTCGCGTGTGCCGCACGCTTTTTTGATTTAACTAATAAGCCGTTTAGTGGAGGTTGTCACGATGATCTGATCAATACATCGAATTGCACTCTTAACTGATGCCGTTTAATGGAATTCACTGCTGTTTTTTTTTTTAAATTTGCTGTAACTGATATGCTGTTTAATTGCATTGTTTTAGAATTGTTGGAATGTATACAACATTGGTGCTACTTGCCAGTCGTTTCATCCGAGGAATGTTTGCAGGAGTTTCATTCCACATCATGTTCGATGACATGCCTTATGTCGATAGAGTCCTTCAACTCTGTCTTGATATATATTTGGTGCGTGAAAGTGGAGAACTGCTTCTTGAAGAAGATTTGTTTGCTAAACTGATATTCCTGTATCGCTCGCCGGAAACTCTAATCAAATGGACGAGATATCCACACACGCCAGCATCACCTTAGTTGGTAACAAAGGTATGCCGTTTAATTAGCATTTTTTTCTTCTTCTTCTCATTGTTTTCAGTCTATCTCTCGTATAATGCTTCAAAGAAAAACCAACTTAATTCAACTAAAAGCAAGTTTAATCGAGTTATGCCAGTTTTTTTTTATCTTTTTAATATTGTTTCAATTCATGTATTGCTAAAATACCACTACATTAATAACTATTCCTATAGCTCCATGATGCACATTGTGTAGCCACCGTTAAGAAACTTTAAAAGCGCCACGGACGTCAATGGGACGATATATAGGCGCTGTAAGGGCGATATAATGGCGCTCATATCGTTAACACTATTAACGTTTGTGAAAAAATAGTTTTTAAAAATATAATTAGTGTCTTAATTAAAAATATAAACGGTATGTCATGAATAAGAAAACAAAATTAACTTACTTTGATAATCTGTTGTATTCCGATGGAACGCACACAAGAGGAGTAAATGCCCGACTCAGTACCTCCTGCAACTGCCTTCCCTGGCAGATCTATTTTTCCGTTGGGTCGCCCGCCAAAAACAAAAACACAAAAAAAAACGATCTAACGGAAAAAAGTTTGCAAGTTGTGTACGTGGTTCAGGGATCTTCACGTCTTGTGATCGTTTTACAGGAATTTCAACAAGTTATGAAGGTAGGTTAATTTTAATTCCTTATTAATGACATACCTTTTATATTTTGGAAGTTGTTAGAAATATTTTTAAAAACATTTTTTTTCGCAAACGATGATAATTTTAACAATGTGAGCGCTCATCCGCGGCTCATCTGTTTAGGAGCCGTGTATACCCCGAAAGTCTTTTAAATAAGCTTAAATTTTGCAACAAAAAATTTTCAACTGCACTGTTTTTTGTTTGTTTTTTTGGTTTTTGGTTTTATTTATTAAAAACAATTGGGGTTTTTTTTTGTTTAACGGTTTTTCTTCCCCATTCTCGCCAGTTTTTTTTTTTAAACTTGGTCTAAAGTTTTAAAATATAGGGATCCTGAACGTGTGCAACCACTTCTATACTTTTCAAACTGTGCTTATTTCATATTCATCATAATTTATACTTGTTATAAACAAGCTGTTGCGAAACTGCGAACAAAGAACATAAGCAAATTCATGGACACAATTTTAAATGTAGTAAAAAAGTTGCAAACGTTTAAAGTTAGTTTCGCACTGGGTAGTTTTTTCTTGATTTATTTTTTCATTTAAATTGAGCTTTTGAATAAGTTTCTCAGCCCTGAATTTAGGATTTCCTTGTAATGTATTTTCTACGAAAAGGACTCGGAAGTGGTCGGTTTTTGGTAACAACCCGACTTCATTTTGCATTCGAAAAGTGGTCTGTGTTCCACAAGGACCTTAGTCTTAATTATGTGAAAGGTAAAAGTTAGTTTTTTTAATGCATTTCTAAAATCAAGTTTAACTTTTAAAGAAAAATGTGTTTAAACTGTACTTCAGCTAAAAATTAATCATGGTTCCCTTTATGAATACAGCCATAATTCATAATTTACCATTGATGAAGGCTTTTTAAAACAAAACATAATTTCATCTGCTTCAATGATAGTATAATAGGTATAGTCGTTGCTTGTTAAAATTTGCTTACAGTATCAGCTCGAAAATGAACTAAACGATAAAATTGCATCGCATTTGTTGAAGTAAAGCCTCGTTTTCACGGTGGCGATAGTTCTTTCGTGAGAGTAGCTGTCAAGACAGTTGCGATAGTTTACTCTCACTATAGCAACTGTCTACATGTCTTGAAGTAACGTGATAGTTCTGTCATGACAGTGTGACGTCTACTTCACAGATATCATTGAGTCAACGTTGATTTATCGTTGCCTCTTCCTCTGCAAGCCAAATTTCCTTACAAAGTGGATATTTCCCTACAAGCGGTCACGCAACAACTATTACTATCGCGACAGTACTATCAACTATCTAGTCAAACGAGATAGTGTGATATAGTGCTATCGCAACAGTGTGCTAGTGACTATCATGTGGTCTTCACGATGATAGTTCTCGTGATAGTTGCTGCTGTCATGACAGCAACTATCGTGAAAACTATCATCATGAAAAAACGAGGCTTAAGATGAATGCACTTGCACATACTAACAATTACAAAGTAATGTATTCAAAATCATTTTTAAAGTATAAAAGTATTTCTAAAAAGGCGAAATACATAGTGACCCAAAAAACTACCAGAAATCTTAAGATAAATGTGCATTATTTGAAGCAAATTATCTGTTTGCTTTTTTTTCCAATTATACAACGGCGTCATGCGCTGAAGCTTTCTAATCGCTCTATATTTTTTGTTAAATAATTGCTTTCTTCGTAAGCGACGAAATTTATCGCACAATTGAGCTAAACGAGTTATTTCATTCGATGAATTTTTTATTTTTTGTGATTAAGATTTTAATCATATGTAGTCCATAGGAGCCGCTTTACACGTGCTTAACAACTAAAATGTACCGAAAATACTTTTTTTTTCGAACCATATATTGCTAAAAATTTTGGTCTACTTTTAATAATGTGTTGTTAATATTACAATTCAATAGGTAAACCGTCTGAGAACAAATTCAAGTATACAGATTTCCAATTTATATTTGAGTGAAATACGTTTTTTTGTGTCTTAATGTATTGTGCCTTACGTTGCAGGGTTTTTGTTTAATTTGTAATACTGACAGTAATCAAGCAATATGATACTTTATAAGCGAAGAGGCATGAAAATACTATAATATGATCGCTAGTATACATTGTTACTTTTTCTAAAGCCCTAGTACACACCTGGATACATTGTTGCGGGGATGCTCCGATTCAATGTTGCTAGACAGACTCGCAACTGACGCTATTCAGACTCGCAACATAGTTCCGTGTCCACATCTACACGCAAGTTTCTCTTCATCCTTCTGGCTTTTCACCATGTAATTATCACCAGCGGAAGTGGCCCTTGCAATATGGGGCTACACGGTGATTCATAAAGATGGGCAAATAAAGCAGATATGGTGGTGTGCACACAAGCTCTTCTCAGCTGAGAGCATATTCGGTTTAAGCCTTTTGGACACCCAGAAATTGGAAGATGGGGCAGGATTTCTAAATTTCTAAAACTTCCCACAAACACAATTTATACAGAAGGTTCTCAATTAGTTTAACAGTATTTTCAATGGTCCACATCTTTTTTTTTTAAGTCTAGTCTTTAATAATTAAAAACAAACTGAGCCCTTGTTCATGTTTCAAAAGACGTCCACACTATCATATGTTTTGCAACAATGTTTAAATGTTTCTCTTTTCGATGGGACTCAAGAAACCACTGAATCTGAGCTGACGCGATTCCGCCCTGAAACATTTCAACATTGTTGCGGGTCTGAATCACAACTGACGCGATTCAGCCCCACAACAAAGAATCCTGGTGTGTACTAGCCGTAAAAAGGTTTCAGTAGCAACACAATAGATACAGAATCAGATTGAAGATAAGGTTATGTGTTTTTTTTTTCTTTCTTGACAATAATAATAATAATAGTAATAATTAATTTGTAATACTTTACTACACAATACACTATAATTAGGTCACCTTGTGACCTACAATTAGTCTGTTCCATCCATAGATTGTCTTAAGAGGCTCAAGTTGATTTTCAAGACTAACTTCATTGAAGCCCTCTTAACGATGCTCCACCGTGAAAGGCTGAACAAAATGAAAATAAGTTATTACGTGATTAATCTGCTATAGACAATTTGTCTTTAAGTGGTAACCAAATTTGTCAACTTGATTTGTCTGTAAAACAGCAAACATTTTAAGTAATGTAGGTGGCTATGTTTGTATAAACATAACATATCAATTGAAATAATCCAACTTTAATTGTGACCGTTTTTATAATTAGATTTAATTATACCTACCGCCCTGTCACGTATCTCATGAATTGTTTTTTTTTTTAATTTTCTTCAGAGAAAAAAATCTGTTAATTTTGTAAGAATTTATTATATTTGTTAAGAATTGTATTAGCAAGTGAAGCAAATTTTTAGTAAATCCTTTAATCGAAGTAGGAATATGTAATTATTACCAGTTCTAAAACACAATGACTTCCTTTTTAAAATTTAATTGCAATACAACTAATGTGTTTAATTTATAATCCTGTTTGTTTGCTTCAATTTTTCAAGTGATTTTTTTTTTCATTTTGTTGTTGTTAATTTTATGATTAGTTACATTTTTGTAACTTAAGTTTTGATTGTTTTATTAATTATGTTTTTGATTTCGCATGATTTCAAAGGATTTTATTAAACCAATTACTGGTACATTTTGTGAACGTAACTCGTATTGTTGATAAAAAGAATAACTAACAAGGTTTTTAGTTATTTTTATTTGAAAACTGTGTAATTTGTTACACTTTGCCCATTGTATTTTTTTACGGTTGTCTCCATGAAATGTCTTTTTCATTTGATGCAACACTGATAGTGCTGAAAGGGTTGTTCGAAATCGTTGCTGTAGAACTAACTGCATGTCCCGGTTGTTCTGGAACTGTCTTCTCGTAGAAGATTCAACTTTTTTCTCACTGGTGAAATTTTAATGCCTTCCAGATGTGTCTTATTAGCAGCAAACAACATTACAGTAAAGGTGTAAATACAAAGGAGGTAACAATGTTGAAAACATGTGTTTTTCGCATTGTTTTTAACAAATATTAAAAATCGGCCTATAAAATGTTGCTAGGTTTTGTTAACAACATTTGTTGATAACATTTGCCATTAACAATGTTAAACGTCGCTAAAAATTTACTATTAACATTTGTCAATAACATTTGCTTTCAGCATTTGTTTTTTTTCTTCTATTAACATGTTTTGTGAACGCTGTGGTGGAGGCGGTTCAGATCAAAGGATGTTGATAACGAAATGTTACTATCAAGTTATTTTTGTTGCAAAACACTGTTGATAACCATCAAGTATGATTAATTTCACTTTGATACATTCTTTAAATTTCCTTCCAATTAATGTAGAAACGTGTGTACAATGTTTTATCATATCCTTTTAGACAGATGACGTTTTGCACAGATTAGGTAAAAGATGGTCGGTCAATATCTGCACACACACTTATGGAACCCCCTCCACTCTTTTCGGACTCTGGAGGAGCTTCCAATAGCATGTTATTAACATGAAAACGTTTTCAGCTGTTAACTTGTTGGCATACTGTACAATGTACATGTTTCAATAAGTTTGTTAAAAATTCATGACATACTACTAATATTTTTGTCGAAAAAATTGTTATTAGCACTTTGTTATTAACATTTTCCTACTAACAAAGTTTTTGATGAGCGTAGCAACCAAGTTATTGTGAAATTTCATGAATTTAGGTGAATATTTCATGGAAATTTTGTTGAAATAAAAAGTACATATATTTTAGAATATCTCTTATGCAAAAAAATTTATCAATTGTGTCTTAAAAACAATAGTCACAATTTTTTTAACAACTCGAAACCATTCAAAAGATCCTGAAAATGGCTCCACGGATTTAGTTTTCGTGTACCGTTTCGAGTTGTTAAAAAAAAATTAGATTATTGCGTAAAATTCTTAACTGATACCTAAAAAAAGACATAATTGACAATGTTTTCCCATGAAATATTGTCATAAATTGATAAAATTTGCCCATAAGGAACAAAAAAAGACTACATTTCGGTTGTTACTTTTTATTTTTTCCATTATTGTCGATTGTTTAGCATACTTGAATATGGCAGTTGTCTTATAAGTCTTATAAGGGTGGATAAAGAAACTACTAGAAAGAACCAATGCAGCAGCGAAAAAAAAGTGATACCATATTTTAACTTGATACTTTTAAGTAGAGGTGGGGCGAATCCTAAATTTTCTCGAATCTGAATCCTAAAATGTTCTCAAATCCGTCGATTTTCCCGAATCTTGAATCTCTTGAATCCTTCATTTAAAATCTTATATTATTCATTAAGAAGATACAAATAAACGAAATAATATTAATTATTAATACTAATTTATTAATTATTAAAAAAAACAAGTGTGGCACTCAGGGTCGCCACACGGTGGTATTGGTAATCCGGAATTGCAACCGAAACGTCAATGGAGTTAAAACTAATTTTACCAAAGTTTTAACAGGTATTTTTTTAGGTTAGGGACGCCAGGGACCGTCGAACCCCGAGGGACCCCAAGGCTATGGTAATGAGTACTAATGACAATAAGACGAAATACAAGGTGTTACAATATTGTGCAATGCAATTTTATTTTTTATATATATTAAGCTTTGTCTGTCTGTGTATAACGCTGTACAAACAAGGACAAAAAACGTTTAAGCACGTTGGAATTTATTTGAATTTAAATGAACCTGTTTTTCCCATGGTCAACTTTCTTCCGATCCAAGAACCCAAAAAATATAGTAAGGTGCTTATAAAAATGCAAGCCGTCAAGGCAAATTACTTTATGACAACCGGACATTCACATTAAATGTCATTTATATAATATGAAGTTTTTGATTAAAATAAAGTATTTGAATAAAATTTTATATATATATTAAGCCAGGTCTGTGGGTGGGTGTGTGCGTGTAATCTAACGCTGTACAAATATTTATATAAATTTAAATGAACCCCATGATATTAAATTGGAGAGGGGAAAAGGTTGGAAAGTGTAGAAGGGGGGAGAGAGAGAGAGAGAAACGTGGAGGGGGAAAAAGTGGGAGGGGGTGACTGAAATTGAAATGAAAGGAGTAAAAAAGGAACAATCGACGCGCATGCGCACACCAGAGAAAACGAAAAACTCATTTTCTCTTTCAAATATAAAAAGGGGAGGGGATAATAGTAGCAAAATTAAACTACAGTTTATCACAGGCAATTGTGCCCAGCATTAGAATTTCTTTTGCCCAGCCCTTTTATGAACGTCATCAATTTCTAATTGGTTTGTTACTTGGTCTGACGTCATAAAAGGGCGGAGGAAATGAAATTCTAATGCAGGGCACAATTGCCTGTGGATTTTGCTCCCGTCATTTATGACGGGTTACCCCACTAGTCTTAAATATTGTGCAATTTTATTTGAGCGTGTAGGGGCCACTTTATACATTTTATACATATTAATTTGCAATAGGGCTTATTGTTCTTAGGACTAGCAACAAAGATATAGGTATACACTAGACTAGTGTGAGCAATGGTGGCCGTGATTTTTAAATAATGGTTGTTTAACAATAGACAGTTTAAAGACACTCTTTATGCATCAATAGTATTTATTTCTCAAAAAATAATAAATAGAACACATGTACAAATATAGGTTTTAAGTTATAAAATATTTGTACAGCCCACCTGTACTTTCTTTTATTTCTGTTTTAATTTTTAATTTTGCATTTAAATACAGTTTAATTTAGTAATGACAAGTTATACTACATAAAAATGATCTGGTTTCAGTCAATTATATCAACACATCATATGGAGTTCTATTCAGATTTTTAATTTTTATTTTTATTGTAATTGCCAATTAAAGACATAATTTATGTGCACAGGGTCAATAACAAAAATAATCAGGATTTTATGTAATTCAAGAAGTTCGGATCACGCCTTGAATTATTGGCAATACAAGACCCAACTGCTTGCATGCTACGAATCACATCTATTGCATACCTCTCTTCCTCCCCCCCAAACACAATTTTACAGGGTCAGGCAGCATTCAACAACCATTTCTAAAGTTCAATTATAAATCAATTTTAATGAATAAACTGAGAAATCAGAGATACATGTTTGCCGTTTGTCGCAATATAAACAAAATTATCACTTCTTAGTCAGGTGGTTTCTAAATTTTGTTTTGGTTCCTGGGCACGGTGGTTTTTGCCTTGAGAATTCGCACCACACTTTGGCAAAACTCAACAGCACACTGGTGTGCTGCGGCAGACTGTTTGGAAACCACTAATTAATACGTGCATGCAATACCAAGGGTTTCTTAATTATACTTTTTCAAGTATAGTTAAAATTAAATTATATTAACGCATTCAATATAGATTAACTTCCAAAATTTCGGGGCACACCCTTTGGGAATATCTGATCTAAGTTGATACTAAACCTAAGGTCTCCTAAGATAGCGCGGCAGGCCCTACTGTAGTATAGCGGCCGTATTATTTCGGTAAGTGACGACACCAAAAAATGTTTTCATAGATATAAATGGATGTGGTTTTCTCGAGAGCTTGCGGTGCTTATCTTTCTTGCGAAAACCACATCCGTTTACACCTGTGCAAACGTGTTTTTTTTTTGTCATCATTTACAGTCATATTTAGGCAGAGAGCTGTAACTTAGCTAATTTTGGCACCCGAGGCACTCCTGCCCTCCGTTTGTACACGAATGTTATCGGAAAAATACACACTCTAGAATCGTGAAAATTAATCAGTATACACATCTTTAGATGTGCTTATTGGTTAGGCTACATTAGAATTTTCAATTTTCCCTTCATTTACCTCATTTTTGTAAAAAAACAAATCATCAAATATCACCAGAATTACCCCTGATTATATAAAGTTGGCAGCCAGGAAAGATTGTTTTATTTTATCACGTTTTTTAAAGAATAAATTAAACCACGGTGGCACGGTTTACATTGGTGGCAAAATTAGTTATGTATTTGGCAGAGAAGTGAGAGAAAGAGGTCTTTGGTTGAAGTCTTGGCTGGAGTGTCATGTTTATTAATTTTTTTTTCAACTCAAGACAGGTAGGCTTCTTTATACCAAGGATCAAGCAAAGTATTTGCTCAAAATGTTCTCAACCCGTCGAAGATGGTCTTTCTTTCTGCTATTGTTATAAATGACAAACATGTACCTCTCTGATCTCTCATTTCTCTATTTATTCATTAAACTGAGACAATGACAAAGATAAACAGGTAAGAATTTGTATTATAAAATTAGGTGAAAACAGTTAATTTATTCAAGACTAGTTAAACACTTCATAATAGATTTAAGAATAAAAAGGTATATATATATATACATTTAAAAAATATTAATTTTCTTTTGAAATACAAATAATACTTCACTTTAAAAAATAATTCCTAGATACATGGGTTAATCTACACTACACATAATACGTTGCAATGTAATAATCTTAAATGCATTAATACAATTCTAATGTAGGTAGTACAGTAGTAAATACATCGATAACAAATAATTAGAGGTGAGACGAATCCGAATCCTAAAAGGTTCTTGAATTTCTCGAATCCTTCTTATAAGAATCCTATATTATTATTCATTAAGAAGATACAAATAAATGAAATATTATTAAATATTAAATTATTAATAATCAAAAATAAGTGTGGAACTCAGGGTCGGCACAAGGTGATAATGGGGATCTGGGTACCTACCGAAATTCACAACAATCGTCGTTTTTTGTTAGTGAACGCTTCTATTGGACGTCAGTGGAGTTAAAACTAATTTTACCAAAGTTTTTAACAATTTTTTTTTTAAAGTTAGGATTCGAAAGATTCGAAAAGACGAAAAAAGCGCTAAGATTCGAGGTTTTCGAATCTCGAATATTTTTGAAGATTCGGGGGGATTCGAGGATTCGAATGGCCCATCTCTACAAATAATACTAAAAATCGAAATATACGATTAAGAACTATATGTGTTGTCTAATGTGCGGAATACAGTTTGTTTTTGTTTTCGTGATTCGCAATGTAGGTTTTAATCATGGTTTTTGTTTGTTTGTTTTGCAATGAACAAAAAATAAGACGTTTTAATTAATACAATAGATAAAAAAAATGTTCAATTTATTATAATTGGAACAATATTAATGTTCTTAATTGTCCAGTTAATGGCAATAGTTTCTTGCAATTATTTTTTTTTTTTTTAATTTTGAAATTTTAGATTTGCATAAACACTGAAATGATTGCAATTTTCATGACAAGCAAATAGACAGGGACAAGAAAATTGGCATTAGTTTGTCAAAAATGCTACAAAAGGTAAAAACTTTCGAAAAGTTGGATTAAACAGGTCAGATCGACCTTTTGAGGTCTCTCAGCGTTTTGTTTTTGTTTTTTGTTAAAATTTGTATCTTTATCATAAAATACGGAAAATTTTTGGTAAAATTGGTTTAGTGTTAGTCCTGTCACATTCTACATCAAGCCATGTCAAACTCAAAGGCTAACACGGGCCAAATAAACAAGGTCTAATTAGTTTATGTGGGCCGCACATAAAACAAAACCTTCATTTTTTATAGAACGGTAGGTCTATTTCGAAAAGTGCAGTAAAAAAAAAAGAGGAGGAGGAGGAGGACAACGGTAAAATTAATGTTTTCTTCCGGACACTTGGCATCTCTTTGTTACAATCTTTCCTACTTCGGGGGGGGGGATCTTGTTCGCGGTGATTACTTTCAAAAGTGACCCAAGGCGAATGTCAGTAATCCTGGATCTGACAGGGGCTGGCCCACAAAGATATATTTCATGTGGGCCGCGAGTTTGACACGCTTGTTCTACATGTATACTACTTGTCACTGAACACAGAAAATCAGTGGCTGTCAACTAATCAAGTCAGCTTTAGCTTTAGCTTTAATGTTATGTTAGAATTAAGCATAATATTATTGTACTTATAATTATAACTATGGTTCGGATTTTCAGGCAAAATGTATCTCAATCTGTTGCCCAAGAGCCAATTGTGAAGTAACAATCTCCGTTTAAATCAACCAACAATTATGATTTTTTTTCTTTCTAATCAATAACAGTGGTTAAAGGCTAGAACTCTAGTTGACAGCTGATAATAACTAGACATCTAGCCTCTAACCAACCTTGATTAGAAAAAAACCCATAACTGCAGTTGTTCTAATGATAATGAATTGATGATTACTTCACAATTGGCACTTTTGCCCACATATTGAGAAACATGTTGCTTGATTTTCCATGAAAATTCGAAACCCTAATGAAACCGTCTTCATACGTGATTGTTTTTCTCTTAGTACTTAAAATGTATAGCTAAGGTAAGTGAAAAGTAGCTGCTTAACATTGTGAGTTCACTTATATAACTCAGTATGAGTGTGTAGATGAATTTCTTTCACGTTACAAAGTAGGAACTTGCACGTGATTTTAATATAGGATGGGCACTGATTGGTAACACAGTTTGTGTTGGTTTTTATTTCGATTTTATTTCTGTTGAATTTTTGTCTTTTTATATATAGTGGGTGGTATGGTGTTTGCATTCACAAAACACACACGTTATAACTAGGAGGATAGTCCTCCATTTGGAAGAAATGTCCTCCGCGACCAGGACCGTCCTCCACGAAGGCAAACATGTCCTTCACACAATAAATTGTTTAAAAACTTAAATACGTTCGTGGAGGACGATCCTGGCCAGAGGGCAGTTCTTCCGAATGGAGGACTGCCCTCCACAGATGGCAAGCCTATTTATAACACATCAGCTGTTTTAGTTACATGAGTACCTAGCTTGGTAAGAGTGGTGTAGAAGGTGGTAGATAAAGTGTGTGCGGTATATATAGTACAGCGCGCAATCACGGCAATCCTAACCCACCACAGTTTGAACTTCTAGTAATCCAAACTTTAAAAAAAATCGAAACAAGCTCAAATTAGGGATTTTTTTAAATAAAATAAATTTATAAATGTATAATGTTTAAAAGTAATTTGTAATTAGAGCTGTGCAACTAAAATTTTAGTAAACTAATTAGTCTATTAATTTTTTATATTTTAGTCAACTGAAAAATTTTGTCCACTAAAATAATTGACAAAAAATTTAGTTGACTTAAAAAAACTACAACAAACAACTAAACAATAACTTACATTCACTATCCACACGGTAATGCCGAGAAATAATTCATTTAACTAATAAGACGAATTACTCGAATTAGTTAAAGCAAAAAAACTTCTGATTGGCTAATCAAGTAATGATAGAATATTTCGCATAATACTCATGTGATTCTTAACTAGGACTAAAAGCTTGTTTTAGTTTAATTTGACTAATTTAAATTTGTGTCTACTGAATTTTTACTAGACTAAAAAATTTTTAGTCAACTAAAAAAAATTGAGTCAATCAAGAAATATACAGTAGTTGATTAAAGAAATTTAACTATTAGTTCGCTAAAAAAAGTTTTTTTAGTTGTACAACTTCATTTGTAATAATAAAAATGTGCAATAATAATTCGTAAATAACATTAAATGGTATAATAAACCATTTTCTGAGCTATAATTAGTTTTTTATTCGATCTCTTTAATCCGAACATTTCAATATCCGAACACAATTTGCAAGAATTAGTTCGGATTATCGTGAGTGTACTGTAGTTTAGCTTTTTTGTTGACTTCTTTATTAAACTGTTCTATTCTCTTTAGGTATGTAAATGTTCGTTTGCAAATCAAAAGTAAAGATGTGTCTCGTAACAATGTTTGTAACAACTACTAACTACTTCTTCTTTGTATTATACTGTATATGTGCATACTTATGTTTTATGCTGATGAGTAATTCTAAGTAAAAACTCTCCTTACTTTTAATCAGAGTTAGTGCTTCTCCTATGCCGGACTACTATACGACAAGGGCGCACAAAGGGTACAGGACTTTCATTCAACTACAGGAAACCTTCGATTGTGAGTAAACGTTGTCTGCGAGTGTTTTGCAAGCCGAGCAAAAATTGTTTTAATAAATTTCAACTTGATAAACGAGCGTGGTCTTGCAGTACTACTCGTATTGCAAGACGCATACGCTTTGTCCGTACGAGCGTAACGTGATCACAACTGAAGCGATGGTTCGCTTTCATATACGATTGCTTTGGATTACAAACACGTTTCTGAAACGAAATATGCTCGCAATCCAATGTTTTACCTGTATTCAGGATTTAACAAAGTTTCATTTTTTAGCAATGATAGTTCCAGGCTTCGGTAGGCCTACAAACATTATTGCAAATGAGGTGTCTTGTGTACCTATTATATTCACATGAGGTGTATTAAATTATAAACTGAATGATGATAATTAATGCAACATTGCAAAGCATAACAAACATAGACAAGTGCTGAACACAATAAGGCTAGCATAATAATATGCATTTAGATATAATCTATAATTTTTGCAACACCATGTGTGGAATCTTCAGAATATGTTTGCCACTTAAATGTGTACCATCTTTATGGTTCAATGCAAAAAGCAGCTTGATTTTTTTTTTCCAAAACTACAATAAGAGCAATTATTTCAGCAAAGGTTTGATTTTAATGCATGTTCCTAAGACTGTTTCTAGTTTTTAATGTAACGGTATATACTGTATTTTTGGCAGAGAGAGGGGGGGGGGGGTTCATCTAGAAAATTTAGAGAAATTAAGGCAATATTAAAGGTCATTATTTTGTAGGTTTATTTGGCAATGGAAGAAAGTGTAGCTAATGAAGTAAATATTGCTTTCCGCGGATAAACGAGCAATAATATGCGAAAATTTGTGGGGGTTTCCACGTAATTGGATTTATTTGCTACTGAAAATCCGCTACATATTATTTCACGAAGTGTTTTGCCGAGAGCCTTGTTCAGGGAGTTTCAAGTTCCAATGTCACAGGCTAGAGTTGTCTTTATCGAGAGTATTGACGCATTCATACTAGGCTGGTTTACCCGCTGCTGGTTGCTGTTTGATGGTTGTAGCCCTCTATTAGCATAGTGTGAACCGCTACCAGCAGCTGCTTTCTCTAGCACGCTAGTGACTAGTGTGAACCCTTTGTCGTTAGTAGTGGCACTAGTGGGTACTAGTTGAAACTCCACTGCTTGTTTTGGTTGTTGTTGGAGTTTGTGTTTTTGCAAGATGGTGATTGGATGACTTGCACTGCTAATACCAGCAGTGACTGGACAAGTGTGAACCCAAAGCAGCTGGTAAACCAGCCTAGTGTGAATGCGCCATTAGTGTTCTAATCGTGATTGTAATAACATCTTGAAAACAGGCCGGTGTAAAATAAAAATGCAGAGAGGGATCAGTTTTAAGCAACCACTTTCGGTATCACTCTCTAGCAAGGTTAATTTTGCTATACTGTATGTCATCTTTGTTTTTTCCCCCACATTTCTGAACCTTCTTTTGCACTGTGCAAAGTGAGCCAAAGCACTTGCTAGCATATTCTAAGATGGCTTCTTTCCTCATTATGTACCTTGTAGCTTCAAGTTTAAACAGTGCCTTCTTTGACGTCGCAATATATTTTATCGAATCCAAAAATTCTGCAAGCATGTATCTGTACTGCATTTCTAGTCCCTAGCTAGGTCGCACATCTTACGTTGGATTCATATTTCGGTGTGAGCTAGGCTTCAGTTTAGTTTATCCGCATGTGTTCTAAAATTATTTAAATTCAAACTATGAAACAAAATTATTGGTAGCAAAGTGGAAAACTTTTGCATGTTAGGGATTTTTGTCTATTCGAAATTTGTACATTGGTTTTATATTTGTTGGATTATTACATTGTAACAACACATAAAAATAAGACGAATAAGTTTATTCTTTGTTTGAGTCTTCTGCAGCAGCTGCACCTTTGCCATCCACCTTCTGATCGAAAGTGTTTGCGTCTTTATAACCTTGAACATATCCTTTATTTTCTGGAAGCTCTTCTCGGCCTTCCTTACCCTTGCCCTTACCACCTTCGTCGAACCTCTGTTTGTGAGTTCCCGTGTATTTGGAATGGTCCGTCAGACGGTCAACTGCAGAGGACTTGACGGCATGCTAAACAAACAAATGATAACAATTATTGATGATAAGTTTTCAAAAGTGGTCATCTCGTTGTGACAACGCTTATTAAACGGGTATTAAAAGGGGGTTTGGGTGTCCTTTTTTTTTTGTCTTAACAGACCATGAAAAGCGTTACCAGAGTTTTGCATCAAGTAGCTACCTTATTTGGCTATGGTTACACTGGATGCGTTGTCGGGCAACAAAATATCGTACGTTTCTATACGTTGTTGCAAGTTGCAAACAATCTCATCTAAATTAATAAAAGCGGTACGCTGCATGCGACAAGTGTCGTGTGGTACTGCGCAGTGTCGTACGTGTTCCGTACATCTTTCTTCCAATCAAACATGTTTGTTTTTATGCGATTATGAGCGACATAAGAGTTCAAGCCATAATTAAAACGCCGTTGCAGTGGTGAGGGAGTAATGATGGGCAATTTCATGAAATTTATTTCGTTGAAATATTTCATGAAATTTATGAATTTGTTGTGAAATATTTCATGAAATTTATGAATTTGTTGTGAAATATTTCATGAAATTTATGAATTTGTTGTGATTAATTTCATGAAATTTATGAATTTGTTGTGAAATATTTCATGAAATTTATGAATTTGTTGTGATTAATTTCATGAAATTTATGAATTTGTTGTGAAATATTTCATGAAATCTTATGAATTCGTTGTGAAATATTTCATGAAATTTATGAATTTGTTGTGATTAATTTCATGAAATTTATGAACTTGTGAAATATTTCATGAAATTTATTTTGTTGAAATATTTCATAAAATTTATGAATTTGTTGTGAAATATTTTATGAAATTTATGAAAAGTTGTGAAATATATTGAAAAAATGGTCAAATTAATTGAAATCCATGAAATAAAACAAGATAATTGCATCAGTTTACATTAACTTTATATATTAATGGTTTATAATAATGATTATTTCTCACATAACGTGACTAATGATTGTAAAATTAGACATAACGTTTCAACACTAAAAAAAATCCCATTTATTAAAAAAATGATCGAAGAAAAATGAAACAGATTCCAAAAACTTTGAAGAAAAAATTGACACAAAAATGACACAAATGATAAAATTAAACATGTTTAAAATATTATTAAGAACCAATTACGATCACCATTCTGTTCGTTTATGGTTTCAGGTTTTTGAAATAAATTTCACCATTCTTTTTAAATATTTCAAACTTATGTCATGTGAAATATTTCAATGAAATGAAATATTTCACAAATATGTTATTTCACGTGAAATATTTCAATGGCACATCACTAGGTGGGAGGGAGGACCGATGTTTGAACTTTGTACAGCAATAACACGCATTGTTTAACTATCCCAATCACATTATTTCCAAAAAAGAATAACTAAAAAGTGACAATTGAAATACCTGCCACATATGTAAGTAATTTGTTTTCTTTATTTTACCGAAAATTCGATTAATGTTTTTTTTTTACAAATTTCAAAAATGAAGTGAAACGAAATATTTCTATTTTCAACTCGTTTAACTGCGCGATAGTTTGCATGTGATGTAGCCACCCTTGTCTGACGACATTGTAGTACTCGCAATTAGTTGTACGACACATTTGTAGTCAGACAATGCATATCCACTGTAACCCGTGGTCTTAAGTGTGATACGCAAAATAATGTGTGGTGATTTTATTGATTTCTTAAATTAGTTTTTTTTTTTTGGTTAACCATTTTATAGTTGTTTTCTCACTATGTTTCGCATTACTTCATGTTTCAATATCATTGACATGAAAAAGTGCGATGGTGCATTAAAAATTATTTTCGAAGTCTGCTATTTATTGTTTGATTAGTCTTTTTCAAGAGACTGTTGGGGAAATCAAAACATAGCCGCTTTAAAGCAATGTTAACGATGAAAAAAAAAAACCGTCAAAAATAATCAAGGTTTTGGCAAGCACATACTCGAGCTATAAATTCCTAACTCGGCAAAAGCTCAAAACATGTAAAGCACTAAAGCTACCTATTTGAAATTTTATATAGCTGTTAAGATAGAAGTTACCATTGCAGGTTTATTTGAATTATAATGAAAACATGTTAGTTAAAATATTCATGAAGCCTAAGTAATTATTCGCTTGAGACAATACACAAGTCTGTTGTCCATGTCCTATCGGTTTCACGGTTTCAACTGGCTTCACGAGACCCTCTGGATTCTGACAGGCACCCCACAGTTTCGAGGGGCTTCCGAGTGTTTTCCGTGTCGAGAATCTTCTGGCAGCTTCACATTTTATTTTTTGCGAGCGAGTTTCCAGTGGGCTACTCAATTTTGAGAGCTTCAGGAGACTATTTGTGTTTCGCAGTTTATAAAGGTACCCTGGACTCTACCAGGAGCTTCTCAGTTTCTAGAGTCTCCTCGAGGGGCCTCTCAGTTTCGAGAGTCTTCCGGGAATTTGCCAGGGGTTCCTGGGCGAGCCTATGAATTTCATAGTGTTTTTTATTGTTTAAGTTTAATAAAACAATTTAGCTAGTCATTTGTTTCAATAATAATAAAATAAAATAAAATTATATATATTATTATATATATAATAATATCCCAGGTCTGTGTGTGTGTGTGTGGAGTAACAAAAACCATTGAAGCACGTCGGAATTTATATAAATTTGAATAAATGAACCGTTTTTTTTTCTCAAGGTCATATGTTGAACTCTTCCTTTGGAAAGTGTAGAAGGGAGAGAGAGAGAGAGAGAGAAAAGTGGGAGGGGATGACTGAAATTGAAATGAAAGGAGTAAAAAAAGGAAAAAACGACGCGCATGCGCACAATTGCCTGTGAATTTTGCTCCCGTCATTTATGACGGGGGTTACCCCACTAGTATTTTATATAACCCAATGTTAACACATTGAATGTTTAAGCCACGTACTATCAGTATAAAGCGCAAATTTCCAGTGTTAACAGCACTTGATTTTTTTGCTGTGAGGATTGTTACTTTTTCCTTCAGGAAACGATCTTTTCTTTGACGATTTCAATATTTAGTTTGCTTTAACAATTATAAACTTCATTCAAATTTTGTCCATGTATATTTTATTAATTTTATTATGTTGTTAACAACTACCTAAAATTTCAAATGTGCAGATTTTTATAGCTTTCAAAATACTTATCCTTTAGAGGCTACATCGCAAAATTACTTCGAAAAATCTCCACAAAGAGCGCTAATTTTTAAAATACACAGTCGCGGCAATACGTTTATTTTTCATATTTAAAGTTGTCCAATATTAAGTTTTCACCGCCCTTCTTCAGGTGGCAGGCGAAGTGAAGAAGGGACATACCTTCGGGCAGTTTCCAAATATGTGGGTATCCTGCAAGAAGTAGGGGTGCCTCTGGCGAGGTCTGCGGACCTGGAAATCACCAGTTGGGTGTTTCTGAAGCCATGCCCCACATTGGAAGCTGCGCTTGCCCAGCTGGATTGCTGGGTGGCACCCTCTCGTACTATTCGTAGGGGAGAGGGTGCGGGCATTGTGAGGGTTTCAGGCATTGGTGTGCCCATACTGTTGCCCAGGCCTGGTAGGTCTCCTGGAGTGGAGACTGGTACCCAGACCCCCTAGCATCCGGTATGACCGTCCTTTGCGGACGGGAAGATGGATGAGGTTCGGAAAAGCAGTGTCGGGCAACGACAGTTGCCCATACCTGAATTACAGAGCCGTGCATACTTGCGTGGGTCACCACGTGTTCTGGTGTCGATGAATGATCGTCTGGTTGAGACGATTGTCAAAACCGGTGCCGGGTATTGTAATGAAGCACAGTCGGGTTGCTACAATGGTGCGATGTGCACCTTAAATATATGCTGATGGAGTGACCGAATGACAAAAAATTGTTAAGCGTGGTTTTATTTTTAAAAACTATTTCAAAATCGCGAATTTCTAACTCTTATGTTAAGCTCCATTGAGTATGCCCACGTAAGAAAAAACATGCATTTAAAATGCTCGTAGAAATACATAAAAAATAATTTTAAAAAACCACAATTAAACCACAGTGAAGCCAACACATTGAGGCACGTGCTGACTTTTTTCTGTTTTTTTTTTAATTATTTTTACGAGCATTTAAGAAAAAAACATCCATTAAGGATGTTTTTTCTTACGAGGGCGTACTCAATGGAGTTTAACATGAGTTAGAAATTTGCGATTTTGAAATAGTTTTTAAAAATCTAACCGCACTTACCAATTTTTTTTCATTATATCATTCGATCAGCATATATTTAAGGTGCACATTCCACTTTGAAAACTTAATATTGGACAACTTTGAATATAAAAAATAAACATACTGCCGCAACTGTGTAATTTAAAAATTAACATTCTTTCTTTAACATTGGGTCAATGGGCTGAATAGAAAAACGATGCTGGCGCTCTTTGCAAAGATTTTTTGAAGTAATTTTGCGATGTAGCCTCTTAAAACCACCTTAAACACATGATGCACCACCTGAAATCAAAAGCGAACAAAAATGAAGAATTTAAATTGTAAGTAAAACTGCATGCAACTGTTCAAGTTGCATGCAGTTTTACGTAAGATTCCAAATCTTCACTTTTGAAGAAAAAAAAAATGGTTACAAGTTCTTACAGTAGTTCCGGTTGTTCCTGGTGGTCCACAGCCTATCAGCTTTTTTTCGATATCTTGTAACTCAACCTTCTTGTTTTTTGAAATCGTTTCAATGAAAGTAAGAAATTCTTTGAAGCAAATGTTTCTTTTTGTCCTAAAAGAGAAATTAACCACAATGACATTAATTATGAATAAGAGAACTAGATCCGTTCTCAGGTATATTTGCGAAGGTGGTGGTGGTGGTGCTGCTGCTACGAGGTGAGAAGAAAAAAAAAACACAAGACACGTTACTTGGCAATCTGCTTGAAATAGATTCCCGTGTCCGTTGTCGTTATTTTCTTGCCGTCTATCACTTTGGCCTGTTTGAACCATTTGTCGATGTTTGACAGCGTGATAGCTTCTCCGCTGCTCTTGCTATCTCCGAACTTTGCGAATGGTTTGAATTGCTCTTCGAGAGAAAGACTGCCACCACCTTCGGGTGACTCGCCACTGGAAGCCATATCCTGAAGCAAAAACATACAAAATGATTAGTTTTAAGTAGAAGTGGGACGAATCCTAAATTTTTTCTCGAATCCGAATCCGTAAAGGTTCTCGAATCTCTCGAATCCTACATATAAGAATCCTATATTATTCATTAAGAAGATTCAAATAAATGAAATAATAAATATTAAATTATTAATAATAACAAACAAGTATGGCCCTCAGGGTCACTGCCACAAGGTGATGATATATTCGTGATCCCCGGGTGCCACCGAAATTGCAACAATCGCCGTTTTTTGGTTAGTGTGAACGCTTCTGTTGGACGTCAATGAAGTTAAAACTAAGTTTACCAAAGTTTTTAACAGCTTTTTTTAAGGTTAGGATTCGAAATATTCGAAAAGACGAAAAAAAAGAAAGCGCAAAGATTCGAGTTTTCGAATCTCGAATATTTTCGAGATTCGTGGGATGCCAGGATTCAAATGTCCCATCCCTAGTTTTAAGGAATGTTAGGAGTCGACTGTTAACTATAGATGAGAGAAACACGCAATAAAAAGCAGGGATAGGATGTAGTGACATTATGAGAATTTTGCATTGTTGGTGTCATTTTCACATCACTAATTGTTTTCAGATAATAACTATCCGGTTGTTTTTAACAGTGGCTTAACTGTTGTGAGACAATTACTTAAGCATAACACTTAAAAGTAAAAGCAAAATTGCTTTTACAAATAAACTATTTAAGCCACAGCTACATTCTGCTTATTTTTGTTTTACAAAGGTGGTGGTTCATAACATATAGCAAGCTCCTCATGACTTCAAAAGCGCATGGACCACTTTATGGCGCGCCACATAAAGTTGTCGTTTTTAGCAGACCATTGATTATACAAAACAGGTGATGTTCAAACAAGCCACAGCCAACGTTTTTTTTTGTATCACATTGGCGATGAGTGGTTCAATCCGACCACTGAATCTCACTGATGATGATCAAGGTCATAGCAGTGACACGCAATGACAGCAGGCCATTGTTTTAATAAGTGATCCGTGTGAAGCGGACCTTTAGAAAGTAAACACTGCCATTTTTACTTAAGTGACACCAGGTACACGAAAACAGGACAGAGAAACACTCCTTCAATTAAGATGGTTTATGGAATGGCAGATTTTCGAACTCTTGATTATTCTGTCTTTCAGAAGAGCAAAATTAAAAGAAACTAGAAAGTGTTTTAGAAACTAGAACCACTTAAGGGTATTTTCATGTTGATTATCTTTAAAAAATGAACTTTATTGACAAAAATTTAAAATATCGTCTGCTTAAAGTTAGAACATTAGTTCAATTACTTCAGGCGGGTATTTTCATGTTGGTATCTTTCAAAATAAGCTTTTTTATGTGAGTTTGAAACTCGCACTCACATAAAAAACCTTATTTTGAAAGACACCATCATGAAAATATCCTGATGTTAATTGAGCTAAACTTCTAGTTTCTAAAACACATTAAGGTTTCTTTTCATTTTGCACAGGTTGTAAGACAGAATAATCGAGTTGTTGCTGGTAGTCATGTCACTTTGTCATCTTTTTCACTTTTTCTGATCTTGTTTAATGGTGGGTTCATGAAATCTACAACAAATATCAAACAACATCATCTTGGCTGTTTCAAATATTAACTTTCAGATGTTTTTTTTTTTTCTTCTTTTGATTGATGTAGTTTTGATTCTTTTGAAGCATTTATTTAGCATGCCAAATTAATGTTTCTATATAATTTTGAAAGAGTAAACTTGTTTAACGCACACGTTGTACACATCGTTTAAAATATTATTGTTAATTTGTTAAAAAAACAAAAGCTTAATTAATTGTTGGTTCGGTTTTGTTTTTATAATAACAGCAATTGTTTACAGAAATGAAAACGCAAAACAAGCAGGAAGTGTGATCGTTTTAACAACGTGCAAAACGAGAGGAAGGCTAATTATAATATCAGAACCTCCTGTCCAAGGCCAAAATAAAAGCAAAATCATCTTTGAATTTGCTCATCCAAATGTCAATCAAAATTTTCAAACATGAATAACAGATTTTTCTGTTTATCATATAAGCTTTTTTCATGGCGTTTTTTTTTTTTTCAAGTGAGAAAAAAAAAATAATTTTATTTGAAACACACAAAAGGAATCATCAGAATAAATATTATGCATTAGATAAAAAAAACCATGGGTCCGCAGTATCGGAGCCATGTAATTCCACTTTCAAACGTTTTCCTCACATTGCTGGACCACCCATTGGCCCGTTTATATCCAGTGAGACTACTAGGCGTTGTGATATTTTGATGTTCCTGGTGTTTGACAATTTTTTTTTGTATGACATGCAATGCACATACTTGAAAACAGTTTTGTCTTTTGCGGCCCCTAAAATTTAGGAGGAGGGGGCTTAGGCGCTCGCTTAGTGTTCTTATGGCGCATTCACACTAGGCTGGTTGCTGCTGGCGGGTTGTAGCCCTCTAGCAGCATAGTGTGAACTGCTACCAGCAGCTGCTTTCTCAAGCACGCTAGGGATTTTAACGGCGGCTGGTGAAGTTGAACATGTCCAACTTTAGCAGCTACCAGTTGGTCATGTGACTTCCTTCCTGCTGCTACCAGTGTGCCACCAGCTAGTGTGAACCCTTTGTCACTAGTAGTGGCACTAGTGAGTTGTTGAAACTCCACTGCTTGCAAGCAGTGCAAACCAGCACTGCTTGCGCTGCTAATACCAGCAGTGACTGGACAAGTGTGAACCCAAAGCAGCTGCTGCTTGCTGTTGCTGCTAATAGCCAGCAGCAACCAGCGGCTTGTAAACCAGCCTATAGTGTGAATGCGCCTTTAGGTCGAAAATCGCCCCTTGAACCACTTGAAAAACAATCGATTGTTTTTCAGGTGGTTCCAGGGGGCGATTTTCGACCTTCTGACCTTTTGGAAGGATCCTTTCAAAAGGTGTCTTGTCTTGCTCTACTGAATCACCATCCACCCACACAAACATTTTGCAATTACAGACCCAACAAACGTCAACCGTTGATAAGATTTAGATATCTAATTTCTAACTTATAGGCCTAATCTTCTTTATCCTTAATGACTGTAATCAAAGAGGTGGGCGGAATAATTTAATCATTTTGTTTGATAACAATGGCAAATAACAATCCATTGCACAGAATAATATTATGTAGAGAAAAAAGATGACCTCATCCATTTTTATCTACATGGTAAGCTCAAATCCAATTGCCAAAAAAAAAAAAAAAACTACGAACTGATGGGAGTTCTACGTTTGTTTATTGTAAATTTACAATTAAAACACAAAAGTGACGAAAGGTGTCGCACACTTGTATCAATATATTCTGCCGTTATAAAGCTTTATACTTTATATAAGTGAATTGTGATTGTAAAGCTGGGTACAGACGGTCAATTTTGACTTGTACATTTTTTGATTTTTCTTTTGAAATTTTATATGATCAGCATAACATTTTTTTTAACTAATTGATCATGATTCTCATCATTGAAAAGTATTACGATTTGGAGAAAGAAAAATATATATGTTTTCCACGCTCAGGATTTACACGCCAGAATTGACCGCGTGTACCCAGTATTTAGTAACTCTTAAAACCCGACACACAATACATATAGAAGTGGATGAACACTATCTATATTAATATGGATGAACACACATTTTAAAGAGATGAACATAGAGGAATACAAGGATGAATATACTTTAAAGGGATGAACATGGTTTTAAATGGGATAAACATGGTTTTGAGGGGGATGAACATGGTTTTATGGTAGATGAACCCATGTTCATCCCCATAAAATCATGCTCAGCCTCCCTTAAAAACATATTCTCCCATTTAAAGTATGTTTATCCTTTTTATTTATTTCTGTTCATTCCTTTAAAATTTGTGTTCATCCATATTAATATATTGTATACATCCTATTCTATATGCATTCTGTGTCGGGTTTTAGAGTTACCCCCAAATGTTCATCCTGCTTATTCGTTCATCTTTTTTTTATCCTAACCCATATTAATATATGGTAGACCAAAATTAAAATTATCTCAAAACAAAACCCATTTTTATACACTGCAAAATTGAAACACAGGGCAAAAGAACACAGAGGAATGTTTTTCCTGTTTTGTTCACTTCCTTTTGTACAAAAAATAAAAAAGGCATTGTGGAACTTGGCAAAGGGGTGGGGGGGGGGTGAGAGGATAGATAGATAGAGAAGCAAAAATAAAAAAGGCAAGCAACTAACAGCCTCATCTATTTAGCATATAAGCAGAAGCACAGAAGCAAGAAGAGAGGTGATCTCCTCCTCCTCCGCCTCCTCCTCCTCCTGTTCATCATCTGTGGGATTCATCCATTCATCTGCGTCAATCTCTTACCTTTAGCTTATAATGATGATTATGATGTACAATTATTTAAAACACACTTTTCTGTATATTATGTGGTTATAAATATATAGAGAGAGAGTTGTAGGACTCTTAGATTCCAGAAAGATAAACTAAATGGTTGACAACCAAATTGGAAAGTGGCAACTGGCAACAGAACAAACAATATAAAAACGGAGGTCTAGCTCTGAATTGAGAGCGTTTGGTTGCAGCTACTTTTGGGATAAACAGAAAAATAGAGAGAGAGGGAGAGAGAGAGAGAGAGAGAGAGAGGGAAAAATAAAAAGCAATAGATGTGTGGTGTATGTGGAAGAGAGTAGAAACATATAGCATATAGCACAACCCTCCTCCTCCTTCATCAGCAGCAGCACTGTGTTTGTACGATGAGATCATACAATCAATATAAAAATGTATAACCGTCTACTTGAATGTAGGTTGAATGACGCAAGTTTGGTTCTTGATGAATGAGTCGGCAAGGCTGGCACGCGTGTACATATTACAAATATGTACAGTGGTGCCCAATCTCCCCCCCCCCCTCCCTCCAAAAGCCAATAGAGAATTCACCCCCCTCACTCCTGGGGACCTATTTCTAAATTGGAAGAGTAGGCCAATATGCTAAAAGCGTTTTTTATAATTATAACCTTAAGATATAATTTTCATTGGTTTTAAAATAAACAAATTTCACATTGTTTGCATAAACGTGTTGTGAATGAGTTTCAATTGGCCATAAGAAGTATATTTTTAAAGATAACGTCAAATACTATGAAGTTATTAGCGTTGTCAGCTAATTATAATTATTATACTATAGTAAAAGGAAATTATATCGTTTTGTGACACTAAAGAACAAGCATGTCAAACTCAAAGGCTAACACGGGCCAAATAAACAAGGTCTTAAGTTCATGTGGGCCACATAAAAACAAAACCTTCAATTTTTATAGGTTTATTTCGAAAAGTACAGTAGAAAAAAAAAGAACAAAGACAATAGATTGTTACTTTAGAAATGTAATAAGGGCAGCACAAAATGAGAATTATAATATATTTCAGAGGTGAGAAAAAGTAGTGAATAGATGAAAAAAGGTAGTAAATCTATAAAAGTAGTAGTGTTAGTAGTTTTGAAATATGTATGTATAATTATAAATTATAAATTGTAAAAACTAAGCTATAAAATGTTTATTAAAACTTTTGTTACATGTCGTTATATTGGGTGGGTCACAAAGATATTTGTTGTGGGCCGCGAGTTTGACATGCTTGCTGTATAATAAACTATTTTCAATTTTTGTGCTTGAAATAGTCTTTAAACTTTGGAATGAATGAACATTCATTCTCCCTTTTTCTCGAGCGTAGCGAGCGAACAATCATTCTACAGTTTCCTCGTGCCATCAATTCCGGCGAGCGTAGCGAGCCATTCAACATAACAGTACTTATAATATGCCATATCATACCTTGTACACACATGAGTTAAATGAATTCAAATTAAATGTGTTTAAGTGAATTATACGGAATCCAGTTAAGGACATGTCGAACCAAATAAAAATTGACTTTATACTAAATCAATATTTTTTGTCAATAGTTCAGATATTATATTTAAGTATTAACTCAATATTTTCAGATTATTAACTGAATAACTTGAATTCGACATACTGTTTGTCCTTCACAGGGGGCTCTGTAGAACACGTTTATTATTTAAATGCTTTTAAATTATCAGGTGTGTACTAGGTATAAGAGTGGCTAAAACACACTACTTTCTTTTAAAATGTAAATTAAATATTTTGATTTGACTGCTATTATCTGCTGGCGCCCATGCTAATTATTATAAAAAAATAAAGTATTTGGATACAAAATTTCAATCACCTCCCCCCCCCCCCAAAATAAATAAAATAAAATGGCGAGTTACTTACCAGACTACCCCAGTGTTAGCACCCATTATAGCAAATAAATCATAGGGGAGGGGGGGGGGGGGGAAGGCCAACCTTGCCAAGGGAATACGTGAGTTTTACAAGTTTAGCTGGCCTAAATAGAATCAGGGGGTTTTCAAACACGCAGACAGCCCTCTTTTAACCGATTTTATGCGGCCTGCTCAGTGCTTACTGATTTCATTGTGTTCCTTCTTTTCAATCCTTTGTTTTTCATAAGTTTTTTTTTTCTAAACATTTTACCAATAGCCAGAAAATTTATACCAATAGGGTGATTGATGGAACGCAGGTCTACTGAAGAATTAATTTTTAAATTTTAAAAATATTCTGATATTTTGCATTTTTTTTTGGGGGGGGGGGGGGGGAATGTAGACAATAGCAAGATCCATATAAAAAGAATGCCTGAAATTGAAGAAGAAAAATTAGCGCTACGTACATCGCAAAATTACTTTGAAAAATATTCACAAAGAGCGCTGGCATCGTTTTTCTATTGAGCCCATAGACATAATGTGAAAGAGAAAACGTTAATTTTTAAAATACAGTCGCGGCAATATGTTTAATTTTCATTTTTAAAGTTGGCCAATTTTGATGGTTCAAAGTGCAATGTGCACTTTAAGTGTATGTTTATCTAGTGATAGAACGTCAAAAAGTTTTAAAGTGTGCTTCTGTTTTTAAAAAAAATATTTCAAAATGGCGAATTTTTAAGTCTTATAGTAAACTCCATTGCGTACGGGCTTGTAAAAAAACCATCGATTAAAATGTTTGTAAAAAATACGTAAAAATAATTTTTAAAAATCCAGAAAAAAATCAGCACGTGCGCCAATGTGTTGGCTTCACTGTGGTTTAATCTTAGACTATTACTTTACTAAGGTTTAAGTGTGGTTTTTTGAAATTATTTTTAGGTATTTTTACGGACATTTTAATTGGATGTTTTTAACATAAGAGATAGAAATTCGAGATTTTCAAATAGTTTTTTTTTTAACAAAAAAGTAAGCTTTAGGAATACAAAAAAGCCTCATGAATTAAACAAAATTGAAAGTACTGGAAACGGCCAAAAAATACAGAGAAAAACTTTGAAAAAGTTTCATGCAAAACGATAAAAGTTGCAAAAGTAAATATTTTATAAAATTAAAATAATTTATAATTATGTTTTATTGTTCAAAGTGTGTTTTATGGGGTTTCAAAACTGAAAATCTGTCTGTTGTTGGAACTCTGTTCTGAGGATTTAAGTTTAAGGCCAAGTGTCAAGTACAGGCAATTAGAAAACGGGACAAACAGAAGTTGGCTCCGCCCTTTTTATGACGAACGGCAACTTCTAATTGATTTGTTGTGTGGTTCGACATTGAAAAGGGCGGAGCCTGTGATGTCAAACTACATAACCAACCAATTAGAAGTTGCGTTCGTCATAAAAAGGGCGTAGTCAACTGAAGTTCGTCCTGTTTTCTAATTGCCATGTGTGTCAAGTTTCATTTCTTGAATTTTAACTGCATTGCTGAAGCACAAAGTTGAGGCATTTTTATTCAAATGAAAATGACGTCATTAGTTGATCCCCCCCTCCATTTGTATAATAAAGGTCCAGATTCATGACTCCTGAAGGTAACTTGACACTTGAACTCTCTGAATAGGGTTTCATCCTCGTTACTCATTGAACCAAGAGTTTTTTATGTGATGGGACCTTGTTCTAAGGATTCAAGACCAAGTAACAGTTTGTTTTCTTGAAATTCAGCAGTAATGATGAAGAGCAAACTTAAGGAATTTTTATGCAAATTAAAATGACGTTATTAATTGATTTTTTTTAAAATTAGGTAATGAAGGCCCAGATTTGTGAAAGAAACTTGGCACCTGAACTCTCTGAACAGGGTTTCAACACAGAAAAACTCTGTTCATAGTTATGCACTGAACCAAGATTTTTTTCTATGTTGAAACCCTGTTTTGAGGATTTAAGTTAAAGGCCAAGTGACATTTAGTTTCCTTTCTTGAATTTTAGCCATAAAGATAAAAAAGCAAACTTAAGGTATTTTTTATTCAAATTAAAATGACATCATTAATTGATTTTTCATTGCATAATAATGGCGCAAATTTGTGAAAGAAACTTGGTACCTGAACGTGATTTCAGGCTACCCTTCTAGTTTCTAAAAAAAAAAAAAAATGGAAGTTTTTCTTAATTTTCTACCAGAAAACGTTTACACTTTAAAACGACACTGTTAACATTCTTATTTAATTTCGTTTTGTTTGCTAATTATTAAATTACAGAATTTGACAATGTTTGTTTTGCGGAAAACCTTTTTGATTTAAGAGTCGATTAGCCTCTAAGCAGGTGATTGTATAGCTGTATAGTTTTTTCGACTTAATGGTGGGCTTTCTGTGCAACTTACCTCAAATAGAACTCAAATCATTAAATTCAATATTTGTAGACGAAAAATATCGGTTAGTATGAAACAAATTTGTCCGTCAAATAAATGAAAATATTTAAAATCCTTTTTAAAACGAAAAAAACTCTGCACACCTAACTTCTCATTGAACTCTTATTAAAAATACGGCTTAATTTCTTTACCTACATCTTCTTAACTTACTTTTCCGTGACTAATTAAAATTTAACTAATTATATTTTTATTTTTCAGATTTCAAACTGGAATTGTCGGATAAAAAAAATCCGACCTTTAAGGAATTGGTTTTTTTTTTTAAAAAAAATTTGGGTTACAAGAGACTTATTTCTTAGAAAACTTCTTTCTTTCTTCTGTTTTTGTCTTGATTGTTTAATTTGTATTTGTTTTGTGTATAAATGTGATTTTTTTTTTTTTAAATTATGCATTCTTTAAGTGTTCTTTTTACAAATGTTCCCCTGGCTTTAACTTTCCCGGGTTGGGGTTGGCTAATGTTCATCCCTGGGCTCATGATTATAAATTGGGAATGTAAAAAAAAATTAAGGGTTTGGTTTTCTGGTGTCTTATTTTTTTTTGCTTTAATTTGGGTTATATTTCAATTTACTTATTGTTCTTCCTATCTCATCGTTTTTCGACTTGGCGTTGACTAATGTTCAACCCTCCGATAATTATAAATTGGGAATGTCCGATAAAATCCGACATTTAAGGATTTGGTTTTTGGTGTTCATTTTACTTGAATTTGGGTTAAAGAATTTCTAAGAAAATGTTTTACCTGGTTCAAGCTTTTCCGGCTTTGGATTGGTTAATGTTCAATCCCTGGGCTAATGATTACAAATTCTAAATGTAAGAAAAAATCTGGCATTAAAATAAGGATGGATTTTTTGGATCCGTTTTGCATAAATTTTTGGGTTATTTATAAATTGCAAATTCTTTCCATTGGTTTTTTTTTATTTGGACGTGGTGTTGCCTAATGTTCAATAGAAGCCCATAAATTGGGAATAACAAGAAAAAAATCGGGTATTTAATGTGTTCCAGTTTGTATATAAATTCGAATTGTTTTTTGCTGTCCATTTCTAGACCTGGGTTTTGCTGACTTTTTTAGCCCTGGAAAATTGCGAATGTTACTAAAAAAAAATCTAGCATTTAAGGGTTTGGTTTTTTTTTGGGGCCCATTTTTAATTTTTGTTAAAAGGTAATTTAAAGTCTTGGTTTTCTCTGGCTCTTCACTTTCCGACCAGAAGTTGGCTAATGTTTAACTCTGGGCCATGATTATATTACAAATTGGGAATGTCAGATGAAATCTGGTATTAAATCGCGTTCGTTTTATTTGAGCCTGTTTTATGTTTTCTGTTTTTGTTTTGTTATTAAATGTCCTTGTGATACTTTCCTTTTAAATTACGTCAGTGTTAACTTTTCCAAACAATATTTTGTGTTTCCCTGGCTCTTTGCTGAGCGACCTGGGGTTGGCTAGCGTTCAACCTCGGGGCATGTTTGGGCCAGAAACTTCGAAACTTGCAGAGCCGAAGACGACTCCGGATAAACCGTAAGTACTCAAGAAACCTTATCGACATGGCTTTCTCTGCGAAAGTTTTTACATTCTGAGTTTTACATTAAGAGTGGAAACTTAAGAAACCAGAAAAATGACCATTTCGAATTCTTCAAAGAGAGTCCAGAGACCTCAAAGGAGACATGCTCACATAGTAGCACAAACCGAACCGGTTCTCACCCTGGAACCGTGAGTTTTCCCCTTATATTAAATTTATATTTTCTGAAACGCTACTTGTGAGTGTGCATATTTTAGCTCTATACTTATTCGTGCTTTTATGTTGTATTGTCCCGTGGTAAGCTACTAACGATTAAATCTTGATGTGGTGAAGTTCCGTAATGCACACTTCTGTGGTTGGTAGCTTTGGCATAGTTGAGGCAGGTGTTGCAAATTGCGATGTTTTTTGTTTGTGTTTGTCTCTTAAATGTTAAGTTTCATTGCCCTGCTGACGTCTTAATGTTTCGGCACGAACGACGAAAGTTACGAAACTTCCCAAACCTACATTTTCCTTTCCTTCCAGATCCCAGTTTCAGTTGTCATTCGGTGTCCTTCAGTTGGAGCTTATTTTTGACGTTTTTTTTCTTCGAACAAGAATCTAGAGTTCCCATTAGATTCGGGTTCGGTCTCGAAATCATCACAAATATACATATGTTCCGTAAATACTCGTAATTGTCTCTGTCGGATTTTTAAAGTTTCTTCGTAAACCTTTGAAAAACGACTTGTGGTAAATTATTGGGGAAAATGTACTCCACACCCTTCCGACAGTAGCTTTTTATCATAGTATATTGTAACAATGTAGAGCTCTTGTTACGGGGCTCAGGTCGTAGATTCTCTTTACTAAAGCGGGTACCGCTTTTCGTGGGGAGAATGTTTGTGGTACTACCTGAGTCCACACTGGTGCCGGGGTCGTTCTCTTAGATATCTCTTGGATCACCGCTGTGCTGAAAAGAATAGTTTAAACAGGCGAGACGGATGCAGGTTCAACGTTTTACTTAGTTTATTACGATCAACCATGAAGACATAATATGCCAGAGAATGTTAACTGTGGCGTGCTGTCGCCACTGGACCATTATATGATTAGTTTCATAGTTTCGATATCAGAGAATGGACCACTAGTGTTTCGAAATATGGTCTATAATTAGGGCTTGTGTACACCCTTGTAGGTGTACCCATGCCCTAGGGACCATGCTTCGGCATGTAGTCATCCGCCGATACTGGAACCAGGATATTTTAGGAGCTTTGGGGTCTCCAAGAGGGAAGGAAGGGACGGAAATACGTCCCTTACATCCCCAGAGACCCCCAGGCTAGGGGAGGGACGGAAAGGAAAAATACAGGGTGTTACAATATTTATATAAATTATTTGCTTATACTGTACTTTCATATACGCTATATAGATGCACTCCAAAAATGGGTTATATCTCGAGTTAAACTTGATGGATTCGCCTGAACTTTTCACCATAAACAGATCTTTTTTACAAACTTTCTGCTAGGCAGAAACAGTACACGTGCGCGCAAGTGTGTACGTGTGTGCACACGTGCGCGCACGTGTAAAGAAATATAGGGTTCCTTGAATCCCTTGTTTAAAATTATTTTTACGTATTTTTTAGGGTGTTTTTTTTTGCTTATGAGCGCGTACTCAATGGAATTTAACATAGTTTTTAAAAATAGAACCGCACTTCCCAATTTTTTGTCATTCATTCACTCGATCAGCATATGTTTAAGGTACACATTGCACTTTGAAAACTTAATATTGGACAATTTTAAATATGAAAAATAAATATATTGCCCCGACTGTATTTTAAAAACTAACGTTTCTTCTTTAACATCAGGTCTATTGGCTAAACAGAAAAACGATGCTAGCGCTTTTTGCGGACATTTTTTTCGAAGTAATTTGGTGATGTAGCCTCTTAAATACAAAAACTATACAACAATTCTACAAGTACGCATGTGAACAATGTGTGTGCAGCCCCTGTGATTGGTGTCACCTGGTGCGGTCCGCATCCCCTTAGCAACGCCACTGGAGCAGCACCCCTTTAAAATATCAATGGGTGCTTGAGTCCCGAGCACCCAACATGTATTATTGTAGTATAGGAGCCCCTCGTCAATTTAAATAAATTATAGCTCATTATAAACATCTTGAGTGCAAATATTCAATTTTTACATTGAAGTGTGTATGGGATGTTTAAAAGTATGCATGACTAATGGGTGAAAGATGGGTCATGTTAATCTACGTTTTGTTAGGTTATATTATTTTTGTTGCAGTGGGCCTTGTGGAACAGCCCCCATTTTTTTAAAAATTATTTGTTATACTTTTATTTAAAAAATTAATTCGGCTAATCCAGACGTATGCTAAAATAGTAAAGAACTTTGCAATATGCAACCTTAAACAATAGCAAAACCAATGCAATGTTGAATTCACTTCTAAAATGGTCCATCACAAGGCAGCAAGATTTGCTTTAGGGAAATATATGATTACAGAAAGTGTGACAGGTATTCTTTTTGAACTAGGTTTGCAAAAGCTAGCAGATAGAAGGGCTGCCTTCACTATATGAACATCCTAAAAATGTTAATGAAGTCTTGTCCTAAGCCAACCTCTAGTGCACTGAGGAAGGCTTTGTATACAGGAAGCGGACGACCACTCTAAAAACATTAGGGAGATTTTTGCACGAACTGACTCTTATTTTTGGTCATTTTTCCTAGGGAACTCACACTCAACACTCACAGTCGTGCAAAACACAAAATCTAACAACTAACCCAAGCAGTGGAGTTTCAACTACCCACTAGTGCCACTACTAGCAACAAAAAGTTCACACTAGATGGCAGCAGCAGGAAGGGAGTCACATGACCAGCTGGTAGCTGCTAAAGTTGGACATGTCCAACTTCACCAGCCGCTGTTAAAATTACTAGCCCGCTGGTGAAAGCAGCTGCTGGTAGCAGTTCAGACTATGCTGCTAGCTGGCTACAACCAGCCAGCAGCAACCAGCAGCTGGTAAACCAGCCTAGTGTGAATGCACCATTAATGTTTTGTTGTAGACGTGTTATGCTCGCGAGCAACTCTCAAACAGCGCCTTAAGGCTACGTTTAGTGCCTTGGTATACAAACCACTTTATAGTGATCGAGTTTTAAGCGGCAGTCACACTAGGCTGGTTAACAAGCCGCTGGTTGCTCCTGGCTATTAGCAGCAACAGCAAGCAGCAGCTGCTTTGGGTTCACACTTGTCCAGTCACTGCTGGTATTAGCAGTGCAAGTCATCCAATCACCGTCTTGCAAAAACACAAAATCTAAGAACAACCAACCCAAGCAGTGGAGTTTCAACTACCACTAGTGACAATACTAGCAACAAAAAGTTCACACTAGAAGGCAGCAGCAGGAAGGGAGTCACATGTCCAACTTCACCAGCCGCTGTTAAAATCACTAGCCTGCTGGAGAAAGCAGCTGCTAGTAGCAGTTCAGACTATGCTGCTAGAGCGCTACAACCAGCCAGCAGCAACCAGCAGCTGGGAAACCAGCCTAGTGTGACTGCGGCATTACTGCAAAATGAAGTCAGCGTGTGGCTCGTCTTTCCATAGCAAATCTATGGTAACCGCAACCCCACCACTGATGGTCGTTTCCGACTTTAGAAAACGCTCGTGTGCAAAGGCCGGTGTCTTAAATAGCAATATAATGTCATGTTGCAACCACAGCTCAGCTACATGCGACAAAATTTTTCAATAGAACTCAGCTATTGAAAAGTGGTCCATGTGCCAAGACACTTAATAGACCTAAACCGCCAACTACGTGCTCGTACAATAGTTCTGAGTATGTATGGGAAGGGTGAGTCATAACTCATAACACGCACGTGCACCACACTTATGATTATTTAGAAAAAAACGAATTCAAACATAACTAACTACACGGTGCATTCATCCACCTTGACAAGTTCGTTCGTTTCTACATTCTAATAACTTTGTTGTAAAGCAACTAAGGTCTAAAGGTGCGTTTGGGCTACTTGTCTACTCGTGCGCATACACAGGCTCGGGCTTGTGCCCTTGCCGACTTGTCGGGCTCGTGCTTTTGTCAATTGAGGTTGAGTTACTCCTTGAGTTCAGCAACTCAAGAAGCTTTGACTTGGTGCGAATCCGATGAGCGACGATGAAGTTGATGAGGTTTATTATCATGCACTCATTCTTGGGAGAAACGCTACGAGTACTGCGAGTCAACGAAACTGTGCTTGTTCCTGTCAAATGACTTGCAAGTCTTGACCAAGCACCTCTTTAATATACCGATGCCAAGCGGAGCCAGACTTGGCCCCTGGCTCGTGTTACTCGGGCTACTTGTATCGCTGCTCGCAAGTCCTGTCTCACATCACCGAGTACGAGTAGGAGCACGAGTAGTCTGGACGCACCTTTTCGAATTATGTAATTAACCAAGAAAATTAAATAAACATGTTTTTTTGTGATACTCGCTTTTGCCACCCCACTTTTTAATCCCAAACTACGCCTATGTCATTTAAATCTGGTAATTTTTTTCCAGTGACTTCAGTTTCAAATATTACCCTCTGTCTTAATTACTGATAATGTCAACTTCGTTATTGTCCCAGTTTTTTTTTTTTTGACTGTAACATATGTGCAAATGTGAATAGCTTTAACAAAAATTTTTATGAATAAATTAACTGCTGATGCAGTGATGTAATATGCTATTCATGTTGTGCAGTATATTATGCAATCCGGAACCAAAACAGGCAATTGTGCCCAGCATTAAAATTTTATTGACCCCGCCCTTTTATGAGCGTCAGACCAAATATCAACCAATTAGAAATTGAAAAGGGCGGGGCATGTGACATCAGACCAAGTAACAAACCATTTAGAAATTGATGATGCTTATAAAAAGGCGATGAAAATCAAATTTTAATGCTGGGCACAATCGCCTGTGAACCGAATTAGTTTTATTTGCAATAGAGCGGGCGGGGCATACTCGAATGGCAAGATATAAACTTTCGATAATTGGCGCGAAAAATACATTTCTACCGCTGGAATAGCAACCAGTATTTAGGCTACTGGAATATTCCTCTATTCGCGTTCTCTGTATTTTTGTTAAATACAATTCCAATAGGCAGCATGCCCAACATAGGCGGGCGTTTGTTGTAAGCACATTTTAAATAACGTTATTCTGCACAACTATCGTGATGGACCCAATCCGCCCATGGGCGCCCACTAGGTGCGGACTGGGAGAAAAAGAACTGCCCTGGTAAAATCATTGCCCGGTCCTAAGGAGTAAGAAACTCCAAAAATGCCTAGAACTTCGCTCCTCTTAAATGTGACTTATGTTTTTTTTTCAAAAAAGTCAACCACGCGTAACTGGTTTCTATTTCATTTTTGTACGCATGCGATAGGAACCACGAGAATGTCTGCTTGGTAAACTCCTCTACACAGTTAATAGGATCAATGAGACTCTTGGTATTATGAGCATCGCTATACATGTATTACAATTCAGCTTATATATTGTAACAAACCACTTTCCAGGGGGATGGAATTTAGCTCAGGGGTTTCGGTTCACCATTTTAGGCGGACTGAAAGTGGTTGGCTGGACGGCCACTTATTCTATTCTGGTTCGGGAGGAAGGGAACAAACTCTGGACCCCTTCGTTTCCTCACAAGTTCCTCTTTTACGAACTTTTTACAGCTTAAAGGATCTTTTCGCTGTAAATTACTCTTCAGGCTTGTGCCTGATTAAAAGCCGGTAGATTGTTTAGTCTTCTGGTTCCATTTAGTGTTGTATTCAGGTTTGCACCTGTATTGGCAGCCCTAAATGAAAAAATGTTAAAGTTCCACGTTGAACTTAAGCCGGTATTGCACTAGCAACTTCCAATGCAATTCAACTTGCAATGCAACCTGTGATGTGACTTGCAACTAGAACTTTGTAATAAACTTCTATATCACACTATGCAAGCTAGTTCTCAATCAAGTTTCCAAAACTTCGTTTATGTCCAGGGGAAGACATTGAGGGGGAATCTCTACGTTATCGGAAGCCATTTTACTTTTCATCCGCGTTTTACTGAATTTTAAAATTTCAATTCTATTCTGGATATCCAGTAAAATAAAATGCAGATAAAAGGAAGAATGATTTTCCATCCACACGATTTGCTGTGAATCGTAGTGAAAATCGTACTTGATTTTCTTCAATGTCTGCCCCCCCCCTTGGTTTGTATCCATATTGTGATCAACTGACAGGAAGTTCATAAACCGGAAGTCATGAAACCCGGAATTCGTTCAATGTTACATATGTCATTTCCGGCAAACGGCCTGATTGGTTGTTTGTCAGAAAGTTACATGAAAAGTCTCTCAAAGTTGAACCTGTTCAACTCGGTGAGACTGACTCTTGCACTAGTTAAAAATAAAGTTTTATCAAGTTGCATGTCATATATCACACTATAAACATTGAAGTTGCATGTCACATTGCACATTTTATTGCAACAAAAGTTGTTAGTGTAACAGCGGCTTTAGAAAATGTAAAATAAAAACTTCGACAACTTTTTGCACATAGTAACAGTTTAGTTCTCTTTCCAAAACTTTCTGCTTTGTACATCAAAACACGAACTATTATATACCCAAGGAGGAGGACAAAAACAAAATATTTATAAAGCCACCTTAATAAAAAAAAAACTGCATGCGCGAGTCTCATAACTTTTGTGTAGTGTAGGCCCTACTCCGAAAAAAGCGAATCTGCAAAATGGATTTGGAGAGAGCACCAGGGGCATAGCTTGGGGACCCGCAGCCCAAGCGACTGCTGGGGAGGGGGCGCAGAACGTTTGGAAGGCGCATGTTGTGATTGAAAGTTATCAAAGAATTTGTAAGATAATTATGTTTGTCATCTCAAAGAGCTAAATTGATTTTTTATCTAAAATTTATTGTTTATGTTGTTCAGAAATTTTGAAACTGATATCAATGTCAATTCAGGAATGAAAGTTTTTATTTCAGTTCAGAATTGAATAGGAAAATATTATTTCTTATGTATAAATATAAATACATGCACAAATAGGTAACTCAACTAAGAGCTCTGCCTATGGAGACTGGAGTATTCTCGATCTGTTAGGGTTGGTTTATACTCCCTTGCTAAGCGGCAAAGCAGCCTGCGAAGCTTCAAAAATGACGTCAGAGCTTCAGGTTTTTGCCTTCGCCAGAGCATGAAGCTAGCTTTGAAATTGTTCAACTTTTCAAAGCTTAGCAACTCAAAGCACCAATCAGGAAACGCATAGACAAAAGGGGTGAATAAGTCACACCTTTTTTCTTCAAGAAGGGGAAGGGTTCTATTGTTTTGTGTATCTGTTTTATAGGATATAAAGGTCATAAAATAGGGTAAACTTTGCAAGGCCACATGTATGTGTGAACAAGCTAAGCTTTGGGGAGCTAATTTTACAGAACTTCAAAGCTTGCAAATCTTAGCAAAGTTTGGAGTGTAAACCTACCCTTATAGCTAAGTTTTGCCATATTTAAAGGCGTCCCTGCTTCTTGGAGCTGAATTTCTTTTCAGTTACGTAACATTCAATTGTCACACGAACGTTGCATACTACTGTATACTTCCACTCACATAGATTTGTATTAACTGATGGAAGTCAAACCTACAAAAAAATAGTTTGCCTTGTTTTAGTTGTTGCACTGATAAGGGGGGAGGCTAAAGGTACATTTCCACTTAAGACTCATCATGAGTCATGACTGCATGACGACCTTGACAACAAATTTTTGTTTGACAGAAGAAGAAGGCTGCAAAGATAGTAAAACGTTGCTCGGCTCATGTTGAAAGTGGCTGCTCCAAGAGCAAAAACATTTGTTTGATTATAAAGAAATGTCCTGAAAGGAAAAACGGATGACACGAAAAATCGGATAAGACGAAATATTTTTTTGGTGTGGTTCCTTAGAATAGCAAGAAGTTCGTTTTTCTCCAAAAAAAAAAATGTTCTTGTCCTTTCGCTTTGGTGTTGAACCGTTTTCACTGTAAATCAGGGAAAATAATTTTCCTCCCCTTAAAGACCTCACTAAAAATGTGTCTTTGTCTATGGCTGCCACATGTTGTACTGAAAATGCAAAAAAACCACTAAGACTTAAGAGCCTAGATACAGTGTTTAATTCAGAATGTCTCCGTATGTAGGCACTGCGACCGTTTTTGGTGTCAAAATGTTTTTTTCTCCAGGTACAGTCACATAACAAATTATTAAAAAAAAACAATTGCACATGTTTAAGCTTATAAAAAGAAATCGGCGTGAAGCCAATACATAAATGCACATGCTATTTTTTTTGTTATTGCTCAAAATAATTTTTAACAGAGTTCTTCAAACTTTTGTGGGATGGTTTTTGTGGACATCCAGTTAAAAATGTACGATTTTAAACGTTGTTTAAAAATAATGTGAGCTTTTGACGTCGACCTTATAATTTTACCAACTTGATGATGTTTTCCATAGCTCGTTTCTTCTCCTGATCGACGCTGATGTACATCTTAATTTGTTACCAATTGTGAGCTTTTGATGTCGACTCTAATATTTTATCAACTTGTAGATGTTGATTTCTATAGCTCATTTCTTCTCTGCATTGCGCGGTGCCCGCACGGAGAAGATTCGAGCTACAGAGATAGTTGGATGGAGACCGATTGCAATCGTCCTACTGCATGGGGGTGAAATCTGTGCAGAAGGATGATGACCATCTTTCCTCTTGTCGACGCTGATATACATCTTCTCCTGTTGTGGTTACCAATAAAAGGAGATGCTGTAGCTGCTCCAGGATCATATGCATCCTGCCTTATGGTGTCTTCGGCATCTGTAGAGAAGTTAGTAGTTTCCAGACATAAAAGACAATGCAGTTTCTTGTTGTAACGCTTTATTCATTCTTGTAGAGAAACTCAGATTACAAGAATGACTTGTGAATATTAAAGGTGCGTCTTTGAGTTGTTGAGCAAAGAGAAGGACGATGAACAAAGAGGAACATGGTCCTTTTATACCTTGGACCTGTGTACACCTACGAGGTGGTAACCAGGTCCAAGTGACCATGGTCCTAAGTGTATCAATCCGCCATTTTGATATGACTCAGAAGTATGAGTCAGAGAGTAGGGAGGAACAGGTTGGAGTTGTTTACCCCTAGGCTATGGTTTTGGGGGGAACGGGAGTTACTGGGTGTTACAATGTGTTTAGGTGAATTATACGGAATCCAGTTAAAGACATGAAAACCAAATAAAAATTGACATTATTAATATTTTAGATTGAAATACTAAATCAATATTTTGTCAATAGTTTATTTTATTTAAGTATTAACTCAATATTTTCAGATTAAAAACTGTATAAATTGAATTTGACATAATATTTGTTTGCCCTTCACAGAGGGCTCTGTAGAACACATTTATTATTTAAATGCATTTAAATTATCAGGTGTGCACTAGGTATAACTGTAGTCTGTATAATTTAACTAAAAACAATCAAAACACATTTATCTCAAGTGTCTAATATGTATAACGTAGCCTACCTCACATTTTTGTGATCGTTGTGATTTTCCATTGTAGTTTTCTTTTAAAGGACTATATGTCGGTTTTTTATTTATCACAATATTTAAAAAGATGAACAAATTACATAAAGTTGGTAGTTTGGAATAAATCGAAACGTCAACAGATAAACATAAAACAATGATGTTTTTTCTTCTTTTTTAAAAAAAAATACTGATTAAAATTAGATAAGAGGTTGGTTGATTTGCAGACCGACTTTTTATATAAATAGATGTGGTAATTAGATTTAATTTATAATTATTAGTGTGATTCACTTGTCGACATTCAACTACAAAACATATAAAAGAATGTAAGTATAAAATGTTTTGTGTTTGTTTGCATTATTTACTTATAAACAAAAATAACAAATGGCTTTATAAATGTAATTCAGTGCTGTAGCCGGCACTATATGGTTGTTGTTGGATTTACCCGACATTTTTAACAAAGCACAGGCGAACTCAAACTTACGAACATTGTGTTCGTAAGCGAGTGGGGTTCTTTGTTCGTTAAAAACAGGGGCGTAGCTAGGGAACCGCCAGACCCGCAAATGCGGGGGGGGGGCGCAGGAGGTTTGAGGGAGCGAAAAACAAAATGAAAGTATGTATTTTAAAAACTAATTGAATAAATTAAGCGAGTGATTCCGAATCACTCGCTTCATTTATTCAGTTATTTTTGAAAATAAATCGACTTAATATTTACTTTTAAAAACTACATAGTTGCACCAGTAAATCTTCATAGAGATCGATGGGCACGGCGACATGGACACCTCAACATTTGTAATTCTAATAGAAACCTATTAGTCACACCGTGACACCTTGGGCATAGAATTTTTTTGGGGGTGCTATTTTGATGAACGGCAGAACGGTCGGAATAACGGTACGAACAGTCGGAAAAATAGTGGGAACAGGAATTGTTGAATGCCCCACCCACCCAAAGGGTATAAGGGCTTCTTCACGCCATACTCTCTTGCTACCCGCACCAAAGGACGGTAGGCACAGCCTGGACCCGCCCAGTAGCGAGCCCCTAAGAAGACCCTATTTTATTGGGAAAAGCTTTGCTCAAAAACCCCAATATCTTCTTATATTTTGTTTCTATTCTTCTTCGAAGATTTCTTTACAAAAGGTTTTGAAATACTCCAGTAGGTCTTTCTTTAAGAAATTATTCACCATACAAGGCCATTTTAAGCTGGCTTGGTTGACTGCCGCTTGTAATTTTCTTCTTGCTTCGATGATGTGAGAAGCTCCACATCTCCATAGTACGTGATCTATTGTGTCTTCCTCCTGACCACAACTGCGTTTTCCTTCCCCGTTGTCCTCTACTAGGTTGAAACGTCTTTTATAAATATTGAAGTCTCCATGGCCTGTGATGATTTGTATTAATTTCCCAGACAGCAGCTGTCTTTTGACTTCGAGCTTAGGAATCCATCTATGTGTTTCACGGCCCTTCACCGATTTGTCCCAGTCTTGTTGCCACAGTTCTGTCAATGATTTTTCTAGTTGGCGGGTGATCCAACATTGTGGAGTCTTTCCTTGCAGTATGGTATTGTTCTTGGTGGCGAGTTTGGCCTGTTGATCCACATATTCATTCCATTTTTGTCCTGAGTGTGCCTTCACCCATTTCAGCACTACCATGCCTCCACTTTTAATTATTTTGCATATCTTCCTATGTGCATTGTAAGCGTTGTCATTCTTTTTATCCCCTTTAGCAACAGCTTGGAGAGCAAATTTGGAGTCAACTATTAGTGCAATACTCTTTCCTTGGATATCCAATAGCAGGATGCAGGTTACTGCTACATTTATTAAGTTTCGGCTTGGTACACTGTAGATTCATTAGGTAGTCTGCCTTTCCATTCTTGAGTGATTTGGTAGTTTTCTATCAGCGCCATAGATGCTTCGACTCTCCCATCCAATTTAGACCCATCGGTGTAACCTTGCAGTTGATAGTTAACCTTGTCTTCTTTTGCGAATTCTTCGATGTTGACCGGGATGGTCACGATCATTTATTGGTATAGGAACTTCCAATTTCCCAGCATATTGGTTCCTCATTTTCCATCTTTTATGGCTTAGTTTGGCTTTCAACCTTAATGGTGGGCAATTAGTGATGACTTGCAGGGCCTTGTTAGAAGTTGTCCTGTCGGCCTTACATATGGCTTTCAAAAACAGCCTTTGGATTGCATCAAGTCTTGTCATATCTCTTGTGTCTCTTCCTCTAACTCCCCAAATTTCAGCTCTGTACATCATCATGGGTTCAATACATCTTAGTATTATGGGCTGCATCCCCCATTCACTACCACAGACATACAATAAGCGAGAGGCAATGTTCATTGACTTTTCTGATATGCCTTTGACGTGGCAGATCCATTGCCACTTTCGGTCTATCCATATTCCCAAGTATTTCATTTTTGTCTCAAGGATTATTTGGTGGCCTTCAAATAATATTTTTGGATGCCTCAAGATATTGCTTGCTGGGAAGAACATTGCCATTGTTTTGAGCGTTGAGAATTGCAATTTCTTATTCTCAATAACGTTCACAGATTTTCCTGATATAATAAGTACTATATCATCGGCAAATGCTTGTACTGAGTCTCCATCTTTCAATTGTGCCCTTATTGATGCAAAGAAAGTTTCCATCCAAACTAAAAGCAGGATTGGGAATAGACATGATCCCTGTGGGCAGCCCCTTATCATTTTTATTTCTGCAGTCTCCGAACCTACTACTCTTTGTTCGAAGAAGGATTCAATTATTTCTACGAGGTTACTTGGGCATTTCATCGTCCTGAGCTTCATGATTATTTGAGGATACAAGCTGAATTAAAAGCATTTTTAATATCCAATGATATTATTAAAGAATGCTTCTTTTGCGACTTTAAGCTTGTTATATATGACTGCAAAGCATCAATTGCCATTGTTGTGCTTCTACCCTCTCTGAAGCCATATTGCTCATCTGATAGATGATTGTTCTTTTCCAGGAGCTTTCGATACTTCAACCTCACGTAAGGCCATTTCAATTTCATCAATGCTAAAAATGGTGGTTTGTTTTCTACATTGGGGTTATATTCTTCTTCTATCTTGGCTCCCATGGTTCTCTTGTTTGTCCAAGTCTCTCTCTGGTAGGTCCTGCGGGAAGTATTCCCCCAGTAGCCATGTCATTGTCTCATGCTCATCTTTTGTCCATGTACCATCTTCCTTTTCGATGGTTGGAAATGAATCACATGGCCTCGTTTTACCCGCCAATATTTTGTACGGGAGGCTGAAAGGATCTCTTGTCGAAGCTTCTTCACAGAACCTTTTCCGCGACTCTGCTTTTGTTTGGGTTATCCTGTTCTTGAAAGTCCGTCTTTTCGCTTTATAGACCTCTGTTAGTCTGTTTTTCCTTTCCACTTGCCGCTCTTTTTGGCTTCTTTTCCTAGCTCTTCAAGCTTCCTTTCTCAGGTGATCAAGCTCGGCGGTCCACCACTTGTTTTTTGCCATGGATGATTTCGTTATTTGCTGCATTACTTTGGAGCATACGCCTTCGCATGCGTTATTGAATTCTTCTGCTTCTGATTGAGCATCATTGCATCGCAGTTTGGTAACTGCTAGATTGACTTTTTCACAGAAACCATTACAGTTTGTCTTTCTCCAATTAAACTTGGGCCTAACCCTGTTTTGGGTAGCCTGCATCATTATCGTGAACTTCGTGTATTTATGGTTGCTTAGTGTTTCAACGCACATGACCTCCCACTCTCTGATTTCTAGATCCCTTGAGAGGGTCAGGTCAATCCAACTAATCCTATTGGCTGAGCAGAAGGTGGGGCCTTGTTTGCCATCATTATTTATCATTGAGCTTGGCATTGAAATCACCTACTATTACAATAGGTTCTCTTCTCTCAGTCAACAATGTACTCAGTCTTGTTAAAATACAGTCAAAGTCTCCGTTTGGCTCCGCATAGACATTTGCTATGCTCAACCAGTAATACGGAGATATTTGATGACATACACTCTCCACACACACTCTCCTCCCAGCAGTTTGTTTTTGTTTTTAATCTGTGGGTTTGGCTCCTGGATGAATACAAAATCCGCATCCCTGCTCGATTTTTCTAGGCAGTTCTCAGCGGCTACCCCTTTCCCCAAGTTGGCCTGCATTATGGTAAAGTTAGCCATGGTCAATCTGTGACCAAGATTTATCCCAAGCTGTCAAATATATGGGACATTTTTTGTCTCTAGAGTTATGGCATCTCTCAGTTATACCATTTTTCTTGCAACTGGTTTATACAGTCTTCTTTTTTGCTTAAGGTCCTCACCACAGGCAATACAGCTTTCTACTGCCTTTTTGCAATCAATCGCTTTGTGCCCCCCAGTTCTTTACATTTGCAACATTGGGTAACATCAACCCATTCCTCAACTCCTATGCCTTGCCCATCCAAGGTTGACTGACACTGCCTGTCCACTATCCACGTTAGTCCATCGCGGAACACTGCCTCCTCTCCAATCATAGTTTTTAACTTGTCATTGTAGCTCACTATCTCATCAATAATAGTAGCAGTTGTCTTCTTTTTGTCGACTCCCGTGATCATCATTTAGGTAGTCTTGGCTTCGGTCTATCATATGTGAAATTTCTCATCTTTAAATTTCTCAATGAGTCGATTTCTTTGAATTTCTCCATGAGCTTCGAGCACTACGGTCCCATTCTTTCCCTCACGGACATGCTTGAGACTTCCTCCCAGGTTGTCTATCGAGATTTGCGATTGGAATGTATTTCGCATATGACGTGGAGACATTTCCAATAGCTTTGATTTAACTAGAATTACATTATTACTTGATGGTTGTTTACTCTGCTGCACTCTTTTTATTGTTTGTGAGTACGGTTTGCTTCACGTTTATCGCTTTTCCGTATAGATGTCAGTCTTTTGTCTTTATGGTTTGGTATGCGCCTTCTTTCAGTCTTGGGAAATTGGCATCTATTTGCTCATTTTCAATATCAATTTCGTTTTCGGCTTCTGCATTCATTAGCGAGAAAATCTTCACAATTTCGTCCAGACTAGCGTTATATCATTTTTTTGCTCCGTCTTGTTAAACTGAATCTTGCTATTATTCTCCCGGCTTACAGCGGTCTTAATTGTCTCAATTTGTTCATACATGAACTTCAATAAATTGACATGATTGAGAATGAACAAGTCTTGTGCTTTGATTTTTGTTGTGGCCGAACTTCCAGACTCTTTAGGAGGCATCAACTTAATTTGTTCTGTGTGCCTTCGTTTCGCATTAAGGCGGCAGTCTTTTTGATCTTTTTCATTCACGGCCCAGACACCCACCCCTCCCAGGCTTCCTGTACTGGAGAAATGAGTCCTACCAGTATTTTCATTAGCATTCATTTGGTTGGTCAATTTTTCAAGTAGATCCTTTCGTGCTCTACGTTCCAGATCTTTTATAAAAGCATCCTTTACTTGGAGCTTGTGTCCCTGACTGACTCCAGAATTGGGTCGACAATAGTCCGATATATACAACTCGGCTTCTTTATTTATCTTCGGGACGGTGACTTTGTCCCATTCCGCCTTAAAAAGGCTCTCCAATCTAGGAGGTATATTAATTTACTACCGTAATTTCATCTTCATTTGTTAAGGGGAAAACAGCCCCTGACAGGTCTTAGGTCGACAGGCCTCATCAGCTTCTAGGTTGGTATATGTCTTTCCCTCCAACAGGGAATCTCACCAAAGAGTGCTAACGGGTCTCCGACCCGAGTTGACTTAGCCCCTGGGATTAACCCTAATGACCAGAGGTCAATCGGCCCACCCTAGTTACTCTTACTTTCCTAGATCCCATCGGATGAGATAGGCCTGACCACTATGCCTAGTAAATGCCACAGGCCATGCCAATATTCCTGCGGCAAAAAACATCAGTCCCTAACCAGGAATGGTACAATGCCCCCTTGTTGCTTTGTCTGATGCCGGTAGGTATCTTCGTTTTTCAAGATCTACCAGTCCCACGTGTCCCCACGTGGAAGGTGTCCGTATTCATCTATAGCCAGATCATGTAGTCATTACCAAAGTATGCCTTGAAATTCACAAGTGTGAATTTTGAGCAACCTGGCAGTTTCGGTGACACCCTTGAATGTTTTCCAGGTGAGACCTATGCTGCCACCTTTGAGGGTTATCAAAGGGGCTTAGGTTGGTTCGGGATGGTCAGATGTTATGACGTTTGTCCCCACATGGATGAAAGTGTGCTTTCAACAAGGAATAGTGCAAAGCACCGGGAAGGGATCAGTGAGTTGTAGCCATATATTAGAAAAGAAGGAATATGGCTCAGAGAAGAAAATTATATCATTTAGTAGGGTTGATCTACGAGGCCACTCTGGCTTGGTTGGACCTTTTCCAGCACAGCCCTCAGAGGACCCGACAAGCCCCCACGCCACGACAAGGCGATATAAACTGTAGAGGAACAGTCGGAAAGTTAGGTTGTTGCAGGGGGTCTGGGGATGCAGACCCCGATTTTTTTTAAGAATTTTGAAATGACGATTGTTCAGTCCATTGTTCCGACTTCCGCAATTTGTTCAATGAGAGGAACGTTCGGACAAATTTGATTTAGTAACTCTAAAAGAGGTTCCTGCGACAAGGTTCAGTTTACTAAACCTAACCTTCCAACTGTTCCTACTGTTGTTCCGACTGTTGTGCCGTTCATCAAAATAGCACTCCCCCACTTCCCAGTATGAGGGCATAGTTGAGGGGAGTGCAAAGTTTTAAGCGGGAAGGGGGGGGCACAACCAAGCCTAGCTACGCCACTGGTTAAAAGAATTTAGTGTTGCATTTTATTAGTTCCTGCATTAGTACCGTTCATAAATGTGCGAATTCGGTTCGTTTCCCGAGTTGGTGGTTAACCTGTGCGTAAATATGATTAATAACTGTGTGAAGTTCGCACTAGCTCTGTGGAGTCGTTACATAATTGTTCGATCCTGACTTCTGTAATTTAAAATCTGTAATTCGACTCCGACTGAGTCCGACAAACAAAAATAAAAAAAATTGAAACTAAATCAACATATTATATGTATTTATTCAACAATAATTTGTACATTGTAATCGAATTTAATTTAAATTGAATTGGTTCTTAAAAATAGCATGGCTTTAATTATGTCCGATTTCATGATGCTCTCAAATCAGATTTTAGAATTCGGAGAGCAGAACATAATCTTTCCACGGATACCAAAGTCGGTGGTAAAGCCCTAGTGGTTAGAGCAGCATTTTGCGTAATCTCAGTGTACGTCAATATTGCTGCATCTTTAAGACTCAATTTTGATGTACAGTCAATCATTTTTCTTTTGGAGTCAAGAGTCGTTTACTTTATACGGACTCCGACTTTTACTAAAAATGAACGTCTCCACCAACTCGGACTCCACATGCAGTTGTGTGGCTCTTTAAAAAGTGGCACGTTGCTTCTGTCCCATTTAGTGTAATTTGACCATATTGTAGTGTCTCTAATTTGAACATGAAATACTATACATGCAGGTTTGGGTCATTAAAGGGTCATTTGTGGCTCCGAAGATGACTCAATTTAAAGTTGAAATGTTAGCCATTGTTGAACATGTTCAATTTTGATGCAGCGACCACTTGACGGCCGCAAAATCAAAATTTTAGATGCTAGCGAATAAAAGAAACAGCTTCGTTGGATGTTGTTACTTTGACTGGCGAATTCGCTTGCGTCAAAAAAAAAATCCATCAACTAGCATCAAAAGTAACATCGTGTAAAGCACGCTTAAAAAAACTAAGGAGTATTTTTATAACAGCCACAGCTGCAATTACAATAGAACATTGTGGAGGATGTTATGTAGGTGCGAAGCGGAGCCGGGCACTGCCACGATACGGGCGTATAACCAATGTAACAGTGTATAGCTTCTGTTACGGGGCTCAGGTCTAGACACTCTTAGTTTGGGGCGGATACCGCCTTTGCTGAAAGAGTGGATGATTTAGATTCGAGTCCGTACGGTACCGGAGTTGTTCCTTTTGGTACTTGCTGTAGACGCAACTGCATAGACGAGAAATAATGTTAACAGGCGAGACGAACGCAGATTGTTGAGTTACTTATTTTAATGTTTACAACCAGGCAATACATTAGAAAAAGAGAAGTTACAAACTGTGGAGTTGTTTAGCCTCCGGACCATTGAATGAGTTAATTCATGTTATCGATATCAAAGAATGGACCCAAAATCTATTGAAACACGGACCTTTATACCTAGGATGTGTGTGTGTGTGTCTGTCTGTCTGTGTGTGTGTCTGTGTGTGTGTCTGTGTGTGTGTCTGTGTGTGTGTCTGTGTGTGTGTGTCTGTGTGTGTGTCTGTGTGTGTGTGTCTGTGTGTGTACACCTATACAGGTGCACCCATGCCCAAGAGACCGTGCCTCGACGGTTACCCATTCACCGATACCGGAACCAGGATGTGGCTTAATGCTTTGGGGTTTTATCAGCCACCTTACTGTCAGTGAACGTTACTGATTATGGCTTTATAACACTAGGAGGTACATGAGCTAATTGATTCATTGGACCTAGTAGCCCAATTAGTGACCTAAAACAAAGGAGACCTGTTGAGAGACAGTGTAACTCCTTGCGTAGTTATGCCATCTGATAAGCCGACCTTCCTTAACCGTCATCCAATTCCAAATAATGCTCACCTACCAAATGACTATGTTTATTCCTCCTATGTTTATTTCCTCACTTTTAATTTTTCTATCTAGAAATTAGTTTACAAATATTATATCTAGTGGCGCATTATCGGTGCTAGAGCAAAGATTCTTAGATAATATCTTTTTGCGACAAATTAACACGTGGTTCATATTCGGTTTTCTACCATTTCCACACAGTGGTTGAGAGAGTTTGACACAAAATTTAGACTCGTGTCATTTTGTCTTATTAAAAGAGGGTAATAAACGAATTCAAGAAGCCATTTTGTTTAAACTGTTGAGGACGTTTTGGGTCGATTCACACTATGCGGTCAAGGTTGGCCGTGTTAAAATATCGTCCGTAACGTAGCGAGAGAGGGCGGTTCGCCCACTTTTTTGGAGATGGCACCAGCGACAAAAGTGTTTCTTCCTGTCGGGATTGTAGAAGGGTCTGCGTAAAACGCAGAAAAGAAAAATAAACCGGGGGGGGGGGGGAATCCTAAAAGAAATTACGAAATTTTTGTCAGCTCGCTCGTCTTTAAGAGGTAGTTACTATGGAGAACTAGTTTATTTAATAATTTCATAATTCATATAAAATTCTATAAACCATTTCAATCACTGGGTATGGGTAATATCGACCTCGCAGACCAGAATCCTGGTTGCGCCACTGATGTGTATTGACAGGCAATTAGAAATCGGGACAAACAGAAGTTGGCTCCGCCCTTTTTATGACGAATGCAACTTCTAATTGGTTGGTTATGTAGTCTGGCGTCACATGCTCCGCCCTTTTCAACGTCGAACCACACAACAAACCATGCAATTAGAAGTTGCCGGTCGTCATAAAAAGAGCGGAGACAACTTCTGTTTGTCCCGATTTCTAATTGCCTGTTGTGTATTGTGTTGTTTTTGTGAGGGAGAGGCGGCAAACTCAAAGACCCACCAAGGGCGGCACCAAACTAACTACACCAGTGAATATCATACTACAGTATAAATTTTCTATTGAAATCCAATGTATTTAGAAAGTCGGCGTTAATTCACACTGACAACCACACTTAGAGATCATGGTTCTTCATAGAAAAATGACCGGTGACCATGACCTTGCTTAACCGGCTGTCCTCCATGACCTCAGTATCATAACACGGTCCGTGTTATGATACTGAGGTCATGGAGGGACAGCCAGTTAAGCTCTGAGTTGCAGCTTGGGATGCCTCGCAGTTTCAAAAACATCCCGACGCCATCACAATATTGTTAGGATCCCGTTGCGTTGTTTAGTCTATAACTTTTTTTTTACTCGCCTTTATTTGACTTCGTTATTTATTTGTTTTATTTGACTTCGTTATTTGTTTGTCCACCACCACCTTCTGAAATATTTGAAAATAATTCACACTGCACGGGGATTGAACTCATGACCAACATAACAATGGGTTGAGAGCCTGAGCTGCTAAACACTACACCAACAACACAAGACACGATTACATTTTGTTTTTTCTTCTTTTTTAGACTTTTTTTTGTAAAACCGAGTGTCACAATAAACATGTTTTTTGTTTTATTTTCAAGTAATAGACCTATTATACTGTATAGTTAGAATTGTATATTTTAATGTGCTGTTGACAATTAGCTTAAATTTGTAACACCCTGTAAATCGTGATCCCGCCAAAACCATAGCCCGGGGGGGGGGAGGGTAAACAACTCTCAACCGTCCCTCCCTCCCCTCTGACTCACCTTTCTGACTCATGCCCAAGCGGCGGATTGATACATAAAAGACCATGGTCACTTGGACCTGGTTACACCTCGCAGGTGTACACAGGTCCAAGGTATAAAAGGACCGTGTTCCTCTTTGTTCCTAAGTTCTTTCCTTTGCCTGTATTACGAGATATTATTCCGAATCATGGGCCTGAGGATTTACCGTTAGTATCATTAATATTCATCCTTGTATTCTGTGTTTCTTACAAGTGATGAATAAAAGTGTTGTAACAAGAAACAGCGTTGTCTTTCTGTCTATATGTAACTAACTTCTCTTCAGAGGCCGGAGACTCCATAGGGCAGGAGCTATACGATTCTCAGCAGCTACAACATCTTCTCTTGTTGGTATACCGATGGAGAAGATGTATATCAGCATCAACCGGAAGAGAGAGAGATGGCCGCCACTCTCCTGCATCGATTTCACCCCTATGCAGAAGAGTGACTACAATCTGTCTCCATCCAGCTCTCTCTACAGCTCGGATCTTCTCTGTGCAGGTACCATACTGTTCAGAGAGGAAACGAAGTGTGGAAAATGTCATCTAAAGGTTGGTAATAAATATTGGTTGATGTCAAAAGCTCACAAATTACAAAAATGTAGGTGGTTATAGTTTTTGAAATATGTATCTAAACGCATATATTACGTGCACCACTCGACAAGTGTACATTGTATAAAAGTAAACGTCTGATGCACGGGCGCCTTGAATGACCGGCACACGTGGCATTTGCCGCCTTGCCACCCCGGCCAGTACGTCCCTGGTTCAAACGCATTATCAGATTTGCACAATATGCACAATATTGCGCAAATCTGCTAATGCATATTGGGAACCAGTTTGTCAAGTTCCACGAACTGATCAGAACCGGTTTCCAAAATAATCACGATCTACAGCTTCCGAAACGAGTAGAATCGGTTCGGTTCTACCAGTTGACACCTCTTTACATTATGGTCTATGCATTATATCTTGTACTTTGTGAAATTTATTTAAGGATGTGTATGTGAATGTGAAAGAATGTGTCCTATTTATTGCCATCTAACATCTTGTTTTTTTTTTCTCAACAGAAAAGACTGTTTTTACAAAACAATGTGTCGTCTAATTTTTCTTTTTGCTGCCTTCTTTTGCCTGACGTCTGCTATTCCTAACAGACTAAGTAACAACTTTATATTTCACTTTTAAAAGAATTGGAAATTTCTACTAAAACAATAATTGTTTTTTTTTTTTTTCAGGTAAAGGTTCATCAATTCACAAGGTATATATATATATATTTATACTAGTGGGGTAACCCGTCATAAATGACGGGAGCAAAATTCACAGGCAATTGTGCCCAGCATTAGAATCTCTTTTCCTCCGCCCTTTTATGACATCAGACCAAGTAACAAACCAATTAGAAATTGATGATGTTCATAAAAGGGCGGAGCAAAAAAAATTCTAATGTTGGGCACAATTGCCTGTGATTTGCCTGTAGTTTAATTTTGCTACTCTTATCCCCTCCTATTTTTATATTTGAAAGAGAAAATGAGCTTTTCATTTTCTCTGGTGGCGCATGCGCATCGTTTGTTCCTTTTTTTACTCCTTTCATTTCAATTTCAGTCACCCCTCCACCTTTTTTCCTCCCTCCACGTTTCTCTCTCCCCCTCTACACTTTATAAACGTTTTCCCCTTTCCAATTTAATATCATGGGGTTCTTGGATGGGAAGGGTGCAACATATAGTTGACCTTGAGAAAAAAAAAGCAGTTCATTTATTCAAATTTATATAAATTCTGACAAAGGTGTTTGTCCAGCGTTAGAGGAAAGACACCCATCCACACACACACACGGACAGACCTGGGATATTATATACATAATATTTACATTAAGCCCCGTCTATCGTTTGTCTCTTTACTTCTTTCCCCTCAGTAACGCTGTACAAACAAGGACAAAAATCTTGAAACACGTCCGAATTTTTATAAATTTAAATGAATAAATGAACCGCTTTTTTTTTTCTCAAGGTCAAGATTACGTTGCGCTCTCCCCATCTAAGAACCCCGTGATATTAAATTGGAGAGGGGAAAAGGTTGGAAAGGGTAAGGAGAGAGAGAGAAACGTGGAGGGGGAAAAAGGGGGAGGGGAAACTGAAATTGAAATGAAAGGAGTAAAAAAAGGAACAAATAAACGACGTACATGCGCACACCAGAGAAAATGAAAATCTCATTTTCTTTTTCAAATATAAAAAGGGGAGGGTGTAATAGTAACAAAATTAAACTAGAATTTTACACGGGCAATTGTGCCCAGCATTAGAATTTCTTTTCCTCCGCCCTTTTATGAACGTCATCAATTTCTAATTGGTTTGTTACTTGGTTTGACGTCATAAAAGGGCGGAGGAAAAGAAATTTTAATGCTGGGCACAATTGCCTGTGAATTTGGCTCCCGTCATTTATGACGGGTTACCCCACTAGTTTAACAAAATCATTACCGTAGTTTTGGAAATATTTACTGTTTTAGTAAAACACTGGTTTTAACTAGTAAAATTGGTCGTGATTTTAAAAATATGTTTGGCCAAGTAGGCCCTATTGACTAGTCTGGTATTTTTCAAAATGTGGTATGCGTATCACTGGTGGTAGGCTGGTAGCCGACGTGATATAGGTGGTGGTTTTAATTCAACCTGCAATCAGCTCGAGAGCCATGTGGCAGGGAGGGAACAATTCCCAATCACAAGTGGTTGTCACTGAGATGAGAGACACAGACACAGTTGCGCCCGCAGGAGAATTTCATTAAAGGGGGGGGACGATTCTCAGAGCTTCTGCATTGGTATAAGGCGCCCTTTTGCAAACCTTCAAAGGCGCCCATAACATGAAAAACGGGAACTTCTGGGGCCAGTTGAGCGCTCCTGAGGTATTTTTTGAAAAAAAGCCAAAGAGCCAAAGCCAAGTCTCGGCTTGGACCCATTTTTTCGAATTTTAAAAATTCTTGAATCCTTGTGCTGCTTTTCCAAGTTTTTTGTCACTTCTGAGGGCCAGTTGGGTGCTCCTGCGGCATTTGTAGAGCTTTTAAATATTTTTCGACTTTCGGCCGTTTTTGGAAAAAGTCACAAATTTACACAAATTTCTGCAATTTTCCTGAATGAGTAATCTGCATGCGTAGATTAAACTGCAGTATTTCGACTTGAATATCACACGAAGAACTGCAGTTTTCTAAGCATAAACTTTGTAACTAATTTTTATTATTAATTGTTAATAGGAAACAAGTTTAAACGATATTGACCCGAACCAATTTATTGATCAGATCCTTGATGCCGCTCGCCAGTTCATTATCGCCGAGTAAGTATATACTGTATAATATATGGGCCGGTTAGGTTCTTAAAGGAAGTTTGGTTACAATTAACCTTTTCAGGTGGCTCAATATGTATTTATTTTGTTTTTGTCTCCGGATGGCGCCACTTCAGGCGCTTTTATGTTGGGGTAGATGAAGGTTGTATAGGAGGTTACCATGCACCACCCTCCAGCAGTTTTAAAAATATTTGTTTTTCAAGCGAACGTTTTGCAGGAGGTACATTACAAAAACAATGCAAGGTCTTTTAGAAACTAGAATAGTTCGTTATAATGCTAAACGTTTTTTTTCTATGAAAGTTTGAAAAAGGTGAAAAAAAGGTTTTCATGTATTGCCAATGAAAAAAGAAAAATTAAAAAAGAGGGTTCGTTTTCAAATTTGCTATAAAATGTTTATTTCTTAAGATATTTCTATGAAAACATTTTTAGTATTATCTTCTACCATTCTAGTTTTGAATTTTGATGTTGTTTCTAAAAAAAAACGTTTGCTTTACGTTTTTGCGTCTAAATTTTACCAAAAAAACGTCTAAGGAGCATAGCATTAGCCACTGCATATGGGCCATCCGGGGGAGGCGGGGCGGGGCGGGGCGGGGCGGGGCGGGGATTGATGGAATAAATTTAAAATAAATATCTATGCAGCCACCTTAATAGAATCGAAATTAATAATTCAATTTAAATAACGTATTTGTAATTTTGTTTCTTTTCAGTGGACTTGATCCAGTTGAAATCGAAAAACAATCTTTTGGTATCATTGATACCGATGGCAATCTGAGTGGCATTTCGACAATCCATCGCAACGGAGACGCTCAAGTGACTCAAGTAGACGCCGTACTTCTCATTACAGTCGATTTGCAAGTTTACAATCTTGTAGCGGCTTTTAACTGGGCGGCAAAGTAAGTAAAGAGCAAAATGTAGATATATATCGTATGATATATCCATTGCATCTACATACGTAGATATGTTGTACATTCCATCCGAGACTCCGACCATAACCGCTCACACTTCACAATACAAATGAACACGTGCTGTTGTTTACAACAAGGCATGCTGGCAAACGACACCTGAGTGGTGTCTGAATGTCACTTGAGCGCACTTTTCTCCTGGTTCCTTCTGTCTACCTCCACACACAGGCATAATGCTGTGTGCTGTTTCTATTGCTGCGGCAAAAGGAAAAATGCTTCTCGGGTTCTCCTTGAGACTGCTAGCATGGAAGTTCTGCATGCCAGTTTTGCATGTTGCAGCGTGCCGCCTTGTAGCAGACGTTGCACCATTTGATTTTATCGTATGACGCATACAATGGAAAGTTCTTTTAGGTGGCACGGTGCAGCACTGCATGCACAACTAGCTTTATTCTGTCGGACCCCCATGACAAAAATGCAGGTTACGTCACTGGCTCCACTACTAGTTATATATACTAGTGGGGTAACCCGTCATAAATGACGGGAGCAAAATTAACAGGCAATTGTGCGCATGCGCGTCGTTTTTTCCTTTTTTTACTCTTTTCATTTCAATTTTTGTCACCCCCTCCCACTTTTCTCTCTCTCCCCCCCCTCCTACACTTTTCAACCTTTTCCCCTCCAATTTAATATCATGGGGTTCTTGGATGGGAAGGGTGCAACATATAGTTGACCTTGAGAGAAAAAAAAAACAGTTCATTTATTCAAATTTATATAAATTCCGATGTGCTTCAATGGTTGTACAGCGTTATCCCAGAAAGAGAGAAAGATATATACATGTAGAAAGACACACAGAGACACAGACTTGGCAAAATATATATATAATATTTTGCCAGGTCTGTGTCTCTGTGTGAGTGTCTTTCTATCTATCTATCTATCTTCTTTCTGCGATAACTCTGCAGAAACCTTGAAAGACGTTGGAATTTATATAAATTAAATTTGAATAAATAAACCGTTTTTTTTCTCAAGGTCAACTATATGTTGCACCCTTCCCATACAGGAAGGGTTACCCCACTAGTATGCTAATATTAATGAAATTTTGAAATTGACATTATTAGTAAAACAGGAGGATTGGACGTCACGAGTTTTGCCAATCGATATTTATCGATTGCTAATTAAGTTTGTAAATTTACTTATATTTGCCGTAGCCGCATGAACCTAATTAGGCCCCCTTTAAATAATGAGTGCTAAGCAAGGCTCGGATTTTGATGCAATATAAACCGGAATGTTTCTCAATTTGTAGCCCACCAAGTGCCAATTGTGAAGTAATCATCATCATTATTAGAGTAACTGCAGTTATGCTTTTTCTAATCAGAAAAGGCTGATTAGAAAAGCTAGATGTCTGGTTACTATCATTACTATCAGTTGTCAACTGGAGTCCTAGCCTCTAACCATTTTTTTTTTAAATTATAAAGAACAATTTTTTGTATCTAAACGAGATTGTCACTTCACAATTGGCACTTGGGCCACATGTTGAGAACATTCCGGTTGATACTGCATCAAAATCCGAGCCCTAGTAATAAACAAATCACCTTCATGTCATTAACCGACCTAGCTGAGAAGAAAAACGTCTAATCGGTTTGTACAGATCGATTATAAACGTTGAACGAATCATTAAGTATGTAACAAAATGAGGGCCAAGTACTAGTTTACAAGTTGTAATTTTGTTATATGAATTGTTTTTTTTGTTTTTTTTATTAATATTATGTATAATAGCATTGCAACATTGCACCCGCATGGAGATGCAAACGCCACCGTAGAATCGGTCGATGTAAACCTTCAGGTCAGAGTAGACCTAACCGATCCTGCAAAGTTAAACGTGACACTCGAAGTTCTGGTTATTCATGACATCAACAATGTCAAAGTTTCCGTCGGTGGCCTTGGTCCTTTCGATAAACTTGTGGATATTATTGCTACTGGGTTAGCAGACGTAGTGAAGGGTTTTCTGCCCAAGTTAATTGATGGTCCAATTAAGAATGCAGTGCAAAAAGCAATAGATGCTCTTGTGGGTTACAAATTAATATAATTTTTTTTGGCAAAAATCAATGTATTTTATGTATAAAAAATTTATCTTCTGAAACTTCACTTTTTATAGTAAAAAAAATAATAATTCCAAAACAGAAAAATGCTTTAAAGATGATTCAAATGTTATAATTTTTTGAAAGATTAAAATAGGATAACATTGTGACTGTCATTAGAGCCTAATGCAGTTTTAAAAAATACACAAGAGAGTGGCGGAACTGCAAAATGTAATAAAAAAAAGGTCCGCTGCTCTGCAGTGCCCATAGGCCAATACAATGGACATACATTAATGTAATTTACTTAAGTTTAAATTTAATGTCTGATTATGTCAATGTGTTTTACAACTCACAGTATTGTGAGAATTCCCACATGTTTGTTGTTCTTCTACTCACATATGTGCGACACTGTGACGATACCTTATTTCTGCTAATTGTTGATTCACGTACCTTTCTCCCTCTCATGGTCACCGGCCATACAGTGAGGAAAGTTGGAAAGGCAGAAGTAGACGAATGGCAGTGGATGACTGATGGCTTCCTGGATGGCTTTCTGGATCATCTCGTCACAATGGTGTTTTTTTTTACCTCCTTGTACCTTACCTGTCTTCTCTGATCGTGCGGTGACCGCACTGAGAAGATTCGAACTGTAGAAGTAGTCTGATGGTGATAGATTGTGATCATCCTTCTGTATAGGGGTGTTGTCTGCACAGAAGGATGGTGACCATCTCTTCTGGCAGCCATTGATGTACATCTTCCTTCTTGCTTGGAAGATGTTGTTGCTCCTCAGGATCTCGATGCCTCCTTGCCCTATGGTGTCGCCGACTTGCCTAGAGAAGGATTAGTTTCCAGACAGTAGATAACGTAGTTTCTTATTGTAAACACTTTTATTCATTCTTGTCGAGAAAGATGAACAAAGTGCGTTCACGGGCCCATGATGTGATACGAATATGATAATCAGCATAGTACAAAAGTTGAGCAAGAGTGGACAAAGAACAAAGAGGAACATGGTATTTTTATACCTTGGACCTGTGTACACCTATGAGGTGTAACCAGGTCCAAGTGACCATGGTCCTAAGAGTATCAATCCGCCACTTAAATATGAGTCAGAGAGAGGGAGGGAGGAACAAGTATGAGTTGTTTACCCCCAGGCTATGGTTTTGGCGGGATCATGAGTTACTGGGTGTCACAACACACATAAATATGATACTACTTCTTGTTAAAACACTTTTATTCATCCTTGTAATAGAAGTACAGAAATACAAATGTATCATGGAATGAAATATACGTTTGAGAGAAAAATGGATGTTTGAGAGAAAAAAATGGACGTCAAACAAAGGAAAACGTGGTGCTTTTATAGGCTTGGACCTGTGTACACCTACGAGGTGCAATCAGGTCCAAGCGACCACGTTTCGAGAGATATCCCTCTGCTCTAAAACAGGTTCATACACACGGGGGGGGGGGGGGGGAAGGACAGTGAGTCGGACACCCCAGGCTAGCAATCTGAGATGATCACGAACTACCAGGTGTTACAGTATACACTCATAGATTAGTGACAATATTTTAATGTCACTAATCAGTGAGTGTTTGCAACCTGAGTGTCTGTAACAATGCAAACCCCCTCTCATCACGTAATTAGTTTTCTGTAAAGTTTTTACGTGATGAATAGCTCATTTCTAAATCGCCTAATGAAATTAGCATACAAGCTATTTACAGAATTATTTTAAAAATAGAAAAAACAATAACTAGGTTTTGCAAAAGTATCAGTGGATTCACAGTATATTTGAGTGCTTATTGCACTTAAAATTATATTTAAAAAATAACTGTGCAGTGGTGGAGCAGTGTCGGATTAAACCCTGTGGAGGAAACCCCATAATCTCGGGGCTCCCCCAACAAAACTTTAAACATTCACTTTCATCAATTTTTTGTTACAAAATATTCTGGAAACAATTTATGATATTATTACGAATATTATTTTGATCCAATGTTGCGAGTCCCCTAAAAGGCGTAGGAGCCATAGGCCGGTGCCTACTCTGCCTATTTGGTAATCAGGCACTGTGAGGGAGGGGGTGTCAGGCTGGCAGCCACTGGGGATTAAGGGGGTGGAAAGGTTTTTTGAAAAGCAATAACCACTCCATGACAAGTTGTTCCAAGGGGGTTGCTATGCGACTGCACCATGCTAAACGGCAATAAGACATATTGCATCATCATAATCGCAATTATTTCATATACATTTCTGTGAGCTTTTGACGTCGACTATTTTTACCAACTTGTAGATGTTTTCTATAGCTCTTTTCTTCTATGTATCGCGCGGTGCCCGCACGGAGAAGATTCAAACTACAGAAAGAGTCGGATGGAGATTGATTGCAATCATCCTCCTGCATGGAGGTGAAATCGGTGTAGAAGGATGGTGGCCATCTTTCATTGTCGATGCTGATATGCATCTTCCTTTCTTGTTTACCCAAATGAAGATGCTGTAGCTGCTTCAGGATCGTATGTCTCCTTGCTCTATGGTGTCTCCGGCCTCTGTAGAGAAGTGTTAGTTACCGAACATAAAGACAATGCAGTTTCTCATTGTAACGCTTTTATTTATCCTTGCTCAGAAACATCAAGAATGAATATTGTTGATTAAAGGTGCGTCCTCATGCCCATGATGTGGTACGGATAAAGATCGACGTAATACAAGCAAGTTGAGCAAAAGAGAAGGACGATGAACAAAGAGGAACATGGTCCTTTTATACCTTGGACCTGTGTACACCTACGAGGTGTAACCACGTCCAAGTGACCATGGTCCTAAGTGTATCAATCCGCCACTTTGATGTGAGTCAGAGAGGAGGGAGGGACAAGCGAGAGTTGTTTACCCCCCCCCCAGGCTATGGATTTGCCAGGAACAAGAGTTACTGGGTGTTACATTTCTATAGGAAAAATGTATGAATAAAGATGCTGGCGCCATCTACTGGTTATTTTCTTCAACTTACTCATGTAGACAGCCTCTTAAACAAGATAAATTTATAAAGGAAAATCAACTTCATGTTATAAAATCAACAAACGTTAGTGAAGAATCGTCTGCTTTTTTAAGCCAGAAGGAAACAAAAACTTTTGAATTTTTTTGTTTGAATTTGAATTAATACTTTGCAAGCAGCTCAAATGGCCTATGGCAAAGGGCTTAAAATCTTGCTTAAAATGTGATCCATTTTTTTTTGTATGTTCATTGAACCCTTATTGTAGCACTAAGTACAGTTTGTGCTATCTGTTGGCCACACTCAATTTTGGCACGAAATGTTTTTGAAGGAAAAGCTCTTATTTGAGTTACCTCAGTATATATTTATTTTGCTCTCAGTCTATAGCTAAGTTTCGCACGACGATAGGCCTACCTGTATCGTGATACACGTATTCGGGTATAAAAATAGAAGTTTGACTACCATTCTAGTTTCTAAAACACTTTCTATTTTTTCTTTATTTTGCTGCTGAACAACAGAAAATAAGCTATTTATAAACCCATCTTAATTATTAAAATTACAGTAGATATAAAATTATTTAAAACTTCATACAACGGTACATGACCTCTTTATCATAAGGAGGCTATGCTCCATATTAGATTATTTATAAATTATTATACAGTGCGCTTCCTATATATATATATATATATATATAGACGCACGGTCCCGCATCCCAGAAATTACTTTTATATACAATATACAATGTATATAGGAAACGCACTGAATACAAATCGTCTGTTTAGCCATAGCCTCCTATAATACTGGCCTGTGCAAAACGAAAAGCTTCACGTGACTGCAAAATCCCACTAGGGGGAATATTGGCGCTAGTTTGTTGCACCACTAAATGCATTGAAAACCATGTTACCATTGCCTATTATACAGCACACGTGTTCCAATTTTATTGATAATTCAATGCGTTTTAATTTAATATTTCAATTTAATTACCTCATAATTAATTAAATTAATTCCACATATAGCAAATATGGTTTATTGCTGTGTTCCACTGTGTGTTTCTCGTAGTGACAGAGGTAAGAACATACAAAAGTTATCGTTCCATGATTTTCCTCTAAGTGATAAAGAACTAAGTGAAAAATGGGTGAAAAACATCAAGAGACAAGATTGGTTTCCTACAGATAGGTAATTTTAATTAATCAGTTTCCTAATTGGTATTATCATGGCATTATGTATTTTTATAAGATCAAAAGTTTGTAGTCTGCATTTCACCAATGAAAGCTATATTGAAGGAGGAAAGTACCGCCGTTTAAAGAAAGGTGCAATACCAACAGTATTTTCAACATACCCATCGTATTTACAAGTAAACTTTGGTTCAACTAAATTAATTATACTATTAAGTTATATTTTTAACAAACTGTTAAATTCCATAGGATAAGGGTATTAAAGAAAGAAAACGAAAAGCTCCAACTATTAGAGTGGCACAACCTAAGATTAAAAAAATGAATGACAAAATTTATCCTGAAATTGCTACAGAACTTGCTCCTGAAATAGAGCCATTACTTGATAAAGATGAGCAAATCAACAACCAACAACAAATTATTGATGAAGATCATAAAACTATTGCAGTTCTAAAAAGAAAGATTAAAGCTTTGAAGGCACAGAAAAAGCGACTGAATGCAAAGGTTGACAAATACAAAAACATTGTTGTGACTAAACCTAAAGAAGACATAAGCAAGAAGTACAAACATTGTCTTAAGAAAATCGAAGAGGATGCAAGAGGCAAAAAAATTGGGGCCATATTTTTGTTGCAACAGATATTTTCATATGGCAAAAAGCATATTGTTTGGAATGAACAATTGCTTCGTTATTGTACAATGTGGAGGGCTAAATCACCTGGAGGGTACCAGTTTCCAATTGACAGTGGACTATTCAAACTTCCTTGTCGGACAACAATTGATAGGCACATCGGATACAAGCCTGGAAACACTGGCATTTCAGACCTTGTGATAAAAAGACTCAAACTAGAGCAGGACAAATTAAAAGACCTCGAGAAGAAATGCAGTCTTGTGATTGATGAAATGGCAATCAAACCATCTAAGCAGTACGATAAGTATCGAGATATGTATGTAGCTACTTTACAAATTCAATAGGTTGTGTAATTTAATGCTAACTAGAAAGTTTTGTAGGTTTATCGGCCATGTGGACATGGGTGTGCTTGGAGAACGCAAGGAAACAGCAAACAGATTGTTGTGTTTTGTTCTTGTTGGGCTTTCTAAGCCATATAAGATTCCTGTGGCATATTTTTTCACTCGCAAGTTGCAGGGTCATGAACTGCATACACTAACACTCCACACAATTGAAGAGGTCGAAAAGCTTGGGTTTCAAGTCACTCGTTTAGTTGGGGACAATGCATCTACAAATGTGAAGATGTTCAAGTTATTGAGTGGTAGTGCCACACAATTTGTGGTATCGCATCCTATGGACAAAGAAAGGCCTTTATTCCTTTCATACGATTACTGCCATGTGTTGAAAAACATGCGTAGCCTTTTTTTTTCAAGACAATTTAGGATAAATGGATCACCTGTTTCAGCAACATATCTGAGACAAATGTATAAGAAATATGCAAATGCTCTGATCAAGCCTGTTCGGTTTTTGACTCGCAAACATGTCTTCCCAACAAACATTGAGAAGATGAATGTGAAAAGGGCAATTGATATTTTTAGACCCGAGGTTACGGCAGCACTAACTTGCATGGGTGAAGAAAATCCAATTATCCGTAAGGAGATACAATCAACAACAGATTTCATGATGATGTGTTACAAATGGTTCCAGGTAAAAGTACATCTAACTATAACCCAATTCTAACAGTTTAATAATCTTAATTTGTGGATATTAGCTCCATGACGTTCATAATCTGACCTTTCATAACAAATCAAAAAATCTTGATGTTGCACCTTATGAAGATGAAAATGATGAACGTTTGGAATGGTTGTTAAGTTTCATTACATTTTTGGAAACATGGAAAGCAAATGCACAACCAGAAGAGTTTTTCAGCAAGGAAACTTTTGAAGCAATAAAAGTTACATCACAGGCAACAGTGGCTTGTGTGAAGTGTGTTCAAAATAATATAGTAAAAATACAAAAAAATCAAAGATTGTTCATATTGTTTCAGGTATCTGCTTTCAGAAGGCTTTGCATTTGTGTTAACAAGACGGTTTTCAAGTGATCCAATTGAGGCAATGTTTAGTATTATACGGCAAATGCAAGGAAGGAATGACCAGGCTGATGCAAAAGGTTTACATGTTGGACTGAATAAAACTGAGTGCATCACTTTTCTATATTTCATTTTTTTGGATAGGCACAAGCAAAGCTATTGATAAAATATTAAAAATTGGTCTAGCAAAAACATCCATTTCAAGTAACATTCACAGGGAAGGAGAAGTGCAGGTTGAGGAACTGTTTTCTTCTGGAAAAATAGTGTCTGACGAGTCAGCAATACTGGCAAGAAATGAAATGGCCCCTGATTTTATACAAATGAAATATGAAAAGTATTTCACAAATATAGAAAACCCAACAGGTAATATACGAGAAGGTTCCCATCAGAAGGATACCCATTTTATATAATAATTTGTTCACTATAAAATTGCTTATTTCAGCTGTTACTACAAGCAACTTGCATGTCCGCAGTATTGTTCTTTATTCGGGATTCATTGCAAGATATGCAGCTGACAAAACTGCACACATATGTTCAGCATTTGAGAACATGTGTTCTCCAGCCAACGATTCTCCTTTATATTCTTTAATTCGTTGTCAAGATCGTGGTGGTCTCACGTATCCATCAAGACAGCTGATTTCTTTAATAATAGCTATCTATAATTTTTTTTGCTTTGCTCAACACGATTTCAAAGGGTGCAAATTACGAGCTGGTTTGGTAGCAGCATTGCTGCCAAGCATGAAAAAACACAAGTGGCTGTGTTGCAATAAATGTCCTGATTCAGTACGAGAGAAACATACTGAACTTCTTCACAATGTTATTTTGAAACGAATGACTCAAAATTTGCTACAGAACTCTGCTAATATAGCAACTGATGAGGTTGATATTCCTTTGACTTTGAGTAATAAGCCAATTTCTCGAAAACCTCTCAAAATTAGTAAGTAGGGGACCTGGATGGCAATCTCATCTCTCATTTAGAATAATTGGCAGAGGCATGGTCTAATAAGAAATATTTACATTTTGCCTAATAGTTATTAAATATTATTAATTACCCCTTTTTGTATATGTAATATTTCTGAAATAATCAGTATTTTATTTCACTGTTCTAATTTAATAAATTATCCACTGAAGTGTGAAACAATTAATTTAAATGAATTTTTGCAATTTAAATTATCTTCTATGTTGTAAAGTTGTAAACTGTATTATTCTATGATTAAAAGATAAAAATCTCTCACTGATAGCTTCCTTTATTATATATTGTATCACATTTACTTATTTTTACTATATTATATTTACTATATTTATTTCTATTATATTTATACTATATTTACTATTATTCTATAATTTATTTATTATATACTTTTGTATACTATGAATATATTTATATTAGCGGAAAAATATATTCCACACCACACAAATATGGTGCAGCTCACTAGCGCCCTCTAGAGTGTTAGCGGTGTCACACTTTTCCCTATACCAAATTGCTGTATGCACAGGCCAGGATTATAGGAGGCTATGGTTTAGCATTGTTGAAGTGCGCCTCCAAGTGTCATTTAAGTGCGTAACGGTCGCCATTTTCTGTCGCCAGTTGTAAACCTTATTCGGCGGCCATTGACTATAGCTTTGGTCAATTTGATTCTGGCCAATAGAAACGCAGTATTTTCCTCCTCTCCTCTTCTCCCATAAAAGTAACTGTGAACATTAGTAAAGAAAAAGTTGTGAATACCAGGGTTAATGAAATACTAAAAATTAATAATATATCGGTAATTTACTAATTAGGTGGTGGTTATGTAGTGTTACTTTAAATTAAGCTTGTTGCCGGGAGTCTGGGGGCGCAGCTTCTCAGAAAAAAATGAACTACTATTAAGTTAAAATGTAATCTGGCAACACGGCAAGCGAAAAGCGGCTTTAGTATTTTGTTTAGAATACTGTAGATTTTGAAGAGCGGGTTTAATATGCTTGAAAAAAAAAATAATATACTGTGTTCCTATTGGCCAAAATCAAATTGACCAACGCTATCGTTAACGGCTTGTTGTTGTTGTTCTGTGTCATAGGCGGGAGGGTTTAATAATATTGTTATGATGTACCTGATGCACGCGTAAAGAATGTGTTACGACAGCTGAACCGAAGAACTAGTTTACGTCCCGTGTTTCTTGGTACTTTTGTAATTACTGGAAACGAACGAGAAGATCGACGAGGGAGGACAGAAGTAGAAAGATGTCGTACAAGAATTTCCTTTTGACGCCACTTAATAAAAGGCGGTATAAATATCTAAGTAAAATGGAATGCGACGAGGACGATGTTCACGAATTCAAAGTTCACAAATATCTGATTATGGACGAAATTGATCCCATTTGTCGGGAACGGAAGCAGACGAACCCAGTTTCAAGGTGAATTTCTTGAAGTTCTAAAGGAATTTGACGTTTTTTTAATGCTTATAGGTAGTTAGTAAGGCGAACACCTATTGATCGCAATTGTTATTCTGTTTTTCCCGTGAAATTATAAAGAAAAAAAAAGTATTTTAGAAACTAGAAGGGTAACTCACCCTTGCACAGGCAGCTTGCTTCGCAGCTTTGGACTTTCTTTTCTTCGTGGAAGTCTTTGGCTTTATCATGGGCACATTCGGGTAATACTTTGAGGAGCCATCTTGGCAGGTTTTACCATTACCTCTTGGTAATGGTAAAACCTGCCAAGATGGGCCCAAGAGGGTCCACCAGCACTCCGTCATTACCAATCTCCATTGGAAGAGAGGATGACGCGCAAGGCATTGGGTACACCATTATTCTTTATTGTCAAATTCATCAGATTCGAATTTGGACTTCCACGGACAGAAACGGCCCATTCCCATGAGTACTAATGGTATAATGGACTCCACAGCATTTCCCACCAGTTTCTTCAGAACAGATGGTTGTACACTAGCCTAAACTTATTCCGATCAATGGTCTAGCGGACTCCAACGCATTAACCATCAGTCATTAAGTTTGGACTGGCCGATGGTCTCTTCCACTACCGGTCTACCTGAATTCACGGCATTCACTGTCGATTGTTCAGTTTAGACCGGCTCACCAATGTTCACTTCCGTGGTCTGTATAGCAGACTTTGCTGCATTTACTGGCCCGGAAGCCTCCATCGGTTGTCGACAAAATGGAGCGTCGTCCTCACCCTTCAGTAGCATCTCTTCATTGAATTGCTGGAGCGGGGAGAGAGGTTTCGGAAAAACACATTGTTCTTACCGGCAGAATGGCTATTCCCATTGACCAAACTGAAGAACATCGCCATTCCACCGTTCATAACCAGAGACAAGTAGATCGAACTATAAAAATTATCGTGGATTTTTTATGGCCCAAAATTGCATCCCCTCCCTGTTCCATGACACTTAATCATTCAAAGACTGATCGTAATCTATTTAACCAAAAACAGCATGCAAGCAAAATATAAACCCCAGAAAAGACTTGCTTTTCCACCTTGTCCACCCAGTTCTTAAGACCACTTTGACAACGAACAATCGGAAATGGTCACTAAACTTAAGTCCAAAGAATGAAAAAGAAGAAACTGTCCATTTCTTCACACAAATAAAAATGGCACATAGACACTAGTTTCCTAAGTTGCTCACGTGGCGGTCCGGGATTAGTATCAGTAGTATAGGAAAAGTCATTTCTATGCCACTTTTCTTCATAGACTACTATGGTGACCTCATTTCGAGCACCACATTCCAATCTCCCATAGGCTATCATTGAGTCATTTCTACACCACTCATTTTAAAGCTATTTTAATGCTTCATCAGAGAGAAAAAACTTTGTCCCAGTTTTTTTTTGCTTCTCATTAAAAAGAAGTTTGAAACTTTCTTTAACCACCTGCTGAGATAATAAAAAAAACTTGTTTTCACGAATGTATATAGAATAAATAAAACATTTTATATATAGAAGGTAAGAAATTTTATTTTATACTCTGAATATATACATTCAGATTTTAACTACATTTTTGACCTCCATTGCTCTTTAGAGCAATGGAGGTCAAAAATGCACACAAGTGTGTACATGTGCGTACACATGCACACACGTGTGTACATGTGCCTACACATGCGCACACGTGTGTACATGTGCGTACACATGCGCACACGTGTGTACATGTGCGTACACATGCGCACACGTGTGTACATGTGTGTACATGTGCGTACATGTGCGTACATGTGTGTACATGTGCGTACATGTGCGTACACATGCGCACACGTGTGTACATGTGCGTACACATGCGCACACGTGTGTACATGTGCGTACACATGCGCACACGTGTGTACATGTGCGTACACATGCGCACACGTGTGTACATGTGCGTACTCATGCATGCACGTGTGTAAATGTGCGTACTCATGCGCACACATGTAACAATGAAAAAAGTTGGTTATTTGATATATGAAAGCATATATTAAAGCAATGGAGGTCTATAGGGTTCCTTGAATCCCTTGTTTCTTATAGAATGCACAATTTCCACACCCCAATACAATCTCCCATAGGCTATCATTGAGTCATTTCTACACCACTCGTTTTAAAGCTATTTTAATGCTTCATCAGAGAGAAAAAACTTTGACCCAGTTTTTTTTGCTTCTCATTAAAGAGATAGAAGTTTGAAACTTTCTTTAACCACCTGCTGAGATAATAAAAAACTTGTTTTCACGAATGTATATAGAATAAATAAAACATTTTATTTATAGAAGGTAAGAAATTTTATTTTATACTCTGAATATATACATATACATTCAGATTTTAACTACATTTTTTTCTTATAGAATACACAATTTCCACACCCCATTACAATCTCTCATAGACTATGAGGGGTCATTTCTAGGCCATAGCAGGAAGACCAACCTATTTTAATGCTTCATCACAGAAAAAAAAACTTTGAGCCAGTTTTTTTATTCTCATTAAAGAAAAAGAAGTTTGAAACTTCCTCATACCACCTGCTGTGAGGATAAAAAAAACTTGTTGTCACGACTCATTTGTTTTAATATTATAGTTTGTATATGGAAGGTAAGTCAATTCTATGAATCAAAATAAATTATAATAATGTTGAGATTTTGACTATGTATAAAGCATATCATTTATACCCCAAAAAACTGTCTTGGTTCCGTTTTTTTACTTCACCTTGTTTATTTTAGAGAAAAAAAACCTAAAATCGTGACTATGATACCACCTGTTGTTTTACAAGTCAAGATAAAAACTTGTTTAATATTCTTTTCTTGTCTTGTTTAATGAAAAAAAACAGTTGAATTTTTAAATGATTATTATTGAATTACTCATTTTATTCTATGAACAATTAATGATTTTATTTATTGCTTCTTTTGAAAAATAAATTTAGTGAATGTGCACTATGAATGATAAATGAGAAAAAAATATTAATTATTCTATCCAATCACATTCAACTGGTAAAAAATAATTTTTGTATAAAAGGGAATGCATTTTTGTATGTAGATACAACTTCTTCATCTGTTCAGCCAGCTAAACATGGAGGCCAATGGAACCACTGACAATAAGCCAGTAAAAGGTTGATATACAAAAACAATAAATGTATCCCCTTTTATACAAAAATTATTTTTTAGCTCTTATTTATAATTTCATATAATTAATCTTTATTAGTAGTAGGCGATGCAGAAAACTCTGCAAAGCCGGCTACTGTTATAGTGTCTACAAACACAGCCACTAGCCAGGAGGGGCAAACAAATGCAGGGGATATGGAGTGGTACGATACATCAACAGCGGACTTTAGCATCGAAAAAGAAAACTGCCCAGCAGAAAACTGGGAGGACGAACTTTGGACAGAAGAAGAAATGGCGGCAATGGCTGCTGCTAAGGAACTTCGTGAGGAAATGAAAAAAAGAGAAATTGAAGAGTGGAGAAAGAACATTCAGAAAGTGGATAGTGCATGGATAGGCCTATCCAAAATAAGACTGTAATTTTTTTAATATTTTTTTTTCAGTTTTTTTTGTTATATTTTTTTAAAATAAAACCTTTTTTTCATAATGATTATATAATGTTACATATTTTTATATACAATATTTTTTTTTAAATAAAGTTTGAATTTATTTTGATTTTCTTTCGTATTTTTTATATTTAATACTTTTTTTTAAAAAATAAAACTTGATAAAACGTGATAAAACTTTGATTTTTTAAAATTTTTTTAAAAACAATTTTAAGAATAAAATCTTTAATTTTTGTCATTTTTTTCCCACAGTTATGTTTCGTGGTTTTTATACAGAGAATTTTTTAGTAAATAGATTTTGTACTTGTTTATTGTAAGATTTTTATTTAACTTAAAATGAAAAATTATATCTTAAAGCATTTTAAAATTGCAAAAGAATTTCTTTTATATTTATCACATAAAACATGTATTTATTTTTAGCTTTCATATTTTTCATAGATTATATCACTATATTAATGCTTAGTACCCTGCCCCTATTTCTATTTATTGCAGTGATGTCTTCCATAATCTTGTTCTATTTATATTGGCCTCTTTCATAGTCATGCTCCTTTTCTATTGACCACTTTCATAGTCATGCTCTTTTTCTATTGGCCTCTTTTATAACCATGCTGCTTTTTATTGGCTTCTTTCTTCGCTTTTTTTTGTCTTTCATAACCTGGTTTTATTTTTATTTATGTCTTTTGTAATCTTAACTTAATATTATTGGTGTTTTGTTGTAATATATGAGTAGTTTCATTGGCTGCTTTTTTGAATTGAGGACACTATTTTAGTATAAAAAGAGCAAAAAATTCTCATAAAATTCACACATCAACTTACATTCTGAATCTTCTCAACCAAGAGTTGCTCTGATCATTCATTTCTACCATCATTACAGCAAAATACTACATCTTTAAAGTTTTTTACTGTGGTCAATCTTACAAATAGTTTTTCACTTTGTGCAAGACATTTATTATGTCAAAAACTCCCCATCTATAACCAATTTTTGTAAAAAGACATTTACATCATAATGCAGGACAATCAAGACATCATTGGTGAGTATTTCTTTTTAAACTATCAAATAGCCTAAGAAACATAAATGCCCATTTTACAAATCACTAGAAGCTATTTTTTATATTGGTACATTTTCATTATTAGTATTTGAAGTCCTATACACAGTATCTTAGCTTACAAAGACAATATTGTTTCTTAGAAAAATTCTGAAAAATATTGATAGACTTGACGGTAGAAACCGCAGTAACTGGCCGAAAGACAAAAAGGAAAGCCACACCAAAATCTCAAGCTGCAAAACGCCCAGCGAAGGCAATCGATGAGGCTGGGCCATCTTCAGCTGTAGCGGAAGATACGATCAAGGAATGGTTTGGACGTCATCTTTTTAAATCCGAGGAAAAGAACACTTTACCGGACTTCAAAGTTCACGAAACTATCCCCGTTGAGGACAATTGGAAGCTATGTATTCTCAAAAGTAATGAGAATTGGTTCATTGACATTCGTAAATATAGCATAGAAAATAAATTTACCAAAGGGGCTTGTATCCCATTTCATATTTATCCACAACTAATCACCAAACTTAATCAAGTTCCTACTGTCTTGAGGAAATTGGGATTTGATTTTGAAAAATGAGCTGTTTCATATGTGGGGAGTCAGATAACTCTATGGAGCATTTTCTCAATTCCCATGTTATCGGTCCTATCAAAGAAAAATGTAATCTCTGCAATTCACAATTTAATACTAAACCGGAATGGCCAGCTCATTTAAATAATACTCATGAAATATTTTTACCCGATTCTTTTGTCGTACATAAAACGGGATTTGGGGGATTATTAGTTACCTTAAAACACATGAATGGGAATAATATTTTGGATCCTAGGGGCTATTTTCAACATGTCTATAACGATGTTACGAATTTGTTGGAGGGATGGTCTAATAAAATGAGATTTAAATTTCAATTATGTTTACGCATTCATTTTATCAAGCCAAAAATCATTTATGAAAACAATGAGGCAATAATGACTTACGAAACCAATGATTTTTATTTTTGTAGTAATAGGAAGCTTATTATGCATCATTCAGAAATAAAACAGTACTTGCGAGAATGTGAAATGCAAATCTTAGGCGCAATAGAAGCTTTCATTAATAGAGGTTCGGGCTGGGTTATCGATTCCATCGAAGATGTAGAAATCAAAATTGGTAAATACAGACCATATAAAGGGGGATGTTCGGGAAAACTTCCCGGTTCATTAAAAAATAAGAGATCTATTTTAAATATCACATCTAAAGATAAATGTTTTTTATGGTGTGCATTAGCTCAGCTGCATCCTGTTGCGTGGAACAACCATCCAAATAGATTAAGTCACTATAAAAAATTAGAAGGCTCCCTCGATACATCCATGCTTGAATATCCCGTTGCCTTAACCCACATTTCAAAATTCGAAATAGCGAATAATCTCAAAATTAACATTTTCAGATACGATAGGTACATCGTTCCTCTTCAGTTAAGTAATTCCAACTCAAATAGAGAAATAAATCTTCTTCATGACAGACACTACTTTCTCATTCGAAATATTGCTCGATTAATGGGACGCAATGGTTTAAACAAAAAATTTTTTTGCTTACGATGCTGCCAAGGGTTTAAAGTTGAAAGCGCTTTAGAAAGACATTGTCCCATGTGTGAAAAGCATAAAACGGCCAAAATTCGGTTACCGAGCAAAGAGGATTGCGTTTTAAAGTTTAACGAGTTTCATAAAGCCTTGCGCTGTCCTTACGTAGCTTATTTTGATTTCGAAAGCCTCATCCAAAAAGTCAGTGGCCCAACTCAAAATCCGAGTACCTCCTATACCAAAACCATCCAAAAACACGAAGCTTGCTCGTATTCTTACGTTATCGTTGATTATCACGGTAAGGTTGTAGCTCACGAATGTAAAAGGTCCCAAGATCCTGTGTATGAACTCGTCATGGAGAGCCAGTGAATTGCTGAAATCGGCCCCAATAGAGCCTATGATCATGACAACCGAAGATGAGGAAAATTTCCAGAAAGCCACACACTGTTACGCTTGTCATACGGAGTTCAATGAGTTTATAACGGGCAAAGTAAGAGATCATGACCACTATCTTCCGGGAAACAATTACAGGGGTGCAACGGGCTTCAGTTGTAATGCAACCTTGCGTGACCGCTCTTACTTGCCATGTTTCGCTCATTGTTTACGTTCATATGATGAGCATTTTATCGTTAAAGCCCTATCTAGGATTAAAACAGAAAAGCCCATTAACATTATTCCATTAAATATTGAGCGCTATACGAGTTTCATTGTCGATGATCTAGTGTTCCTAGATAGTTTTCAATTCTTGTCTGCTCCACTCGTAACCCTTGCTCAAAATCTTTCTAAGGAGAAATTTAATTGCGTTTCATGGTTTTTCAAAGACCCTTCAAAAATTAATTTCATGACGCAAAAAGGACATTTTTCTTATGAATACTTGGACAGTCACTCAAAATTTGACACAGTAGGCATTCCGGATAAAGCTTGTTTCAACAATACACTGAATGAAGAAGTGATCTCTGATAAAGATTACGAGCACGTGAAAAAGGTATGGGAGACGCTCAGTTGTGAAACATTAGGCGATTATCACGATATTTACTTAAGAAGCGATTGTCTCATTTTGGCGGATGTTTTCGAAAATTTCTGAACTATTTCTTTTAAAAGTTTTGGACTAGATCCCGCGCATTATTTCACTTTGCCCATGTATGCATGGTCTGCTGCTTTGAAATACACAGAAGTTGAGTTGGAATTACTTACGGATTATGATATGCACTTATTTATCGAAAAAGGTATTCGCGTAGGTGTTTCTGTCGCCAGCCACAGATACGCAAAAGCGAACAATCCCTATCTACATGATTACGATCCATCTAAGCCTAAATCTTATTTAGCCTATTGGGATTACAATTCCTTGTATGCTACGGCGATGTGCGAGCCCATGCTCATGAAAGATTTTTGTTGGTTAGATGAAAATGAGATCAAAACTTTTGACATCCATTCCATAAATCCAGATGATAAAGAGGGATACATATTAGAAGTGGATCTCGATTATCCTGCCCATTTACATTTTGATCATAGTGACTACCCTCTTTGTCCAGAAAGGCTCGATATTCACCTCGATATGCTATCTCCTTATGCTAAAGACCTTCTAAAAAAAGTAAAAGGAAAAGAACCCAAAAACTACAAGACAAAAAAACTCGCACCAAATCTTTATCATAAAAAAACATTGTTATTCATGTTAGAAATTTACAATGCTACTTAAACCTGGGGATGAAATTAATCAAAATTCATCGTGTTCTTTCTTTTACCCAAGGTAAGTGGTTAAAGCCCTATATAGAATTTAACATTGCCATGCATAAACTAGCAAAAGATGATTTCGAAAAAGACTTTTTAAAAATAATGAACAATGCTGTTTTCGGGAAAACGATGGAAAATCAAAGAAAAAAAATTAATGCCGAACTCGTTAATGAAAAAGAACGGTGCCTAAAATTACTCAGTCGTGCAAATTTAGACTCAGTTCACATTATCGATAAGAACCTCACTGTTTTTAAAATGAAAAAATGGTCCATTTATTTTAACAAACCATTGTATACAGGTTTTACTGTGCTAGAAATATCGAAGTTGTTCATGTATGAATTTTATTATTATGTTCTGAAATCAAATTATCCCGGAAATAGATTGAAATTGTTGTATACTGATACGGATAGTTTCATTATGCATATTCAAACGAAAGATTTGTACCATGACATGCAGCGCTACCATTACCATTTGGATAAGAGTGACTATCCAAAAAGTCACTTTCTGCACTCTCTTAAAAACAAAAAAGTTATGGGAAAATTTAAAGATGAAATGAATGGTGAACCTATTTCGTAATTTGTGGCCCTAAAATCTAAAATGTTTTCTGTACTGTTAAATAGTCATAAGTATAAATGTAAAGCTAAAGGTATTAAGAAACAGATCGTTAAATCTCATTTCAATCATGATATGTACATTGAAACTTTGCATCAGTCTATTCCGAATAGGGTGATTCAACGGCAAATCATGTCTAAAATGCATGACATTTACACTCTCGAAGTGAACAAGATCAGTCTTACCGCATTCGATGATAAACGTTATATTGAGAATGATGGAATTACTACCCTCGCTTATGGCTATTTTTCAATTTAAACAAAATTTAGATGAAATCATTTGTTCATTATAGAACCTACCATAATGGTTAAGAGATTAAGCGATGCATGTGTCATCCCGAAGAAAATGAATATGGGTGATGCCGGATATGATCTGTATTCTGCGGTGAGCTGCACTATTAAACCTGGAGATAGAATGCTCTGTGCGACAGACTTATCCATGGCTATACCGTATAATTCCTATGGAAGAATTGCTCCAAGATCGGGTCCCACACTTCATTTTGGAATCGATGTTTTGGCTGGCGTCATTGATTCCAGCTACAGCGGTGCTATTAATGTTCTGTTAATAAATTTCGGAACCTATGATTTTTCCATTAAAAAAGGGGATAGAATTGCGCAAATCATTTTTGAAAAAATATACCCTGATGTGGAATTTGCAGAGTGCGATGTTGAACTCCCTCCAAGCACCCGTGGTGAGCTTGGGTTCGGCTCTACGGGAAATTAAGTATTTACTCAATGTAGTCCAATAAATGTTTATTCGCAAATGTATTCATCCCATAATGTTACACATACCCATTTTAATATATTAACTTTATATAAATAGTATAATAATACATGTATTGAAAAGGCAAAGGGTAAATAAAAATGTAATTAAAAAGTATACAGTGGTAAATATTTTTTTAAATTATAATTAATAAATGCCGAACAATTTTATCATTTCGTAAATAATTGTGTCGATGAAACACAGAAACGATACTTTTCATAGATACATTAGAACATCTTAAAATAGAATAGAAAATACAATATTGACCACATACGGCCGTTCTCGAATGTTGGAGTCTACGTGCATTGTAAGCCCAGGAGAGACTTTCTCGTGATGAACTGATTTATCTCGTCTGTCATTGGCTTCATTCCATAACTGTCGAAATATTCAGCCATTCCATTATTGAAATAAATTGCGATCCAGTGAGATCCGGGCTCTGACCTTGCATCCAGATTAACGATATAAAGTTTACGATTCACTCTAAAAGGAAGTTGGTCCCGTGCAAATATACCGGCAAACACGATATGTGTGGCGGGATGATGAAATAATAAATATTCCAGTTGACTAGAATCCATTTTTAATAATCTATGATAACATTGCGATGATGATCCACTTCGATGATGGACTGGTAGATGGAATAAACGATGACATTCACCGTTGTGTTCAGTGGATTTTTAAATTTCATATTGAGACGTAAAGATCCATTTCTACTCAAGTTGAAATGGGTTCCTGATAGAGCACTTTGATCATTGGTGAGATCGAAGGCATAAAGAGAATAACCGTTTTTAAATTCTTCAAACGTTACATCTACACCGTCTGTGCCATAATACTTGTGACACGCAGAAAATAGCTGCTGATAAAGATGACCGTATTCTTTCGTACTGAAATTTGGACTGAACTGTATCCCCGGAAACTGGGTGCCATCCACCTGTAGCTCGAGAAAACTGAGGTCCTTGTAATGAAAATGAAAAGGATTCTTTTTTAAATTTCCAGCTCGCACATCACTATCAACGAGTCCAATCATAACGAAACTCGGTAATATGCCATTACAAATGTTGATGTTAATATCGTGGCCTCCACTCGGCTCGCTGAAAGAAGTGAATTTGATTCGATTGATGGGATAAATAAAAGTATTTTTCAACGACTGCTCAATATGCGTTTTAACGATACATGGATTAGGTACCACTTTTCGTACATAGAGGGTAGCAGATCTAATATCCACTTTGTAATCATTTTTGTCACTATCTGGTTTCAGTAAACAAAAGGCGTCTTTTTGACGAATTAATTTAATGGAGAGATCGAGCATATTAGGTAAGAGCCGCCCCTGATGAAAAATATCTCCGTGAAGACGTCTGCACATATCCATAATAGCACTTGCTTTTGATCTTTCGAAGCATTGCGCTAATCCATCTGCTGGATCGGCGGTGGATGGTTTACGATCTTTAAACGCAGCAATGGTGTCTTTGTAGAACATCTCGAGAGATAAATAAGGTTTATTCCCGGTGTTTTCGCTGCCTAGAAGGGTCGTTAAATAAGCGTTATATCCATAATCGTGATCGGTGGAACTAATAATCGTATGCCCGAGAGTAACCGTAATTTCACTAAAAAGTGAGTGAAAAAACCCATTTATAGGTGTGACTTCGCAAGTAGTGTCCAATGGTTTTCCGTCTGCTTTTAAAATTCTTGCCTTCACATTCAGGTAAATATCAGAAGGATTTATGTATTCATCGGCATTTCCCATGATATTGAACTCTATCGTATTTTGGTCTTCGATACTGTTCACGGGATGGTATTCCTTAATGCAGTCATCCCGATTACTCGTTTGCGTCGCGGGCACGGTAAAAATATCCAACTCACAACTCATCCCAGGCCCCGAGTCATGATGTACGAGAAAGCCACTCATGTTTATAGGAGATTCACGAAATTACCAGTTTTTCTTTTCTTTTGGCCCAAAGGTTTCTTTGCTGCGGATTTCCTTTTCTTAGCGACTTTCTTCTTCGATGCTTTCCTTTTCACTGTACGCTTTGTACTAGCCACGACTCTTCTATTTCCAGATGTTTTAGTGGTTTTTCGACGCTTAGCTCTGCCTGTCATAGTCTTCAAAAATTCATGCCCGGCTTTCGTTCCACGCCTTTTTAAGGCGCTTTTGAAAGACTCCCGCTTCAATATCGGATACGACGTTAGTTTCAGACTTTAACAACTGCTTACTCGCTGAGAGGGCTCCTTTTTTCAAAAAAGGGATCACGAAACGATATAACGAAGAAAAAAATCTGTGTCTCCGCTGATATTGAGATCCCGCAAAGACGGGCAAAGAGGATCCAATTTGTTTATGATAATTATAACACGGATCAGTCGCTGATCCACAATGGTAAGGCACCCTCATTTGTGAAAAATGGAACACGGACAAAAATGAACTGTGGCTATCACTACGTCTCCACTGGTAAATAAAATTTTACATCCAAAGACATCGCTTATATGCACTTCAATACTATGTATACTATCACGTGATACTCTTTTGTACTGCAGTTGATTGTAGATTTTGGTAACTCTCATTCCATCAGAATCTTGAAGATGAACGGGCCTCAATAAAGGAGAAAGTATATCCCCCACAGGCTGGTACTCGATACAGTTGATATACAAGAATAAAGAATGAATATCACGCTGAATATCCGAAAGAAAGTCGGCCACCCTGATAATGGGAAGTTCCGCCGTATTACTAAGATAGTCCTCTTGAAACCCGAGCATTCTTTGTATTTTTTTGGAGAATTGAATGCTTGAATTGGGCTGAACGATAACTTCTACGCGTGACGTTGTATTCCGATATTTGAACAAAGGATTCTTTTCACTATTTAATCTCGGATTCGCAATATTCTCTATGCGTGTTTTGCTTTCTAACAACTGCTGATGATCTTTCATATTTTGTAGACTTGGCCAAATTTTCTTTTTTTTTGTCATACGAGGATTTTAAAATATTGTAATTAAATTCATTCGCTTCTTTTTGTAACCGAACCGGATTGATAAGTTTATCTTTGGCATCGTTATCATCCGCCTTTTTTTTCTTCGTCCTGTAGTTTTTGTTGTAAGGCATTAACAAGTCGCTGAATTGTTTCGTTCCGTTTTCCATCGGGCCCATGTAGGAGTCCTTTTTGATGTTGTAATTCTTTTTCGAGATCGGTTATTTTGTTTTGATATTCCGTTTGACTGGTATTTTTATCCTTAACGAGATTCTGATAATTGGTGCGTGATTCCTCGCACGTTTTGAACATGATATCCACATTGTCCGCGGCTGTTTGCACACTGGCTTCTTCCGTTACCATATTTTTTCCTCTTTGTCTATATTAGATGTAGATTTGTCTATTTTTTTAATCAACTCATTTTTGTTTGACTGAATCGAAGGATGTCTCAAATGAGGGGGCCCGAAATATTCATCGATATGAGAGTTGATGGCATTCACGAGAAATTCGGGGGAATGATACACTCCACTAGGAACGCTAATGTTGATGCTTAGGCTCCGATCTAGGTCTCTGATAATAATTTCACCTTCCTTTTCATCCGCAATATTTAACCAGGTACGCGAAAAATGAATCTCAGCCAGGGCGACTTCGTAATCTCCAATAATTTTGATGGGTTTTGGGAGTTTCACGGTGTAATTCGTTAAAGTGTTGTCCGGATAATATTTCATACTGCTATTACTTGGAAGTGTCACGTAAAAGTCTTGAGGCTCGGTCATTTTTGAAGCTGTTTCAAATCTCCTACTTTAATCCAACTGTTGTGTTTATCGGCGTATCCTTTCCACTTCACCAAAAGTTGCCGGTGGCGACCTTTCCCTTTTTCAGCTACAACTTTTTCTACCCTCCAAAAATCGCTATCTTGTCAATTTTTTGAAGTTCTTCCTCATAAAACGTACCTTCTAATAGTTCTCCATCAATATCCACGAGATGGTATACCGGAGGTATTCGGTCGATATGTGCCGAGATGGTGAAAATTTCGTCCGACCAATTAGGCAAGTAACCTTTTTCGAAAGTTAGCTTCGTCTTGGAAATACGGACACGATTTCCTACTTTGAACTTGGGCAATCTACTATTGGCAGACGGAAACAACCGTTTAAATACATTTTTTTCATTGGTAGATGAGACTTTCTCCGGGGCCGTTCCAATGCTTCTATGATACGATGCATTGTATCCTTTCACCAGATAACTCAACTTATCGATGTACCTATAATTCCCTTTCGCTGTAAAATACCTCCACATGCGTGATTTCAAAGTTCTATTAAAACGTTCGACAACGGCAGCTTTGACTTAGTTAAAAGTGGTATAAAATCCAATACCATTTTCTTTGAGAAAGGTCTGAAAGTTCTTATTCAGGAATTCTTTACCCCTATCCTGGCAGAATAATTTTTGAAGCAGTGATCATTTTCTTTCCAGTTTTTTGTTTTAATCGTTGAACCCAAGCATATTTTGAAAATACATCGAAACAAGTTAAAAGATAGTTGTAACCCTTATTCTCTTTTACGGATCATGAGTACTCTGCTTAAAGGCATTGATCATAAACTTGGTGTTACCAGGATACATCTGATGAGACAAATGAGCAATTTGAGATTTGTCACGAGGGTTTTTAAAAAGAACCAGATAAGAATCATTCAAAGAAATGGTGCGCTGATACGGGTTCTTGTCAAAAATATTTTGACTAATAAATATAACACTTATATTTCGATGATGCAAATCGCACGTAAAGAGCTGAGAAACACCCCTATCCACATCTTGAAACAGATCGTCGAGTACAATAAGCTGGTTTCTATCGCATCTTAGAGTCTTCATGTCGGGCATTCCTTTTAGAAATGTCGCTCGAGTCCCATAAAGTGTATACCAGTCTTGATATTGAGAATAGTACCACGTTACTCTTTCCGGTGAGGGTTTAATCATTCCCCTGGCATGATCCAAAATTTTCTTAACGAAGGTTGTTTTCCCGCAATTGCTGGGACCGGCAATAATCATCCTAAACGGTGCCATCAGCGGAATGAAGGAACCCTCTTTTTCCATGATCGTTACGGAATCTTGCGGTAGTTGTATATTGGCAGGTACTTCCGTTTTAGTGGAAATAGCGATGTTCGTTGTTTCGAGTATAAGCATAAGAGCCGCAATGCAGCCCATAACGATGTATTTTATACTCAGCTTCCTTTTTTGCGGCATCACCGTTTCCTCTATCGTTAGGCGCGATATTTCATCTTGCTCTATCATTTTAGCTTCAAGAATGTAACGAGAATGATTACATAACGTGATATTTATTCAGTATTAGTACAAGATTTGAAAATTTCACATCGCCACTCATATTCTAACCAATGGTCGATCAGATACAAAATTCCTTGAATGATGACGATTCTAATCGGTTTGGCATATTCGATCCAGCGGTTTAACACAAATAAGACATTCACACTCAAATAAATCATTTATTTTTTTCCATTCGTATTCCTCGGGATACATCGTACAAAAATGAGACGGAACTTGACTTCCATCACCCGCTTTTAGGAGTTCGTCTTGATGAACAGTCAGCACACGCTTTATTCCAACCTGATAATTTTATCGTGGTTTTTATCGCATCACGAGCTTGCACGCGAATACCAGGAAAATCCGTTGGCGTATACAACATTCTGAGTAAAGTAAATTGTACATATTAGCTTATTTTTGTTTTTGTACCCATAATCCAAAAATATAAGCCTCATTTTTTGCACAATGTGCTATTCCATTTCTCCGTTTTTTTATGACGACTACACGTGAAGTCAACTTCTTGAGGGCCAAAGATTGTCAGTAAATTCTCATATTTCATACAAAGGCCTAGTTTCTCGAGGTTTATGCTAGGAATATTTAATTTCATTAATAAATTTTTTTCCACAGTGCCCCCCCTTATAAGCGAATAAGGCATTTGAATTATTCTCAGAGGCATGCGTATACAATCTACATAAAACATTCAGTAATGTTGAAAATGCGACATCATCGGTATCATTTCTGTAAGAAAGGCCATGAATATGTGCCGTCACGAATTGCATTGTTCTGACATCTTTGTAAGTAAACACCCTATTTTCAGGAAGTCGAATAAACATATTCATCGGATGTGGATCACCGATAGTATAGTATCCCAATTCTTTAATGTAAAAATCACTTCCAATTTGAAACCCGTCACAATCAATAACGGTGGATATATTGCCGAAAATAGACATTCTGGAAATTAATTTTTCATTCATAAGGCTGAATCAAACTGAGAAAAAAAACGTACCTAATGCCGTGAAATCCGAGGCTTCGGGTAATGAGTAGATCTTGTCATAGCATATACGTTTCTCCAGGTACTTATACCCTTTAGCTTATTCCATTCTTGTTTCCAAGGGGTGTAAATAAATCACGGCCTTGACAAAACAAAAATATACGTGTTGAGACATGTTTAGGCTTGTTCAAACATGCCTCGATGTGGTCCAAAGGGTGTCTAAATCATGAACTTATGAAAACATGTATAGACATGATGACTCATCTGTCTAATCTGTCCTACTGAAATACTGAGGATGTACCATGTCTGGCCCCGTTAACACTATTTCTCATACCTAATGTTAATTTTTCGGAGCATGATAATTCCCAAGCCTATTGTCAAACCTTGGTTAGGCATGATTCAACTATGTCTTCTTATAATTCATGTATTTCATTTGTAGACATTGCATCTGATTCTGAAACGGAGCCTGAAACTGTCCCGAATGCCCCTACTAGAAGTGCTGCAGTTAATAGTCATCCAATTGTCTATCTCGATGACTCCAGTAAGTAATTAGATTGGTCGTAAAAAAAATTTAAAAAAAAAATTGCAACTGCAGATGACACGACCGATAGTGAAATTCTCCTCCAGCTGATGGGAAATCCACCTGTAAGCCGAAAAGAACTTTTGGAGAAACTACTACCCTACAATGATGAAGAAACGGCGACTATCAAATATTGTACTATTTGTTTAGTGAAGGGTGCACGGGTTGTATTTGACCCTTGTAAACATCAAGCAGCCTGTAAGGCATGTACAGCAACGTTATTAGAAATGGAACGTTTTTTATGCCCAGTGTGTAGAAACACCATTTCAAATGTAATTGATGTTTACCAGCCCTTAACAGACTTATTGCCTAGTCAATGATGAAGAAACGGCGACTATCAAATATTGTACTATTTGTTTAGTGAAGGGTGCACGGGTTGTATTTGACCCTTGTAAACATCAAGCAGCCTGTAAGGCATGTACAGCAACGTTATTAGAAATGGAACGTTTTTTATGCCCAGTGTGTAGAAACACCATTTCAAATGTAATTGATGTTTACCAGCCCTTAACAGACTTATTGCCTAGTCAATGAATATCATCTAAAATAAAACCTGAAGTTCTTTTATATATTGAACACTTCTGCAACAGACCTCTGCCTGCCTTGGGATACCAAGTTTGCTATCCCTAAGCAGGCAGAGGTCTGTGGAATGCAGAAGTGTCATGAGTTATTATAAAGAAATAAAACAATACTGCAAAAAATTTGAGCATGTAACATTCTATTGCATCCGTATTAATAAATATAACAGTGCTAATCATCAGTAATTGCGGAACCACATGAATAACGTTACTCGGAGTGTCGTTAGGTGTTGCGTAGACATCCTGCATCGCAGCCCATGATCCATTATCTCGAAGCCACGATGCCGATGACTTGAACACGTATTCACCAATATGCACTGCCATTGCTTCCTCGAATCCGGATCTTGCCAGTTGGAGGACGAGTGCATAAGTCACGATAATTTTACCGAATGATGGTGATCCTCGATAAACTTCGTCCAACAAGAAGGTTAATTCTTGGTTCAAATGTGAAACAGTTTTTAAAGTTGTTGCTATGGATTCGAAAGCTTGAATATCCTTATTTCGAGCTTGTTCGTCGAGTTTGAAAATTGTTCGTGAAAAGTTGGAATTCACGGCCTCGTTCGATTGTTTGGCCATATGATACACATCAAACGGCAATTTTAGTAGAATCCTGCATGTTGAACGCCTTATTCGTAAAAGCTAAGCACAACTAGCATTAAAAAGTATATATATATATATTCATAGTTTGAAATAAAATTTCTTACCTTCTATATACAAAACAACAGTCGTGAAAACAAGTTTTTTTATTATCTCAGCAGGTGGTTAAAGACAGTTTCAAACTTCTTTTTAATGAGAAGCAAAAAAAACTGGGACAAAGTTTTTTCTCTCTGATGAAGCATTAAAATAGCTTTAAAATGAGTGGTGTAGAAATGACTCAATGATAGCCTATGGGAGATTGGAATGTGGTGCTCGAAATGAGGTCACCATAGTAGTCTATGGAGAAAAGTGGCATAGAAATGACTTTTCCTATACTACTAGTATCTAACAGATTTTTGGCTACTCTTATTCCAAACAAGTACCACCACCAAGTGAACGAACGTGGTGTAATTAACGTGGTTTGGCCAAGCCTCGCCTACCAGACAAGTTGCACTCACCCCAGAACAACACTGAGGGTTACTGCCAGCGAAAACAACCTTTCTCAGCCAAATTAACTGTCTTGGGCCGGATGTCTTCCGCTAATCCATCAATAAAACACCAATGGAACGTGATAATGCACGCAGCAATGCTTACACATTCGTGAACATTTGTTTTTGACGGATCAAGTGTTTTTACTATCCCAACTCCATTGGAGTGGACAGCCAGCGGTTTTCCACCATGGAGCAGACAGTGTGAAACTACTGCAGTAACAGTCATTAGCCTATTTCTTTTTAGCAGACACAGTAAATGACGTGGTCAATGTCTTTCAGTGCATTCAGGCAGAATTGACAACAGTGTGAGCCTTGATGGCGACCTCATGAATATTTACCAATTCATTATGCTGTTTTTTCTATAACTCGTTTCTTCTCTTGATCGTGTGGTGATCGCACGAGATGTGGTGATCGCACGGCGATCGCAAGATTCGAGCTACAAGTGTAGTCGGATGGTGATAGATTGTGATCATCTTTCTGTATAGGGGTGTAATCTGCACAGAAGGATGCTGGCCATCACTTCTGGCCGCCATTGATGTACGTCTTCCTTGATGGTTCGAAGATGTTGTTGCTCCTAAGGATCTGTATGTCTCCTTGCCGTATGGTGTCTCCAGCTTGTCTAGAGAAGGATTAGTTTCAAAACAGTAGACAACGCAGTTTCATATTGTAAACACTTTTATTCATTCTTGCATTGAAACATAAACATTACAAGAATGAGTATTCATTATTAAAGATGCGTCCATGGGCCCATTATGTGATATGAATATAAAATCGACCTCAGTACAAAGACAGGGCAAAACAGTGATCAAAGAACAAAGACGAACATAGTCTTTTTATACATTGGACCTGTGTACACCTATGAGGTGTAACCAGGTCCAACTTCCAAGTGACCATGGTCCTAAGAGTATCAATCTGCCACTTGAATATTAGTTAGAAAAAGAGATAGGGACAAGCATGAGTTGTTTACCCCCCAGGCTATGGTTTTGGCGGGATCATGAGTTACTGGGTGTTACAACAGCATTCACAGGATACTGATTCATAAAATACTTATAAAGATACTGACCACATAAAGTTTCCTTTTCCCGTATGAATTCTTGTACCGATACTCTAGTAGTACCATCTTCCCAACCTGTCTTGCATTTTTTTAGCAGACTGCAGATGACTCCAGTAACTGTTGGTACAGTTTCGACACCAAGACTGTAGCGACTAGCATCCATGTGCAACAAGATTTTGCCGTGATGATCATACAAGGCAAGCACGGGTGCTTTGGTTAAAAAGGCATTTAATTCATAGAATGCCTAGTCACATTTCTCTCGTAACTCAAAAAATGCATTTTTTTCTGTCAGCTCATACAGTGGTTTTGCTACACTAGCAAAGTTCTTCACTAACCTATGATAGTAACCAGGAAGTTTCAGAAAACTGTAGACTCTGGTTGCTGTTGTGGGCACCCTAAGCTCTCTTGCACAGCTTTTATAACCTCAGGATCTGGAGCATCGCCCTTGACACTCACCATTTGTCCGAGCCTGTAGTTGTAGCTCTGCAGATTGCAAGAGTTGAAACACAGCAGATAATCTATCGAGAAAACTCAAAGGTAGTGCTGAATAGGATACCAAGATATATACCAGGCAGGTTTTTCTACTTATGAACTGCTAGCAAGACTTCTAGCGCCTCTGCGTTGTTTCCGGAGCCTTACATAGTTCAAAAGGCATTTTTCAGACTAAACAGACTTTGTGAGCATACAAATGTTATTTTCTCAATGTGTGAGTCGGCAATCTAGATCCGTCAGTAACTATTGGGCAGCAAAATACTTTGCACTGGCGAGCAAATCCAAGGCATTATTGATGCGAGATAAAGGATTCTGATGTATTTGTTTGTGTTTTCAGTTTCTGGTAGTGCACGCAAAACTTGAAACCACTGGCTTTCTTGTGCACAACTAAGATGGGGCTCCTCTGGAGCTGTTATCCACAACCCTTCATTCACCAGAGGTTGCCCACGAGTATCAATTGTATGCTACACCAGAGGAGTTTCTCATAACTCTGTGTATAGTCAAAAGCAAACAATTCCACGTGTAGAGAAACTCTCAGAGCTGCTTGGCTTTGTGAGGCTTAAGGATTTTTCCAATCTTCAAGCACTCCTCAAGTGTAGAAACATTAAAACTTGCTGAGAACTTTGTGGCTTGTACTACTATATAGAACCTTTCAACATTGACAAGTTTCTCCAGTGTGAGCTTTCTTTGTAGGATAGCAGACTTCATCGCATTTCCTACTTCGTCATAGAGAGAGAGGTCCTCTCTCTCAACTTAGGCAGATGCTGTGGCTCCACCATAATGGCAGCCTCCATGGCTTGAGCGGTGGCCATTCCTTACCCTTTCTTTGGAGCAATCAGAGTCACTGTTCTGAAGCCATACGTGATAAACGACTTCTGATTTTGCCTCGGGAACACCAGCTGTCGCTTGCACCTCTCGCCCTTATAAGGCCTGATGGGTTCCACCAGCAAGAGCTGACCAAGGTCAGCATACTCCACCAGACAATTTGGCCGAAGCCTGTTTCTGCAGTAGTAGCCATTTGTTCTCCAAGAGCCTCACAGAACATACAGTACATGTACCTCTCTGCTCTTGATCTGCGAGCATGCTTGGGGGAAGTCAGGCAAAACAGTTTCCACTCACCTATCGACCTTCGCAGAAGACAGGCTAGATGAAGTTCTTTCATCGCATCGCATACTTCAACTTTCGAAACCGTCACAGGCATTTCTGTTCTGGCAGGTACTTTCACTAATGGCTTGGGGCAGATAGCATCTATCAATGCATTTAAGTCCACTCAGTGAGTCTCGAGTTTCTCTTCTATTCAAACTTAAATGAACTCAGGAGTGCCCAACAGACTTCCAAGGACTACAAAAACCCATAAATTCAAAAAAGTAAAAATTGTCAAAAAATGAAAATTTCCCAAGAGAAATTGGAAAATTTTCAAAAAATGGCAAAAATGAAAGTCTTCTAGATGCAATGAACAGCACTGAAATGAATTCAGGAGGGCCCAACAGACTTTCAACGACCATAAAATGTTACACCGGGGTATATACAACCCTAATGCCTGGAATTTTGATGACAAAACAGGAGCGGGTATTTAACTAGCATAATACAACCTTGGTGAGGCCCTTGCTGCCTGTTCACTCGGTTGCTCTTGTTCCTACTCCGGTTCAGTTACTTGATCCGGGGGTGCCTGCTTGGGTGCTGGGCAAGCGTATGTCACCTTGTACTGGGTAGGTTCTTAAGTCGTGTCAGGAAGTATACGCAACCCTAGGGTCGAGTAGCACCTCCTGCCGGGTGGTTTGTGGCCGCATGGGCGACGGAAAGAATGTATGTTGAGTGAGAGGCCTACGACCATGCATCACAAGAACCTCGATTTTCCGATTGGCCATCTCCCAACTGAAGTTTTCCAGCCCTGCCAAAAATGCAGGCGGACACCTCCAACCGTCACCCCCTGGTCTCTTGACGCCTTAAACTGTGGCCATAAACTGGCCACCCACCATCCTGAGTGGTATACGTGGCTGTGCACCATGAAAATACCCTAAAGTGATTGATCGACCCTTCTAGTTTCTAAAAACATTGTCTAGTTTCTCTTAGTTTTGCACTTGAAAGACAAAATAATCAGTGTTCGACAATCATCTGTTCATAAACCATTTTAATTTGTTGAAACTTTCTTGTAATATATTATCAGCCGCTCATTCTATGTAGGCGCAGCGCGACTTGCCAAAGAGAGGAACATAGCAAGGAGCAATTGCGTCTCCTAATTGAAAGAACTGAATGTATGTTTTGTTGAAATTTTTCCAGGACTTTAAATGGATTTCTAAACAGCGGGAAAGGTGGAATTATCTTTCTTGGTGTTACCGACGACGGAACCATTCGTGGAATCTCACTAACACAATATCAGGTAGTACAACATGTTGGTCTACTCGGCATTGTCAATGGCGAAAGCGGCGTTTTACGGTTGGCACAATTTAGCCCCAGAGGGAGGTGAATCAGAACACACAAGAACGGAAACGAGATCGGAGACGGAATTGGAATTTTTTTTTTGCAATATGGCGACAACTGTAGAAGCATAATTGGGTCAAAACAGTTCACAATGAATTTGTAAAATCTCGGAATGTTCTGTAATCTTGGGGTTGACACGCAACCTGGAAAACCGGTAAATGTCAGGGATTTAGAAAATTTTCCAAAAAATTAAGGAAAAGTCAAGCAATTTAGCAAAAAAATATGTAGAACTAGGAAAAAAAAGTCAGGGAATTTATTTTAGGAAATTTCAATTTCATTGATTAAAAAATAAACTGCCAAGTGTGGAGTAACTGTACAAAACCATTGAGGCACGTCGGAATTTATATAAATTTAAATAAATGAAGAAATGAACAGCTTTTTTTTTCTCAAGGTCAACTATATGCTGCACCCTTCCCATCCGAGAACCCCATGATATTAAATTGGAGAGGGGAAAAGGTTGGAAAGTGTAGAAGGGGAGAGAGAGAGAGAGAGAAACGTGGAGGGTTGAAAAAAAGTGGGAGGGGGTGGCTGAAATTGAAATGAAAGCTGTAAAAAAAGGAACAAACGACGCGCATGAGCAGCACACCAGAGAAAATTAAAAGCTCTTTCTAATTAATTTGTTACTTGGTCTGACGTCATAAAAGGGCGGAGAAAAAGAAATTCTAAGGCAGGACACAATTGCCTGTGAATTTGGCTTCCGTCATTTATGACGGGTTACCCCACTAGTTTTTTTTATAATTATTGTATTTTTTTTAACATTTTTACACAAAATAATTGTATTTCTTACTTCTAATGATGATCCCCTGTATCTGGAAAACATTTTGTAATGGAAAAACTAAAAACTAAATTTTCTCGAATCCGAATCCTAAAAGGTTCTCGAATCCCTCGAATCTCCGTAATCCTCGAATCTTTCGAATCCTTCATATAACAATCCTATATTTATTCATTAAGAAGATACAAATAAATGAAACAATATTAAATATTAAATTATTAATAATAAAAAGTAGTGTGGCACTCAGGGTCGCCACAACGTAATGATATTGGTGATCCGGATACCACCGAAATGGCAACAATCGCCGTTTTTTGGTTAGTTATTTTTCAAAATTCGAGGATTCGAAAGGAACACATCCCTACTTTACAGGGAAATTCATAAAATGTCCCAAAGAAGGGAATTTGGCGCTGTCAGTTTGTTATTTTCTAAAATTGATAACGGACATTGAAAGTGAAATATTTTCACATACTTTGCTTTTTTATGGGAATTATACAGTCGTATAATGTTACCCAACATAAGCAGTGCCTAAATTCTAATTGTTGCCTAAACAACTTCAGGCTATGGTTACGACTAACATTGCATTTAGATAGTTAATAATTAGAATGTAAATATGTGGGCATAAGAAAATGGTTTCTGAAAAAGCCGCCACTTTTAGATAATAAGTTTAGTGGGGACTTCTTTAATTGATAGCAGATCACATCACTATTATAATGAATCATGACAGGATAAATTCCGTGAGGATTTGTTGAAGGATGCACTAAGTGTGACAATGGTGAAAACATTCATCATCTTCAGTTGTCATTGAGTGATTCTTTTTCCAACCGTTGCGAAGTTCTTCCCGGGCTCCTCTGCTAGGTGGGAACACACGACGAAGTGTCCTTTGGTGAACTTCGTACAGGACGACACATGATGTTGCGGAGTCCCACGACAAAATCCACGGCTGATTTTCTGGCGACAAGGTGAAACAAGACGGACGTGAACGCAGAGCATTGGTTCCACTCATGGACTGTCTCCCAGCGGTTGAATACGCGGATTGCCGCAGCCCAAATGTCGACCAAGTAGTAACGCCCACGGATTTCACCCCCCAAAACGAGACATGACCCAATTGTGAATTAAAATGTATGAAGGTTTATTAAAATAACACTTAAAAGAGGTATTTACAAGATGGCTGGCCAGACTTTGGCCAGCTAAAACACAATCAATTACACAATGCTAAAATAAAAGCCAATGTGGGTAATATCGTGCAGCATTTCTATCCACAACTTATCCCAGAACATGGCCAGGGTATGCACCTTTTTACCATGGCCAGGTGTGGCGTCGTTCTCCAGAGCACCACCAAGCAGGTTCTTCGGGGAAACCTGAAACTAGTATACCTCTAGACATCGGTGATCCAGCCATGGTGAGAGGCTGGATTGCACACAAGATGGCAGTCACCTTGCTAACCACCACAGCCAGCCTAGCAGACAACCAATAGGATTTTGTCTGCTTCACCAATTGTCTCTCACAGGACACCATTTTCCTGGTGCATACTTGGCTGCCACACTTCTCATTTTTATTCATTTGTAAAGAACGTATTTTTCATCAGTGGTGCACTAGTGCGGTTGTATCATGTTTAAAATTTAGCCCTTCCAGATACTTTCAAATTTTTCTTAATGTGAAATAATTGTGAATTATTGTGTCTTTCTATTTGAAAGACACAATAATCAAAGTTTGAGGGGCGTTTACACTTCAAAACCACTATAAAAACAATAGTAACATTTAAAATAGTTTGCTGGTAATAACTTTCAAGCTGAGAACGAATACGCATTTTTTTTTTGGTAGAAACACCAAAAATGAGCTTTTTTTCTAATAAAAAGCATCTAAAAGTTAGCATTTACAAACGAGGTCTAGGGCATTTTAAAAAGTATTATATATATAATATCCCAGGTCTGTGTGTGTCGGTGTCTTTCCTCAAACGCTGGACAAACACCTTTGTCAGAATTTGAATAAATGAACTTTTTTTTTTCTCAAGGTCAACTATATGTTGCACCCTTCCCATCCAAGAACCCCGTGATATTAAATTGGAGAGGGGAAAAGGTTTATAAAGTGTAGAGGGGGAGAGAGAAACGTGGAGGGAGGAAAAAAGGTGGAGGGGGTGACTGAAATTGAAATGAAAACAGTAAAAAAGGAACAAACGACGCGCATGCGCACACCAGAGAAAATGAAAAACTCATTTTCTCTTTCAAATATAAAAAGGGGAGGGGATAATAGTAGCAAAATTATACTACAGTTTATCACGGGCAATTGTGCCCAGCATTTGAATTTCGTTTGCTCCGCCCTTTTATGAACATCGTCAATTTCTAATTGGTTTGTTATTTGGTCTGACGTCATTAAAGGGCGGAGTAAAAGAAATTCTAATGCTGGGCACAATTGCCTGTGAAATTTGCTCCCGTCATTTATGACGGGTTACCCCACTAGTTTATACATATATAGGTGAGTTTTGGCTATTGTAACCCCCGGTAGTTCATGATCCCTGGAAATGCTATCCTGGGGGTGTCCGACTCCTCACTGTTTCTCCCTCCCCGCACGTACGAACCTGTTTAGAGTGTGGTCGCTTGGACCTGCTTGCATCTCATGGGTGTACACAGGTCGAAGCCTATAAAAGCATCCCGTTTTTGTTTGTTCGTGTCCATTTTTCTCTCAAACAGTTCTTTCTTTGGAACAATGGGAGGCACCATAGGACAAGGAGGCAAAAGAACCCCAAAGCAGGTGGTGACCACCTTTCTGAGGAACATCATCCTCTTCAGGGAGTCATCGGCCGTCTGCTGCCATCCGGAAAATTCTGCCTTTCCAACTTTCCTCACTGTATGGTAACCATACGAGGGAGGAAGGTACGCGAGTCAACGACTAGTGGAAGTCAGGTATTGTTGCAGTGTCGCGTGTATGTGAGTAAAAGACCAACCCCCAAAACAAAACATCAAAATACAACAGATGTCAAATGCTCACACTATGTTAGGTTAGATCAGTTCAGGTCAAGATAGGCTTCATGAAGGGGGCCTGGGGTGCGTAGCCCCAAGTCTGAAAAAAATCATTTAGTCTAATGCCACATTGCTATACGTATGTTAATTATAGCCAAAAATACTTTGTGCCATAAATATACATGTGACTTCTAACTTTTGCACGTGTTTGTTATTTCGACCGAACAAATTATTTGCATATTCGAACTTAGCTTGATAAGATCTTTCCAACGAGCTAAAGGTTAAATTGGCGACGGATTCCTATGCTAGGATTCTGAAAAAAACAAAATATTTTAAAATATTAACAAAAAAATTATTTCTCAACAAAAACAAAATACTTCGATTTAAAAGAGGCCATAACCCCCAGGATTTTTTTCTTGAAATGTTGTCGATATTTATCTAAGGATTGCCAAAATAATTTTTAAATTAAAAAAAACCATTAAAATGATAAAAAAAAAAGCTTAAAACATGAAGTGACTTTTCATGAGTCACCAAACAATAATATTTTATATATTTATAAAAATGAATCTTCCCCTCTACTCAGTTGCCAATGTTGTCACCTCACATTTCTGTAAATCCTTAATCAAATACATTTATTCGATATTCATATTCAACTCTGTAGAACTTTCCAATCAGCTTGAGAGCCACGCGCCAATTGGGATAATTCAGTTAATTATCAAAGCTATAGTACATTGATATGAATAGGGAAATTATGTATTTGAATTGGGAATTTGAAGTATTGTGAGGTGACAACATCTTAGTAGATTGGTAGACTTTTGGTTTTTTATTGCCAGTGTCTGTTGTTTGGTGGCACATCTGTCGAACAGAGTCCATTTATATGAAGTCAATTTATTGTTTTATTTTTTAAATTGCATTAATGACATTTTAAATTTTAAAAACCAATTTGGCAATCATTGGGTAAGTGTTGACAATATCTTAAGAACAAGTTTCTGGGGGAATGGTCTCTTTAACACAGTCAATGCCAGTAGCCAAGTAAATTCCAGGACATTTTAGAGGTCTGAAAGCTAGGTTGAATTGGATTCTTACTTTTGTTACACTTTTGTTTCATGTTTAAGCCAATTAATGGCTATGACCATGATAAAAATGAATATAGTTGTATAGTTTCCCATGTGGGTTTAGTAGAAACTCAGTACAAACGCAAGTTGTGGGTGGTCGAAACTCTGCTCTGGTGGAAGTGCCATACTTCTCATGACAGTAATCAACACATTTATTTTCTGAATCCATTTTTAGAGGCTGCAGGATGCGCAGTTCTGGAAGCAATTTTTTTGTTAGCATGTGATCCAGATTTGCAGTTGTGTGGATATCACCATGATAAGAACAATCACATTGTCCAGTAGTTTCATTCAAAATGGCTCTTCCTGTTCCTGTCACTTCTTCTTTCTGACAGAAAAGTTGGCATTGCCTTTGCAGGATTTCAAGAGTTTCAGTATCCATTTTGGATGCTTTTAATTAAATGTCCTATAATCAAAGTAAATAAATAATATAACATATGATAGCACACACAAGCCATGCTCGACAAAATGAATATCTATAAAAGCAACCTTAAGGGAAATTATTTATACTTATTATTGGCCTAATCACTTATGAGTAAAAATTAAAATTAATAATTGTTTAATTTATGTTTTTGCGCCCTAGGCGAAACCTTCTAAGTTTGCCTAATGGTCGGGCCGCGCCTTGTTGTTGTGTTTAATTCAATTCAGTACACCTGCAATCAGCTAAAAAGCCACGTGGCAGGGTGGGATTGCTCCCGATAACAAATGATTGTCATTCAGGTAAAACGAGACATCGTTGTTAAATTGAAATCGTCATAACAAGCGAACTATCAACTGGAAGGGAATTTCATAGTCTTAGAACATTCGGGGAAAAGGCCAAAATATGCATCAGTTCTAGCCATTAATTCTTTCAAAGTTTTTGAATGCCCGTGTCTTCTCTTACGAGGATGTGTATTCAATAAGTCATTAAATAGGGCAATATTATCTGCCAGTAAACGTCTGAAAAGGGCAAAGCTTTGGTCATTTGTTTGGCCTGCTATTGATTTCCATTTTAGTTCGTGAAGCATAGAAGATTCACTGTTAGTATACACGTATCTTCCTTTCACAAATCTTGCAGCCCTACGCTGTACCATTTCTATTTTGTGCTTTAAGTTACTTCTAAGTGAGCTCCAAAAATTGGGGAACAATATTCTAATAGTAGTGGGGTAACCCGTCATAAATGACGGGAGCAAAATTCATAGGCAATTGTGCGCATGCGCATCATTTGTTCCTTTTTTTACTTCTTTCATTTCAATTTCAGTCACCCCCTTTCACTTTTTTCCCTCTCCATGTTTCTCTCTCTCTCTCCTTCTCTCTCTCCCCCTCTACACTTTTCAACCTTTTCCCCTTTCCAATTTAATATCATGGGGTTCGTGGATGGGAAGGGTGCAACATATAGTTGACCTTGAGAAAAAAACTGTTCATTTCTTCATTTATTCAAATTTTTATAAATTCCGATGTTACTCCACACACACACCTGGGATATTATATATATAATAGGTCTGACTCATCATCATCATCATCATCATCATTTCCTGTACCTTATCCCGCAAGCAGCAGGGTCGGCCTTGCTGGTTCTAACTCTCCACTCATTTCGATTTTGCACCAAGCCCCCAGTGACCCCACATGCCACCATATCCCGTTTTACTACCACATCCCAGGTTTGCTTGGGTCTTCCTCTACCCCGTTTTATTCCCAGGTTTAAGTTCATTGCCTGCCTCAGCAGCCCATCTTCTCCACTCCTGAGGACATGCCCAAACCACCGCAGCCTATTTTCCTGCATCTTTTCTACTATATTTGTTACCCCTACACTACCCCTAATAAAATCATTTCTGATCCTATCCCTTCTGGTCACCCCACTCATAAACCTTAGCATTCTCATCTCAGCTACCTGCATTCTATCCTCATGCACCTTCTTGATTGACCAACACTCTGATCCATACAACATAGCTGGTCTGACTACTGTTCTATAAAACTTTCCCTTCAATTTTATAGGTAACTTCCTGTCACATAAAACCCCACTAGCCTGCCTCCACCTATGCCAACCTGCTTTTATCCGGTTTGTGATGTCTAAGTCTAAGCTCCCATCATCTTGTGGCACAGATCCTAAATATTTGAAGTCATGCACCTGCTGCATTAAACTGTCCTCAAGTCTAATCCCCTCATTCAACTGTTCTTTCCCATCCCACTGAAATTTCATGTACTCCATTTTTGCCCTACTTATTTTCAACCCCTTTGATTCCAAGGCATTCCTAGTCTCCTCTAACCTTATCTCGAGTTCCATTTTGGATTCCCCAACTAAGACTATGTCATCTGCAAACAGCATACACCAGGGGACCTCCTGCCTCACCCCTGCCAGTAACTCATCCAGGACCAAAATGAATAGATATGGACTAAGTGCTGAGCTCTGGTGCACACCCATCCTAACACGAAAACTGTCAGGGTAAAATAACAGACCTCTTTTGCATTTTCTTTACAATGTTTAAGGGTGCGTTGGAGAAAACGCAAACTTTGGTTAGCTTTACTGACTGCATTGGTTATGTGTTCTTGCCAAAGCATGTCGTTTGATATTTTCGTGTTAATATTTTCTTATTTTAACAATATATTTCAAATGGACATTTGTTTTTCTACCATAGGTCTTCGTGGCTGCTTGCAGAAAAATTTTTCATATTGAAATTTGAGTCAACGACTCAACAGAATTTCGTGCTAATTGACAAATTAAATTATGTTGTCTATTGATTCCTTACCTTCAGTTTCATTAATTTCATCAAGTAGTTGAAATGCAATCCAGAGTAGGCCTACGGTTGATATAACGACTTTTCCGCACATTGTTCAACTATGACATAATTTATAAAACAACATATTATAGGGTTTATTTCTTTTCTTTGAAATGTTATTTACGAGTCTTATGAAAAGTTTATGATTATTACATCAGTAAGTAAAATGTTACACTTTTATTGACTTTGTCAGTCTTACCGTTTAAGCAAGCCTAGACAGTAGTTTAGAGATTATGACAAAAGTGACTTAAAAGTGAGTGATAAAACCATGTAATCGACTCATTCATTATATAGGCCCTAGGTTCTTACTGTTACATGTTTTTTGAAGAAAATATTTTCAATTCATTACGGTTTTTGACAGTTCAGGGACAGAAAGAACTTTCTGAATTGGAAAAAGCTTCATGGGATTGGTACACGTTGACTTAAGAGGCTACATCACTAAATTACTTCGAAAAATCTCCGCAAAGAGCGCTAGCTTCGTTTTTCTATTGTGTATGTTAAATATATGCTGATCGAGTGATATATTGACAAGAAATTGGTAATCGCGAGTTTCTAACTCTTATGTTAAACTCCATTGAATATGCCCAAATAAGAAAAAAGAACTTCCATTAAAATGCTCGTAAAAATACATGAAAATAATTTTAAAAAATCATCATACTATGGTTGTAATTGTGTTTTTTTTTTAAATTATTTTAGGCATTTTTACGAGCAAAAAATAAATTAAAAAAAAAACAATTACAACCATAGGCTGTTATTTTTTTTTTTGCTTATGGGCGCTTTCGCGATTTTGAAATAGTTTTGAAAAATAGAAAAACACTTCCCAATTTTTTGTCATTCTATCACTTGATCAGCATATACTGTATTTAATGTGCACGTTGCACTTTGAAAACTTAATATTGGACAAGTTTAAATATGAACAATAGACATATTGCCGCGACTTGTGTATTTTAAAAATTAACATTTTTTCTTTAACATTGGGTCTGTGGGTTCAATAGAAAAACGATGCTAGCGCTCTTTGCGGAGATTTCTGGAAGTAATTTTGTGAAGTAGTCTCTTAAGAGCATCTGTGACACGATACCTCTTAGATAGAAGGCCACCTAGAAACAGTGTTAATTCAAAACTTCTCCAAATGTAAATGCTGCGGTCGTTTTTTGTGAGAATTCAATTTGTTGAAATTTTATTACCGGTAATACCCTATACCGGTAAACCCCTCATGAACTAATATTGTTGTCTACTCAAAAGAACAAGATGGAGGTGTAGCTCTGATCTTTTTCTTGTGCGATTTTTAAATTTTGATCGTGTTTCTTCCTAAAATTATGTTCCTCTAATAAAAAAAAACTGACCGTCAAATTAAGCGGCCCATCGGGGGGGGGGGGGGGGGGGGGGAAATTGCCCGATTGTACGTTAGGCCAGTCCGCCCCTGTTTTTGTAATAATATTTTTGTATAACTTGCAAGTGGTGGTAAACTAATACGAACATTTTCTATTTTGTGATATATGGCACAAAAGGTATCGAAGTGAAAATGATGCCGATTGTAACTGTGTCATCTGGAGCCCTCCACACTACTAATAATACCCCGTTGACACCTAGCTACTTAGTCGTTGGATGTGTGCCGAAGTTCATGCGGGTGGTTCGATCAATCAAAGTTTTTCCTGACAAAAGTTTATTTTCATTTTATTTTCGGATCCTGTTTAAAGCTTCCAAATAGAAGTAATGGCAAAACCTTTCTTTGGTAACAAAAAAAAATATGTGAGTGTGACGTACGTCGCGACAAAAACGGATGCTTCTGACGCCTTCTTTACGAGTTCAATCCAGGCTCTAAAGCTGCAAAGACTGCACAAAACATTTGTGCCTTCTCTAGACTCTATGCAGACGACAAATGCGGAAGGAACTGGAAATAAATGGTTTGCCTCCTTCAGGGACAGGGAATTAGACATCGGGACAAACAGAAGTTGGCTCCGCCCTTTTTATGACGACCAGCAACTTCTAATTGGTTTGTTGTGTGGTTCGACGTTAAAAAGGGCGGAGCATGTGACGTCAATCTACATAACAACCAATTAGAAGTTGCCAGTCGTCATAAAAAGGGCGGAGCCAACTTCTGTTTGTCCCGATTTCTAATTGCTTGTGCTTCAGGGAGGTCAAACAATTAAAAGGCACTTTTCTTAAAATTTTAATTGTTTTATATTGTTTGTGTTTTGCATATAAAATGTAATTATTATTATTATTACAACTGGGGTAACCCGTCATAAATGACGGGAGCAAAATTCACAGGCATTTGTGTGCATGCGCGTCGTTTTTTTCTTTTTTTACTCCTTTCATTTCAATTTCAGTCACCCCCTCCCACTTTTCTTTCTCTCTCCCCTTCTACACTTTCCAATCTTTTCCCCTCACCCCCTCCCACTTTTCTCTCTCTCCCCTTCAACACTTTCCAAACTTTTCCCCGCACCCCCTCCCACTTTTCTCTCTCTCCCCCCCCCCCTTCTACACTTTCCAAAGGAAGAGTTCAACATATAGTTGACCTTGAGAAAAAAAATGGTTCATTTATTCAAATTTATATAAATTCCGACGTGCTTCAATGGTTTTTGTTACTCCACACACACACACACAAACATACCTGGGATTTTATATATATAACTAGTGGGGTAACCCGTCATAAATGACGGGAGCAAAATTCACAGGCAATTGTGTGCATGCGCGTCGTTTTTTCTTTTTTTTACTCCTTTCATTTCAACTTCAGTCACCCCCTCCCACTTTTCTCTCTCTCTCCCCTTCTACACTTTCCAACCTTTTCCCCTCACCCCCTCCTACTTTTCTCTCTCTCCCCTTCAACACTTTCCAAACTTTTCCCCTCACCCCCTCCTACTTTTCTCTCTCTCCCCTTCAACACTTTCCAAACTTTTCCCCGCACCCCCTCCCACTTTTCTCTCTCTCCCCCCCCCCCCCTTCTACACTTTCCAAAGGAAGAGTTCAACATATAGTTGACCTTGAGAAAAAAAAACGGTTCATTTATTCAAATTTATATAAATTCCGACATGCTTCAATGGTTTTTGTTACTCCACACACGCACGCACGCACGCACGCACGCACGCACACACACACACACACACACACACACGAGAGACCTGGGATATTATATATATAATTATATATATATAATATGGGGCCAACACAATTTCATAGCCGGTGGGGCCAACCACTAGCCAGTCCAGCCCTGAATGGCCCTTTAGGACAAGTGGTTTTAGTGCAAACATCCCTTTAAGCCTCGTTTTCGCGGCGATAGTTCTATTGTGAGAGTAGCTGTCATGAAAGTTGCAATAGTTCACTCTCACGATAGCAACTTTCTTTCTTTCTTTCTTTCTGAAGTAACGTGATAGTTCTGTCATGACAGTGTGACGTCTACTTCACAGATATCATTGAGTCAACAACAGTGTTGCCTCTCTTCCTCCAGAAGCCAAAGTTCTCAAAAAAGTGGATAATTCCCTGCAAGTGGTCACTCGACAACTATTACTATTGCGACAGCACTATCAACTAGCTAGTCCAATGAGGTAGTGTGATAATGCTATCGCGACAGTGCGATAGTGACTATCATGTGGTCTTCACGATGATAGTTCTCGCAGTAGTTGCTCTCATGACAGCAACTATCGTGAAAATTATCGTCATGAAAACGAGGCTTTATGCGGCAGTCACACTAGGCTGGTTTACAAGCTGCTGGTTGCTGCTGGCTGGTTGTAGCCAGCTAGCAGCATAGTCTGAACTGCTACCAGCAGCTGCTTTCACCAGCGGGCTAGTCATTTTAACAGCGGCTGGTGAAGTTGGACATGTCCAACTTTAGCAGCTACCAGCTGGTCATGTGACTCCCTTCCTGCTGCTGCCATCTAGTGTGAACTTTTTGTTGCTAGTAGTGACACTAGTGGTAGTTGAAACTCCACTGCTTGGGTTGGTTGTTGTTAGAGTTTGTGTTTTTGCAAGACGGTGATTGGATGACTTGCACTGCTAATACCAGCAGTGACTGGACAAGTGTGACCCAAAGTAGCTGCTGCTTGCTGTTCCTGCTAATAGCCAGCAGCAACCAGCGGCTTGTAAACCAGCCTAGTGTGACTGCCGCTTTAGTGCAAGTACATCAACAAAGGCTCCGATGCTGCTATGTTTTTGCACTTCTGCAAGCAAATTGTTTACAATAGTTACGAAAATACCAGATGGGTCGGGACTGGGTTTCTGGAGAACTTTTGACTGTTTCCTATTCATGAACGACACCCTGCATGTCATGGGGAGAAAGACCTGTAGAATATAATAGTGATTGCAACAAAATAAATATATATATTCAGCAGGGGTACGTGGCTGGGTTTTTTTTTAGTTTGAAGGAAAAAAACAAATTAACCCGGTGTTTTTGTTTTAAACCATAAAATGTTATTTTATAAAAAAAAATGACTACACTGACTAAGACACTGACACACTGGGAAGACAGGTAATTAAAAATCGGGACAAACAGACGTTGGCTGCGCCCCTTTTTATGACGACCAGCAACTTCTAATTGGTTTGTTGTGTTGTTTGACTTTGAAAAGGGCGGAGCATGTGACGTCAGACTACATAACCAACCAATTAGAAGTGGCGTTCGTCATAAAAAGGGCGGAGCCAACTTCTGTTTGTCCCAATTTCTAATTGCCTGTCACTGGGAAGTGTATATTTTTGCATATTGTGCATATTTTCATTTTTTTATTCAAAGATCAAATCCGAATGTAATATAAATATTAAAGAAATAAAACTAATAATTCCATTTACCCAAATCGACTGAATAATGTGTGTAGACAGCAGTGATTAACGTAGACATAAACTCCCATGACCTTTATGAGTCGCAGGATGACCTATGTAGTGAAGCATATTGTGGGAATGAATTCTTAATTTTTGTTTTGCATATTAAAAACGAATAGATTCATGGTTACAACCAGGCCACCCTGCTATTGAGACACCTTAGTGACTTTTCATGTTCCGTGAGATGACACATCACTAATTTGAAAGTTTAAGACACAAATATACGTTATGTTATACAAGATAAAAAAAATATAATTGCAGAACTGGTAATTGAGGGGAGGGGGAGTGGATCAGTGGCGTAGCTAGGCTTGGTTGCGCCCCTCCCCGCGTAAAACTTTGCGCCCCCCCTCCCGGGCCGCTTACAACTTTGCGTTCCCTTTACCTTCCCCAAGGGGTCTGGGGGCGCAGACCCCGACCTTTTTTTTTTTTAAGAATTATTAAATCAAATTTGTCCACTTTTCCGACCGTTCCTCCCATTGAACAAATTATGGAACAGTCGAAACAATGGACTAATTTGATTTAATAATTCTTAAAAAAAAAGTCGGGGTCTTGCCTCCCAGACCCCCTGCAACAAATTAATTTTACGAAACCAAACCTTCGATAGGACTGTGTCTACTATTGTTCTGACTGGTTCACTTGCAATGAATTTTAGAATTCAAATTTTTAAGGAACCATATAGGGTTCCTTAAAAATTTGAATTCTAAAATTCGTTATGCCTTTCAGAGTGGACTTAGTTGAAGTGTAACTATAGTTACACTTCAACTAAGTCCACTCTGAACGGCATAACGTTTGAAGCGTGCAGTGCACACTAGAATTTACACTCGGCATTATACTCATACTGGCATCCGCCGATATTTTGCTTGTGCTTCTGAGCATATAACCATCGCTCAAGCCAAAGAGGTAAGACGTTTAATCAGACGACATAATAAACATCAAACTTCCTTCTTTGTTTTCAACAAATCAGATGGATCATTTCTGTGTCGCACTAGAGGACCTTTTGAAGTGCTATACACCGGTTCCTCCTCAAAGGATGATCCAGCTAGCGTTTGTTCCAGTGTTGAGGGACATGATGATGAAACAAAACTTCTTGCTTTCCAGGCTAGTGGAATTTGGGTATGTATAGAGATTGGATTTGAAAGTGTAACATATGTTTGAAGTAATTATGCAATTGCATTCATTGTTAGGCCCAACAGATTTAAACAACATCATATAAGACAGTACACGTACTGTTGGTGCGACACCGATGCTTGCACCAAGAAACTAAATGTAAGTACAATCATTATTTAGTTGTGTGTAGTTCAGAACTGAATTATATGCAACGTTGATGATTATAGGGGTCTACTCGTAATTAACAGGGTGGGTAAATTCATCATTTAAAAAAAAACGGATATTGTTTTTTTTTTTATTTAAATCAAATTTTTTATTTATTTTTTTAAAATTTCATAACGTTGCTTTTTTATTAGCTGAAATTCCATGTATGACAAAATGTTAAATCTGTTTATTCATCTGTCAAGCATGAATCAAACAACCCTGTTGTGAGCGTGATCAGCGATTTTGACCTTTGAATCAGTAGCTCGTTTCTTCCCTCGAACGTGTGGTAGCCACACGAGGAAGATTGGAGTTTCCAAAGTAGGCGGATGGTGATGGATTGTAGTCGTCCTCCTGAGTAGGGGTGAAATCTCTCAGAAGGATGGCTACCATCCACTTCTGATGGCAGGTGTTCTTTCTTCTTTCATCTGAAGACTTGCTCCGTAAGGGATTCGTATGTCTCATTGCCCTATGATGTCTCCGGCCTGTTCAGAGAAGGGTTAGTTTCCAAACATAAAGACAATGCAGTGTCTCATTATAAATACTTTATTCATCCTTGTTCAGAAACATCAAGAGATACAAAAGAATGGATGTTCAGAATTAATGGTGTGTCCACGTGCTCATGATGTGATATGGATAGAATCGACGTAGTACAAAAAGTTGAGCGAAAGAGTGGACGAGGAACAAGAAGAACATAGTTCTTTTATACCTTGAACCTGTGTACACCTACGAGGTGTAACCAGGTCCAAGTGACCATGGTTCTAACGGCATCAATCTGCCACTTAGGTCTAAATATAGAGAGAGAGGGACAGAGATGACTCACGCACCCCCAGGCTACATTCCGGGAGGATCATGACTCACAGGGTGTCACACTGTTAAATTGTAACAATTCGCCACGTGTCATATAAGCTTTTCACAAAACGTGCACCGGACTAATATCCAGGCTGGCAATGGACCTCTGGCCGTGCTCCGATGGGCAACACAAAAACAAACAAGACGGTTACTACACTCGGAGACCCACACTGTTATTGCTGATTATGTAAGCTGACAAACAACGACGAAATACAAGATGGATACCTGAACAAACGCCGGGTTCGTCCGTGGTCTGTCCGAGCCTTAATTCCCGCTAAAAAAGAGGACGAGATACACACGTTGTGCGCCACAATGAAAATGCCAGCAAACGTGCGTGTGTAAAATGAAAATGACTAGCACAAATTGGCCTCATTCTCGACTAGGCCTGCACAAAAAATGTACAAATAAATGAGTTAAAAAGTCGGAACTGACCCAGGTAGCAAAAACTAGTTGGGCCAACGTTGGGCTGATTTTAACAAATATGTTGGTCAGACGTCTTTATCAGCTGTTGGCCCACCCCCTTTTTTTTCTCGTTGGACAACGTGTTACCAACGCATTTTATTAAGAAATTTATCATAGGTGAGTACTTTGGGCCAACCAGTTTGCCAACCACTTTCCTATGTCTTTTGCTTACCATACACCAAACCAACATCAGTTTATGACTGCTCACCAGCTGTTTACCAACATCCATTTCAGACCTTGTGCCCACGATTTACCAACGTTGATTCAACGTCGGAACCCAACGTTTAATCGACGTTGCGAATTAAGAGTATTAATTAAAAACTAAAAAATTAAAAATGAGAATCTTAATTGTCCAAGCTTTCCTTATACATACCAAGCCAGTGACATACTTTTAAACACTAATTAGTACTTATCAGAACCAGTAGGGATTCGATCTTGTGTCCTTTATGCCCACACCAATGTCCACATCCAGTCACTTACCCACTAGGCCACGATGACATCTTGTTTGGAGTTTGCTAAATAAGGCTTTATTAGGCTTGGAAACTATAGATAATCTAAACTATAAAGAGGCTAATCTTAAGTTGCATATACATAAATGAAGTATGCTTATAATTACACTGTGAACGGGTAAAAACGAACTTCTATAATAGATAGAAAAATGAACACTAATATTAAAAAAAATTTTTTTTTTCCGTTGACAGTTTATATGACATTTCATTTACATATTACAACTATTTATTTTAAGACATATCAAAAGAAAAAAATACATATATGTATGGTTTTTCCCATATGCTTCTCGTTGTTTTCATTTTGGACATGCAATGATAATCAACTGTTGATTTATCGTTGCATATCCCACTTGAATAAATCAACTGTTGATTTTCAGTTGATTATTGGTTGTATTATCGTTGGAAAATAGTCGGACATCAATGTTGGACTTGCGTTACCAATCCAACTATTTAGCAACGTTGATTTAAGGTTGATCAACCAACATTAAATCAACGGTTGATTTTCAGTTGATTATTGGTTGCATAATGGTTGCAAAATAGTCATTGGAACAAGATATAATAAACGTTTGAAATCAGTTGGAAAAACGTTGAAAATGTGTCTGAAATTCGACATAAAATACGTTCTTCCAACTCACATATCCAAACGTTTTTAGTACTGTTTAGTACTGTTGGTCATCCAACGAAAGCCCAACGGTTGAATGTACATTGTTACAGGGTTATAAAATCGTCAGTATTTTTAGTTAGATTTTTGCTGTTTATCCAATTTTCGACCAACGTCATTTTACCGTTGGCCTGCCAACAAAACGCCAATGGTTGATTTTCCGTTGTTACTTCGTTGGAAATTAGTCATTACATTAAGTTGGATTTTTGTTTATCAAATTTTTGTCCAACGTCATTTTACTGTTGGCAAGCCAACGAAAGCCCAACGGTTGATTGTCCGTTGTTACAGGGTTGTAAAATCGTCAGTAATTTTAGTTGGATTTTTGTTGTTTATCCAATTTTCGACCAACGTCATTTTACCGTTGGCCTGCCAACAAAATGCCAACGGTTGATTTTCAGTTGTTATTTAGTTGGAAATTAGTCATTACATTAAGTTGGATTTTTGTTGTTTATCCAATTTTTGCCCAACGTCAATTTATAGTTGGCCAGCCAACGAAAGCCCAACGGTTGATTGTCTGTTGTTACTGAGTTGGAAATTAGTTATTAATTTAGGTTGGCTTCATGTGGTTTTTCCAATTTTTGACCAACGTCACTTTAATGTTGGGATATGGTCAGTATTCAACATATAACGAATATGGTGAAAATGTGTTGGAAAATAGTTGGCAATGTGTAGGAAACTTGTCATAAATAACTGTTGGCCCAACTATATCCATCCAACTTATGACCAACCATTGGTAAAAGGTTGGCTAGCCAACCAGACTAATAACCAACCATTACGACCAAATTTCCACGTTGGGCCAACATATGTGTGCTACCTGGGGAGCCTCTGGCCGCGGCACCAATTGTAGAACAGACTGTCCTCCTGGTCCAAGATGTTGTCCACTCCTTATTCTTTTTCGACTGGTTGCATCATCACATACCGATGTTGTAATAGAGCGGAGTATCTGTAAAGAAACAAAACACCTCTCTCATGGCAGACAGATCTCCGCCAGAGACAGGCATTTAGAAATCGGGACGAACTTCAGTTGGCTCCGCCCTTTTTATGACGAACGCAACTTCTAATTGGTTGGTTATGTAGTTTGACGTCACATGTTCCGCCCTTTTCAACAGCGAACCACACAACAAACCAATTAGAAGTTGCCGGTCGTCATAAAATGGGCGGAGCCAACTGAAGTTCGTCCCGATTTCTAAATGCCTGTCCACCAGAGTGAGATTGGACTGGACACAATATGAGGGTCACTTGTGTGACAACCGCCACACAAGCAACACCTCCAGGGTTTTGTCTCACCGTTTAGTTACCTTAAACGGTGTGATGACAGACATGTAATTTTCTTCTGAAATGTTGACAATCCTTTGAAGTGATTGATTTACTCTTCAAGGTTTTACAAACACTTTCATTTTCTTGTTCATGTTTCTTTTATTTTCTTTAATTTTTACCAAACTAAAATATTTAGTTTTATTTTTAGTAGAAGGTTAAAATTTTATTTACAAATTGTTTACAATTGCGGAACCTTAGAAGTTTTAACAGGAGGCTATTCTTGGGTTCATGTGGGCACCGCAGGAATTTACGCATTGCTAGGTTTGAACTCTAGTTACCTGAATTGGCCTCTTGTTGAGTCGGCGGGGTCGCATCTCTGAGACATACCTAAAGCTTCTTGACGGGACAATATGATGAAGACACGAGACGGAGAATTGATTGCAAATGATTGGAATTGCGATGTCCACGGGCCCATAATGTAGACATTGACGATGAAAGTATGGACCAAGATTGTTCTGGTGTGTGGCACTTTATACTCTTTGGGGAAGGTAAACCTTCAAGAGGTAAACAGGCACCCAAGTGTCTGGACACCTTTCCCTACGTGTCCATCCGCTCATCCCTGCGTGGGGTAGGAGGGAGTGGTCACCAACCGGTAGATGTGACAGGTCATTGAACCGTGAAGAAAGTAATGAAGGAAGTGGTAGGGTAGCGGCCTTTGCCAAGCAAAATTGATAGTCGAGGGACACCCAAAAATGCAGGATGTTACAGAAGCCAAGGAGTGTAAGTAACAAAACTAATGTTATGAATAAATTGAGTTCAAAGTATAAGGGTTACTGTGACGGTTTGTGGTCGCTTTTCCAAGATGAACGATGAAATGAGGCTTTATATAAAAGGGGGGGCTACTGTAATTCTGTTTGAATGTTCTTTCAAGTTCTGAAAGCTATGCTTGTTGTAAGCGATGTATACAAAAAGGGAAAATGACTACGGAACAACAGCAGTGGCATCACTAGGTTTGGTGTCACCCAGTGGGGAACTCATGGTGTCACTCCCTCCCGACTTCCTCTATGGACCTCCTCCGAGTCCTCCTAAATGGGTAAATTTAGGTTCTCAAATTTACATTCTTTTCTAGTGTAAAATATATTAAATACAAACAACAATTTTACAAGTACGCATGAGAACAACATGTGTACACCCCTGTGATTGGTGCGGTTCGCACCACCCCCCCCCCTAGTGACGCCACTGAACAACAGTGGAGACTCAAATGCAACGCTTTTTATAGACATGTCTCGCCATGCACACTATGGGATGTCGCCAGACACTCCAGCATGTGTATTTGACTCTTAGCTAACATTTTAATATCACTATTCATAACAATAGCTAAAGACAGGATGGAAAGGAACTTTGATAAAATCAATAAAAATTGGTTCTTCATGAGGACAGTATTAAATCAGCTGAAATAAAATGAATAAGATCTTTGAAAGATATGACATATACCAGCATGGAAAGTTCTCATCTCCATACATATTGTTTTAGTTTAATGCTTGATATTACCAATGAATAGCTTTTTCGTTTATTCCTCTTGTCCACCAAATTCTTTATCGTTTCATTGTGATTCATTTTGTAAAATGTCACCTTACACTATATGTACTTATTTTAGCAGTGACTGCCGGTTGTTCGCCGATGACACAAAAATCTATCGGGAGGTGACTACTGATGATGATTGTCGTATTATTGAAAGTGACCTGAAAGCAGTAGAAGCTATAATAAGGATAGCTAGAAGAAGGAAGCACTCGGATCTCCTTGTTACAAACCTCCAGGTCTCGGACGGGCGTGAGCCCGGACTTTCTTCACAGGCAATTAGAAAACGGGATGAACATAAATTGGCTCCGCCCTTTTTATGACGACCGGCAACTTCTAATTGGTTTGTTGTATGGTTCGACGTTTAAAAGGGCGGCGCATGTGGCGTCAGACTACATAACCAACCGATTACAAGTTGCGTTCGTCATAAAAAGGGCGGAGCCAACTTCTGTTCATCCCGTTTTCTAATTGCCTGTCTCCTCTATCTGACAACAGTATGCCGTGCATGCATTCTCATGATCCGGATGTTTAGTCGTCCGAGTGCTCTTTTGGTGCGAACACACAAGTTTTTTTGTGTCTGCTTATTCATTTCAACCCGTAGAAATACCGGCTCCCATTACTGAGAAAAAGCTCCTGACCCAGAAGACACTCAAATAAAAATTGTTTATCATGTTAAGACAGCATCACGGGTGCTGCAAGTCCAGGCAATCTTCCGACCCGGAACGTGTGAAACTATTAACTAACTTAAGAAGTAATCATTGGCCAATTGCCTGTGCAAGTAGTTTGGAATTGTCTTATACGTTGTACACTCATGAGTTAAATCAACGATCTATAAAGAATAGATTGGCAATTTCATAGACATCAGGGCCCCCAAACTGAGGCTACTGCAGCTACGCACCGCCATGACAGTTATAGGCAGAAAAGACAGTGATCAGCAGTCAAATACATTAGGGGTCATGGCACAGGACGGGCAGAAAAGGCAGAATTTCGTTATTTCTGGGCAGGTCGCGATATTTTTATGCAGGTGAGGGTAATCAAGGGTAGGTGGGGGGTACTACCTACTAAACTTAACCGTTACCTGCCCGGAAAAAAACATTTCCGGAATTTTAAAAAAATTTTGAAATTTTTTGTATAGGGCAGAATGGGCAGAATATCGTTATTTCTGGGCAGGTCGCAATATTTTTGGGCAGGTGAGGGTAATCGAAGGTAGGTGGGGGTACTACCTGCCAACAGTGAAAAAGTGAAATGACTGTAACAGCAACAGCTAACTAACAGCTAACCAAATTAATTATTTTCAAAGGCCATTGAATAAATCACGTTTATGTACGTATTTTATTATTCATGTTAAATATGTGTATTTTGGTATTTAATTGTGTGAAATAAATAATTAAATTTTATTGTATTGTATTCAGTGTAATTTTACGAGTAGGTTACATAAATAATGAACAAATACATTAAATGTGCAGTTCCTTTTCTGAAATAAAAATAAGAATATAGGAGTTTGCTATGAGCAGCCCATAGGCAATTAAGAGCTTTTTGCCTTTTACTGTCATGGCCACCGTAGTGTTCAATTCGAAATGGCGTCTTAACTGCCAATCTAGTCTTTATAGATCGTTGAGTTAAATGAATTCAAATTAAATGTGTTTAGGTGAATATTATATGGAATCCAGTTAAGGACATGAACCAAATATAAATTGACTTTATTATTAATATTTTAAATTGAAAAACTAAATCAATATTTTTGTCAATAGTTTATATATTATATATAAGTTAATTAACTCAATATTTTGAGATTATTAACTGAATAAATTGAATTCGACATATTGTTTATTTGCACTTCACAGGAGGCTCTGTAGAACACGTTTATTATTTAAATGCATTTGAATTATCAGGTGTGTACTAGGTATAAGTGAGTGCAATATAGGATGTAATCTTTTAGCAATTATTTAGGAATTTTAAAATATGGCGTCGTTTCTTTTTGTTAAAAAAGATGGCACTACAACGTAAACATGTTTAAATACATGTACGCCGGCTTAACATTTGTTAGCATTACACTGTTTTTTTATGAATTTGTATGGATTTAGCCAACAAATTGTAACACGCAGTAACTCCCGTTCCCGCCAAAACCATAGCCTGGGGGATAAACAACTCCTGCTTGTCCCTCCCTCCCTCCCTAATTAATATTCTGACGGCAGATTGATACACTTAGGAATATGGTCACTTGGACCTGGTTACACCTCGTAGGTGTACACAGCTACAGCATCTTCGATTGGGTAATAACAATGGAGGCTGCATGTCAGCGTCGACAGAGAGAAGGATGACCACCATCCCTCTGCATAGATTTCACCCCCATGCAGAAGAATGATGTAATCTATCTCCATCCAACTCTTTCTGTAGCTTGAATCTTCTCCGTGCGGGCACCGCGCGATGCAGAGAAGTACGAGCTATAGAAATCAACATCTACAAGTTGGTAAAAATATAAGGTCGATGTCAAAAGCTCACAAAATATTATTAAAGTGTAAACACAATTTTATACCATTGAGTTCAATCAACTGTAAGCTTATACCTTGTACACACCTGAGATTTTACCTGAAAATTTTATAATTAATATTTCAAATTGAAATACTAAATCAATATTTTGTCAATAATTTATATATTATATTTAAGTATTAACTCAATATTTTGAGATTATTAACTGAATAAGTTGAATTCGATATATTGTTTGTTTGCCCTTCTTCACCGGGCTCTGTAGAACACACTTATTATTTAAATGCATTTAAATTATCAGGTGTGTACTAGGTATTTATTACAAAGGGCGATACATTTTGAGTTTCATTGAAATTGTAAATTAGTTGGCCTACATGGGCAGTGCTGTTCCACACAACACAGATTGTTACTTTCATGTTTTTCCTTTATTATTACTCGTTTATATTTAACTGTATAATTTGATTGAACCCATGACCTACATTATTAACGAGTTGCTGAGACACTAACCACTGCACCAACAACACAAGACACAATTACATCTTATTTTTTTTTACTTTTTAGACCTTTTTTTATTTATCAAAGCGAGTATCACCAAAAAAAAAACACTTTTTTGTTTAGTTTTCTTGTTTCTTTATTCATTTATTAATTTGGCAATTTCTTCCAGTTCTTTGCTCACTGTGGAATATGCAATTTTTTTTTTACTTTCTATAAGTCATTGATTTAATAATATGCTCAGCGTTATTCACGATTCATTATATTATTTGGCTTAGATAAATCAATTTTTTTTGTGCAGAGTGTGTTTTTTCAGTACGAATGATTAGTAATTGTGTTTTATTTTTTTTTTATTTCTAGGGGGAGGAGTCGCTTTTTTATGTTATTGAAATCACTGTCAGTTCTTGGGATCCAAGTGATGAACATCTTTCTTCGCTAGTAAAGACACACACGAAGCTGCATCCTCTCTTCGAAGATGAAAATGGAGATGTTTACATCAGGCAGCTAGGTGGAAATCAGAAGGTAGAACTATTCTATAGCCTTGTTTTAATTTATTAATTTAAATGGTTATAGGGACAGAAGAAACAGAGAGATCTTCAAATGTAGTTTAGTTACATGTGACTTTTTAGTCTCTGTTTACACTGTGTTTGTGCGCCACAATCTTATTTGATAGAACTTGATACCGAAGACATATGACATTGAAGATATGCACTGTTTTAATTTTATTTTGTTAGCTCTGAATTGTATCTGTAATTTGTAGGTGCCGACAAATTTCAAACTGTGAATGAGGCTGTGATTCGATTTTTTCGGGAATACGTCATGTTAAATTTCCAGTTGTTTTCAGAAAGATAAAAATATTTGTAACTTGTAATAAGTTTTCCTATTTTTGAAAATTGAGAATATTGAAGCTTGCAGAGGGGGAAACTTCTATCGACAATATTTTTACAAAGTAATGTCGTGTGACACTCTGTATTTCACTGTCCTATTGAAATGATAGCCTTGAGGTCCCGACGCCCCAATTCCTCCCGTTTCCACCTCTCTAATCAATAATAAATTAAATATATCTTTAATATAATATAATTTTAATATTGTAACAACCCGCCCTGGGCTGTCGACAATACCCCCGGAAGTTTCTCCGAAACTTATCGGTTCTGACTCCGATTAGGGGCAGGATCGCAGCCGTGGTTGTACCTCTCGAACCGCTTGGTAGCACTGGCTACCTCGGAGTTTCTCTCGCCGCACGTCGACGGATGAAATATCGTCAAACCAACGAGTACCACGGTAAAAACCACCGGTTTCACTGTACCGGCGCGAGTTACCTGCCAAACATGACGGATAGAAGATGGCAGACTCCTCCCCGGGGCAACTCCCCAAATTACACAACACGAATTAGAATAAAAACAAACGACACGGCGGCCATTTCTCTGGAGGCCGGCCTGGCATCAGCACGACGGTGTTGTCACGCTCCAGGTTCAATGTACACTCCCCAGAATAATGGCTGACTAATTGACCGTTATACCCCCCATCCCCCTTTAAGGTAACTCTACCTGGGGGAGGACAGTGACACATATCTTCGGACCGGGTTGTCACAATATAATCCTGTGTATTAAATTGCATATACGCTCGAATTATATATTTTATTATTTATTTTATCATAAAGTTTTTTTATTCATATATCAAACAACTGACACATTAAATACTGTAAACATATTTAAAAAATATCCATTGAAAAACAAAACAAATATAGCGCATGTCAAACCCAAGACCTTAGTTTTCAATAGGGCAAAACCTGACTAAATAGAAACATCAAAGTAAGGAGGGGTGGGGGCATCTTTGAGTTTTCAGCACAACTGTTACTCTACAAACCTTGCCTTGCGCTAGGTGCGATTCTGGCTATATCTTTCAATTTGAGTCAGAAAACGTCGTCTTTATTTCGCAAAGAGTCCTGCCTTAATGGCACAGGCAAGTGTGTCTGACAGACAGGCATTTAGAAATCGGGACGAACGCAAGTTGGCTCCGCCCTTTTTATGACGACCGGCAACTTCTAATTGGTTGGTTATGTAGTCTGACGTCACATGCACCGCCCTTTTCAATGCCGAACCACACAACAAACCAATTAGAAGTTGCCAGTCGTCATAAAAAGGGTGGAGCCAACTTGTGTCCGTCCCGATTTCTAAATGCCTGTGTCTTAACAGGCATCTGTAGACAGCTTCAGAATGTCTTTGGCTCCCCCTTTTTATGAGTGTCATCAATTTCTAATTGGTTTGTTACAGGGTCTGATGTCATATGCCCCGCCCTTTTATTTCTAATTGGTTGATATTTCGTCTGACGCTCATAAAAGGGCGGAGCCAAAGAAATTCCGAAGCTGTCTACAGATGCCTGTGTGTGTATCCAGCACTAAGATTTCGTTTGCCCCGGCCTTTTATGACATCAGACCAAGTAACAAACCAATTAGAAATTGATGGCACTCATAAAAGGGCGGGGCAAACGAAATTTTAGTGTGCTGGGCACACTTGCCTGTTTATTGGCTGCCAACTTAGAAAAATGAGCCAAACAGAAGAAAATTGAAAGTTCTACCATAGCCTCTCCCCTGAAACCCGTTTAAAAATCGGTTGTTAGTTAATTTTCATGAATCTAAGGTGTGTATTTGCTGAGAATATTCGTGCATAAAGGCAGAGAGTCTCAGTTCCTTTAAACATGCAATAAGAAGATCTGAATGTAAAACATTTACAATTTGCTTAGTAAATCAGTGGCGTGCATTACTATTTAGCACAATTTTTAGGCAAGTAGCAAATGAGGTTGCTTACTTTTCTAGCACTTAATTTATTATTTTAATCTTGGTTAATGGCCAAGTAATCTTTTTTTTAATTAAATGAACATGAGAAAGTCATCTTATTGTCATCTGCGTATGCGTAGATTGTTCTGTTGCTGCAACGTACTTTTGCTGTCTGAATACATTCAAGGAATGTATTATTTTGCTGCCTTAAAAGTGGTCGCTTTCCATTCTCAATTATTTTGCATTGGGTTCTTAGGGAATATTCACACACGCATAATAAAATCCAACTGAATTTCACTTTGTAAGGAATTTTAACAGAAGCGCCATATATCTTTCAGTGCAAACGACCATAGAAATATTCAGTATTTTTTTTTTTCATTTTTATTTCTAATTTCTGTTGCTAGCGAGGGGGGGAGGGTGGGGGGTATTCTTTCGATTCGCAGCCACAAAAATAATAATTAATAATAAATAAATAAATAAATAAATAATAATTTCGATAAGCAGCCTAATCTTTATTGTGGCTGCGAATCGAAAGAATACCGTGTGTAGCTTTTCAACTTATTTTGCACCTTAAGATGCAAAATAAGTTGAAAAGCTACACAATCTCCTGGTTAGAGGCTATATAAACGGCTGCTGGTCGAAAGAATAAAGGCGCATTTACTATAGTGAGCTGAAGAAGAGAATTGTATGAGCTGAAGCAGAAATGTTGTACCATCTTATGCTTCTCCAGAGCATCAGCTCTGATATTTACATGCAAGCTGAAAATGAACGATTTCAGGTGAAGCAGCAAATTGGAGCTTAAAATGCATTTCAGCTTATAATTAATACTGTTATATATTTTAGCTCATGTGTAGAGCTGGTCAGGTAGTGATGTCATCATCACATGATACCCATCAACCAATAGGAATGTAAAATTGGTATTAGATGCAAATAATTCTTATCAAGGCCACATGACATCGACCTTGTGTAATAAAAATACATTCATTGAGGTGCTTGGAACTAATTTTAGGTGAACTTGAAAAGCTGAACTGTTTTGTTGCAGAGCTGAAGATGACTAAACAAAATAGCTGAAACACATGTTCATTTTCAGCTAATGCTTCAATACAAGAATTTCATCTTCAGCTCACTAGTAAATGCACCTTTACCCAGCCAGTTTTGCAGCATGTGTGATTCGTCCCTAATTTTTTCCGCGTTAAAATGACTTTTCGAGTTCATGAATTGAGGGTTTGTTTGCCATTTCATTTGAACAATTATATATTTACAATTCATCAAGTGTTTGTATATAATTCTAACGTGCTTTTTTCGTATCTGAATATACATGTATATTTTGTTTCTATATTGCAGTATTCGAAGCAGGAAATCTGTACCCTCACTCTCCAAGAAGTTCAACAGGGGGTCCTATTATAGAAGAAAAGAATCTACATAAGGTAAACAAGCTGAAATACGTACCATTTTACTACATCATACTTTTGCAACGAATTTCGATTTATGTATTAAGCCAAATGGCATGATTTTGTCTAAACATACATTGTTTGAAAAGAGTTTTTATTAAGATAAATGTACGGAGGTAAGTAGGATTGGCAAAATCCCGGGAAAGACTAGTAAAGGCAAGGGCACTGGTAAACACCGGTTACAACTGGTTTTTATTAAAAAGTGACATTCATGTCATTGCCAATTTGAATGTGATCTTGTAATCATATACAATAATGTGAAGAAAATCAGAAGTACAGAAAGCATAGAACTGACTGCAACAGAAACTAGGAAGCTCTTATATTACCCCCCCCCCCCCCCCACACTTTAATTTTGGTTACGCTGCTAGGGAATAACCGCTTCTAGAGTGTAAACAGAAATGACGAATTGTCTCGAAGTTGTCTCTGGATTCTGGTCACTAGTTTTTAATTTTTTGAGTTTGTGTATTTTATGTACAGCAATTTTTTTACTTAAATCACAAAAAATGAACAGGGGTGGAAGACCAATAGATCCTATTCATGATTTCTTTGAAAAACATTGCGATGGACATGGAAAATGAACTGTACGGAAAGCAAGTGTTAAGTGCAAATGCAGACTATTAGAAGAAAAATTGGCTTAATAAATTAAAATTGTCTAAAACTGGGAAAAAGCCGTTATTCCCATACTGTCAATACCGTGGTAATATCTGGTAAATACCACCGCTGAAAAAAAAAAACTTTGCCAACCCTGGTGGTAACACAATTAAGAGCTCTCTGCCTATGGAGCATTGCATGCACGGCTAAGTTTGGCCAATAGATCTCGCACCACCTCTACTTAAGAGTTAAGTTCCTTTTCAGTTACAATTCAAGACTTAGTTTTTTATTCTAACATGGAGTTGCTTTATCTTGATTTCTGTACTTTTTAAACCATTTTTGATCCGTTGTTGCTCTTCAGAACAACAAAGGGTCATATGTGACAGGGAAAAAAGGGAAATTTAGATAGATGGAAGTCAAAACTTTTGTCTATTTACAGATACATGTTTTTTGTTTGTTTGCTACATTAAGTCAGTAGAGGATGCTGCTGACAAAAATGGACATAATCCAAGATCAGTAGCCTAACAGGTTGGCTGGTAACCAAGGAAATTTCCTCCCACCCAAGGCAGTTTCTAGAAATAAGCTGCGGGGTGACATAGGCAATATGGACGTGAGTCAGAATGAGTGATAGGGTTCCATACAAAAGGCTTAAGAGCCTAGATACATCGTTTAGTTCAAAATTTCTCCGAATGTAGGCGCTGCGATCGTTGTTGATTGAAAAACGGTTTTTTAACGTTTTTTCTCCCGGTTTCAAGTCACATAATAATTAATAGAAAAATAATTTCGCGTGCTAATCTTATACAAAGAAAACATGGTGAAGCCAATAGATTAATGCACGTGCTCATTTTTGTGTGATTGTTTTAAGTCGTTTTTAATGGCAGTTCTTCAAATGTTTGGGCGACGGTTTTTTGCTCCTATGGGACTTAACATGGAGTTAAAAAAAACGTAAGATTTTAAATGTTATTTAAAAATAGAAAGCCCTTTTCAAATTTAGAAAAAGGAATAATCCTGAAGGCAATAAACACGTGTAAGTACGTGCTAATTTTTCTGATCGCTCTAAATCATTTTTAATGAGAGTTCTCTTAACTTTTGTTGGACGCAATTTTTAGTCCTATGGGACTTAACATGGAGTTAAAAAACGTACGATTTTAAACGTTATTAAAAAATAGAAGGACCTTTTCAAAATTTATAAAAAGGAAACATCGTGAAGCCAATACATGAATGTATGTGCTAATTATTTTGTTATTGTTCTAAATCGTTTTTAACGAGAGTTTTTCAAATGTTTGTGGGACGGTTTTTGGTTTTAAAAAACGAACGACTTTGAACCTTGTTTAAAAATAGAAGGACCTTTTCAAAAATTATATAAATCAAGCACGTGAAGAACAATACTTTTTATTGCATTTTGCGCTTTACTGTATTTTAATTGAGCGATTGTGAAGCGATTTCTTTCAGTTTCAGTAACACCATATAAGAACACTCATTTGTCTCGTTGTCGTCTGTTCAAAACAACAAGATGGACGTGGATCTAGGCTCTTAAGGGGTGGGGATATTCCTTGAATTTCTTGGTTGCAAACCGTCTTACTCTTACAAACCTTGGACAAAATCTACTCAATGAATGAATGAATGAATGAATGAATGGATGAATGAATTTTTCAGTTATAATTTTGTGCTTCGAATAGCAAAAACGAGGCTCGTGTGGGAGTTTACTAACTACTAACTGTGGAAACCGAGACTAATTCTCGTATTCTAAAACGTTGCTTGAAATAAAGCTAAACTTAGAGTAATACTTCGGGCCAAATTTTTTTTAGATAACGTGTCGATTGAGAATTTCTAAGTGTTACTTTGTTTAACAATTGCTTTTTTTAAGTAACGTTTTAAAATCTGGTCGTCAATTAAAAGAAAAATGTCTCGAGTTGTATTATTAATTACCACAAACCGTTTTAATTGACACAGCTTGTAAAATAGCACATTTATTAAGGCGGTGGGTGAATAATTTGTGGGCACCTTGTACTTCACCTATGAAGAGTTTGAAAATCGTTTTCAATTGACAGTATTTGTGTGAGTGCCATAATTTAATCAAAGAAATGTATTCCTTTTGCTTTCATTTGAAGACTCTGAAAGCACAAGTGTCCAATGTATTGTCAGGACTCACAAGTGGCACTTACCAAGTGAAGTCCTTCTCAAATAATGACAAAACACGTTTTGGGTTATAACTGTTACAGCTGCTGTTTGCGAAAGTGGCTGTAATTCTACTTACGAATCAATACAGCGCTTATTAAATTAGTTTCCAAATACAAAGTGATATATACAATTACAATGATGTAGTTAGTAATTTTATCTGTACTGTCAAATTCTATTAGGAAAAGGGACAACATGACAATGCTGTGCACATCTTGTCAAAGGTGGCTATAGCGATTGGTTGACACGACGTTATTTGTCCATTTGTTTATAATGTTTGAAGGGTTGTTTATTCAATGAAAAGCATAAACATTAGTTTCTTTGGAATTTAAAAATGCCTCTATCTTTAGCACGGTTGCCAAAAAAAATCCATTAAACAAATAAATGACAGCTAGCAAAGTTAAAGAAATGTTGCTTTCTTTTTGGTGTTTCCTTCCTGCATTCTTTCTTATTCACTTTATTGGGAAGAACCTAAATACAAATAAATACTTTGCCTCCAAGAGAAGAACGGAAGAGATAACAAGTATACAGGGTGATTCAGTAAGGACTTAACTTCAATATAAGTGCATATGATCTAAACCGCCAAGAAAAAAATTGTTCATATTCATCACTTTAAAAGTATTGAAATTAAATAATTTAGAATTGAGATGCAACTTTATAATGTTTTAAAATTTATTTAAAAAAAATTGAACTCGGAATAATATTGTGACACCTCGTATTTCACCTTCCCTTTAAAGTCATAGGCTTGTGGGGTCTCTTGTACCCCAAGTGTCGCATGTCTGCCCCTTTCCTGACCATCTAAGACCCCAAAGAGTAAGTCACATTCGGTATTGGCAGATGGATACTCATCAGGGCACGGTCCCTTGGGCATGGATGGGTGCACCTGTGTAGGTGCATGCAAGCCTTAAGTATAAAAGTCCGTGTCTTGATCAATTCGGGGTCCATTCTCTGATATAGAAATATGAAATAACTCATTCAATGGTCTGGTCTATAAGCAACACCACACTTGTAACTTCTCTGTTTTAATGTATTTGTTGGTTGAGTATATTAAAACCAGTAACATATTCAACCTGCATTCGTCACGCCTGTTATCATTCCTTTTCCTCTCTTCAATTGGGTTTGTAGGAAATACCAAAGGCAACGACCCCATCACCATTTGGACTCAGGCCTAAATCACATACTTTCTCAGCATAAGGCGGTATCCGCCCAAAACTAAGAAGATCTAGACCTGAGTCTAGTAACAGGGGCTTTGTTACAATATTAAATTTTAGGTATATAATTAGGAGTGGGGGAAGATGAGTTGCTGAAGCAGGTTTTGAGTTTGGATCTTGGGGTTAAAAGGGATAGAGGAAGGCCCAAACATGCCTGGAACATGGTGGTAAAACGAGATATGGGAGCATGTGGCATCTCTGGTAGTTTGATACAAAATTTAAGGCCGACCCTGCGTATTGTGGGAAAAGGTGCAAGAAATAATGATGTCTTTGTAAATAGGGGTTGTTTTTTTTATGTACTTTTGGTCCACTATAGTGGTCGCGAATTGTTCGACAGAAAGTACAAAATAGAATTCTTGAATGATAAATAGGCTAAATTCGGCAATTTGGCCGTACTTTTATCTTTATTGGCATAATGACAGTCTAGAAAATAGCCAAAATTTTATAGTTCAAGTGCAAATGTAACTTCCATAGGACATTTCATGAAGCAAGCACGATACTAATCAGTGCCGTAAATAATTATTATTTCTGGGGGGGGCAAAAGTAAAACTTACGCCCCCTCTCAAATTTTTAGTGGGCCCCACCACTATTAAACAAATTGGGCCGACTGAATAAGCGCCAAATTAAACAAACGCCAAACTGAATAAGCGCCAAATGGAAGAAACGCCAAACTGAATAAGCGCCAAATGGAAGAAACGCCAAACTGAATAAGCGCCAAATGAAAGAAACGCCAAACTGAATAAAAGCCAAAAATTTGGCGGTTATTCAGTTTGGCGTTTGTTCCATTTGGCGCTTATTCAGTTTGGCGTTTGTTCCAATTGGCGCTTATTCAGTTTGGCGGTTTTTCAGGTTTTTTGTAAATTCTGATGGTCCAAATATTGTGAGCTTTTATAGATTATAGATTTACAGAACTGGCTAACCTAACCTAACCTAACAATGTGTTTATCACATTTTGGCGGTTATTCAGTTTGGCGTTAGTTCAGATTGGCATTTGTTCAATTTGGCACTTGTTCAATTTGGCGCTTGATCAGCGCCACCAACAAATTTCATACCTTTAAAAATTGCTTCTTCCTGTCCGGCGAGAGTAGAGTTAACTGGATTTTCTAGTCTTAATTATTTTCCATGTAGGGGACTTCGGTTTGTGTTTATGACACCATAAACGTCCTCAGGACTCTAGCTTCTGTATTTTTAGGTGAGGGGTGTAAACGTTCAGCATAAATGGCGCTAAGCGTTCTTTCAAAAGAACTTCGAAAAAGAAAACTACTTAGCAATTTAAAAAAAAAATGTTTCGAAAAAAATTTTTTCGAAAATTTTTTTTTTCATTCCAACCATTTTTACGCCCCCTATTCGTGTTTTGGGTGGGCAGTTGCCCCCCCCCCCTGCCCTCCCGTTATTTACGGCACTGATACTAATACGAAAGTGTTCAATATGAGCCCTAGTTACGAATCAAGAAGGTGCATTTCTGTTCTGAAAGTACGTGTGGGTTGAGTAATGATGTCAAGATGTGAATCACAATGAAATCATAATTATCTCGAAAAACCAATTAACGGATTATGTTGAACACATCAAATGAAACAGTGAAATGTCTTTTGCAATCAATGCTTTATAGTAAATTACCATATTTTTTTATAGACTAATTAGTTAGAACCATCGGAACAGGTTACTGTCATAAAAAATGTCATTTTTCGTATATTAATTGATTTTACCCCTAAAATAACAACGATATGAAAAAATGATGAAAGCATAATTTATTTAGATTAGTATACACACGTGCACATTATTACCTTTCCGACGAGATTCCGAGATATTGAACTTAATTATGGGTAATTCCACAAACGCCATAGGCCTCTGTGTTTAATATTAGCACGCAGTCTTCCTATGGTCACTTTCATTGCCAAAACTTTATTATCTACATTATGAGTATATCAAATTCGAAATGTGTTTTTGAATTTTTTTCATAATTACTAGGATGGTGATGAGTCTCTCTAGATATTGTAAAAAAATACTGTAAAAGAAATTATTAATTTTTGATCTATTCTTTTTCTTTTAAAAATATTCGTTTTGTAGATAGATACATCTGAAACAATTTAATTTCATTAAAAAATAATTACACATTTTAAAAGTTGTTCACCTAATACCTAGTATACACCTGATAATTTAAATGCATTTAAATAATAAACGTGTTCTACAGAGCCCAGTGAAGGACAAACAATATGTCGAATTCAATTTATTCAGTTAATATTCTGAAAATATTGAGTTAATACTTAAATCTAATATATAAACTATTGACAAAATATTGATTTAGTATTTCAATTTAAAATATTAATAATAAAGTCGATTTTTATTTGGTTCATGTCTTTAACTGGATTCCGTATAATTCACTGAAACATTTAATTTGAATTCATTTAACTCATGTGCGTACAATGTATTAAACACAGTTCTAAACAAATACATGTACGGTTATACAATTTGTGTGATTCAGTTTACGATAAATTTACATTTTACATTATTATATGTTGTTGTATTGCATTATATAAACAACCCCAATTTGCAGCAATGGGTCAATGGTGGGTCGTGTGTGTTTTGACCATCCATGACGTGGTACGCGAATGCTATAACTTTGAGAAAACACTTGAGTCTTAAAGTACAAGTATATTTAACATCATTTTGGTAATTTGATAAATATGGCCCATTATTCGGTTGTGGTTCACTCACAGCTACTAAGGTTGGAACAGCTACCTGAGTCATTATTCATTGCAGCTACCAAAAAAATATAAGCCTTTTCCCACTAACCTAACCTAACTGAACCCCCAAAAAGGTCTGTATATTTTTTGGCAGCTGTAGTGAGCCAGGTAGCTGTAGTGAGCCAGTCGCCATTATTCCAATTCAGCTGCTATTTGACAGGAAATGAAAAACTAAAGTGCAAAATATAACACAAAATAAAAATTAAACATTTGAAAAATTATCTACTGTATACGATCTACCGGGACTGGCCCACTAGAGCTACCTGGGTCACTACAGCTAACTGGGTCACTACATCTACTGGGATCACTACAGTTACCAGGGTCACTTACAGTTACAAAAAAAATATAGAAACCTTTTTTTCATCTATACGGTCACGTCACATACCTGGTTCACTAAGGTTAGTTTAGTTTAGGTTAGATTAGGTTCGGTTACGTTACATTCGGTTCAATTAGCTTAGGTTCGGTTTCATTAGTGTAAACCCAGTAGTTCGTGATCTTTCCAGAATGCTAGCCTGGGGGTGCACAACTCCTCACTGTCCCTTCCTCCCTCTGTGTTGGACTTGATCGGGCGGTGGGATATCTCTCGGACGGCGGTCACTTCGACCTGGTTACACCTCGTAGGTGTACGTGGGTCCAAGTGTATAAAAGGACCGCGTTTCCCTTTGTTCAGTGTCTATTTCTCTCGTTCAAGTTCACGCTTTGTTTTATGTCGATGTTTATCCTTAACAACATTGGGCCCATGGACGCATTTATAATTTCAACAATTCATTCTTGTACGTCTTAATGTTTCTGTCACAAGAATGAATAAAGTGTTTATCATCAGAAGCTACGTGGTCTTTTTGTTTGGAAACTAACCCTTCTTTGAATAGGTTGGAAACACCGTAGGGCAAGAGGGCTAACGAACCCCTTCGGAGCTGGATGGCTGCCATCTTTCTGAGAGGTTTCACCCCTTCTCAGGAGGCTGCCAACCATCCGTCACCATCCGCCTATTGTGCTGCAGTCACACTAGGCTGGTTTCCCAGCTGCTGGTTGCTGCTGGCTGGTTGTAGCTCTCTAGCAGCATAGTCTGAACTTCTACTAGCAGCTGCTTTCTCCAGCGGGCTAGTGATTTTAACAGCGGCTGGTGAAGTTGGACATGTCCAACTTTAGCAGCTACCAGCTGGTCATGTGACTCTCTTCCTGCTGCTGCCATCTAGTGTGGACTTTTTGTTGCTAGTAGTGGCACTAGTTAGTGGTAGTTGAAACTCCACTGCTTGGGTTGGTTGTTGTTAGAGTTTGTGTTTTTGCAAGACGGTGATTGGATGACTTGCACGGCTAATACCAGCAGTGACTGGACAAGTGTGAACCCAAAGCAGCTGCTGCTTGCTGTTACTGCTAATAGCCAGCAGCAACCAGCGGCTTGTAAACCAGCCTAGTGTGACTGCCGCTTAAAAGCGTCCCTACAATCTTCTTCACGTGGCTACAACATGATAGAGGAAGAAACGAGCTACAAAAATGGTCGAGAATCGTCAATGCTCACATTAGGTTAGGTTAGGTTAGAGGGAAAGGCTTATATTTTTTTTTTGGTAGCTGTAGTGACCTCTTAAGTAGCTGTTCTCTCCCTGGTAGCTTTTCTGAGCTTTGGTAGCTGTATAGTGAACCACAACCGATCTACCGTACACAATACAAAAAATAAGTTCCATTTTATTAACAAGTGCAAATAAAAACCGCCCTCTTGACACATTCCCATCATTACCCTTATTTCGTAGCCCCCATACTACATTATAACATGCTATTACATATGTTGAAATAGTGAATATGACAAAAATACTTAAGTTTTGGACTCTCTGAAAGCCATAATTATGAACTAATGTTTCTACCAAAAATGAAGACAAGTGGGTTTAAGTTCTATAACACAGCAAGTAGTATTACTTTAGTATATAACATAATATAGAGTTAGTCTCATGCTGTGTTTTTTTTTGTGTGTGCAAATGTCAACAATATACAGGGTGTTTTAGAAACTTGCTTTCACACTGCCATTACTCGCGTACATTTCTCATAAAGTATTTATGTACACATATATATATATATATATGTATATATATATATATATATATATATATATACATATATATATATATATATGTATATGTATATGTATAGATATATATATATATATATATATATATATATATGTATATGTATATGTATAGATATATATATATATATATATATATATATATGTATATGTATATGTATAGATATATATATATATATATATATATGTATATGTATATGTATATGTATATGTATATGTATATGTATATGTATATATATATATATATATATATATATATATGTATATGTATATATATATATATATATATATATATATATGTATATATAATATATAATATATAATATATAATATATAATATATATATATATATATATATATATATATATATATATATATTATATACATATATATATATATATATATATATATATATATATATATATATATATATCAAAACAAATTGTGACAGAAAACGAATGAAAGTAGCAATGGAACTTGAGAGGTGTGTGAAAGTGTTGGGTGTCGTCGACTGTCCTTTATAAGACATGTTTCACAAACTAAACTGGCGAGAGTGGCTGCGTCTGTAATTCAAGGAGTAGGATTTGGGTCGAAACATTTCATCCACTAGTTTATTAGTATATATATATTGAGACTCAGACTTGATACACTTGAGACACCATCATATGAGAGTAACAACCAAACTAAACCTCACCAATATACCTGCATTAGAATTGTTGAACCTAAGCTTGTTACTTTGGTGGAGTTCAAAATAAATATCCCTATACACAAGTTTTATGTTATATCATTTGTTATAATAAACTTTTCCCTATAGTGCAAGTCAAATTGTTGAGCAGTATCAGAAAACGTTGTAAACCATTCTTCAAGGAATTTAGTAGGCTTGTGGAATTCATTTGTCTACTATTAGATATATCACATTAAATTTTTGCAATTTCGCGGGAAAGAAAAATACATCTTCTTTTTACCTTTAAACCTCCATGTCATTTCTGAATTTAAATTAGTTATAAATTGGACTTGAATATTGTTAGCAGTATAGAGAAGAGGGATCCTTTTTATATTGGTAACCATAATAATACATTATAAAATGTTCCATATGAGAGTGTCCTGTTTTTCTTCTTTCAAGATCACACAAGTAAATCCTATATAAATTGAAAGTTGCACCACTTATTTGTGACAATCTTGCAAGTATTCAAATATATATTTGAGTCTAGACATAGACAGTATAACCTCTCCTGAGAAATTAGAAGCCAAAAAATACATTTGCTGTCACGGTGATAGAACATTTCTAAAACACCCCTGTATGAATATACACACAATATTTTATTTTGTGAGGCGTGAAAAACGCGTGGCCTTCTAAAGCTCATACTTATGCCACCAAACATATATTTCATATAAGCTTACTTTAACATACTAAGTGTCAGATGTAAAGATGGTTATTTCTTTTATATACGAGAAACTATGGCCCATATATTTGTATCTTTATAAAAAGGTATTATTCCTAATTTGGATTTAGTACAACTTTGATTCAAGATTTGAAATTTCACTAAAAATTTCGCAAAAACAAACAGTCTATTGGTAAATCTTGTGTTTGTTTTTACCATTGTTGCTCTTTTTAGCAACAAAGAGCATTGTTACACGTTACAGTTGTCCCTATAAAAGTGTCTATAAACTCTATTTATGTTACAGGCATTTAGAAATCGGGACGAACACAAGTTGGCTCCATCCTTTTTATGACGAACGCAACTTCTAATTGGTTGGTTATGTAGTCTGACGTCACATGCTCTGCCCTTTTCAACATCGAACCACACATCGAACCAATTAGAAGTTGCCGGTCGTCATGAAAAGGGCGGAGCCAACTTGTGTTCGTCCCGATTTCTAAATGCCTGTATTTATGTTCCCCTACGATGTGTTCCAGGTGGGGCGATTCTAACTGGGGTGACACCAAGGATTGGAGCCTGGAGGTGGAGGCTAGCCCAGTGACGTGAAGATTCTTAAAAAAAAAAGATAAACGAACAAGCGGTTAAATAACATAAAGCTTATGCATTTGGAGCGGAATGGAACGCAAACAAAAAAAGAATTTACAAATGGTAAAGACCCTCTCGAAACTCCATAAAGGACTACGTAGTTTCGAGAGGCTCCCAGTGGCCTTTCAGGACAAAAATATCAAACCCAAGAAACTGTAAGCCCTCGGCTTCGGTGCTATATTTTTTTTAAACATGTTGCCAATTTTTGTGGCTCGCTGGTAGTAAATGAAATATTTGGGGAGAGGGGGGGGGGGGGGGTGAAGCGCGGATTCCGGACATTGCTAACCTAGAATTTTGTAGCCCAGTACGTACCTGCCTTGGCATCATCACAGTTAGAATCGGTCCAGCTGGATAACAGCCCCTCCTACTGTAACGACCTGACTGGTCCGTTAACAATACCCCGTGCAAATTGACCAAACTTACCCGGCTCCAGTCTCTTTACGGGGACGGGATTGCACCCGTAGCGGCCTCTCACGGTTAAACCCTTGGGTGGTGCCGGCTCCACGGAGCCTCCCTCGACGGACACGACAATAACAAGTCGCCACGTGTCGTGCTGGCTCGCGGTGGAACCGGAGTTCTACCATGAGCCGACACGAGTACTGGCCAAAACAAGCCGGTAAAAGACTGTGAATTCCCCTTGTGGAATCGCCCCTCCCCGCCGTACTCCCCAAAAACTGACACGTCACAGTAATTAAATAAGAAGAACATATATTTAATGACTTACAATAACAGTGGTTAAATACATCATTGGCTGGTCCACTTGACCAGCCAGGAACACCATAAATAATCAACAAAGGCCTAATGGCCAGCAAGGCAAACAATGAAGATAATGGAGGCCACCTTGGCCTCCAGCATTGGTGTTGTCCAGTCCTCTGCCCAGATTCAATGGCTGTCCAGGCCATTTAATACCCCCATGCAACTCCACCTGGGGGGGGGACAGTGGTCACTTCTGACCTCTCACCCATAGGATCCTATGGTGACAGGCCTGCTGGCACAAATATGGCGTTCGTCCCAGCAGCCTACTGCAAGCTGCCAGGCAGACAACCATAGAGAGTTGGTCTGCTCAATCAAAAATTTGATTGAGCAGACCAGTTTGCCACGCTACACAGGCTAATACAACCAAGTGTACGGTCCGTATATGCGTTCTCCCATTACACAAAAATGTAAAATTATAGGGTGTACGTAGTCGAGTCTGCGTAAGTGGACATAATATTGAGGCTTTTTATAGAGGTACGAACTGACGTTTAACCACGCACAGTGAGTTAGGTAATATGAAATTTTTTAACATATGATGGAAACCCAAAGTGAGCAGAACAACTCGAGAATTGAAATTGAAATTCAATAATAACAAGCGGTTTTTCTTATGTTTGATACGTTGGATCAATAGTAATGCTCTTGGACAAAAACCATGCTCAACAGTCTACACAGTTGTTATTTTCAATTTTTTTTCTTTCTAATGTTTGTCATAATTTGTTGCGAATCTGAACAACTGAAAAACGGAGCCACTTGCGACAAAATGACATCAGCATTTTCGTTATTAATTGTTAACTATATTATCTTCATTATTATTGCATTTTAAAAACGAAGCTCTGTTTAAATGCGATTATTTGACACTATTGTCAACAGACCATTATTATCATTGTAAATTAGGAATGTGCAGAATGTTTATTCTAAAGAGGTTGGACAAATGAATAGACTCAAACATTCAAAATTCTTTTTTTGTTCGTTTATTTATTTTTTGTATATTAAATTATTAATTATTGTAAAGTGTTTAGTTTTTTTAAATTGAATGATTAATCTGCAAGTAACCCAAAGGGCTTACGGCAGAGGAACAATTTAGTTCAGAAACTGTATAACAAATGCTTTGTCAAAATAATTAATCAATGAGTTGACAGTACTTTATTAAAAACAAATATGTGTAACGTATACATAGTTATTACGAGGGGAAGTAGAAAAATAAGGGTTTCCAATTTAATTGCCACCGACAAGACTACACGCAGTGAGATGGCTCGTTGCTCACACGAAGTTCAGATCTTGACTTGCTTGGTAAAATCACTAAACAAACCCAAGTTCCGCCATTTTTTCTGAACTATAGGCAGTTTAACAATGATATTACTGTACTGTCTTGAGTGGACACAAGAGGTGTGTGTTCAGTTATTCGGTTTCTGTTGGCAAAAAAGACAGCACTGATTCAAGGAATCAAATTCATCGTGAACTTGAAGCTGTTTTTGGCCCAAACGTGACGACTGTGTGCAGCATGTGCGAAAGTGGTGTCGTGCATTTTAGTGGTGGTCGTGTGAACTGTGAAGTGCGAAAAATGCCAATTTTTTTATTACTTGTGGCAGAAACTTGTAGTTATTAGTGAGACCTACAGGCGACATCAGTTTCTATGTGGAACTCAATATTATTGGACTTTATTTATACGCACTCTGGTAGTTTTGTGGAATAGGGCCTAGAGCGGACTATATTGGCAAATTGTATAAAGGATGTATCTTTTTTACTAACATATAAATATTGCAGTAAGAATAAAAGTATTAAAAATATACATGAGTTGGGAACCTTATTTTCTGACTTCCTAACTTTAAAAATGGAAACCCAACAACAATATTGTTATAATTGCTAAAGTAATATTTACACATATACAAAACTTTCATTGCGTTAGTAAAATTTAGCCTACTAATTTGTCCAACCTCTATAATACTGCACATGAGTTAATAACATTGGGCGTAAGTGTGTTGTTTATGTTTGAATTCCTTGTTGCAAACAAAAACGCAATGTTCTTTATCTATGGGTTACAACTTTAGTATAGAGCAGTGATTCCCGAAGGTGTGCTAGGTGCGCCACACAGTTTTGGGTGTTAATGCATATAATTTAATATTTTCAAATAAATGTTAACTTGTTGGAAAGAGTAAAATAATTAAAACAATTAAAACGTTCCTATTACATGTATGCACTAAACCAATGAGTTAAGAGCCTATATGTGTGACGCCATTTTGAATATTAGCAGATGACAATTTTAGTTCCACTTTTCGCCGTTTAGTGGCGCCCCACAGCTAAGCCATTGAAACCAATGAGAAAGAGAAATTCCTATTTTAAAAATACATGGTTCAGGCAAATGTTTTGTTTTCTGCAACGAAAATTGTTATTTTCAAAATTCAAATTGCAATATGTACATAACAATATTGCTCATCTAGTGATACGTTGGTACAAGTTTATAATTAGTTTTTCTATTTTTAATTTCATTTTAAAATCTCGTATTTTTTTTAGCTCATGTTAAATCCCATAGGCGACAAACACTCTTCCGTTTATACATTTTATAGGATCTAAATTTCCCACTAACGATAAGTTTCATGATACCCTAAAATTTGACCACTAATTGTATACGACTCAAATTACTCACCATTGTAGATCAAAAGTTGTTCTTCCTTTTTTCAGTAGTGCATATTTACCCAAAAAAGAGTCGTTATTAAAACATACCCACTTTTATTTATCGATAAGAGAGAAAATGGCGGACAAAAGTGTATCAAAATTGATTTTTTTGCCACATGTTGACGTCACAGCTACAGAAGCGCCTACATGCGAAGATTTTTGTAAGTTTTTTTTCACTGTAGGCTCTTAAGTCTGGAACACACAGGCGGAACTCCGCCAAGGAAAAAAAAATAGGCAAACAGGAAAAAACGTCATTTTCTTTTTGTGTATCTCTGTTGTTCAACATATAGAAACAGAAAAAGTAATGAGGAAAGTTGTGCGTACCCTCTGTTGAGCAAGAAAAGAAACATTTATTGCCAAAATGGATTCCAATTTGCTTTTTTGTCATGTCACATTCTTCTTTCTGATTGGTGGGAATTTGAACGGAATATTTTAAGAACTGAAAAAGTTTAGCTTTGTTCAACTCATTTTTAATGAATTTTCTATTCACTTTTTATGGAAAATTTTCTCATTTAAATATTCTGTTGTGATTTTCTAAGCGGAATTCCGCGTGTGTGTTCCAGGCTTTACAAAAAGGGTCTTTTGTGGCATACTAGTGTGCCCGGTGTGTCGTGAGTTTTGCTAAGTTTGTCGCAATTTCTCTGGGCATGAAATACTGTGCTGTGAGCAACAAAAGTTTAGGAGGTACTGACATAAAGAAACGCCATTTCAGTACAATAATCACATTCTGATTCTGGTACTTCGTGGCGAAATACAGCTAAAACAATATTAGTATCCGCTTTTTTTTTTAAAAAATTATTTTAATTTATCTCAATCCGTTCGTTTTTGGAAACATTCAAAGTTTTACTAAATTCAAATAAGACACCCTGTACTGTGTTGTCATAAAAGCACGATTGATTACATGGACGTCACAACATGAGTGGGGGGGGGGGGGCTATATAGGCTTGATCAATGTAATCGCAGTGTTCACAGTTGATTAAGCTAATTTCATTTAGAACCAGCATCCTGATAAAATTTAACTTCATATTCCGTCTGTTGATGGAAGCATGTTCGCGTAACTGATGGCAACATCAAATTAAGTGTCAAAAAATCTCGATGAGTATTATTCTTACACTGGTTAGTTATTTGCCACACCGCACCTCGGGTAGCAGAGTGGCACAACTCAGAAAAACATTTTTTTCGGCAAAATGAGTTTAAAGTTAAGAGAAGATGGATCTTCTCTAAACTTGAAACTCATTTTTCCAAAAAAAAAGTGTTCATTTGAGTTGTCACCCTTCGGTGGCGCTGATCAAGCGCCAAATTGAACAAGCGCCAAATTGAATAAGCGCCAAATTGAACAAGCGCCAAATTGAACAAACGCCAAACTCAATAAACGCCAAATGGAACAAACGCCAAACTGAATAAAAGCCAAATGGAACAAACGCCAAACCGAATAAGCGCCAAATGGAACAAACGCCAAACTGAACAAGCGCCAAACTGAATAACCGCCAAAATGTGATAAACACATGGTTAGGTTAGGATTGGTTAGGTTAGGTTATGTTAGGTTAGGTTAGGATTGGTTAGGTTAGGTTAGGATTGGTTAGGTTAGGTTAGGTTAGGATTGGTTAGGTTAGGTTAGGATTGGTTAGGTTAGGTTATGTTAGGTTAGGTTAGGATTGGTTAGGTTAGGTTAGGATTGGTTAGGTTAGGTTTGGTTTGGTTAGGTTAGGTTTGGTTAGGTTAGGTTTGGTTTGGTTAGGTTAGGTTAGGATTGGTTAGATTAGGTTAGGTTAGCTGTAAATCTGCACAGTCTGACGTCTATATATAAAAGCTTACAATATTTGGACCATCACAATTTACAAAAAACCTGAATAACCGCCAAACTGAATAAACGCCAAATGGAACAAACGCCAAACTGAATAAACGCCAAATGGAACAAACGCCAAACTGAATAAGCGCCAAATGGAACAAACGCCAAACTGAATAAAAGCCAAAAATTTGGCGGTTATTCAGTTTGACGTTTGTTCAATTTGGCGCTTATTCAGTTTGGCGTTTGTTCAATTTGGCGCTTATTCAGTCGCCCCCACCCTTCTTGTACGAGGTGCATGCGACATGTGAAGCTGATTCCGAAACGTTTGCAACTTGAAGGTGCTATAAATTTATTTTCTGTATGTTCAAGAAACCAACCTACACCGAAGTGGAATGATATGTAGTAGACGTTCTTTAATAGTCATTTCGCATTTATTTGATCATTGTCAACCCTGGCACCATTCGGAATCAGGCCTAAATCGCTTGCACTCTCAGCATAAGCAGGGATCCGCCCCAAACTAAGAGGATCTAGACCTGAGTCCCGTAACAGGTGCTGTACACTGTTACATTATGTAAACTGAAAAGATAGGGAACGTTAAACATCCAATGCACGTGTTCACAGTCTATGCTGAAAGGGGCTTGATTGTGATGTGCCAAGTCCAGCGTCAGTTGAGTTCGGTAACACCATGCATATTGACCTTGTTCTATATTTTTATTCGATATTTTGTGAAAATGTTCAACAGTTTAAAATTATTTACATTTAAATTCACCCTAAATTTGGATAAAAGGATAAAAAGATTTAGCGAAAAAAAAATATATATATGAAACTCCTCTAAAATGCGTTGTCATTTTTGTGATTTTTCAGTATTAATAAAGAGTGAATCTGATACCCTAATTATAATTTTATCAAGATTGTATACGAGGATACGGGTATTATGTAAAATGACTATATGGTGTTTCCGTACTGTTTTATATATAGATTGTAAAAAGATTATGTGGCCAAATTAAATTGGGAAAAACACTGCACTGAGTGGCTTAAGACTAACATTCTTTCACATTTATAACAGAAAGATGAATCGTTTTTGATCAAATCATCTCTTTTTAAATCTGTTATGTATTTAATCACTACTTTTGGGGTAAAAATTAATAGACAATTTAATAAGATTCTGAAACAACAACAACTAAAAATGATCAATCTTAAGAAGCTTATTTGTTGTATTAAATTAAAGCTATCATAAGTGATTTTCTTTCACTTGCTTTTTAAGCTGTAAAAAATAAGTACTATTAGAATCTATTGATATATTGAGCTACTTGGTTCTTTGAGAAATACGTTCATGAAATAATGTAGTGCTCAGTGATGCAATGTAATTCTCCATGGGCGCCCACAGATATTGGCAAGGAGGGTGCTCTGGCCGCCCCCCCTTTTTTTGAAAAGCAGAATTTTCAGTGTAGCATATAATATATTTTAAAAGGAAATAAAATTGCCTGATCTGCAGTTGTACAGAATATTACGAAATGCTGTAATTATTTTTATGACTCGCTTTGCTCGCCAGAAGAAAAAGAATAAATGATTGGGTGGCCATGTCATATAAATTTCAGATTGTTTCCTGACCTGTACAGTGGGTGTGGGATATTTGCCCTAAAGACACTTGCCCTAAATCTATATTTGACCTAAAGGGACATTTGCCTTATAGACACTTTCCCTAAAATCATTTGCTCTAAAGAGACAATTGCCCTAATCAGTAGTGTAAATTTACGTCATTTGGCGTTTTTTGCGTGCCTGTGGCTCACAGAACCTATTTAACATACTCCATCGAAAGACACTAAACCGTATGAAAAGCGAGAACAAAAAAGTGGTTTTAGGGCAAATGTCCTTTAGGGCAAGTGGTTTTAGGGCAAATGTCTTTTAGGGCAAATGTACCTTTAATGCAAATCGTTTTAGGACATGTATATTTAGGGAAAATGTCCCTTTAGGGTAAATGGCTTTAGGGCAAATGTCTATATCCCCTATACAGTATAGTATCTCACACTCCTGCTCTATGAAATAATCCTGAAGTCCTGTGGGTGCCCCTGTAACCATTGCGCTCGTGTAGAAAATGCAGTCAGGAAGTTTTATATTGGTGCATTAATTTAAGCATTGCTGCTGTGTTAGTTAACATTTGAACAATGCAGATAGAATTATTTGTTGTACGAGTCTTGCTGCATGCCTGCCTTGCACACATTAAAAAGTTCTGCCCGCCACATTGTTAGAAACTTGTGTTTTATGCAAATAAGAAATAAAAAATACATGTTTATAACAAAAACGTCATGACTCATGAGACATATGGGCATGGCTGAATAAGTTATAATACGTTACGTGAGAAGAGTGGTTATAAAAATTCAAATTAAAAACGGTTTCCTTCTACAAAAACATTAGTGAAATTTTATTTTCTAAAAAAAAAACGTTATTTTTTTTTCAAAATAGCTGATATTGAGTGACTATGTGCATATGTACAATACGAAAATATTAAATTTATGCATTTTGTAAATTTCTTACAAACATTTTCCATTTAAAATTTCAAAATGTCTTATCTTTTGTTTAAAGGGACAGTCAGTCACGTTGGCCAATATTCACAGCAAGATTTACTGCCATTATGCCGTATGTCTGACACCCTGTATTTCGCCTCTTTGGTAAAACCTTAGACTATTACTTTACTGGACTGGCAACTCCCTATCTTCTCCATGTTAAAGCTTTAAATGCATGTTCATAGGCAAAAGTGACGCCAGCTCCATCTGGTGGCATTATTTTTAAAGAAAATCGCGAGTGAAAGTCTGTTTTTTTTGTGTGGTTCGACGTTGATTGCAATGATTGATGTGACGTCAGAGTACATAACCAACCAATTAGAAGTTGCGTTTGTCATAAAAAGGGTGGAGCCAACTTCTGTTTGTCCCTCCCGATTTCTTTTTGCCTGGGTCATAGCCTCTTATAGCCAGATATCCCCTCCATCAGCCTATCTATAGGAGGCTATGCCTGTGTGGTTCTTCATCGGCCATACTTTTTATACTAATATATAAAAATACACTCTACATAGCTACAAAATGAACTCGTCCAAATCTTGACTTTTACTATTCAAGTTCATATACCATAGTCCCGCTAGAGGCGCCACTTGGAAAACGACGATTCATAACTGTCAAACACAAAATTTCGGGAGTTGACAGTCCAGTAAAGTAATATTCTAAGGTAAAACACTAGACTTGGGGTCTCGTGCCCCAATTCCTCCAGCTCGAACCTCTTCCTCTAGGTCAAAGGGAACTAAAGGACAAGTTATAATCCTGTTCAGTGTGCTGCTGACGTAACAGAGTGTGGATGGATATATTTGAGACATGGTCTCTTCAACGTGAGTACACCGAGCAGGTATACACAGGCCCAAGGTATAAAGGCTCATGCCTCATTCAACTTGTTGTCCTTTTACTGATTTACAAACTGATACTACTCACATCTAATGGCCAATTGATCTGTGCATTAAACATATATCGTTCAACTATAATTCGTTTTGTCTGTTATTCATCTCTTCTCCTCAGCAGGAGAACGGTACCCCAGTACCAAGTAGGGTTAGAACTCATAGATCATTACACTCTCATAGCCTAATTCGCGGTTCCTGCCAAAAAAAACCAAAGAGAAATCCAAGCTGAGCTCTGTAACAAGAGCTCTACATTGTTACATGTGTTTGGGGGACAGTCCTCCATTCGGAAGAACTGTCTTCAGGCCACGACCATCCTCCACGAACGAATTTATGTTTTTATACAATCTATTGTGTGGAGGACGGTCCTGGCCGGATTACATTTCCTCCGAATGGAGGACTGTCCTCCACAAAGGAGGAAAGGTGGCAAGCCTATTTGGGTGGCACTTGCCCTAATGGCATTTTGCCTTCAAAAAGGCTTCTCTCTAATGAAAATTGAACTATTTTTGGAGAATAGTCCTTTTTTTGGGGGGGGGGGGGCGTTCATGTTGCCATTTTTCTTTCTGTCCATTTTTGTCAGTGTTTTTTCATCATTTCAGGTCAGTTAGTGCATTTTGATTTGCTGTAGATTATATTAAACTGTGGTTTTGAAAAAAAAATAACGCTATTTTGATGTAAATATTGATGAGAAGCGGCAATTTATCGTCTATACCTAAAGTGATAAAGTGAATGTGATTTTCTCACTTCATTTGGCCATAATAATCGTGAGTAGGAGGGGGCCACGTTTGTGATGTTATCAAACGTATCGAATTTCTTTTCTCTTAATATTTTCAAACTAATAGAAATGCATTAGCACATTTCTCCATAGTAAGCTGTTATGTTTCACTACTTAAAAGCTTTACTGAGCACAAATGTTCGCCCCAGTGGAAACAAGGCCCAAAAGGCACAATTGCGTTATTGTTTATTTTGTGTATTTGCGATTACTTTCTGTTTTTACATTGTGACTTCTAAATAACATTTTTTTAAAATTTAAATAATTAGGAATACTCTACAAGCGTACAAGCACCCTAAACGACCTGTGACAGAGGGACCATTTGGTCGGAAAGCAGCATAGAAATGCATTGTTAGAATAAATTTCTATCACCAATTCACCATCTATATGTTGGCATGCTCGAATATAGTCTTACATAGCTTACAGCTAGAGACTTTGGTTACTGAGTTTGTAATTATCGAAACGAAAATGACGTGAAATTGCCTTGTACAGCAAGCATGTAAAACTCGCGGGCCGCATGTGGCCCACAACGAATATATTTGCGATGCAGCCCCTGTCAGATCCAGAATTACTCACTTTCAACTTGGGTCAGTTTTGAAAGTAATCACTGCGAACAAGATTTCCTCCCGAAGTAGGAAATATTGTAGCAGATCGAGAACAGATGCCAAGTGTCTCAGCAAGAAAACATTCATTTTACCGTTGTCCTTGTTCTTTTGTATAAGTCTGTACTTTTCGAAATAAAAATACGTTTCTAGAAAAATTGAAGTTTTTGTTTTTTGTGCGGCCCACAGAAACTTAGATCTTGTTTATTTGGCCCGTGATAGCCTTTGAGTTTGACATGCTTGTTGTACAGTGTTATTCAATTTAGAATGACATTTTCATTATCTGTCGCAACTATGCACCACTTTTACCAAGTTACTCGTTTTCTGTAATTTTCCCATAAGGTGTGCAGGATGTAGTTAGCTGGACCTTAAAGTTACAAAATAGGAGTGATACAGTGTAGGGCTGCAAGTATTGTGAAAGGGAAGATACGTGTATACTGACAGTGTATCTTATATGCTTCAGGAACTAAAACGGGGAATCATTAGCAGGCTGAAGAAATGACCAAAGCCTTGCCCTTTACGGACGTTTAATGACAAATGATAATATTGCCCTAATTATTGACTTACTGAATACACATCCTCGTAAGGGAAGAAACGGGCCATTCAAAGACTTTGAAAGAATTAGTGGCTAGAACTGATGAATATTTTTGGTCTTTTTTCCCACAAATGTTAGCAGACTAAGGAATTCTCTTCCAGTTGATAATTCGTTTGTTAGGGCGATTTCAATTTGACAATGATGTCTTGTTTTACCTGAATGACAATCATTTGTGTTCGTGAGCAATCCCCCCCCCCCCAGGTCATGGCTATTAAGCTGATTGCAGTTGTACTGAGTTGAATTGAATTGAATTTGGTCTGATGAAAAAAAAGTGTGAAAATTATCAAGTGTTTAAAACAAAATTTTTCTCGAGCTTTTTAGTTATTACACTAGGTCTCGGATCTTTATGCAATTTCAATGAAATGTTTCTCAGTCTGTGTGGCCCAAGGGCCAGTTGTGAAGTAACAATCCCGTTAGGATCAACCAACAATTGTTATTTTTTCAATTCCTCGTCTAATTAGTGTTCATGATCGTCTAATTTAAAAATACAAGTTAATATTTATTTTTTTAATTTTCTTATTTTTTTTTCTGTCAATATATATAAAACTTGTATTAGGGAGAAAAAAATACAAAAAGAAAATATTAGATTTTCTTGGCATACCCACACGTATCAAAATCGTGTACCCCCTGGAGTACGTGTACCCCGCTTTGGAAAACCCCTTGGTTAGAGGGTAGAACTCTAGTGGACAACGGAGTAACCTGATATCTAGTCTCCAACTAGCCTTTTTGGTTTAGAATTTAGAAACAAAAATAATTGCAGTTGCTCTGATGATGATTATTATTATTACTTTACAATTGGCACTTGGACAACAAATTGAGAAAACTGTTGGTTGATATTGCATAAGAATCCGAACCCTAGTTATTACCTTTTTTATGAGACAAATTACACAAGCTTAGCTTCTTGGTCAAAACTTCTCCAGTGTCACAAGTTTCATGTTACAATGCGGCACGTGTTTGTTTTCTGCAGCTTTTATTACATGAAGGTAATAAATTGCCTTGTACATACAGTACTATAGTCTACACTCTACGCCTGAAGCCTTGTGAAGGTTATAACAAACATATTCATTTCATTGAAAAATCCTTATAAGGCTGGTTATTCCTTTTTGTAATCGTGTCGGTTTTTTTTTCAACAAACGATTTATCAACTAGAAGAGAATTCCATGGTCTAATAACATTTGAAGAAAAAAGACCAAAAATATGAATCAGTTCTAGCCTTTAATTTTTTTAAGGTCTTTGAATGCCCTATCTTCCCTTACGAGGATGTATATGTATATTTAATAAGTCATTAAGTATGGCAATATTATCATCTATCATTAAACATCCAAAAATGGCAAGGCTTTGGTCATTTTTTTCGGCCTGCTAATGATTCCCATTTTAGTAGCTGAAGCATAGAAGGATACACTGTCAGTATACTACACGTATCTTCTTTTCACAAATTTTGCAGCCCTATGCTGTACCATTTCTATTTCGTGCTTTGTGAGATACTTCTAAATGGGCTGCAAATTGGGGAACAATATTCTAATGTAGGTCTGACTAAGATAAAATAACTGACCTCTTTTACATTTGCTTTACAATGTAAGGATGCTTTGGAGAAAACGCAACCTGTGGTTAGCATTACTGACTGCATTGGTTATGTGTTCTTTCCAAAGCATGTTGTTTGGATAAGGTTAAGCTAAGATATTTGAATGTATCAACATGAGTTAGCTGAACATCCCCCTATTGTGTAAAGCTGCCCTCCCCGCTTTAGAGAGACTCGCATAATGTTAGATTTAGTTCTATTTAGTTGTAGATGCCACGCAGAGCACCATTCTTCAACACTGTTAAAGGTCCCTTTGGAGGATTTCAATGTCCTCAATGCCCCTATCTTTCTGTACACAACAACATCATCAGCAAATAAATACATCGTACTGCTGCACCTATCTGCCAGATCGTTTATGAACAGAAGGAAAATCAGTGGATCCAAGAATGCTACCCTGTGATACACCGGATGTTACTTCTGCCCAGTCTGAAACAGCACCATCAATTTGAACACGCTGTTGTATATTATCTAAGAAAGATGATTTCCATGAAATTACTTGGTTAATTATAAAATTTATATTGAAAGTTATCATTTTTTTCTAATTAGTAGTGAGTAGTGTTATGAGCGTGAGCGACCTGGCTGAGTATTTGACGACTCATTACGCTCTCTTTTCTACAGCTCATTTCGTCCCTCGATCGTGTGGTAACCACACGAGGACGATTCGAGCGACAGAAGTACACCTACGAGGTGTAACTAGGTCCAAGTGACCATGGTCCTAAAAGGTATTGATCCGCCACTTAAGTCTTAAAGATAGAAGGAGGGAGGGACAGGTATGAGGCACTCATCCCCGAGGCTAGTGGTTTTGGCGGGATCACGATTTACTGGGTGTTACAGTGTTTTAGTGTCGAATGCTTTTGCAAAATCCAAAAATATTAAATGTAACTGTTTCAATGTATACTAGATATTAGTTTAGTTGTTCAGTTTTGGTGTTTTTTTATACTTACAGTATAGAGAGCTATTAACCTGTTTCTAATGGGCGCAAGCAACATATTGAAGCCTGCTGCTACATTGTATACACATTTAAGTGTAAATTTTGACATAAGATGCTTAAAACGTGAAGAAATGATGCGGCTTTTGTCTCTCTTTTTTTTTCTCTTTAGCTGTCAGATATTTTAGCCTAAAATGGGGTCTACTTTTAAAAGTTAGCCTTTTTTTATGTGTTTTTTGTTAAGAAAAATCAATAAGTTTTTGAGCCATTTGTAATGACTATACAAATAATAACAAAGTTGTTCATTTAATCACTATTAACTGACATCTCATCACCCAAATTTGCATTTTGGATAATAATGTATATGCTTTGATTTATGGTTGATGTTGTTTATTTGCGTTTGTTTTGTAGTAGTTATATATAGATCTTGCTTTACAGAGGGTTGATAAAAAAAATCTTTGAGATGGATTTGTATAAAATGGCTTATAGAAGGTGAATTATTTTAATATAAGTCCACAGTTAGGAGTCTGCGAGTTGGAAATATGCCAGCTGAAACAGAAACACACTCACGCCCTCATCTTTCATTCATTTTAGGGTTTTTTTTTTTACTTCTTCTACGTCAATGTACTATACGACAGTCTATTATAGTAAATCAATAGAAAAAGGTGGATCTATTTTTGAACAAAAAAAAAAGAGGTTGTTAGTGTACTAAACAACCACATAAAAAGGTTGAGAAATTTATTGTATTGTCGGAATTTTATGTTATTTTACTAGAGTACGAGTAGATAAACTCGGAAATGGTTTTTTAGTATGAACGTCTGTCATGTTTATAGGCATAGAGGGTAAAACTAAATAAATGCTAAACTTTACAAGCGCTAATTTGAATCATTTGATCAACTGTTGTAACTTAAGTTTGGAACGAATGAAATTTAACAACTCTATGATGCTCATAAACGCTACGACATTTCCCATTCATCATTACTAGGGATGGAAAATTCGAATCCCGCGAATCTTGAAAAATATTCGAGATTCGAAAACTTTGAATCTTTGCAGCTTGTTTTGCTTTTCGATTCTTTCGAATCTTAACGTAAAAAAAAACTGTTAAAAACTTAGGTAAAATTACTTTTAACTCCATTGACGTCCAATAGAAGCGTTTATTAACAAACAACGGCGATTGCTGCAATTTCGGTGGTACGCCGGATCACCAATGTGATCACCTTGTGGCGACCCTGAGCGACACACTGTTTTCAATTATTAATAATTTAAAATTTAATATTGTTTCATTTATTTCTATCTTCTTAATGAATAATATAGGATTCGTATATAACGGATTCGAGATTCGAGGGATTCGAAAACCTTTTAAGATTTGGATTCGGATTCGAGAAAATTTAGGATTCGTTCTTTCGTTTTGTTTAGTTCAAGAATATAGTGAGTATTGTATTTTTCAGTTTAGCGTTATTAATCTGCCTGTGGTTAATTCAGTTTTGTAGTCGTTTCCTCGCACACGAGCCAAACTATGAAAGTGACACCCTTTGTTCTAGCTAGAGTATGAATTATTCTTAAAGTTTTCGATAAGATTTCGTTTAAGTATATTATATATTTATCAGTGGTCCCCAACATTTAGGATGTTGCGGACCACTGAGGCAAAAATTGGATTAGTCGAGGACCACATCCAACACCACTCACTTCTTCGCACACACAAAATCACAATTAAATTTGTAATAATTAAAAAAAATTATTAGGTCGCAGCACACACAAACGTGAACTAGAAAAAAATCTTTACTCATTTTCAGGAAAAGGAAAAACAATCAGGAACCCTGGTTATCTGAATTGGCCTCTTGTTAAGTCGGTGGGGTCATGTCTCTGAATTTGAATTTGAATTTGAAAAATTACTCTGCAAGCAGCCATAAAGACCTATGGCAGAGGGACGAGAGTCCAAGTGCAGCATAGAAAATGCATTGTCAAAACCAGAAAATATAAAACCCCATTGATATAAACCCAACAATTTCAATATTTTTTTAATGCTGCAAATATATGCATTGTCAAAACAAAACAAAATTATGACTCCCATAAAATGTTTTTCCTGCACAAAATCAACCGGCAAGCGAGTTCCATTGTCGAATCGCCCTAGGGACATATGACCAGTAATAAGAATCTCTTCATGCAAAAATCTCTCCAACCTTGTTAGAGTGGTCACGCCTACCCAAATATAATACCCTGCAAAGTTTACTTGAAGTAGGTTTAGGGCAAGAGCCTTCTAGCATTTGATTAAAGATATTAAGACTAATATCTGAAATCTTGCAAGTAAACTATCCCAACCAAGCTCTGAAAGCATTTTAGTTACACTGTCAGCATATCCATATTCACCACAAACAAACCTAGCAGCCCTGCATTGGACTATTTCTATGGAGTGAGCTAAGTCTGCAGTGTGGGGATTCCACATGGAGCTGCAGTATTCCAGATGGGGATGTACTAATGATTGATATGCTATACATTTTACCTCCCTGGCCCACCTTCTTAGAACGCATTGACTAAACCTTAGCATCTGCATAGACTTGGAAATAATCTGTTCTACATGCAGCTTCCAAGAAAGTTTAGCTGTAATCCTTACCCCCAAATATTTATAAGAATCTACATTATTAAGTGGAATGGCCCCTATTATATATGGAAATATTATTGGATTCCTTCCCTTAGCTACCCTCATTACACAACATTTTTCCTTATTAAGTTGAAGTTGCTATTTAGAACACCATGCCTCTATTGATTTCAAGTCACTATCAATAATATGGCAATCATTGACAGAGGTAACCTCACGATAAATTATTGTATCATCTGCAAGAAGCTGGCAATTGCTGCTAACTTGACTGCTGAGGTCATTGATATATAAAAGAAACAAGCGGACCCATCACACTACCCTGAGGAACCCCTGCTGTAACCCCTATCCAGTCAGATTCAGACCCACCTGCAACAACCCTTTGTTTCCTATCACTCAAAAAAGAATGCACCCATTTATACACCTGTTCACCCAATCCATACCCACTAATTTTTGTCATTAGTTTTGAGTGAGAAACTGTGTCAATGCCTTGCAGAGATCAAGAAAAACCAAAACTATCTGACTACCTTTGTCTAAAATTTTCTGAAGGTCATCAACTAAAAGAATAAGCTGGGTTTCACATGAATGCCCCCTAAGAAACACATGCTGGTTATCACACAAAAGATTGTTTTCTATAAGAAAATTCATTGAGGAGGAATATATAATTTGTTCAAGGACCTTGCAAACTATCGAAGTTAAAGACACGACGGGTCTGTGATTAGTTACATGAGACTTGTCTCCTGATTTAAAAATTGGACTAACGTTAGCTAATTTCCACATATCTGGTACAATACCTACATCTAAACTCTGTTGAAAAATTAACTGAAAGTATGGTCCCAACTCTTGTGCAAGATTTTTTAAAATGATAGCATACATCCCATCTGGACCACAGGTTTTATTTGAGTCTAATTTTAGAAGTTGCTTGACTATCCCATCTGCAGTTATTATAATTTGATCCATACAAAGAGATGTTGAAAGAAAACCCTCATGTGGTATGCCATCATCAACTGTGAAGACCTTCTTGTATTGTTCATTTAATAAGGTAGCTTTCCCTACTGGATCTGAAACAAGCTTCCCATTTGTGTCAACCAGAGAAGGAACTACTATGAAATATCTCATTCAGTGGTTGGTCCGGTGGCTAAGCAACGCCACTGTAGTAACTGTTCGCTATTTAATGTAATTTAAATGATTGTATGCATTAAACACGTAACTTGACAACCTGCATTCGTGTCGCATGTCTTCGTTCAGTTTCTTCTCTACAATTGCGTTCACAACAAATACCAAAGGGAACGCCCCCGGCACCATTCGGAATCAAGCCTAATTCACTGACACTCTCAGTGTAAGCGCGGTATCCGCTCCAAATTAAGAAAGATCTACACTTCAGTCTCATAACAGGTGCTCTACATTCTTACATGAGCCTATTATTTATTTAATAATTATTACATCTTTGCTATTTTTTTCACACAAAATATTTTCGACTTCTGATCGTGATCACTAATTGAATCTTATATCTGCAAAACTTTGGGCAATGGAAAAAACTAAGAATTTAATTTCTGTATTCATAAAATTTGTCAAAATTTGAATTTGGCGCCGCCATCTGGTTATTTTCTAAAAGAATGGACAAATAAAAGTGACATGTGTTTTTTTGTATATAATTTGCTGCTCTTTCTGTGAAACTTATGTTATTCAAAATTAAAATGTTTTTGTTTATACATATATATCTATAAATATAGATATATAGAAATATAGATGCAAATATCGGCAAAAACCACAAATTAAAAAAAAAAATAAAAGAAGACTTAAAAATAAGAAATTCTTTTAAGTCTTCGTTTATTTTTTTAATTTTTGGTTTTTGCCAATATTCGCATCAAAGCTTTTTATATATACACATGCATGTAAAAAAGAACATTTTGATTCTTACTAAATAAAAGCTAAGAAGTCTTATGGGGAAAAAATGTTATTAAGAGGCTACATCCCAAAATTACTTCAAAAAATCTCCACAAAGAGCGGTAACATACTAACATAGTGTTTATATTGAGCCCGATGATAATTTTTAAAATACACACAGTCGCGGCAATATGTTTATTTTTCATATTTAAAGTTGTCCAATTTTGATGGTTTAAAGTACAATGTGCACTTTAAATATATGCTGCTCGAGTGATAGAATGACAAAAAATTGGTAAGTTCGGTTATATTTTTAAAAACTATTTCAAGACAATATTTCAGAACAATAAAATAAACTGGCAAACTGGCAAAAATCATGCCTTTTTTTTGCCAGTTCTGCAGATCTGTTTCGCACTTCCATCAAAACAGAGTAACCAAGGGTCCTCATTAGAGAATGAACTCTTAAAATACGACATTTTTTTATCTTACAATGTCGTTGCTTATGAACAGTCATTTTATGGTTTTCATTTTGTGTTGTATACCAGCCAGTGACGGTCATAAAGATGACAATATTTGATTTTGTGGCTGCTACAAGGTTGTGAGCTTAATATGATGCATATATGGCAATATTTGCTTTTATGACTGTTACAAGGTTATGAGCTTGAATAGCTTGATATGACAATTTATTGTCGAATATGTGGCAGTCTTGTGACCTTCCTGTAAAGTCTCCAAGGTCTGCCCTATAAATTCGACAAAGGTTATAGTCTGTTTTTTATGCAGGAGTTAATGGTTTGTTTGTGCACTGTAGTGCATCTTTGAAATGTTTGAACACTTTAGAAAATTAGCATACCACGTAGACGCTCCAGTGATTGCAACTGCCTAGAATTTCCTCGAGTACATTGGTTGTTTTCAATTGGCAGTCACGTGAAACATACATACTATAAAGCCTCGTTTTCACGAAGATAGTTTTCACGAAGATAGTTTTCACGATAGTTGCTTTCATGACAACAACTATCGCGAGATTTATTATCGTGCAGACCACATGATAGTCACTTTCGCGATTGGACTGTCGCACTATCTCGTTTAACTAGATAGTTGATAGTACTATTGCGAAAGCCATAGAAACTATCATGATTACTAACACTGTGCATACAAAACTGTCACTATAGTAATAGTAATTGAGTGACTACTTGTAGGGAAATATATTCACTTTGTAGGGAAATTTGGCTTCTGGAGAGAGATTCAACACTGTTGTTGACTCAAACACATTTCTTAAAAACTGCTAGTGTGTTTTGTACTGTCAAACATCACTGTTGTTACTGAACTATCACGTTACTTCAAGATGTGTAAGCCTCGTTTTCACGGTGGCGATAGTTATTTCGTGAGAGTAGCTGTGATGAAAGTTGCGATAGTTCACTCTCACGATAGCAGCTGTGTACAAGTCTTGAAGGAGCGTGGTAGTTCTGTCATGAGAGTGGTGTTTAACAACACAAACACACCAGCAGTATTTAAGTAATGCGGTTTGAGTCAATAACAGTGTTGCCTTTCTCCCTCAAGAAGCCAAATTTCCCTACAAAGTGAATATTTCCCTACAAGTTGTTACTCAACAACTATTGCTATTGTGACAGTTTTGTATGCACGGTGATAGTAATCATGATAGTTAGTATCACTGTAGCAATTGTACTATCAACCATCTAGTCAAAATAGATAGTGTGATAGTTCTATCGCAAAACAGTGCGATAGTGACTATCATGTGTGGTCTTCACGATGTTAGTTCTTGCAAAAGTTGCTGTCATGACAGCAACTATCGTGAAAACTTATCATCGTGAAAACGAGGCTTTAGGAATAATACAAAAGAGGATTGGGTATCAGTGCAGAAGTCTCTCTCTCCAGTTTAGTGATGTGCTTCGATACTTTTCTAAGAATGCCTTTGACACTGTTCTTGTACAAACATAACTCAATATAAAGTCATTACAAATCTGCACAACTTGCAGAACACCCAAAAAAAAAACAAATATCAATACTTCAAAGTGAGTGATAGAGTAGGCCTATATGTAACTATGCATAATATACTATATGTAACTATGCATAATATACTATATGTAAAGCAAAAAAATAACATTTCGTTATTTGATAAATGGGTCCATACATGAGAATGCGATTTATTTTAAAAGAGCTCTGAACTTTTTCTGCCAATCAAAATGAAATCCTCAGAAATGTCAAAACTCTGCTACAAATGCTGCGTTTTTCTTAGCTGCTTGCTTGCTTTTTTTTCTTTTCTTTCTTCTTTTAGCTCATGATGATGATGTTAGAAATATAAAGCGCTTCTACAACGCCTCTATTATTGATGTTTTCTATCCTATGACAACGAGTTGGGTTTGGTTGCCCAATTATCACTGCCAGTTGGTAGAACGCAGTGTTATAAGCTGTATCATCGAGTGAAAACAGCACAAAGTTTTCTTGATACTTTATGGTTTTTTGTTGTTGGAACCTTTGAATGTGGGAATATGAGATGGTAGGACAGAGAAATAGATCAAAGTGAGTCTTCAAATTTACTTTTTTCTTTATAAAAATATATTTATTGTAAAAGAGCTCTAAAATTTTCGGAATCTTTTTTTTTTTTCTTCTTCTTGTCGGTGTGACATAATTTTTCTGCCTGGCAGAACTTAAATGTGTGTTGAGTTCTGAAATTTGGGCCAAAATTACGCTGCACCTTGTAGCATTAAATCTTCTAAAAAAGTTTTTTTTTGTTTTCAATTTTAACCAGGGATGGCAATTTGAGAAAAAAATATGAATTCCGATTCCAATTTTTTTTAAAAATTTTGTAATACCAATTTTAATTCTAATTATTTTTCGATTCTAATGAATCGGAATTGGTATTCGAAAAAAATTGGGAAAAAAAATACGGATTAAATTCCGATTCTAATCCCGAACCCTACTGGCTAGAGCTTAGAGATACATGTAGTGCCACGTGTGTGTAGCTAGCTATATTATAAGCATATAATAAATGATATATAATACTTATAATTATAGGAGAGAAATTATAATTTAATGAAAAAAAAAATAACAATTTCGATTTCAATACCATAAAAGTGATTATTATCTATTTTGATTCCAATTCCAATATTTTATTTGTTTGAATTTTTGTAATACCAATTCTAATTCTAATTATTTTCCCCCAGTTTTTTTCAAATACCAATTCTGATTCAAATACCAAAAAAAAAATACGGATTAAATTCCGATTCTAAAATCCCCCACCATCCCTACTAGAAATAGTGCCACATACTGTACGTATCTATATTATTAACACATATGAATGATATAATACTTATAATTATAGGAGAAGGATTACAATTTATTCCGATTTCAATATTTATTTTTATTTTTTGGTGATACCGATTCTAATTCTAATCTTTTATTTTCAATTTTTTCGAATACCAATTCGGATTCTAATACAAAAAAAAAATACGGATTAAATTCCGATTCTAATTCCGATTCCGATTCTAATCTCCATCATCTAAAATCAGGTTTTAACAACTTGTTTGTGTCTGTTACAGTTGTAACAAAGAACGTCAAAAGAGTGTACGCTTGTATGTGTATTGAATATTTTGTTCAAACAAGCTAATCATTTCTTAAATTACCAATTAGAGCAACCTAAATTTATCAAATTTTTGGGGTGGTGAATTTTTCTTGATTGAGAATTAGGTTGCCCACCCAGGGCCGTGACCGGCGGGGGGCGTCTGCATAAAATTGGTCTTGTTTTTTTTTTTAGTTATTTTATTATTTTCGAAATGTGAATTTCTTCCTTTATTTTAAGATAAACGATTCTTCTTAACATGTGGCCTATAAGCACGCAAAAATAATTTTAAGTAAGAATTTTTAATCATATTTTGTGGGGGAGGGGTTGGAGCGTTTTTTAGTGCGGGTCATGTATAATTACTAATTAAGGAATATGTACCAACTTTAAAAGTGCTTTTATTATTAATGTTTATGCATAATGTGCGTGATAAACTGACACATCTATTTCTAGGTATATATTTTTTACAATTTTCACGAATTCGCAAAAACGGTTGGAGAAGAGAGTTGATAAGCACAAATATATCAGGAAAATTAAAATGAGTGAGGCAAAGTCAGGGAAAATTGTCATTTTTCTTTCTCAAAAAAGTCAGGGGAAAATAGTTATTTTTGTCCTAAAAAAAAAAGCTAAGGAAAGGTTAAGGGGAATTTTTATTTTTCATAATTTTAATATTTTTAACTACTTTAATTTATTATAATTTATTTTGCAAAGAATAAGTTATATAATTATATAACTTATTCTTTGCAAAATAAATTATAATAAATTAAAGTAGTTAACAAATTAACAAATTGTTTTCAAAGTATAATTTAACTTGTGGGGTAACCTGTCATAAATGATGGGAGCAAAATTCACAGGCAGTTGTGCGCATGCGCGTCGTTTTTTCCTTTTTTACTCCTTTCATTTCAATTTCAGTCACCCCTCCCACTTTTCCCCCTCCACGTTTTTCTCTCTTCACCCCCTTCAACACCTTCCAACCTTTTCCCCTTTCTAATTTAATATCATGTGGTTCTTGGATGGGAAGGGTGCAACATATAGTTGACCTTGAGAAAAGCTGTTCATTTCTTCATTTATTTAAATTTATATAAATTCCGTTTATATAAATTTTGTTACACACACACAAAAATCTGGGATATTATATATATAACTAGTGGGGTAACCCGTCATAAATGACGGGAGCAAAATTCACCGGCAATTGTGTGCATGCGCGTCGTTTTTCCTTTTTTTTACTCCTTTCATTTCAATTTCAGTCACCCTTTCCCACTTTTTTCTCTCTCTCTCTCCCCCTTCTACACTTTCCAACCTTTTCCCCTCACCCCTTCCCACTTTTCTCTCTCTCCCCTTCTACACTTTCCAACCTTTTCCCCTCACCCCCTCCCACTTTTCTCTCTTTCTCCCCCTTCTCCTTGATAAAAAACGGTTCATTTATTCAAATTTATATAAATACCGACGTGCTTCAATGGTTTTTGCTACTCCACACACACACCTGGGATATTAATTGTTCAAGTTGTCAATAGTTAGTGATCATTGTCTTATTTGTTTCTTGCCTTCAAAGACATCAGATGAGAAGAGACTACCGGTATGGTAGTCTCTTCTCATCTGCTATCCTTTTTTCACTAGTTACTGTACAATGTACATGTGTTCATTGTATTGGAAGCTTGTAAACATATGAAAGTCTTAAAAGATAAGTAAACAAAGTTCAACCAAAAGTGGTTAGATTCTTCTGAGAATCTACAATTTTCAGCATGGTTAGCTGAAGTAAACAAGTTTACAACAAGAAAAATGCATATATTATAATGTAATATCTTAGTAATTTGCATAAAGTTGCATGTTTTGCAAAAAAAAAAATCTTGGCCTTTGGTAAAGAAGTTTAAAAATATAAGTACTAAATTAGTGTATGTGTTGGGTATGTTGAAGTTGAAATTGGTCCAATTGGTCAGGGAAATGAGACAAGAATGGTTGGGGAAAGTTGAAGAAATGTATTGTTTCATTTTGGTATTATCCATGCACTGTGGTTCAGTAATTAAACCTGGTAAACCAGGTAAAGCATACTTTAGCTTTACAGCAGTGGTTACTGTTGCCAATGACACTATAAAACGGTGACCTCTGTTATTCAATTCAATCAAGTACACTTGCAGTCAGCTCGAGAGCCATGTGGCAGGGGGGAACAAATGTTTGTTACTGAGACGAGGCATAGACATCATGGTCAAATTGAACTCGTCCTAAAAGAGAACTATGTGCTGGAAGAGTATTCCGTAGTCTAAACTACATTTGGAAAGAAAGACCACAAATATGCATCAGTTCTAGCACTGGTTATATCAGATCCAGTAAACGGGTTCCGAACAGTTGACATCTCTAGAGGCATTTTACACATAATTTTGATAATCTTCTATCAATGAGTATAAAGGGAATTCTTATTTTTAGTGAGTGATGACTCATGAAAAATGATAATGTAAATCTGAGATGGAACAAATGTTGAGGTCTTTTTAAAAGAAATGTCTTGAGTGAGCTTTTTTTTTAAAAAAAAATTGTCATTGCAAGCCCTATTATATAAAACTAGTAGGGTAACCAGTCATAAATGACGGGAGCAAAATTCACAGGCAATTGTGCGCATGCGCGTCGTTTTTTCCTTTTTTTACTCCTTTCATTTCAATTTCAGTCAACCTCTCCCACTTTTCTCTCGCTCTCCCCCTTCTACACTTTCAAACCTTTTCCCCTCACCCCTCCCACTTTTTTCTCTTTCCCTTCTACACTTTCCAACCTTTTCCCCTCACCCCTCCCACTTTTCTCTCTCCTTCTCCCCCTTCTACACTTTCCAAACGAAGAGTACAACATATAGTTGACCTTGAAAAAAAAACCGGTTCATTTATTCAAATTTATATAAATTCCGACGTGCTTCAATGTTTTTTGTTACTCCACACACACACACACACACAGACCTGGGATATTATATACTGTATATAATTGTGTGGAAACAAAATTAGATGTTACGCTTTAAGTCTTGTATCCACTTGTTGCGGTTTAGCGTATCGTATCACCATTACGTATCCGATATGAGCGGGAAAAAAACTGACAAATGACCGATCGGGTTCGTTGCGTTTCTTTGTATCATATTTTGATACAGAACGATGCTACGATAGCTGTATCCATTGAAACGCATCGGGGATACCATAAGCAGAAATGCAACAAGTGGGGATACCCGCCTTTAACACAAAATTTTTTGTTGCTTTGCAACACTTTGTGGTGTCACGAAGTCGTGGACGCGACTTGCTTCACCTGGACAACCGTTGAAAACCATGGCGAGCTTTTGAGTGCTGACCACTGGCATGGCCTTGGTCATCAGATTCATCATTGACAAAAAGAAGTCGGTGTGTTGGCCACTTATGTCAGGATTCATTTGCGATTCAACGACTCTATTACAGCTAGCACGAAAAAAACGATGGCTGTCGCTCTTGTAAACTCCATCTGTGTAATCAATGCTCTGCTAAAAACGACCACTTTATGTGGTAACACAAAGTTGATATATGGGTGAAGCCAGTCTTAGTTATTATTCAAGCAATATCAAGAACTCTGATAATATAATTTATGAAATATGATTAATATTGTACAAAATGTTAACTAACTTACCCCATATTATATGTGCGGTAAGATTGTGAGCATATTGCATGGGTGGACATGGTGAATTGGTAGATTCTACATTTTATTGCAAATCAATATCGATATCGTACCACAAATTGGCACAATGTCCACATTGAACATATTCTTGTTGTTTTAGTGATTCTTTAAATAAGACGTGCCCACTGGCTACAAAGTTCTAGGTCGGTAAAATCCAGCATCAGCACTTTCGTCTCCCTTCTAATATACTACACATATATTTATTTTAGTGGGGAGCGAAGCGACCCAAAATTTTAGCAATATTTTTTTCCAATATAGCACCATACATGTAAAACACGTTAAATGTTGGGAAATGTAAATTTACATTTCACTGTTACGAGTTACGTTTGAGAAGTTCCCGAAGGTTTTGCAATTTCTATATGCTTAGGCGGCTTAAAAGGCTTTGAGAGGTTCCCAATGGCCTTCCAGTTTTGACTGGTTTTTGGATGCCTTGCAGTTTCAATAACCATCCCGACGTCTTCACAATTGTGCTAGGCTCCTGTTGGCTTGTTTATCCTGTAACTTTTTTTAATTTTCAAGTAATAAAGTATAATTAGAATTTTTATATTTTAATGTGCTGTTAGCAACTAGCTTAAATTACAAAAATATAGGTGGTTATAGTTTTTGAAATATGTATCTCTAAACACATATTACGTTCACCACTCGACAAGTGTAGAAAAGTAAATGTTTGACGCACTGGCGCCTGAAAGGACCGGCGCAGGTGGCATTGACACCCGGACCAGTACGTTCCTACCCATTTTTACAAGCTTTTATTTAGCTTAGCTTAGCTTGGCATGGCCAATGGCTATTCTAGGTTTGTGTGAACTTTCATTTCTCCTATTTGAACCAACTTCCCCCATAATAAAGAGAGATAGAGGGGGCTTGACGCTAATTTTTGGTCTCTATGAGTCAATACAATTACGGTGGTTACCGCATTCAAAGAACCCAAGCAGGAGGCTGTAACCATGACTTTCTTTGCGGCCAGTATAGCGTCAGTATGCGTCTGCTAATGCTGACGAAAATGAATATTAGCTTTTATACAGATATTCACATTACATAAGCATAAAATTGAGTTCCATTGCGCGTTCAGCATGCTGTCTATTTGTGCGCGGGGCTTACAATTTTACAACCTTCTTGATAAAACGTTTTGTCTAACGTGTAACCGTTGAAACAGTAATTAATCTGTTAGTTTTTTCAAGCTTTCTATAATATACGCAGATGTAGAATTCTCACAGTTGCTTTTCAGATACTTTTTTTTCTTAAATCAAACCATATCATCATCATCATCATAGGAAAGTGAAGAAAGCTGAAATATTAGCTGAGGTAATATTCGCGCATTCTACATTTGTTAAGAATCATATATCATGAATCATGATGTTCGCTTAGTATGACAGTATAAGCTTTTAAGTCAAGCGGGAAGTGCTTTAATGGTTTACTGAACACTGAAACCGATTGTGTTAGCATTGCTTGGTTCATTTCTCAGTGTGCACACTTGAGCCTTGTTAGTTTTAAAAAAGGCTAGTAGTTTATACACACTAGGATTCTTTGTTGCGATACAGTGTTACGGGTCTGAATCGCGTCAGTTGCGATTCAGACCCGCAACAATGTTCAAATGTTTCGAGGGATGAATCGCGTCAGCTCAGATTCAGTGTTTCTTGACTCCCATCGGAATAGAAAAACTTGAAATTTTGTTGCAAAACATTTCATAGTGCGGTCGTTTTTTTGAAACACGAACAAAAACTCAATGAGCTCAGTTTGCAGTTAACTAGAGATGAGACCAGTCCTAAATTTTCTCGAATCCGAATCCTAAAAGGTTCTCGAATCGTTCGTATAAGAATCCTATATTATTTTTTTAAGAAGATACAAATAAATGAAATAATATTAAATATTAAATTATTAATAATTGAAAACGCTGTGTGGCACTCAAGGGTCTCCACAAGGTGATGATATTGGTGATCCGGTTACCACCGAAATAGCAACAAGCGCCGTCAATGGAGTTAAAACTAATTTTACCAAAGTTTTTAACAGTTTTTTTCTTTATTTTAGGATTCGAAAGATTCAAAAGACGACAAAAGCGCCAAAGATTCGAGTTTTCGAATCTCGAATATTTTTCAAGGTTCGCTGGGATTCGAGGATTCGAATGGCCCATCTCTGTTTTTAACTATTAAATACTAGATTTTTAAAGATGTGGACCACTGAAAATACTGTTAAACTAATTGAGGGACCTCTTCTGTGTAATTGCGGTTGTGGGAAGTAGTTATGTCTTCTGACTACACATAAAAGAAAATGAAATTTCGAAAAACGGGACACCTTCCAGTTTTAGGGTGTCCAAAAGGCTTAAACCAAATGTGTTCCCGACTAAAGGTGGGTTCACACGGAATCGTGAATTGGGCGAGAACACCCCCAGTAATTCGCATGTCACACTACTTGCTTATTCAAAGCCAGAGTACACAACCATTTTCAGTTCACACGGATTTCTCCAATGACCATCTATTGCCGTCGCCAAACTTTGTCTCGCGAGTAGTTTTTCAAATAGCAGAACGAGAAGCTGCGAAAGTCGTTTGTGAACTATTGATTACCGAATTAATGCCGAATTAATTCACGACTAAAGCGGTCGTTGTCACTCCTGCAGGTTGGAGTGAGCACGACCCCCACCCTCTTTTTAAGATCTTGTACAACCGCCCACTTCCATGACCACTTGTTCACATGAGGTACTGCTAGCATACATACCGGTAGTGCTCTCGCCCAGTTCACGACTCAATGTGAACCCGACTTTAGAAGAGCTTTCGTGCCCACGACCGTTGCTGCTTTCTTCGCCTCTCTCGATGAATTACCGTGTAGGCACATATATTGCAATGGCCGCTTCCGCAGGTCGAGAGAAACCGAGTATAGGTGAGGACACGGAACAATGTTGTGGGTCTCGATCGCATCAGTTGGGATTCTGTCTCGCAACATTGTATCAGAGCAGCCCCAAACATTGTATCGCAACAAAGACTTTTTTTAAGACAGTATCACTTACAAAATTGATGGACCCGTGTTGCATCATAACTAAGTGTTCAACATCAGTTTCTAACAGATTTAGCTATCGAATGCTGCTGTTTATAATAATTATTACACTCGTTTTACTAATTTTATGACAGGAAGAGCTGAAGTCCATTTCAAACAAACAGCCTGAAGTTTTCAAAAACCTCCTGAACAACTTCTTAAGAAGGAATCATAGTTAATTATTTATTCCGCAATTTTTAGTGCAATATGAGCAATACAAAGATGCGTTCAGACTACTCGTATTCGGACTCGTGTCCTTATTGACGTGCCGGGCTCGGGTAAGTGCTTATATCAATTGAGCGTTGAGTGACTCGAGATGGCTTTGATTCGTGCAGATCTGATGAGCGACGACAAAGCTTTGATTACCAGTGGCAAGTTTTATTATCATCCACTCATTGTTGACAGATCCGCCACAAATGCAACGAGTCAACTAAACCGTGCTTGTCTCCGTCCATTGATTTGCAGGTCTTGACAAGCACCTCTTTGATGTATCGACACCAAGCGGAGCCAGACGAGCCCCTTTCTTGCGTTACTCGTGTTACTTGTAACACTTGCTCGTGAGTCCGTCAACATTACTCGGACTTGTCGACGAGCCGCGAGTAGTCTGAACGCACCCTATGGCTATGATTCTACTGAGACTCATAAGTCTGCAACAAAAGATCTTGACAAAAATTTGATATTCCAGGCTCAAAAATGTTGCAAAAACGATTAGAATGGTTTTGGACTCGTATTCCAATTTAAGCGCCACGCTCCAAGAACAGAAACTTATGTTTTTCTATATAAACAAATGTGAAGAAATTAAAAGAACGAGTCCCGTGCGCATGTTCGTTTGTTATGTTTGCAACATGATGTTGCAGTGGAAACACAAAAATCCTGATATACATTAAAAAATAAAATTTTCATGAAAGTATGTTTACAGACTCACGAGTCTCAGTGGAAACAATGACTTACATGTCAAAAGATGGTAACCGAGTTGTGATTGACCCTGTACAATTTTCACAGTTGTCAGTTCAATTTGAAAGTTTCTCAATATCGCATTATAAACCTAATAAAACAGATTTGGAAATGGAACTAAGGTTCCCTTTCGTGGCCACTACTTAATATAGCTATGCCAATCAATGGTAATCACTAATCAGTAATATCTACATGTACGGTTCAATGAGTTTTATCATTACATTATATTGATTTCAGTTATCCCTCCCTCCCCCCCCCCTTTTTCGTGTGTTACGCAACATTAATTATATTCCGTACTTTAGGGTGTTTGGAATGCATGTAAAACATTACGCTCAGTGAATTATATGTGTCCTGGCAGTTACGCTGATGTTGAAAGTGTTCGCATGAAAGCACAAAAGGAAGTGGATTCGATGGAGAAATGCGTTTGGCTAAGACAAAAAAAAAAGAAGTATAGCTTTAGTTTTGTAAGAAATTGGCAACAGTTGTAATTGCTAAATGTGATTGAGACACCAATAGTAGTTTTTATAACTAGGGTGACGGTGTATAACTGTGGCTCGGGAGCTGCGAATTGCTCCACTTGTTAATGACTGAAAACCTTTATCAGGCATATAGGCTTGCCAAGTGTGCCTCAGGCCTGGATTAACACTTTTGAGGGCTCTGTGCCAAGCCGAACCTGGTGGGGGGGCCCTTAGAAGTTAGTTCTCCAATGAATGATTATGAATCTTACATATACATCAACTTCAAACACTGCATCCTGGATATGTGTAGTATTTCCGTTTTGCCCAAAAGCAAAGGTTGCGTTAATTTATAAGCACGGACTGTCAGACTTCACGTAATTCCAGGCAATATCAGCGCTCCTAGCTGTGCATATCGGGTACAATAAATGAACAGAAAGTGATTCGATTAGAGAATTTCTAGTTTAGTTTGGGATAAATTTTACGAAAAAAAAAAAAAACATAAAAATACTCAAATATTGAATTTTAATATTATAACAAAATATATGACAAGTCAAAGTGATTTAAAGTGATTTACTTGTGGGGCGGGCAGGGGCCCCTGTGCTGCTGTGCATGGCACCGTTGGCACATGCCTTAATACGGGCCTAGTATGCCTTGGCACACTAATGTCTCAAAACCAAAACATCTTTAAGTTTGCAAGTGAAGTTTAGTTGTTCAGCTAAAAATAAGTTCAGTATTAGTAAGTACTAATAGTATTATTGCTAACAGTGCAGTATTAAGGACTACGCACTTTGACTGGGCAGGATGACCAAATTGAGGAGTGAAAAATTTGTAAAAAAAAAAATAGTGAAAAAAAAACTCCAGCACGTGCAGACAAACTGAAAAAAAAAACGCGCGCAAAACTTAGAATTTACACTGAGGTCTATGATATTTTTAAGATTGTTTAGCCTATTTTACCACGGGTAGAGCCCACGACCCACAAGCCTCTTCGAAATCCCTTTGCATCAGAGTCATGAATTTGTAACACGTGCCAACTCGTTGCACGTGCAGATATACACCCATTTCAATTTAGTTAAAGTATATATATATACTAGTGGGGTAACCCGTCATAAATCACGGGAGAAAAATTCACAGGCAAGTGTGCCCAGCATTTGAATTTTTTTTCCTCCGCCCTTTTATGACGTCAGACCAAGTAACAAGCCAATTAGAAATTGATGACGTTCATAAAAGGGCTGAGCAAAAGAAATTCTAATGCTGGGCACAATTGCCTGTGACAAACTGTAGTTTAATTTTGCTACTATTATTTCCTCCCCTTTTTTATTTGAAAGAGAAAATGAGCGTTTCATTTTCTCTGGTGTGCGCATGCGCGTCGTTTTTTTTTCTTTTTTTACTTCTTTCATTTCAATTTCAGTTTCCCCCTCCCACTTTTTTCCCCTCCACGGTTCTCTCTCTCCCCCTCTACACTTTCCAACTTTTTTCTCTCTTCAATTTAATATCATGGGGTTCTTGGATGGAGAGTGTGCAACATATAGTTGACCTTGAGAGAAAAAAAGCGGTTCATTTATTCATTTTAATTTATATAAATTCCGACGTGCTTCAAGGTTTTTGTCCTTGTTTGTACAGCATTAGATCACACACACACACACACAGACGGAGCTTAATATATATATATATATATATATATATATATATATATATATATATATATATATATATATATATATAAATTTTTGCATAACAAGTGTGTATTGTGGTAGCAAAAATATAACCATCTTTAGGTCTTGTTTCCACTGGGGTGAAAATTTCAACTGGTGAAAAATAAAACGCACGTGGCCCCCGCCCATTCACTATACTGGGCAAAAAGACCAGGTGTGTTCTTATTTTTCACCAGTTGAAATTTTCAAAAAGTTGAAATTTTCACCCCAATGGAAGCGAGGCCTAATGGTGAAATTTTTCAGTAAAGCTAACTTTGAGACGTTTTTCTGAGAAGTTTGTTAATTATTGTTTGCATGAAATAATAATTTAAAACATACAATATTGAGCAATTATAATTTGTGTTATTGCATTTTTTATAAATAGACCTGAGGGGAGGCTAAGCCCCCTCCCGTCAGACACCCCCTAACAAGCCTAAATTTTATACCAATATTTCACTAATCTTTTTTGTTGAAATATTCAGTACAAACTCCACAGAAATTAGCCAAAAATTGCCCCAATATTATTGTGGTTACTTTTTGATCGTATATCTCGTCACGTGCAACGATAGGGCACGTGTTAATTACATATCCATGAGAATCATGACCCTTCTGTAGAGGATTTTCGAAGAGGCTTGTGGGGCGCGAGCTCCACTCATGTTAAATTGGGCTAAAAAACTTTTTAAAATGCTTTAGATCTCAATGTAAATTCTAACTTTTGCACGGGTTTTTCGGTATGTCTTTCCGGCACGTGCTGATTTTTTGTTTACTATTTTTTTTTCTTCTAATTCCTTACCCCTAAATTGGGTCATCCCACTTAGTGAGGTGTGTGTTCCTTTATACTTCATTGCTACCGTATTATTATTATTATTATTATTATGCAATTAATTTAATTTAATTTGATGAAATGTGTGTTCCTTACGATTCAGTAAGTGGGTTCGCCTATATATAAAAAATTAACCGGGTCCACACCCAAATAAACTGTTTTAATGCTCGCTCACATCCCTGGTACAAAGATGCAATGCAACTTCCTTGTTTTCTATTTGTAATTTAACATTTGAATGGAAGGTGTGGTAGTAATATTTTTACACACTTTTTATTTAAATCTATCTGCCTCTTTTTTCTGTTTGTTTGTTTGTATCTTTCAAATCGTCGCCTGTTTTCGTTTTCTGCTATCGAAACTTTCTAGAGAGTTGAAAATTTTGCACTTCGCTTTCTTTTCTTTCAATGTGCATTTTTATGTACGGCCGGTGTACACGAGCTATAAACTTGCGACATATTTTGCACAAACTGATGTCAAAATCAATGTAAACACACTTCTGAAATCAACTTAGCCAGTTGACATAACTTGCTAGACCGTCTCTCAGGCTCTCAGCAATATGTGAATCACTTCCATGGAAACACTCATCTCCTCTCTGGACATCAAAACTTATTTCCAGACTGGTTGATATTTATGTCGACATACTCATATAGTCTCTAGTTGTTTTTGTTCCACATACTCCCCAATAAACGTTTTTCGTCTCTAGTTGTTTTAATAATTTTTTATAAATAATCAAAACTTATAAATTTATTATTATTAATAATAAATAATAATAAATAATAATAAATTTATAAACAACCAATAAATAATAATAAATTTATAAATAACCAGTAAATAAATAATAACTAGGGATGAGACTTTCGAATTCTCGAATCCCACGAATCTTGAAAAATATTCGAGATTCGAAAATTCGAATCTTCGCGCTTTTTTGACCTCCATTGCTCTTTAGAGCAATGGAGGTCAAAAAACAAGTGCGTACACACGCACTTGTGCGCGTGTGTACGTGTGCGTACACATGCGCACAAGTGTGTATGTGTGCGTACACATGCGCACAAGTGTGTACGTGTGCATACGCATGTGCACACGTGTGTAAATGCATATGCATGCACGCACGTGTGTTCATGTGCGTACTTATGTGCACACATGTGACAATGAAAAAAAGTTGGTTATTTGATACATGTATATGAAAGCATATATTAAAGCAATGGAGGTCTATAGGGTTCCTTGAATCCCTTGTTCGTCTTTCGAATCTTTCGAATCCTAACCTAAAAATTTAAAAAATAAACTTAAAAACTTTGGTAAAATTAGTTTTAACTCAATTGACTAACAAAAAAATACCCGCGATTGTTGCCATTTTGGTGATGGTACCTGGATCACGAATATCACCTTGTGGCGACTCTGAGTGCCACACTGTTTTCAATTTATTATTAATAATTTAATGTTTAATATTATTTCATTTATTTGTATCTCCTTAATAAATAATATACGATTTTTATGTGTAGAATTCGAGAGATTCGAGAACCTTTTAGGATTCGGATTCGAGAAAATTTAGGATTCGTCCCACCTCTAATAATAACAAATAATCTTGAAACAGAAAAATAAATGAACAAATGAATAACATTTTGAATACACATTTTACAGACAATGAAACAAACAAAATAGAATATGGGGGGGGGGGGAGGGTAGGAGTATGTTGAACAAGTCCCCAGTTTGCTTCATCATCCTATCCAATCCCGAACCCAATATTCTTCTTAAATTAAACCTGAAAAACAAACACACAAAAAAAGAATATTCAATCAATACAATAAGTTTGAGTGAAAAAAAGTTTAAATACAAAATTATAATTACATAAATTAAGACCAACTAATGAAGAATAACAAAAATCCTTAATTAAGCAGAAATCTTTCCATATAAATTTCATAGAGATTTATTTGCCTTGTGTATGCTGCCATAAAGTGTACTTAATCATTTTTTGAGAACTAGATCACTTACAACATACAGGTTTACTTCATTTCCAAAGAAAAACTTAATTATTTTCAAAATGAACACAACCCCTGTATCTCTGTCGACCATGATCGCGGTTCCTAACTATACCGTATTTCTAACAGTAAACTACAACTTGTATTATAATTATCATCATTCCTTGATGAGTTTGTAAGGATATCTTTTATAATGAATCTTAATTGTCTAACCAATAGTCTAATACCTTGTACACACATGAGTCAAATGAATTGAAATTAAATGTGTTTAGGTGAAATATACGGAATCCAGTTAAGGACATGAACCAAAAAGAAATTGACTTATTAATATTTTAAATTGAAATACTAAATATATTATTATTAAGTATTAACTGAATATTTTGAGATTATATTAACTAAATAAATTGAATTCGATATATTGTTTGTTTGCCCTTCACAGGGGGTTCTGTAGACTATATTTAATATTTAAATGCATTTAAATTATCAGGTGTGTACTAGGTATAAGTCACGCAGGAAAAAAGTTAGTTTAAAGTCGTTTAAAACGGCGGAAAAAAATTTGACACACCACTGTTTTTTTTTTGATAAATTTATAAACATAAAATGTAACAAAATTAAGAACCATCATCCATATTTGGTGTAGCTTTACGAGCGGCTGTCAACCTTACATCGAGCCTCCCTTTTACACCCGGGCTAGAGACCGGCAATAGCGGGATTCTATTTTGGTCTGCCCTGAGTATTTTACTTCCTCAGTACCCTCCATAACTAGCGAGCATTTCCCTATCCGCCACCTGGGGAAGGCACCCGATAGGGGACCAGCAACCCCACACAACCCCGGTTTTTTGTAATTTCTTCGTCATCTGTGGAGTTAACGTCAGTCAGAGCAGAGGCTTTTTTTAGGTTTATTTTAGCTGCTATCAGTGATAACAGCTAAAATACATAAACAAAATGTGCGGTCCATTTGGGTTTGGGGACTGGGACCTATAAACACTGTTATCACTAGTATTACTACGTTTTACGATTACAGACAAAGAGATTAAAGAAATTGTGCAAAAATCGCAAATAATAAAATTGGATAGTAATATGTAAAAAAAAATCCAGACCCGCGGGCCCTGCAGGCTGCACGGGCCCCGGGTTTTTATCCAGACTTCACCATCTCGTCGGCCCTGATCATCATGCATCTATTGATCATCATCATTTGACTGACCCCGCTCGGTGCGGGTATGTGGTACAGGGAAAGAAGAAGAAGGTTTATTTAAGAGCCTAGATCCACGTCCATCTTGTTGTTTTGAACAGACGACAACGAGACAAATGAGTGTTCTTATATGGTGTTACTAAAACTGCAAGAAATCGCCTCACAATCGCTTAATTAAAATACAGTAAAGCGCAAAATGCAATATAAAGTATTGTTCTTCACGTGCTTGATTTATATAATTTTTGAAAAGGTCCTTCTATTTTTAAACAAGGTTCAAAGTCGTTCGTTTTTTTAACCCCATGTTAAATCCCATTGGCCCCAAAACCGTCCCACAAACATTTGAAAAACTCTCGTTAAAAACGATTTAGAACAATAACAAAATAATTAGCACATACATTCATGTATTGGTTTCACGATCTTTCCTTTTTATAAATTTTGAAAAGGTCCTTCTATTTTTTAATAACATTTAAAATCGTACGTTTTTTAACTCCATGTTAAGTCCCATAGGACTAAAAATTGCGTCCAACAAAAGTTAAGAGAACTCTCATTAAAAATGATTTAGAGTGATCAGAAAAATTAGCACGTACTTACACGTGTATATTGCCTTCAGGATTATTCCTTTTTCTAAATTTGAAAAGGGCTTTCTATTTTTAAATAATATTTAAAATCTTACGTTTTTTTAACTCCATGTTAAGTCCCATAGGAGCAAAAAACCGTCACCCAAACATTTGAAGAACTCCCATTAAAAACGACTTAAAACAATCACACAAAAATTAGCACGTGCATTAATCTATTGGCTTCACCATGTTTTCTTTGTATAAGATTAGCACGCGAAATTATTTTTCTATTAATTATTATGTGACTTGAAACCGGGAGAAAAAACGTTAAAAAACCGTTTTTCAATCAACAACGATCGCAGCGCCTACATTCGGAGAAATTTTGAACTAAACGATGTATCTAGGCTCTTAACAAAAAAAGCACAAGTAACAAGTAGGGTGTACTTTTCCGTTAACCTTTAAAAGGTCAACGCCGTCCAGGGCTGATGATGTATATATGGCATCAACCATCGACAAGCCGGGACCTCGCGGAGGGCTCCTGAGGTTTTCTGGGGGAACTGTGGTAACTCACGAGGGCAGCCCGACCACATAAAAGGTATTTAATCCCCGAGAAATGAAAAACCGGGAGTATTTACGCCTCCTTTAATCACAGCTGCACATCTTCTTGGCATGGATTTATTTCATTTCTTCATTTGTGGCCATTGAGATGTTTTCCACTCTGCCTCGATCTATTCCTACCAATTAGGTCATCGGCGGTCGTTGGCGATAGCGGTGGTCGTTGGCGATAGCGGTGGTGAATTTGAATTCGGCCAATAGGAGCGCAGTATTAGAAGAATATATTCTGAAGAGAGGGTTTTATAGGCTTCAAAAATAAAGTACTGCATTCCTATTGGCAAATTCAAATTGACCACCGCTATCGCCATTGACTGGCTTAGGTCATCATTCACATGTCCATATTTTCTAATGTGCACTTGATCAATAGATCTAGACTGACGGTTCTGATTTCACGAGTTCATTCATGGACGGATAAATGATGGATCTCATCTACCATTTCAGATCACATTGTGAATTTGTACCTTTACGCTGAACAAAAAGTTAATTTTTATGCAATCTTTTAACAAAATCACTAAAAGAAGTAAGATTGGATTTTTTTTATGTAATTGTAAGAGTTTGATCTAACTTTTTGCAATTAAGTCAATGTAGTCCGAATATACGTTTTGGTTGTAACACTGTATTTTGGCCTCCCTGTGTTACCATAGCCTTGAGGTCCCGTATACCCCAAGTGCCTCATTACCCTCCAAGACCCTAAAGTATATAGTCACATCCTTGTTCCGGGTATTGACAGATGGATACTCATTGAGGATACGTTCTTAGGGCATGGGTGCACCTGTGTAGGTGCACACAGGCCCTAGGTATAAAGGATCGACCGTGTCTCGATTGATTCTGGGTCTATTCTTTGATATCGAAACTATGAAATAACTCATTAAATGGGCCGGTGGCTAAGCAACGCCCACAGTAACAACTCTTTTCTATTTATTATAATATTCAATGATTGTGTACATTAAATACGTAACTCGACAATCTGCATTCGTCTCGCCTGTCTTCATTTATTCTCTTCCAACCAACTGCATCCAAAGGAAATACCAAAGGAAACTACCCCGGCACCATTAGGAATCAAGTCTAAATCATACATACTCTTGGCATCAGGCGGTATCCGCCCCAAACTAAGAGTATCCAGACTTGAGTCCTGTAACAGGTGCTCTACACTGTTATGTGGTCATAAATCTGCATTTCAGGTATAAAAAAAATTCACATTACCATAAGGTGGTTGAAACCAACCAGATCACTGATTTGTCTTTCAAAATTAACCCTGGATTAAAATAATGGCATTGCAAATGTTATTACAACATTATATCAGTGTCGTGCACACAAAAAGCTTTAAAACCAATCTTTTTGCACAATTGTTTGCTCAACCACAATAAATGAACGTCGTTTTGGATGGTCTAGTGCATAAATAAAGCACTCTTCACATTGTGACACTTAACAAGAAAACCCACGTTTTTTTTCTCTTTCTTTTCTAACAACAAAAAAACGGTTGCTCCTATTGTAAGAATGGTCTTTTGTCGTCTTTATGATTACTTTGTAATATACTGACGCTAATGGGAGTGTGCAGTGCACGATGGTCAATATGGCTTGGAAATGTGGAGATTTTAAGATAATTAATGTACGAGTAATCGAGTATGTCTGAGCGGCGTTTTGTCCCACGCCCGCTGTTCACAAATTAGATCTCAATGAAGTTCAGTGTAGTAGTTTATATAGAAGTTGGATGTTGGTTGTGGAAAGTCATTGTTTGAGAACAAATTTTACGTACAGGGTGTGTCGATCATTAGATTTATTCCAACTTTTGTGTTCGAACACAACCACATGTCATCTTGACGTTTGGAATATAAAGGCAATTTGCACGTCATTTTACGTCAAATTCCGAAAGGGTGTTCACAGACGAGTAATTGACGTGTGGCCGAAATCGACTATTCGGCAGTTCATTCACTGTAGTCCATCTCGACCACTAGAATGTTACTCGTCGGTGAACGCCCTGAATACAACATTAGTCACACTGTACGTTCCGTTAATCATCTATTTATCCAACAGTGTGATGTCACATGCTGGATTAATCGATAAATAAAGGAATGCGCTGTAAAGGGGGGCATGGATCAAACTTCTTGTTATATGGTGCATACACACTAGGCCAACGAGCGGCATCCATCGAATTCATCGGCCTTCGTCGGTCTAGTGCAAGCATGTCAAACTAGCGGCTCACAACGATATATCTAAACGTACAACCATTTAAACAGCTTGTATACAAAAGTTTTAATAAAAATTTCGTGGCTTATTTTTTTTAAATTTCTAATTATACTGTTATTACATTTCTAAAGTAACAATCTTATTTCAAGACATCTAGTACAAATGTAAACCGTATCGGTATGACAGCACTGGTTTCAAGCAAATTCTATGCTATATGTAGGCCTACCCTCTATTTAGATTTGGCAATTTACATTGACATTTAGTGCATCAGCGCAGGGCCATGCAATGCAATAAGGAGATAGCAATTCGAATTCTTTATGAAAGGAAATAAGTCTCCTTGTTGATCCAAGATTACTGACATTCACCTTGGGTCAGTTTTGAAAGTAATCACTGCGAACAAGATTTCCCCCTAAGTAGGAAAGATTGTAGCAGAGAAGAGATGCCAAGTGTCACAGGAAGAAAACATTCATTTTACTTTACCGTTGTCCTTGTTCTTTTTTATAATTCTGTACTTTTCGAAATAAACCTACGTTTCTATAAAAATTGAAAGTTTTTTTTTTGCGGCCCACATCAACTTACCTTGTTTATTTGGCCCGTGTTAGCCTTTGAGTTTGACATGCTTGGTCTAGTGTGCACAACGTGTGCATAGTAACGAACGACATCCAATGCATTCGTTGGCCTTGGCTAAGGTTAGGTCACCAGTTGGTGGTACATTAAAGGATGTTCGTTGGAAGGCCTTCCTTAGTGTGTACGGACGGTGTCCATTGGCACCAAGCGGTTCGGTGAATGTGGAAAGGCATTAATCTCCGAACGCCAAGCATTAGCGACCAACATTCGACCGAATATGCGTTGGCTGTCGTTTGTTGGTCTAGTGCAGTGGTCCCCAACCCCCGAGCTGCGGACCGGTATTGGTCCGTGGATCAAATGGTACCGGGCCGCGGCGATAAAAAGTTTGGGGAGCACTGGTCTAGTGTACGCACCTAGCTACAACAAAGATAAAATTGTGATTCGTTTTTTAGCCTTTGCCATTTTATTGTTTTGAAATAAATTCAGTGTAACGATACCCCCCCCCCCAATGAGATAATATGTTTTTAGAACATGTACCAGCTAGAATATGTCATTTAAATTGATGAATTACTTTCAAGGCGGATCTGAGTCCGTTTACTCTACACATTTACTATATAAGTGTATAAGTATGAGAAAATATTGATTTAAAGAACTCAGCAAAAATGAAATTCATTTATTATTCAATTCCTAATCTCCTTCTACAATTTTACTTCCCCCCCCCAGGAGAAAAACTTCACACTTGGTTAAAAAAAAGTGAAAATCGAAAAAAAAGTTTTCAAAATTATTTAATAGTTATTTTATCCTATTTTCAAAACTGTCAAAAGTTTATTAATTTTGACATTAAAACAGGTGATTAAGTTTATGAACAAAAAGTTAAGGGGTCTCAGACTGTTTTTGAACTAAAACGTCAATGTGGCTTTTTTTTTTTTAAATACTCCTCTCATTGATTTCTTCCTATTTCGTTTTTTTAACAAATGTGAAAAATGACGTGGGTTTAGCTAATCGATCTTTTCGTGTATTTCTTTCCCCCCTCCCCCCCCCCCCCCTTCCCCCTCTTGAGAATGAAATGAACAGAAAATTCTCTATGCCTCAAAAAATGAAACGAACTTCTGTTTCGATTAAATGTGTTTTAACACCATGAAGATAGAAAACAAAGACACACCTTCCTTTGTCTGATGTGTTATTAACTTTCATTGCATGTTTGTTTTGTATATAACTTGTCATCTGTAAAATTATGGATAAACAATGGGGATTTGTACTCTTGTTAGGAATAAAGAAGTGCTAATTTGAACAGGAACTGTTAAAAAAAAAAACTGATGAAGCTGTCAACTGCATATAAGCACTAAACTGAAAAAAAAAATAGCTAATACCTACATATACTATTAATGGGCTCCAAAATTGCCTTCTCTTTTTTGAACCCAAAATATATTATTAAAATGGTATAATTTTTCATCTTCAAGGAACAAAATAGTTTGTCATTTTACTGTTGTGTGTGAAACAGTATATTAAGGTGGACGACATAAACGGTCCGATTTATTGGAATCAACAGTGTTGAAACCAATATATTGGATCGTGTGTGCCTGATTAATACTGTGTTCGTTCCAACATAGTCAACAAAAGTAGGATCTGTTCTATGTCATGATGTCTAGAAAAATACAGTGTTGGAAAGCTGATAGCCAATCACAAGCAAGGTTTATGTGTGGGGTAAAAAGAAAGGATAGGATCAGAAATGACTTTAAATGACTTTTTTTGTAGGGATAGCAAGCATATATAGTAGAAAAGATGCAGGGGGAAAATAGGCTAAGGTGGTTTGGGCATGTAGCTAGGAGTGAGGAGGATGAGCTTAATGCTTAAACAGGTGATGAATTTTGGATCTGGTAGGTAAAAGGGGTAGAGGAAGGCCCAAACAAGCTTGTGGAATGTGGTGGTAAAACGGGATATGGGGGTATAGTGGGGTCTCTGGGAGTTTGGCACAAAATCGAAAAGAGTGGAGAGATCGAATCCTTAAGGCCGATCCTGCATACTGCGGGGGAAAGGTGCAGGAAATGATGATGGAGGAGGAGGAGGAGGAGGAGGTGAAGCAAATACAAAATAAAATATTTAATGTCCGGGATAAATTCATAAAAACCTGCAGCTAGGTGACAGTGGTGTTATTAGACATACACACAAGCGTTTTACATATGTATGCTCATGTACAATATGTAGACATGTTGAATGCTAATTGTATCAAGATACAATTAGCATTCAACATGTCAAAATTGGTTGATTATTTGTTTGGGCTGAGGTGTGGACGTTAAGATCATTTACCCTAACCCTTAAATTGACCTAACTTAAACTAACCCATCCATGGCAAAAAAAAAGGTTGATATCCTCATAATGCACGCCTGAAGTGCTAACTGTATACGGGGCCGATAATTGGCCCCGTATCCACATTTGCACTTCAGGCGTGTGTAATTGGTATAATTGGTTGCGCTAAAACTTGTAAGTTGTGTGTGTGTGTGTGTGGGTTGTTTTGAAACGGTTTGCTTTAATTGTTTCAAGTAATACTGCGTAAAGTATAATAAATGTATGTGACAGGCTCAGAAATATGAAAAGAACAAATGTCATGTTGGGCGGGGAGGGGGGAGAATGGGAGACACTTCCTCACAAACGTTCTCTGTTTTGGCACCGGTATTTTTTTTTGGCGCCAGCCTATTTGGAGGCAGGTTGTTTAGTTAAAAGAAAAATTGTCAAATTAATTTTCATTAAAAAAAATCGTTACTAAAATTTCTATAGTAGATTTTAATCTTAGCTTTGTTCAAAGTGGATGTAAGTTAAATCCTCCTCTCATCAATGAGATGATATCAATAGATGATAAGTTTTTCTATGACATATTAACGTTTAGCATAAACGGTTTATGAAAGAAATCAATGCAAAAACCTAAAAGTGGATTACAATTTTTTTTTAAATTGTTATAAAATCTTTATATTTTTTTAAGATATGTTAAAGTTTGTCTTACTAATTAACTCCTAGTTTATAACAGAATTTGAATTTATTTAAAAAAAAGTTATCAATAATTAACGTGATGCTGTAAAGCTATACAGATGAATTATAAATGTTTTTAACTAGTAATATACAACAGTTGTTTAGCCTCCACCTCCACCCTTGGCATCGCCCCAGTTAGAATTGGCAGGGGTCAGGATGAACTGGATGAACGGATGAACATTGGGGATAACTCTAAGACCCGACACAAAATGCTTATAGATGAGCTTCTGGATGAACACTATATTAATATGGATGAACACACATTTTGAAGAAATGAACAGAGAGAAATAAAAGGATGAATATGGTTTTAAGGGGGATGAACATGGTTTTAAGGGGGATGAACATGGTTTTAAGGGGGCTGAACATGGTTTTAAGGGGGATGAACATGGTTTTAAGGGGGATGAACATGGTTTTAAGGGGGATGAACATGGTTTTAAGGGGGATGTACATGGTTTTAAGGGGGATGAACATGGTTTTAAGGGGGATGAACATGGTTTTAAGGGGGATGAACATGGTTTTAAGGGGGATGTACATGGTTTTAAGGGGGATGAACATGGTTTTAAGGGGGATGTACATGTACATGGTTTTAAGGGGGATGAACATGGTTTTAAGGGGGATGAACATGGTTTTATGGGAGGTCAAAAATGTTCATCACCATAAAACCATGTTCATTCACCCCTTTAAAGTTCGTGTTCATCCATATTAATATAATGTTCATCCAATTCTGTGTCGGGTTTTTAGAGTTACCCCCAATGTTTATCCCGTTCATTCGTTAATCTTTTTATCTTGACCCATAATCGTCTCAAAAAATCTCATCCCGGCTGTGGATACAGCCAATAACAGGGTTGCACGAAAACGTTCCTATGCCCTCCTTTTTGGGATGATATTCTTGCCATTTCTTTATCATAAACGTTTTATGACATTTTTCAATATGGAAATAGCTTTCTGCTTACAATTTTCAAACAAAATGAAGAATGTGAAATTTGTCAGTTTCATACCAGTTTGTAATAAATAGGCAATATTCACACTATTCAAAGTGCGAACAATTGGCATTCATATTGCTGTAACTTGGCCCATGATGAACGTTTTTAAGATTTTCTTTAACAATGAGTGATGTGTGCGAGAGATTCTTCACAACTACCCTTTTATGATATAGAGCTAAAGGTGTTACTGTACGCCTTTATTAAGAATATATGGGGTTGAGACCTACTCTTGAAACAATGTTGTTTGTTACAACAGTTTATATTTTACAATGATGTCTAATGATGCCAATATATTATGACAACAGTTTAGTTTTTATTGGGTTTTTTTTTGTGTGCGCAAATGCCTGCTACAGTATTTGCATTTTATATTGAAATACAGTATGCCTCAGAATAAAAGCATCAGTTTTATTTGCAATGTGTGTTATCAGGGTCGAAAATAAGGGTGGGGGCATAGGGGGGCTTTGCACCGGGTATCAGTCTGGGGATGGGGGCATAAAACGGGCCCTTCACAATATACTCATATGATAATAAAATGATTGTGAGAAAAAAATTGTCAATTTTGTTTCAATCAATTTGTCAATTGGACATTGCCATTAGAATAGTTGTGACATTGTCAATCAGTGTTACAAGTGTAGAAGAAAGCTCTTTCAGCAAGCTGAAACTCATTAAAAAAAAATACCTAAAGACATCAATGGCACAGAATGTGTTGTCTGCACTTGCTGTGCTTTTCAGTTGAAAGCGAAATCGCCAGAAAAATAAATTTTGTTGATTGCAATTGACACGTTTGCAACTATGAATGCACGAAGAGTGTTATTAAAAACTAGTGGGGGTATTTAGTCAAAAAAATATTCAACAGTCCTGGCTTGTCGCAGGTCTCTGTGGCTGCTTGCATGCAAATTTTACTTTTCTAGTTTTGAATTATTCTAGAAACTTTTTAATAAATTGCTTATAAACCAGCATCAGATTGAAAAAATTATCAAAATAAAAGCTACCCCGGTAGTCAACAATTTTTTTTTAACAGAAATGGATCACACTGTAAAATTTCAAGTTGTCTTGAGGCCCTTTCGTTTATACTAAACGTATTGTTGAAACTAGAGTACAACTGACTTGACTATACCATCATTAATTGACAACAACGCTATATGCACTGTGCATCAATCACAAATCTAATATTGCATTTCAAAGGAGCCATTCTTTGTGTTAAATAGATTAGATTTCGGATATTGATTTCTGTACCTTCATGTACATTGTATGTTTTTTTTTTCTCACAGAACATAGCCTTTTTAATTGAAATTGCAATCCAAGGTTTGATGAACGAACACCAAAATACAAGGCATTTTGTATTTAAAAGTTTTTTCCATGCTCACTCAACCAAAATTTTAAATTTTGTTGTTCGATGATCTATAAATTTCTTGAAAAAGAAAATTATAGTTGAAGTATAGATCCTTTTATTTTGTTGAAAAGTACGTTATTTAAGGTCCTCTCCTCCAATAACGGCGGATCCTGGACAGGTCATTCGAGGATCCGTCAAAATTTAAAAGATTAACATGTCGCACTATAGTAGCGGCTGTAGTGTACGCAATTTCAGCTGCCTAAGGTTATTGGGAAGTTGGTTAAAATAGGATAAATACAAGTCCAACCAAACGGACACAACCCTCATGTCAACTTAAATAAAAGCTTTGTAATAATGTTTAGATTGACATTTTTGTAAAAAAAAATATATATATTTAGTGGGTCAAAACACAGACTGAAATTGATTTTTTTTAGATAACGTTTGGCCCTGTTTTGGGCATTTGTATGTATAGTGTGCCATGTGGCAATTTTAATTAATTTTGAATTGTGACCAATTCATACTAAAAGATTGACCTAAACTGTGAAAATAATCATTTTGGGTCAGTAGGACCACATTTTCGCCATGTGGTGTCAACATATAGGAATCTATTAATAACACATTTTAAGTCCGCTCCATAAGCTTTACAATGTTATGAAAAATAGGCGACCTTCCACTAGTAACGAGTTGTGATTTTTTTAAAGATAAGAGAAAAGAAGTTAATTTTCAACTAGTAGAAAAATGATTTAACGACAATTATTGATTACTAGTGGGGTAACCCGTCATAAATGACGGGAGCAAAATTCACAGGCAATTGTGCCCAACATTAGAATTTCTTTTCCTTCGCCCTTTTATGACGTCAGACCAAGTAACAAACCAATTAGAAATTGATGACGTTCATAAAAGGGCGGAGCAAAAGAAATTCTAATGTTGGGCACAATTGCCTGTGATAAATTCTAGTTTAATTTTGCTACTATTATCCCCTCCCCTTTTTTATATTTGAAAGAGAAAATGAGATTTTCATTTTCTCTGGTGTGCGCATGCGCGTCGTTTTTTCCTTTTTGTACTCCTTTCATTTCAATTTCAGTTTCCCCCTCCCCCTTTTTTCCCTCCACGTTTCCCTCTCTCCCCCCCCCTACACTTTCCAACCTTTCCCCCCCCCCTCTCCAATTTAATATCATGGGGTTCTTGGATGGGGAGTGTGCAATATATAGTTGACCTTGAGAAAAAAAGCGGTTCATTTATTCATTTAAATTTATATAAATTCCGACGTGGTTCAAGGGTTAAAATGTTACTCACAGCAAAAGGAATCAGGCTGGTCTACGTTACAAGAAGCGTAATTAATGCTCCTGCTTTTATCAGTAGTTGATAAGGCGGGAGAGTCCAGGTGGCTCTAATGAATTTAGGAATTCTGTAGGATAATTGCATAACAACCCGACTCATGGACTTTACAATACTTATATCAATTTCTTTAAAAAAACTCCACTTGGCGGTCGCCTTTACTCTACAGGGCTGGGACGTACTGCAGACAGTGCAGACTGGACATACTTACTGTTGAACCTCGAATCCTATGGATCGTTGGGCCATCCGCTAACAGTGCTGAAGGTCTTTGCTGTAAACCAAAAGGAGCAGACAGAAATGGCCGATCCTAGTGGGAAGCCCACAATGGTTGATTACCTGTAAACACTTAAAGAGACCATTACCTCCAGAAATTTCTTGTCAAAATATTGTCAAGAATCATTCAACGATGACCAAAACGATTTTTAAAATTTAAAATAAGTCATTAATATAATTTACAAAATTAAAAATCAGTTGACTTCATATAAATGAACTTTATCAGATAGATGCGCCACCAAACAATGGGCGTTGGCAACAAAACAACCCAAAGTATACTCCTCTACTCGAATTTTGATCCTGTTGTCACCAGGTCACATTGCTTTCATTTGAATGAACCATGGATTTAATATTTCAATTATTCCATATGGAAGGTTGTATTGAGTTGAATATGAATAGGGAATACATGTATTTGATTAAGGAATTATGGGAAATGTGAAGTGACAACATTTGCCACAAAAAAGGAAAAGGGGGGGGGAGATTTTCGTTTTTGGAAATTTAAATTGGTGACTCATGAAAAGTCACTTCAGTTTCAAGGTTTTTATGGTTTTATTGACATTTTAAAATTTAAAAATCGTTTTCACAATTGTAACACCCAGTAACTTGTGATCCCGCCAAAACCATAGCCTGGGGGGTAAACAACTCATGCTTGTCCCTCCCTCCTCTCTTAATATTCACGTGGCAGATTGATACTCTTAGGGCCATGGTCACTTAGACCTGGTTACACCTCGTAGGTGTACACAGGTCCAAGGTATAAAAGGACCGTGTTCCTCTTTGTTCTTTGTCCACTCTTGCTCTACTTTTGTACTACGTCTGATTTTATATCCGTATCACATCATGGGCCCGTGGACGCACCTTTAATAATGAACATTCATTCTTGTACTCTTATGTTTCCATACAAGAATGAATAAAGTGTTTGCAATGAGAAACTGCGTTGTCTACTTGTTCTGAAACTAACCCTTCTCTAGACAAGCTGGAGACACCACAAGGCAAGGAGACATATGGATCCCGAAGGAGCAACAACATCTTCCAACCATCAAGGAAGATGTACATCAATGGCGGCCAGAAGTGATGGTCACCATCCTTCTGTGCAGATTACACCCCTATACAGAAGGATGATCACAATCTGTCACCATCCGACTACTTCTATAGCTCGAATCTTCTCCGTGCGGTCACCGCGCGATCAAGAGGAGAAACGAGTTATAGAAAAACATCATAATGAATTGGTAAATATTCAAAGGCCGTCATCAAAAGCTCACACAATCGTTGGGTAAGTCTTGACAATAATTTGAAAAGATATTTCTGTAGGTAAATGGTCTATTTAAAACAAAGAAAACATGATTAAGTACTCTTTTCATCCCACTGTTAAGCCAGTTATTTTGAGATATCAACCATTGTTCTATCTTTAGTAGTGTTGGCGTTAGTTTTTTTTTTTTTTTTTTTGCTTTTGCATCATTTTCAGCAAAACGATGAAACTTCAAAGAGCTTATTCTCCAAAAAAATTATGGGCGGATTTAAAAACAAGAAAATGTTGGCCTTTGTATGTTGTAGTTATGTTATTTTTTACATTAACATCTGAGAAGATTGAGCAACACCTTTTGGATGAGTTAGTGTGGAATAGTTCTAAATATTAACACATTATACATTGAGATATGTATGCTCTCGTCTAAAATCTCGTAGCACACGTTCCCAAGACTCACGGAGTGATATGGTACACTACTGTGCCGCGTGGCACACTTTTTTGCGAACCACTTCTGTGCGAGCCCCGTATTACTATTCAAATAAAGGTTCGTCCACGTAGACGTCGCCATATACCCACGGGTGGTATACATTACCACACTTTGAAGATAGAAAAAAAAACACTTTAAGAATATATTGGAAGTAACATTTATCTGGATCGAAATAAGATACTAGAAACGGGTTTTGTTTACTTTTGTTTTCTTATAGCAAAAAAAAAATTGTCTCTTGGTTTAAAATTGAGCTTATAGGAAAAAGGTATGAACACTGAAGAATTTTGTCAGAGAGACTAGTTTTATTGAGACTTTACAGCCCTGGAAATCTATTCTGAGTTATATTAGGTTAAATTGGCCAACAACCCTGTTGTACCAAAAAAAAAAAAAGAAGAGAACAATGAATTTGATTTGTTTCTATATTTTTGGAAATGTGTAATGCTTAATGTAGTTGTTAACTATTCATGAAGGAAACACATACAAACAGTGTACGAAGAAACAACGTGTGACTATAAAAATAAAGTATACACGTTGGAATATGAAGTATGAAGAGAGACTACAGTAGGGTCTACTTTTTTATTATATCTTATAGAGAACACATCGATGTTACAAATTCAACTACGCTTTTGTCAATTGAATTTTTTTGAATTTAAGACCAAAATTGTGAAGAGTGTTTGCATTAGATGAAAATGCACTTAAATTATTATGTGAAATGTGCATGCGGTGTGTTTCAGAAGTATATCTAGAAAAATCTTTCAACAAATCGGTGTTTCGAGTCGCGTGTGTAAGCAACATTGATACAAAATTACGATTGAGAAACCACAATGTTAGGTCTACAATGGGGGTCCCTGAATGGGTGGACTAAATTTAGAGAGCTCTCTTAGATTCAAGATGATAGGAAAAAAATGCCTTCTATATAAGCAATACAAAATCCGAACAATCATAATACGGGAAAGGTTGCATCAACTTGGATCGATAATTTGAAACTGACCCCCCCCCCCCAGTAGTTTTGCTTCTTCTTCTTCATTGTATTTCTAGTGATAAGAAATCACGTTTGATATGAAGAAGAATCCTTGTGATTGTTAACAATATTGCATATGCGGATAAAAATCCGATTTCTTCACAATCAAATTCATATTCAAATCTGATCTATTCATGCAAAAAATAATTGATAACCGTTACTTGGTTTTGATGGTCATCGAGATTATTAGAGGGGAATCTTAAAAAGAGATCATAACCTCAAGGAATCTTTGTTGTTGTTGAAATATTGTCAAAACTTACTCAACGATTGCCAAAATAATTTTTAAAACTATAAAAAAGTCCTGAAATAGAGTCTTGCATGTCGACCAGGCCCCAGGGTGGTCATTAGCCCGAAAGCTGTTGGCCGGATTTTTTTATATAGGTTATAGACAAATTCTTTTTTGTGTGTAGCCTATTTGTTTAATTCGCCAACAGAAACCAATGGGGAAAAAAATAGTGGGCCGACCAGCTTTTCTATTGTAACACATTAGCCTTCTCTATAATAAACCTTATAGGAAACTTCACATTGTCAGTCCTGAGTTACTGCTCTACTACTCTTTATGCTTAAGAATTCTGAAGTGGATGTTTTACAGCCAACAGAAATGTTTGAATTTTGATATAATTTATAAAAAAATCAATATTTACTTTGTTGATTTTTTTAATAGCTTAATTCGGCCCGGCCGCTTCATTCGACATGGCTGATTTCTAGTCGACCATGACCGACCCCACCTTGTATGTTGAACCAGCTTGACCGACCCTCAAAAAAAATGCAGGACTCTATCCTGAAGAGCCTAGACTAATCCAGAGTTTCACGTGCTGCACGAGACACGGTCAATTTTGCGATTCAAAAGTTGCGTAAATGGCTGTAGCAACTGAACGGCAATGCGAAACACCATGAATTTACCTTAATACCTGTAGAACATATTAAGAAGGAATACACCCCAAGTTTTCTTAGAAACCATTACCTCTAGAAATTTCTACTGAAAAATATGAAGAGGCTTACCGTTTGATTGAAAAAATGATGTTTATTTTTGTAAAAGTATCTTCTTAATTAAAAAAAAAACTTCAAAATGAATCGGTATTTGGTAGAAACTTGCAATTTCAGATAGATGCGCCACCAAACAACATGAATCGGAACTAAAGCAATAAAAAGTATACTCCGCTACTCGAAAAATATCGATATATTGATATTTAAGCCTTTTGCCTGTGTTGTCACCTCACATTACTTTTTATTCCCTATTCAAATACATGTTATTTCCTATTCATTTCAAAGTACTATGGATTTAATATTGGAATTATCCCACCTTCCACGTGGCTCTCGAGTTGATGTGAAAGTTGTATTCAGTTGAATATGAAATGGGAATACATGTCTTTCATTAAGGAGTTATGGAAATGTGAGGTGGCAACATTTACCACTAAAAAGGGAAGGGGAGGAGACTTTCGTTTTTAGAAATTCAAAAAAAGTCAAAAGAAGTCAAATTTGGTGACTAATAAAAGTCACCGCATTTTTAAGTTTTTATGGTTTTATTGACATATTTTAAAATTTAAAAATTACTTTAACAGTCATTGAGTAAGTCTAGACTATATTTCAACAAAATAATCCTGGGGGGTCTCTTTAAAGCTGAAAGATGCTTCTAAAGAACGGAAAGGTGGGCTAGTAAAATAAACTTTTTCATTGAAGTCAATGGTTGTTAACGTGGATCAAGCAAATTAGCATAATTCAAAATGGTATAAAATAAAAACTCCTTTTAAATATAGCAATAAATCAATGTTAATACCTGGCCACAACATTCAAGAAGAGATTACAACGTTAATTATCGTTAAAAAATCAACTTGAAGGCACTAAAGGTGGTTAGAATCGAGACCATGTTTTTGGAAACGTCAAGTTTCGCTTAACATTGCGTCTATGGACCCCACATTTTCGTAATTCCCTAGTCATATTCAACTCAGTACAACCATGCAATCAGCTGGAGAGATATTGCATCCATCATACCTTGATATGAATAGGGAATACATGTATTTGAATAGTGAATTAGAAGTAATGTGAGGTGACAACATCAAAATTCGAGTAGAGGAGTATACTTTGGGTTTTTTTTAATGCCAATGTCTGTTGTTTGGTGGCAATAACGTCCATTTATGAATACTCAGTTGATTTTTAATTTTTTTTTAATTATATTAATGCCATTTTAAGTCATTTTGGCAATTGTTGCTTATGTCTGGACAATATTTTGACAAAACATTTCTGGTGGTAATGGTGGTAAAAGTAATCCGTTTTACATTATTAATTAGGCTGGAGAGTTGTTTTGGAGCAGATAAACGTCAAGCAAACGTTTTTTTTTTAGGAAAAACATGATGATAAAATTCAAATTGTTTACAAAGCTAGAATAACAGAAGATTATGTTTAGTTTTTTTTATTTCTTCTTGGTAATATCTTAAAAGATAAACATAGTAGTTTGAAAATGATCCTCCATTAGGTTTTTTTTTTAAATCAGGATTTCGTGAAAATTATTTTAGTATTTTTCAAAGTTTCCATAAAAAGTTTATTTTGTGAAATATTATCATGAAAAAACTTTTGATATTCGTATTCATTGAGTTTTTCTTATGTTTTGAGTAACAAACTACTTCAGAATGTTAATTCTTATAAATACTTGGGGGTTACATTGACAAGCAATCTGTCTTGGGAACAGCATGTTGATAATGTCACTAGCAAGGCAATACAAATGCTTCATTTTTGTCAACGATCATTGGGGACTTGCCCTGAGCAAGTTAAAATTGTTGCTTACAATGTGCTAATTTGACCTCATCTTGAGTATTGCTGCAGTGTGTGTGGAATCCCCACTCTGTAGCGTTAACTCATGCAGTGGAAATGGTCCAGGGTAGGGCAGCGAGATTTGTCTGCGGCAGATACAAGTTTACCAATAGTGTTACTGAAATGCTGGTGGGGCTTCATTGGGATAGTTTAGGTCATTGTAGATCAGAAATTAGTTTATATATGTTTTAAGAAAATTGTACGTGGTCAATGTCCCAAACCGCAGTCTAGTGATTTATGTAAATCATTGTATCTGGGAAGGGGTGATCAATTCTAATTCTTATTACTGGTCTTTTTTCCAAGGGTTATACGACAATGGAATGCTCTTCCTAAACAGGCTATTGGAGATGTTCTTAATAAATTGTGGGTTTAGATTTTCATGACTGCATTTATATTTTTTTATATTTGCAATGCAAGTTATTTTTTTGTAGTTATTATACATGCCAATGCATCTTGCAGCACTTGGACCTTAAGGTCCCTCTGCCATAGGCCAACCGGCTGCTTGCAGAGTATATTTTGTAAGTATTTTGTAAGTGTAACAACTTCGCAACTTTTTTCCTGAAACGTTTGCATACAATTTTTCATAGAATCGCGTGGGTAATTCAACTATCCATATAATTTATTATAAAACGTGGAACACATTAAATGCTCATCATGAAAAGTGGAATGCATTAATATACTGGATTTTTGAGGATCTGAGGATAGAAATAATCATAGGAGCTAGGAGCTTTCTATATTACATATATATTAAGCCCCGTCTATCTTTCTTAGTCTCCTTGCTTCCTTACTTCCTTCCATCGGTAACGCTGTATAAAAACACGTAAGCACATCGGAATGTATATAAAATTAAATAAATGAACCGCTTTTTTTTTCTCAAGGTCAACATTACGTTGCGTTCTCCCCATCCAAGAACCCCACGATATTAAATTGGAGAAAGGGGGGGAGGTTAAAAATAGTAGAGGGGGGAAGAGAGAGAGAAACGTGGAGGGGGGGGGGAAAGTGGGAGGGGTTGACTGAAATTAAATGAAAGGAGTAAAAAAAGAACAAACGACGCGCATGCGCACACCAGAGAAAATGAGTTTTTCATTTTCTCTGGTAATTAAACTACAGTTTATCGCAGACAATTGTGCCCAGCATTAGAATTTCTTTTGCTCAGCCCTTCAATGAACGTCATCAATTTCTAATTGGTTTGTTACTTGGTCTGACGTCATAAAAGGGTGGAGGAAAACAAATTCTAATGCTGGGCACAATTGCCTGTGAATTTGTCTCCCGTCATTCATGACGGGTTACAAATTCTAATGCTGGGCACAATTGCCTGTGAATTTGTCTCCCGTCATTCATGACGGGTTACCCCACTAGTATTAAAAGGTTTGTCATGGTCAAGTTTATGTTGCGCTCTCCTGATCCAAGAACCCAAACAATAAAGGTGCTTCTTAAAAAATACAAGAGGTCAAGGCAAATTACCTCATGACAACCGGACATTCACACAAAATGTCATTTATAATGAAGTATTTGAATAAAATAGTTAAATAGTTTTAGTAGCCAAATTAAACTAGAATTACCCCCACTAGTTTTTAATAACACTCTTCGTGCATTCATAGTTGCAAACGTGTCAATTGCAATCAACAAAATTTATTTTTCTGGCGATTTCGCTTTCAACTGAAAAGCACAGCAAGTGCAGACAATACATTCTGTGCCATTGATGTCTTTAGGTATTTTTTAATGAGTTTCAGCTTGCTGAAAGAGCTTTCTTCTACACTTGTAACACTGATTGACAATGTCACAAATATTCTAATGGCAATGACTATGTTAGGACATTGTTATTTGAGAAAAAAAAATGAACATTTAACAAGCAAATTGACAATTTTTTTCTATTTTTTTCTCAATCATTTTATTATCATATGAGTATATTGTGAAGGGCCCGTTTTATGCCCCCATCCCCAGACTGATACCCGGTGCAAAGCCCCCATATGCCCCTACCCTTATTTTCGACACTAATAACACACATTGCAAATAAAACTGATGCTTTTATTCTGACGGGTTACCATCCCACTAGTTTAAAATAATTTTCACCAGTTATTTAAATAAAAATTTTGTTTTTTGTGCAAAAGAAAATTATTTATTTCACAAGTAAATTGTTGGTGTTGTATACTCTGCACTTTGCAGCAAAGTTTAGTTATAGAATTGGGCATATATGAGAAAGAACAAAAGTTGCTCTAGCTTATGTCAATATTAATCTACTTTGTGAATGTGTTGACTTTAAAACCCTTTTTTACACAGAAAAGTACATAGTAATTCCAAAAGAGCAAACAATAATGATGAAACATTTTCTGAACATTACTTGAATTTGTAGGTATTTTACGCTAAACTGGTGCAACTATGACTTTATGATAAAATAATAGATCTAACTCTTTGTTTCAAAAAGTTCGATCCATACTTTTCTCATTTTTCCATTTTGTGACAAGTTTATGCAAAATTGAACTTTTTGTTTGATGTAAATGGGGCCACATGTCCATATAGTGTTTCTATTAGGTTGGTTAGGAAAAATAATTGCGGTTTTTGTTTTCTCAGCTAATAACAAAATTTATGAATTAATAATTAACTTTATTAATCGAAATAAGCGCCGTTAGAATCGACACATTTTTGACAATTAATTACAAGGTTATTTATTTCGGTGTTGTAAAATTCCGGAGTCCTGAAGTTGGTAAAATCTCAAAATGCATTTTTGGCAGCAGCATCAGCTATACGTTGTTGAATATATTTTGTTTCTTGTCCATTTTCAATTCAATACCCTAAATTGAACCGCAATTTTATATACAGTATATTAAGCTTTGTCTGTCTGTGTATAACGCTGTGCAAACAAAGACAAAAACGTTTAAGCCGAGGTTTAAGCACGTCGGAATTAAATTAAATGAACTGGTTTTGTTGCGCTCTCCGGATCTAAGAACCCAAATTAAACTAGAGAATTTTGCTCCCATTATTTGTGACGGGGTTACCCCACTAGTTAACAATAAAATCAAAGTTAATATTACTCAAATACAGACCACAAAATGCACTTTAAAATGATCTTAACACAATCTCAATGTAATTACATTTATACTGAAAACAATTGAATTTCAGTTGCAGTAAACAAAAACCGCAATTATTTTCCTACCAACCTAAAATATTTCTCTTGATAAAATATCAGCATGTGGTGACAGAGTTTTGACACACACTCTGTACTTGCCGTTGTAAAATACGGAAAAAACGTGCTCACTTTAGATAAGATATGTTGAAATGTTAAATAAATGTAAAAGTGTTGTAAAAATTGGCCTCATACTTACATAAAGTATTTTTTTTTTTCAATCGACATATAGAGAAGAAGAAAAAAATGGAATTTGGTTATTGGTTTTCGTTATGAATGGAGAGATATATAGGAGGAGGATATATATATATATATATATATATATATATATATATATATATATATATATCCTCCTCCTATATATCTCTATATATACATATATATATATATATATATATATATATATATATATATATATATATATATATATATACATATATATATATATATATATATATATATATATATATATATATATATATATATATATATATATAAAAACGTCTAGGCCTATTAAGAACTTCATTGCATTTGCATAAAATCGAACTTAGTCGTTTGGTATATATATCCATTTAGAAATGGAATGATTCGTCGTGCGTTTTTAAGCTTATTATTATTATTAAATTTCCTGCTTTCGAAATTGGTTTCTCTGTTAGACCGAGACGAAATTGTGCTTTTGAGGGCTCTTGTAGCTTGCTTGCGAGCAAGCAAGCAAGTAAGCAAAAGGTGGCAAGAGTTTGCAAACTAGAATATACTTGTCAGCTCTCTTAAAAGAAAACTGATAAATATTTTTAGTTATTGAGGTTTTATGTTATTTTACTTGATGAGATTTTCAAACATTTTACACATTGGAGGGGCCACGATTATTCTCCATGATGGTCAGTTTACAAGTCGGGTTTTTTTGGGACAGTTTTAGTGAAATATGAGTTAGTTGTGTGGAGATGCATTTTTTATTTCCTTGACCACACACACATACACACTAGCCACAATGGCATACACCACATGACAGTTTGTGGAGTCAGCTTTCAACCACAGGTGCGCGATGATAATAAAGTGGACGCCACTTTCGTCGTCCTAGCGACAAAAATAGCTCGTTTCTACCTGGCTTTAAAGTCAACTTATCCTAAGTGAACGTCACTAGATTTTCGGATACTATCTTCATTTCGAAAACTCTACTATAAATGAAAATTGAATATTAAAAAACTAGAATAGTAAGTAAATAAAAACCTACAGAAGAGTATCTTCATGTTAGTATCTTTCGAATGCAGGCGTTTTTTTATGGGTTTTGATGATTTTTGGTTCATAAAACGACAATTGTCAATTCAAAAAAAGAAAAGTTTGTTTTCAACGATATGCACATCGAACATTGTTCGTTTAGGGGCCAGTGTTTCTCAAATGTTTCCGAATGACGGACCACGAGATAAGTTGTCATTGCACAATGCACATGCGAATCACCCACCTTAAAAGGTCTACTGCACCGGCCCCAGGGTCTGGTGCAAGTAGATTTGAGCCAGTAAAGGGGCACACTCACTTCGCTTCATATTAGAGCACTGTGGCAGTTAGTTACATGAGAGTTTTACTGTGGACTATGATTTGTTTTTTGTAATTTCCGTTCTGGTAAAAATATTTTTTTCTTTAAGCTCCAGTGTGCAGAGTCTGCAGACCACCTGGCAAACCACAGTTTGAAAAACACTGGTGTGACACCTGCGTCCACACTTAAGTGCCGTCTGCACACGTGTGTCAATGTTGTCGCATACCACAGAGACTCTGCAGGGTGCCTGGAGGGCCGTGATTTAATGGTTTGACAGAGCTTTGAAGATTTTATTTGAACTCTGTCAATTGTGGCAATTTTTGAGAAAAGTTTTTGAAATCATATTCCAAATAAGGAATTGTTTTATGACTAGGGTCAGTCATTGGTTAGTTTGACCTATGGTTAGATCCGGGTCTCAGTTGCCCCTTCCTGAGGGAGAAGATTAAAAAGATGCCCACAGGGTGAGCTAGAGTGCTTTTTTTATAAAGATTTTTAAAGAGAAAAAAAAGTCAAAATTGGACTAAAGGTTCCCAGTCCGGGTCCCACCTTACCCAGCTTGAGAGTGAAGAGGGCCACGGCCAGCCCTTGGGCTAAAATATATCGGAGACTCCTTGAAGTAGGACAAGCTGGCAACTCCGAGGTTTAAACTAATATTCTAGTTTCTGAAGCACTTTAGATCTTCTCTGAAGGTGCATTCGCACTAGGCTGGTTTACAATCCGCTGTTTGCTGCTGGCTATTAGCAGCAACAGCAAGCAGTGGCTTCTTTGGGTTCACACTTGTCCAGTCAAGTCATCCAATCACTGTCTTACAAAAACACAAACTATAACAACCAACCAACCCAACCCTGCCCACTAGTGCCACTACTAGCGACAAAGGGTTCACACTATAGCTGGTAGCAGCAGGAAGAGTCACGTGACCAGCTGGTAGCTGCTAAAGTTGGACATGTTTAACTTCACCAGCCACTGTTAAAATCACTAGCCTGCTGGAGAAAGCAGCTGCTGGTAGCAGTTCACACTATGCTGCTAGAGGGCTACAACCAGCCAGCAGCAACCAGCATGTGGTAAACCAGCCTAGTGTGAATGCGCCTTTAAGGTTACTTCTAAAGCACAGACTCTATAGTGAGAAAATCTTGAGTTGTATTCTAATCAAATACTCAAAGTAGACATTAGTGGACAATGGACATGTTGCAGTCAGGTCATGTTGTATTTGTATTTATTTTGTGTACAAATCTAAAAGGACTTGTTTACAAAAAGCAGACAAACTGTGAACGTGGCAACGTCACAAGTACTCCTCACAGTAAAAAAAATATTTCTAAATGCAAAATATTGCATAGTAATTAGATTCTTAGTGATTTGTGGCTGTGTACACAAGCTTATAACTGTTGCAAATATTATGTGTAGTTTGAGTTGTCATTCATTATATTTGACAACTGCTGAAAACATCAATAAAATTACGACTGATGTATTTGAATTGCTTGATGTATTGGTAATTTTTCTGCATTTGACAGTGTGTCGTATTGGACTCATATGATTGGATGCCCTTGGGGTTTATAGTTTACGTACGTGCCTCTGTCTACTTATACAGAAAGTGACAGAGTGATTTTAAAAATAAACTATATACTGTCATATTATGGAGTATAGTGATAGTGTTTATGGGAATCTTGACTTGTCAGCAGTTTCTATAATACAGTAGTGTGTTCAATGAGAAGCTGGCACATTCAAAGTTCAAATAAGTATTTGATTCACACGTCAGAGGCAATAAAAACACCTAAATACAGGGCCGTAACAAAAGTACGCAGGGCCCTGGTCCAAAGAATTTTATAATAATAATAATAATAAATTTATTGCATCAAAGGTAAAAAAAATTACAACTTTTATGAGGCATTTTGTCAATATAAAAAAGACCACTCACTGTAAACATTTAAATACATTACAAAGAAAATAAAAATTGAAAACTGAATACATTAACAAAATACATTGGCTTGCAAGTAGTTAGATAAGTTTAAATTATAAATCTTAGTACTAAAAACTGTAAACGAGTCAGCAGAGACATCACTGGCTGCTAAAGCATATTCCATAATGGAATAACACGGTTTTCTACAGTTTGTTTTTTGATGTCCAAAGAATTTTACAGGATTTCCTTCTAGCACCTTTTTTTCTGCTCCTTTTTTACTGCCTTCAGGCTTTAATTAAACATACACAATAACATATTACAAACAATTAAAACAATTTCAATTGTTTGTGATTGAAATGTGTCCAATCTCGAAACAAATATGTGATACAAACATGGTTTTGAAAATGAGATTACAACATATTTTACAATAATATGTAAATTATAAAATGTTTCAAGCCCCCCTTTATATATTTTTGTTGAAAAATGTTCTGTAATCATATTTACGTTGGCAGTAGAGCCCACCCTCAACCCTTTGAAGACTTGCCCTGGTTTGAGGGACCAGTAAACCGCATTATAATTACGGCCCTGACTAAATTGTAAACATTAAAATTATACATAATTGCAAAAAAAAACATTAGCAGGGCTGCGAAATTAGGGAACTTTCTCGAAATAACAAATGGAGGGAATTAAAATTCATTACTATATATTTGCATAGACTATAATTAAATTAACAACACTCAAAATTAAAATTCAGATTTTTTTTTTGAGAAAAAAAGGGGTTTCCTTCCTGCTTTCCGGAAAGTGATGTTTTCATTCCGATTTTACAATTTTTATTACTATTTTTCAGTTTGTTTTTTCAAAATTTGGAATTTTTTTAGAGCTGTTCCCAAGCTCCCTTGTAAACCTGGTTCTGTTTCTGTTCGCGAACTGTTCTAAGAGCTCTGTTCGCAAGCTCCCTTCTAAACCTGGTTCTTTTTCTGTTCGTGAACTGTTCTAAGACCTGTTCGCAAGCTTCCTTCTAAACTTGGTTCTGTTTCTGTTCGCGAACTGTTCTAAGAGCTCTGTTCGCAAGCTCCCTTCTAAACCTGGTTCTTTTTCTGTTCGTGAACTGTTCTAAGACCCTTGTTCCCAAGCTTCCTTCTAAACTTGGTTCTGTTTCTGTTCGCGAACTGTTCTAAGACCCCTGTTCGCAAGCTCCCTTCTAAACCTGTTCTGTTTCTGTTCGCGATCTGTTCTACGAGCGTAGAAACGGCTCGTAAGTTTGGTCTGTACGCTGCTTATAAAGTTCCATTTTACATAACCAACCAATTCTTTCATTAGGTCTATTTATATACACTTTTTTTTCTTTCTTTTATTGGTTCTATTTATAGACTTTGTCGTTATATTATGTTATGTCTCCTTTTTGTTTTTCGTTTTTGATCTGGGACCAAATTGCCTGAATTAATTATATTAAGCTTTCACACACGCACGCGCACACATTAGTTGTCAACCTTCTTCCTTTAAGAAAATGAATATGAATGAATGAAAATAATGAAATCGTACGAAAAACGAGAATTTCAATTTGTTATGAACACTATTTATAAATAAGTGAACATGCAAATCTGATTACTTTTATAATTTCTTTTTTTAAAAAAAAAAAACTTTTAAATTAAATTCCTTCTTATTGAGAGCAAATATAGGGTGGATGTTAATGATGGTATACTTTGTAACTTATCCCCAAAAGAATTTCCGATAAAAGTTCTCTTTCATAGCACAGCATATAACCTACACGTCCTTTCTATTAACTTTTGTGTTCTGAGTCTACAATTGTTTTTTTTTTTTTTATTTCAACTTGGTGTTTACATTTATTTAAAAGTTTCAATCAGTTTCAATTTCACCAAAAGAAAAATGAGAGCAAAAGAAGAAAAATAGAAGTTAATTTGAGATACAAGGCAAGTGGCATTGTGCAATGCGCTAATGAACCTGAACATACGAGGGTAAGTCAAAAATTATCCGCACTCCGGTTAATCTGGGATTCTCAAGGGCCAGTATTGAAACACTATCAAGGAAAAAGGTTCAACAATGAACAGTGCTCGTTACAGTGAGATGCTCACTGAAAGGCCTAAACTTCGGATTAAACACAGAGGACTTGCTATCCAAGGGCTGGTATATGGCCATTTGCCCTAAAAACACGTGCCCTATGGACACTTACCCTAAAGCCCATTGCCCTAAAGCCATTTGCCCTAAAACCATTTGTCCTGAAGGGACACTTGCCCTAAAAGGATGTTTGCCCTAAAGGGACTCTTGCCCTAAAGGACATTTGCCATAAAGCCAATTTTTGTTCTCTCTTTTCATACAGTTTAGTCTTTCAGTGGAGTATGTTAAATTGCTTCTGCATGCCCCAGGCATGCAAAAAAAACGCCAAATGATGTAAATTTACACTACTGATTAGGGCAAATGTCCTTTTAGGGCAAGTGGTTTTAGGGCAAATGTCCCTTTAGGGCAAATTGGTTATAGGGCAAATGTCCCTTTAGGGCAAATTGGTTATAGGGCAAATGTCCCTTTAGGGCAAATGGTTTAGGGCACATGCCCCTTTAGGGCAAATGGTTTTAGGGCACATGCCCCTTTAGGGCAAATGGTTTATGGCACATGCCCCTTTAGGGCAAATGGTTTTAGGGCAAATGGTTTTAGGGCAAATGGTTTTAGGGCAAATGGTTTTAGGGCAAATGATTTTAGGGCAACTGTCTTTATGGCAATAGTTCATAGGGCAAGTGTCTTTAGGGCAAATGTCCTAAAACACTTCCAAGGGCGTTGTGATTTTGCAATGACAATGCACGTCGGCACACCTCTGCCCACACTGTTTACACTCTGCAAAAACATCGTTTTGAGGTGTTAAAGTATCCTTCGTATAATCCTGATCTTGCTCCATCGGACTTTCACCTGTTTGGTCTCCAGAAAGAGGAGCCCTTCGAGGACGAAGATTCACCTCAGATGAAAAAGGGAAAACAGCGGTGCGCATTCGTGGCTCGTAGCTCAACCTAACACATTTTTAATAAGGGAACACAAATGTTCGTTGACAGATGGACAAAGTGTATTGAAAAAGCAACGAGATTATTTCGAAAAATGATGCATTTTGTCTTTTCTTAAAATTAATTAAAATTAATTCTACAGCCAGAGTGCGGATAATTTTTGACTCACCCTCGTACATCACTATTATGGTATGCCTCATTATAAGAAGAAGCTTGTAACGTCATAGGGATTGACGAAAAATTTCAAATTGTGTTCTTTAGTTGGATAAAAAAGAGAGGTACTTTCGCTAATTGTTCAATCGAACGTCTGTACTTATAATTGCTGTACTTTTTTTTAAACGTGGTTTTGCCCACATGATTAATAAAGTATATAGACAAAAGAATTCAAAAATTCTTTTGTTTAAACTGTTGAAAAGGTATGATATCATCTTTTTTATCAGCCTAATGACAGACTGAGGGTAACTACAGACGACAGACAGTCAGTGTCAGACAGTTTAGTCGGCCCGGAATGAGGCGAGCACAGACGACAAGCAGTCGGTGTAGTAATTAGATCAGCACACCTACAGTATGACGGACAGTCTGTCAGATGGCTGAGGTTGACAAACCGCAAGCGCACACGAACGTCAGTTTGTCGATGGTTTTGCATGTGCATGAATGCCGACCTATATAAACCACCTGACTAATTAGTAGGTTCGTGGGACGTACTGGGCCGGGTGGCAAGGCGACAAATGCCACGTGCGCCAGTTCTTCCAGGGGCCGTTGCGTCAAACATTTACTTATATACACTGTCGAGTAATGCACATAATATGTTTAGATACGTATTTAAAAAAAACTATAACACATTTTTTTAAATTTAAGTTAATTGTTAACATCACATTAAAATATACCAATCTAACTATACTGTATTACTTGAAAATTAAAAAAAGTCACAGGCTAAACTGGGAGACATCCAAAACAACCTCTCAAAACTGGAACGCCATTGGGAGCCTCTCAAAGCTAAGAAGCATATAGAAATCGTGAACCCCTCGGGAACTTCTCAAAATTGGATCGACCTCGAGTCCAGAGACGTACTGGAAACGAAATTTTTGGTGGGCATAATTTTGCAACGGCGCCACTACCCCCCCCCCCCCCCCCCCCCCCCCGCAAAAAAATAGTCCATTTTATGAGTTAATTATTTTTATTAATTTATTTTTCTAACAGCTTTTTGCTTTGGATTACAACATTAGAAAAAAATTAAGGTTAGAACAAAATATTAGAAAAAAAAAATGTTAGAAAATTTAAAAACAAAAAAGTTTTTTCGAAAAAATAAAACCAGCGCCAAAACGACGGACGCAGGCGGCATTTGCCGCCTAGGCCAAGTACGTCTCTGCTCGAGATTCTCTTTCATAACTGTGAAATGTAAATTTACATTTACCAAAATTTAAAAACTATACTTCGATTTCACACGTGTTACATGTATGGTGCTCGCTTTGCTCGCCACTAAAATAAATATATATTGCAAGAGTGACGAAGCGCCGATGCCGGATATTGCCGACCTAGAATTTTGTAGCCAGTACGCGCCTGGTTCTATCTCTGCACTGCCGACAATCGGGTCGGTGGGAAAAATGGAACATATGTCTCATGTTTTATGTCGGTCCGTCTGTTTAGTCGGCCGTGTGCAGTGTGCCCGTAAGAAGCCATACGGTTCATTGTTAAAAAAAACTGCACGAACTTATGCAACGTGTCAACAACACATTAGATCGAGCTAATTGTTCAATATTGTTCAAATTAACTTCAGGACTTTTAGTGTCAACATTTAGAATAGCTTTTTTTTTTCCTTGTACTTAAGATGATTTCCCTCTAAACCAAATACAATTCTAAATACTTTCACTATAATTGTTCGATCGAACGTCAGTAATTACACTGTATTTTTTAAACGTGGTTTCGCCCACATGATTAATACAGTATATACTGTGGACCAGTCATACAAGAAGTTGGTGGTCAAGCAAGGATGGTCGTATTTGTTTTAATATTGTTTCAATCAGTCCACATGCAATTAGTAAATTGTTTGTACTTTGTAAACATTTATAACATAATAATTGCATTAATGTCTATTTTGAGTGTTGCATAAATACATTACAATAACAAAAAAACAGTTTAAATTAACCGGATTGTAATACAGGGTTGGACAAAATGCATAGTAGGATATAAACGAGGAAGCATGACGTAAAAGTAATGGACGAATATGTTGGAAAATAAGGGGATATACATATATTTGCCCTAAAGACACTTTGCTCTAAATGGACATTTGCCCTAAATCTACTTGTCCTAAATCCACTTGCCCTAAAACCATTTGCCTTGAAGGGACATTTGTCCTAAAGACACTTGCCCTAAAGGAACATTTGCCCTGACGGACATTTCCCTAAAACCACTTTTTGTTCTCTCTTTTCATATGGTTTAGTGTCGTAAACAACGATATGCTAAACCACAGCATTTATAAATTTTATTAATTTTTAAAGGGCCCCCAGAAAGACCTTAAGCTCAAGTGCCCCACAAAAGCTAGATCCGCCACTGTGGACACGTAACTGGCATTATATTGAAGAAGTGAGATACGATGTCCATGAAATATGTAAATGGAATATCTTTGTCCGTATAGGTGCCCTGAAAAGCAATGAAATGAACTCGGGAGGGCCCAACAGACTTCCAATTGACCATAAAAACACATAAATCACTTCCAATGAATTTTCAAAGTTAAAATTTCATGAAGAACAATAGTTACACTTCAACTACGTGCACTCTGAAGCGTGCAGTGCACACTGGAATTGAAGACATCCCTTAATTCCAGACTTTTCTGGGAATGCATCGATTCCAACAGTTAGATTCCCGCTCGTCTGTTTCACTTGCAATGAATTTTCGAAGTTATATAAATATTTCAAGTCCACGAATATTTTCAAAAAATGGCAAAAAATGAAAGTCTTGTAGATGCTCTGAAAATCACTGAAATGAACTCAGGAGGGCCCAACAGACTTCCAAGGACTGCAAAAACCCTCTTTAATGATATTTCCACCAGTCAATTGGGGATACTTCCTCAAGTATATCTTGCAAAAAAATAATGCATTAATGAAAGGACTACTACCGGACTTAGAGAAAAATGGCGGGAACTGTTTTATTTTTATTGTAGAATTTTAATGTTTAAATAAATGTAAAATTTTTTTTAAAAAAATCATTTGATTTATTTAAAAATTTTAAATCACTGCCACCCTGCCATATACTGTCCTTATTTTTCCAGTATATTCTTCCAATTACTTTTACGTCACGCTGGTTCATACAGCGTAGGGCTGCAAGATTTGTGAAAGGAACTAAAATGGGAATCATTAGCAGGCCGAAGAAACGACCAAAGCCTTGCCCTTTTCGGACAGATGATAATATTGCCCTACTTAATGACTTATTGAATACACATCCTTGTAAGGGAAGACACGGGCATTCAAAACCTTTAAAAGAATTAATTTCTAGAATTGATGCATATTTTTGGTCTTTTTTTCTCCGAATGTTATTAGACTATGGAATTCTCTTCCAGTTGATCGTTCGTTTGTTACGACGATTTCAACTTAACAATGATGTCTTGTTTTACCTGAATGACGATCATTTAATTGTGTTCGGGAGCAACCTCCCCCCCCCCGCCTCATGGCTTTTAAGCTGATTGCAGGTGTATTGAGTTGAATTGAATTGAATATATCCTACTATGCATTTTGCCCACCCTGTAGAACAACTCATTTCCCAACTTTTTCTTCATGAAATATAATTCAAATTTAGACTAGGAGATTAATTTTATTAATACATTTTTTTTTTTTCAAATTTCAGGATCCACGTTGGACGTATTTGACTTATTACTGAGCAACTCTTTTATTCTTTCATTATTATTATTTTCTCTTTCCTATAATTCTTTTCTTTAAACATTATTTTTCAATAATCACATGCATAATAATGTAACGTCAGTGATCAATCTAATTTCATACGTAATTCTTCAAACTAACGACAAACAAAAAAGAAAATAATTCAGATTCTTTCAAGTTTTCGTTTTTGGATCACAATTTTTGACTTTGCATAATGTGACTTCGATTTTTCAATCTCTGCTTGGAAGAGAGGGAGAAAGAGCTGCAATGCAAAGCCCAGAATAACGGCGAAGTCTAGTGAAAAATTGCTCTTTTTTTTTTTCTTCTTCTACATTTTTTTTTTGTTATATTTTCATTAGTTAAAGAACATTAATCAAAAAAAGTTTTATGTTATAAATTTGAGAGAGACATACGGAAATGTGTCTAAGTGGCATGTGACAGGTTTTTTTTTTATTTCTCTCTCTCTCTTTCTCTCTTTTCTCTTTATAATAATCACTAAAAAAATGTTTTTACCTAACGTGAGTCCATTTAATTCTATAATGGGTGATTTTGACTGTTTTTCGGAATTAAACTTGGTTAATTTCACTGACGATATATCGTCATTGTGGAATAGTTCCGAATATTTGGATTCCAATTGCAACATGAGTTTGGACTCGATTGGCGAGTTTTATTCAAATGAGAATCTGTCTTCATCATCACAGTCGTCGTCTTCGTCTGCTGCTGCTGCTGTTTATTCGAATCCGACTTATTATTCGGCAAATTATCGAATTATTGGTACCATTTTTCAGGTATGTTTTTTAATAATAAATAAATTATTTGTTTGAGCTTTAAATACCAGAACTATTCTTATAACCTAACGGAAACCCGTTGCGTGAACGTTCTCGGAAACTACACACTGTGTAGAATCATGAAATTTAACCAGTGTACACATCTTTAGATGGGCTTCTTAGTAGGCTACATTAGAATTTTCAATTTTCCCTCCATTTTTCCTTCATTTTTGTGAAAAATCATCAAATTTCACCAGAATTAACCCTGAACATTTAAAGTTGGCAGCCAGGAAAGCTTGCTTTATTACAGCACGTTTTTTTTTTCAAAGAATAAATTAACCCACGTGGATAACGGTAAAGGTCACCTTTGATCACACGATTTACATTGGTAACAAAATTGGTTATGTCTTTGGCAGAGACGGGAGAGGTCCTTGGTTATGAAAGTCCTGGCTGGAGTTTTTGTGTATTAATTTTTTCAAAGCAAGGCAAACTTATATACCAGGATCATTTCGAGTCAATTCTAGAAAATGTTGTATATTGCGAAATATTCACATTCTGAGATATCATGTAAGACTATCGCACCCGTCGAAGACGGGCTTTCGTTCTAGTTATTTCATATTTTGCTAACAATTAATTGCATTTCATTTCAGCTCGTCAGCTCTCTCTCTCTCTCTCTCTCTCTCTCTCTCTCTTTCCCTCTCTCTCTCTCTTTCCCTCTCTCTCGCTCTCTCTCTCTCTCTCGCTCTCTCTCTCTCTCTCTCTCGCTCTCTCTCTCTCTCTCATCTTTCCGACTTTCATTCTTTTGTCACAGTATATGTTTCCAAGTTATTTTGTTATTTGTGTTTTCAATATGTGTTTGTGATTTCCGTTTCACTATTTCGGAAGAAAAAAATGACACAAGCAAATCTACGCCCTCAAAGATGACACATAAAAACATATCTCTTTTCGTGGTTTATTATTTTCATGTTTAGGAGATCCGATAATAAAGTTCCATCATTGAGTAATTGGAATTCTTATTTAATTTGTCAGTAAGAAGCTTGGTAGACGCCGATCGTGTAAACAACCGAAGTGGGCCTATTAGGCTGGGTCCACGTCAAGCTGACAGAGTGCAACATGTGTTCGAGACAAAAATAAAAACGCCAGAAAAAAGCAGATTTTGAAAACAAAAAATTGAAACAACTGTCAGCAGAACTTGAAGACAAACCCACAACATAATTGTGACATAACACAAACAAATTGGGTTTTTTTTTGTTTGTATAGCTATCCACAAAGAAGTGCACAATAGTGTTGCTTTGAAGTGTTTTATTTTAATGTTCCGTTGTTGCTTTAAGTGGCTACATCGCAAAATTACTTCGTATTATCTTCACAAAGAGCGCTAGCAGCGTTCTTCTATTGAGCACATAGACCCAATGTTAAAGAAAAAAATTTAATTTTTAAAATACACAAGTCGTGGCGGCAATATGTTTATTTTTTATATTTAAAAAGTTGTCCAATATTAAGTTTTCAAAGTGCAATGTGCACCTTAAATATATGCTGATCGAGTGATAGAATGACAAAAAATTGGTAAGTGAGGTTATATTTTAAAAAAACTATTTCAAAATCGCGAATTTCTAACTTTTATGTTAAACTCCATTGAGTACGCGCTCCTAAGCAAAAAAAGCATACATTAAAATACTCGTAAAAATACCTAAAAATAATTAAAGAAAAACACAAACCACAGTGAAGCCAACACATTGGCGCACGTGCTGATTTTTTTCTGGTTTTTCAAAATTATTTTAAGCCATTTTTACGAGCATTCTAATGGATTTTTTTTTCTTCTTATTCATGATTTTGAAATATTTTTTTTTTAAATATATAACCGCACTTACTAATTTTTTGTCATTCTATCACTCGATCAGCATATATCTAAGGTGCACATTGCACTTTGAAAACTTAATATTGGACAACTTTAAATGTGAAAAATAAACATAATGCCGCAACTGTGTGTATTTTAAAAATTAACATTTTTTCTTTATCATTGGGTCTATGGGCTCAATAGAAAAACGATGCTAGCGCTCTTTGCGGAGAGTTTTCGAAGTAATTTTGTGATGTAGCCTCTTAATACTAAATGTGAACATTCCGCAGACAGAGTTGAAAGAATGCTGGATAAGTATCGAGACAAAACAAAAACCTTTTGATGTTTACTGAATTGGGTTAGGACATGGAATTCATTGTGAAATTGCAGACAAAATAAAAAAAAACACAAAAGTCGCAAAAAATGTTCTAGAATTGTCGCCAAATGGTCTGGAAACACTTGAGTTTCTGTTTTGTTTGTGTTGTGTCAGCTTGATGTGGATCCGCGGCCTTAGAAATTAAAATTTTTCAAACATGCATGTAAATATTTTTTTTTTAGTGTCCAAAATGATTAGTTAAAGCTATCAATCTTATTTCAAATACAAGGGAGGCTCTTGAAGGTTTCTGAGAAAAAAAAATGTTGACTCAATTTGCAAAAAGGCACCAAATTTCTGTGGCAAATTTTGTTTTTGTTTTTATATCTACTATATATCGACTAAATTTTTTTTTCTTACAAAAAATCTAAAAATCACACAACTTCTTTGCTTGAGTTAGCAGGGAATATCTCTCTGTTATACAAATTCTATTTACAAAACTCAATTGTGCATTCATTACGTCTGCACTACTACTCTTAGAAACAAAACCATTGGCTTTCTTTGTATAAAATAAAAGTATAGTTTTAATACAGTGGATGAATTCAATGCTTGAAACTCTTCACCTAAAAGGTTTTCATTTCAGCTGTTAACCTTTTTTTTTTAGGAAACTTCAGATAAAATAGAATAATAAAAATAAACTTGAAAGTTTTTCTTTGCTTTAAATTATTTCAGTGAGACTCGTTTCAAATATAAACAAAAATGAGCAAAACAACTTTTATGTTATTGTTAAGTTACACTACGTTATGTAAGTTTTTCACTCAATGCTGAAATGTGTGCCTTTTTTGTATACTTTCCATTAATTACAGTTGCCGCACTGTAACTTAAAGGGGACGTTTGCCCTAAAGGGACAGTTGTCCTAAAACTACTCGCCCTAAAGAGACATTTGCCTTAAACCCATTTGCCCTAAAGGGACATTTTCCATAAAAACTACTTGCACTAAAGAGACATTTTCTCTAAAGCTACTTGCCCTAAAGAGACATTTTCTCTAAAACTTCTTGCCCTAAAGAGATATTTGCCCTAAAACTACTCGCCCTAAAGAGACATTTGCCCTAAAACCGCTTGCCCTAAAGGGACATTTTTCCTAAAACTACTCACCCTAAAGGAACATTTTTCCTAAAACTACTCACCCTAAAGAGACATTTGCCATAAAGAGACATTTGCCCTAAAACCACTTTCTCTAAAGGAACATTTGCCATAAAAAGATGTTTACCATAATCAGCAGTCTTAATATGTCATTTGGCACTATTAGCACGCCTGTGGCACACAGAATACATTTTAACATACTCCACCGAAAGACAATAAACCGTATGAAAAGAGAGAAAAAAGTGGGTTTAGGGCAAAATTTTTTTTAGGTCAAATGGTTTTAGGGCAATCATCTCTTTAGGACAATTAGCATTGGGGCAAATGGCTTTAGGGGATGTGTCTTTAGGACAAACATCTACATCCCATCTTAAAGCTTATAACGTCAGCAAATAATAGCAAAATTTCACAACATCGTATATATAACAAGAGTTTTATTGAATCCTTTTGTTTGCTTGTGATGTGTTTGCACAACAACAAAGAATGTAAGCGACGACTTCAAATTTGTTTTCATGGATTTTTTTTTAATGTGCTGCATCAGTTTATATCTCTACTAGCGTAAACTATGAGGTCCACCACTAGATTTTCCAGATGAATTGTCTGAGCCTGCAGAACTACACCTGAGATGATTCAAATGACCAATACACAATTAGAAACAAACATATTAAAAATAGCAATTATAAACACTAATACCTAATACACACCGGATAGTTTAAATGCATTTAAATAATAAACGTGTTCCACAGAGCCCCCTGTGAAGGACAAACAAACAATATGTCGAATTCAATTTATTCAGTTAATAATCTGAAAATATGGAGTTTAAATACTTAAATATAATTGAATGAATTAAATATAATGACAGAATATTGATTTAGTATTTCCTTTTAAAATATTAATAATAAAGTCTAATTTTATTTGGTTCATGTCCTTAACTGGATTCCATATAATTCACCTAAACACATTTAATTTAATTTAACTCATGTGTGTACAAGGTATTAGGAAATCTATGATTTAAATTAGAATAATTGTGTGTTTAATAAATGACACACAGTGAAATAAATGCAAAAATCAATAACCATTGCTATACTTCCGTCGCCCTTAGATGAAGCTTTTGACAATTATCTATTTGATAATTAATAAGCAAATGGAAAAAATAACACGTGTTTTGGGGCTATACACACTTTTAATTTTTAAAATACACTAGAAAGGAAAATAAATAAATTTTCTTTGGCAACCCTTTAACATTTCGTAACATTGCAGCTAATTAGACTATTCTGTAAAATAAAAGTGGGTGGCAAAACATTAAAGAGTTGATGCCTCCTGCTTTTATTTTGCATAATATAATATAATTAACTACAATGTTCTGAAATATTAAATTGTTGGCCATACACCACTTTTTTTTTCTTTTTAATGCATTTTAAACATTAAAGTGTGTAGCCAAAACACGTGTTTTTTCATTTACTTACATTATTTTAGTTTTGTTTTCATTTATTTAAAATCCCAATTGACTATGAAGGTCATATTAGAATGACGTACGGGAGAACTCAATACAGAACAAAACATTATGATTTATGAAATTACAAGCAAACAATAAGAACACAAACTTATACTCATATACCAGGATTCTAACACAGGATTACCTCTTGCTCCTTAAAAGCAGACACCCGTCACCACTAAACTATCAGGGATGTGTGACTTCACGCCTAAAATACTTTGTTGACCAGTAGAATATATGGGTATGTGGACGACATGTGGTGTGCACTTAGACTTGCCACCTGTGGAGGACAGTCCTCCATTCGGAAGAACTGTCCTCCGGCCAGGACCATCCTCCACGAACGTATTTAAGTTTTTATACAATTTATTGTCTGGAGGACGTTTGCCTTCGTGGAGGACGGTCCTGGTCGGAGGACATTTCCTCCGAATTTAGGACTGGCTTCCACAAAGGAGGAAAGGTGGCAAGCCTATGTACACTGGAACGGCACATGTAGGATCCATGAACATTTAATAGGTGACAGTGATAAAAGTGTAATAACCAAAGAATGGAAGAGCCGTTTGTTTAAATTGTAGAAAACCATTTTTATTAACCCTTTTTATGAGACATATGACATATGTATCATTTCACCATCCTAAATTTTTAGTTTGTCCTTGAGGCAACGCAAGGATACTTATTATTATCAAACTATTATTAGAGAAAAGTGGCATAAACCTAGCTTTTTTCTTAAACCTTAAGGGTTGCGTTCAGACTACTCGTACTTCTACTTGGGCTCAGTGAGGTAGATCGTCGACAAGCCCGAGTAAGGTAGACGGACTCACGAGCAGCGATACATGTAGGTTGATAGCACGAGTAGCGCAAACCAGGGGGTCGTCTGTGGCTCCGCTTGGCGTCTGTACATTAACGAGGTACTCTTCAAGACTTGCGAGTCATTGGACGGGGACGAGCACAGTTTCGTTCACTCGCAGTACTCGTGGCGTTTCTCCCAACAATGAGTGCATGATAATAAACCTTGCACTGGTAATCAAAACTTCGTCATCGCCGCTCATCGGATCCACACGAGTCGAGGCCTCTCGAGTAACTACTAACTACTTAACTCTCAACCTTCAGTTGACAAGATCCCCGGCAAGTCAACGAGGGCACAAGCCCGAGTACGAAAACAAGGGCTCGTATTCGGGCCTTTGTTGACTTGTCGGGCTCTTGTCAACTGAGGGTTGAGGGTTAAGTTACTTGAGAGGCTCTGACTCGTGCGTATCCGATGAGCGATGATGAAGTTTTGGTTACCAGTGCAAGTTTTATTATCATGCACTCGTTGTTGCAGGAAACGCCATGAGTACTGCATGTCAACGAAACTGTGCTCGCCCCCGTCCAATGACTTGCAAGTCTTGACGAGCACCTCTTTGATGTACCGATGCCCAGACGAGCCTCGGACTTGTGCTACTCGTGCTACTTTTATCGCTGCTCGCGAGTCCGTTTACATTACTGCAACTTGTCGACGAGACGCTTCACCGAACACGAGTAGGCTAAATGCACCCAAGCTTTAAGCTACAGTTTGATACTCAAATATTGATGGTGGCTAATATTAATTATATATGTGATAAATGACGTGTTTTTTTTTTCACACACACAGGGGCTCATTTTTGTGGTTGGTGTATTGGGCAACGGAATGGTTGTTCTTGTTGTGAAGCGAACGAGCAGCATGCAGTCACCGACAAACTGGTACCTCGTAAGCTTGGCTGTGGCTGATTTTGTTGGATTATGGGCATGCATACCAAATGAAATAATTGGTTACTATGTACTCGGCGACGAATGGCTGTGGGGTGAAACGGGTTGCGGTATCTTCGTTTTCTTGCAATATCTCGGTGTGAATGCTAGTGCTTTGTCTATTACGGCTTTTACCATCGAACGTTACATTGCAATTTGTCATCCAATGAAAGCACAGATGGTTTGCACAGTTCATCGTGCCAAACGGATAATTACCGGTGTTTGGACGTTTGCCATTGTATACTGCTCACCTTGGCTACTCTTAACCAAAACTGTGCCACTTTATTATAAAGGGTTCGTCAATAAGGAGAGATGTACCTTTGCACTTGAACGGCATCACTACTTGGGATACTTTTTTGCGGATTTAATTGTTTTTTATGTGGTGCCATTAGTTCTCAGTTGTGTATTATACGGTCTTATCTCTCGCATTCTCATGGAAAGTGGTAACCTACAATTGGAATGCAGTGCATCAACAAGAAATGTTCCCAGTTCGAGGTGCAATGGACATCGAGTTGAGTCTCGACCTCGAAATAGTGCTGCCGCTCGAGTTCAGGTAATGGTTCATGCACCAAGAAACATGGAAGAACTCTTTTCATGTTTCTTGGTACACTTTTAACTAGGGATGGAACATTCGATTCCTCGAATCCCGCGAATCTTGAAAAATATTCCAGATTCGAAATCGCCCGAATTTTTCGGGCGTTTTTCGTTTTTCGAATCTTTCGAATCCTAAAACGGCGATTGTTGCCATTTTAGGTGGTACTCCGGATCACCAATATCGCCTTGTGGCGACTCTGAGTGCCACATTTGTTTTATTATTATTAATAATTTGATATTTAATATTATTTCATTTATTTGTATTTTCTTGATTTGATTTGATTTGATTATATTATTAATGAATAATATAGGATTCTTATATGAAGGATTCGAAAGATTCCGCGGATTCGAGGACCTTTTATGATTCGGATTCGAGAAAATTTAGGATTCATCCCACCTCTACTTTTAACCAATGTGTTTGTTAAAGCAGTGGTCTCCTAAGTTGGGGTATTAGGGTCAATACGTGTGGGTATGCCAAGAAAAAATTTCAAAACATGGCAAAAAAATGAAATTTCTTCCAAGACTAAAAATATTTCTTCCATGAATATTTTCAAAAAATGGCAAAAAATGAAAGTCTTCTAGGTGCCCTGAAAAGCACTGAAATGAATTCAGGAGGACCCAACGGACTTTCGAGGACCATAAAAACCCATTAATTGAAAAAAGTAAAATTTGTCATAAAACGAAAGTCTTCTAGATTTAGGATTCATCCCGCCTATCCTTTTAACCAATGTGTATGTTAAAGCACGTGATCTCCAAAGTGGGGTATTCGAGTCGATACGTGTGGACGATGCCAAATAAAAATTTAATATTTCTTTTTTGTATGTTTTTCTTCCAAAGACAAATTTTATATTTACAGAAGAAAAAAAATAAGAAAATGAATTAAAGAATAATAAGTATTAACTTGTATCATGAACACTAAATAGATGAGGAAACGGTAGCGATGACACTTTCGCATACACTAGCCGCAGACTTTTGTACCATTGTCCAGCGGGACATAGTCTCCTTATCTTTAGGCTATGGACGGGACTATTCCTTATTGGAGGTCCGGGCTTTTTATTTCGTCTGTCTTGAGGGGGGGGGGGAGGGGAGGGGAGGGTACGCAATCAAAAAAGTTTGGAGACCTCTGTGTTAAAGAATTGAATCAGGATGTGGATGCGAGAACGTGACATCTTTCTGACTGGATATATTTACATTGTTTTGCCCTCGTGTGCCTGTTTTCGTTAGGACCATGTGACTATATTATGGGAAAACATATTATATTCAGAGGCGTGGTGGCCATATGGCCAGCTCGGGCAAATGCCAGAAGGGTCGGTATTCAATTGGGCCATTGTTTCTTTTTTTTTTTTAAAAAAAAAACATTGCCAGTCCAAAATGGCAGCTTACTGCATGGCGTAATTAGTTAATGACTTTCCATTACTTGGACAATATAATGGTACGATTAGGAGAAAAGGAATTGGATATGACAACTAATGACAAGCACAAACGTGGTCCCCAGCCTATTCACTATAACTTTTTATGTCATTTGAAAAGCGAGAAAACCCCTTTCGCGAACTAAACTGTAAATTGCTATTTCTCATGAATATTTATAATGTATTGGCGTTATTATGGGGTAAACCTATAGTTAAATATAATCTTCAACAAATTAAAATGCATTACATTATCTGAAATGATGATTAATTGAACAAAAAAGATAGAAAAAACACGCCAAAACCAAACAGAAATGAAAAATGATGCCAAGAATCGCCGTCGCTGGTTTAAAATAAAATTCAGCAATGGAAAATGACCGTTTCATAATAATTATAGACGCACTAATGAACTTTTCACTTGTATTAATTATTGTTACAAAATAAGATGCTGAACACAACAGTAACATTAAAATTAATAAGGTATGTACTGTCCTGATGTTAAAACATTCTTTTCGAAATACTTTAAACAATATATTTAGAAACAAATTAGCAGAAATTCTTCCCCAAAGCAGCTAAAATGGTACTTTTCAGCTTTGCTATTGTAGTATAATCATGGCAATCTTCTTAATCATTACTTACGATGATGCCCCAAAAGTTCTCTGTAGGATTTAAACCTGGAGGACAAGAGTGGTGATATTTTGGTTTTGTAAAAATTCGTTCCTTAGGTTACTGGAGCGAACTATTGCATTTTCTTGCTCGAATACTAAGCTAATGTAACAACCCGACTTGGGCCCTTTCCAATGCCTGGCAAAACTGCTTCATCTTACCATATCCTGACTCCCTTGGGGGCCGGGATCGCAGCCTTAGCTGCCCTGTTGCCTCGCCCGTGTCCCTGGGTGGCGCGGTTGAGTCGTCTTCTCCGACGATCGACGGTGACTTCCCCGACAATCAACGGTGACTTCCCGCCGAACAGGTCGAGGAACCCATGGTAGATTCCTGTTGAATCCTACCGTGGAACCGCGTGCGAAGTACCGGCCGACATGACGGAAAACAGGATGATGAAGTGCCGGTGAACTTCCACCGGCGAACCCTCATCCTCTCCGCGGTATACTTCCCCAGTAAAAATAAGGTGACACAGACACCAGTGTATAAATGAAATAAAGATATAATTTATTCAATAAAGACTTTTTGTCACCACACAAAACCACATAAAAACAGCACAAAGAGAAGATCTAATGGTGGCCATCTTGGCCACCAGAACACCAAGCACACATCCTCTTTCTTCAGGGTTTAAATACACTGTCCCTCCTTAATGGCTGCCTTGCCATTAAGTACCCCCCAGGCTGCTCCACCTGGGGGTTGACAGTGATCCTACCTGGAGTTCATGTCGTCTGCCGGGCTGCCTACTATAGCAGCCTAGCAGACGACATCAGGATTCAGTCTTGCTCCTCTTAATTAAAGGAGCAAAACTGGGTCATCACACTAACGCTAGGGAATCAACTTTGGTAGGTCAGTAAATATTCTCATAACATTGTATGACAATAAACATTATGTTTTTTGTTGTTGGTTGAAATGAAGCCAAAGATACTCATACCAAAAACCCGAAACACTCATATTGTTAGGCTCCCATCACGAAAATTTCTGAGGGGAAAAAATTCAGTCTAGGTGATTCTGGCGGTTTATCTTCTTTTTTCATCTTCTTTTCTTACCACAATATGTTTCTAAACAAAATTTTGGCAGTGGGAGAGCCTAACGATATGTGGAACATGTAGTGCCTTTGGAATGAGCAACTTATCAGACAATATTACGAGCATATGTACTGCCATAAAAAGATTGCTTCCCTAGCGTTAGCTTAGTATTCCAGCAAGAAAATGCACGAGTTCGCTCCAGTAACCTAACGCAGGAATGGTGACACAACCAAAATTCAATTCAATTCAATTAAATACACCTGCAATCAGCTCAAAAGCCATATGGCAGGGGGGGATTGCTCCCAGTCACGACTGATTGTCATTATTTAAAAATAAGACATCATCATGAAATTGAAATCGTCCTAAAAAAGAACTATTCGCAGGAATATCACCACTCTCGAATGTCCGACGTGTTCCCCCGATTTAAATCCCATAGACAACTTTTAGGACATCGTCATGCATGATGATTAAGCAGATTTCCATGATTTATAATACATTAACAGAGCTGAAAAGTGCCATTTTAGCTGCTTCGGGGCAGAACTTTTGTAAATTTGCATATACTGTAAATATTCTTTTAAAGTACAGTGTGCTAGTGTAGAGAAGAATGTTTTTTTATTAGAAAACATCAGGACAGTCGGTTACCTTATTAATTTTAATGTTACTGTTGTGTTCAGCATGTTATTTTGTCACAATAATAAAAGTGAAAAGTTCATTAGTGCATTTTCTAGTTTTTAATTTTTTTTTTTTTATTTTTGCCTTTTTAAGAAAAAAATTTCTTTTTAGAAGAAAGTTTATAATATAAAATACTCTTTTTATGTTGAAAATTTCATGTGAATCCATCAAGTGTAACTCGAGTTATAACCAATTTCTGGGTTGCGTCCTATATATATGAAAAACACTATTGCTTTTGAAAACAAAATAATAGTTAGGGTAGTGTTTTCTCTTTAAAATGAGCTTGCTTAAATGTAGATTTATTGAAATTAATTCAAATTTAATGTTTTTAAAAGGAGTACGAGAAAAACGTTTCTCGTCATAAATCCCATTGAATTGCGTAAACACTCATAAGAAATGGATAAGAAATATTATTCATTCTTATTTTATTTCATTACAAAATGAGACATTAAAATGCAGTAAAAAATGAAACACACACAATAACAACAAAAGATGAATTAATGATTTAAACGATTTTGAAAATTGAATAATTAATAAACGTAATTAAGAAACATTTTAGAACTCAGCAATTAATTATATTACACAAAATAAAGTGGGTTGGGTGGGATATCTGCCTTCAGCCCTTTCATATTTCATCCATCCACTATTATTTTGCAGAAGATAAAGGTTGGCTTCACACGGGCCACTCGGTGGCGCCACCACTCAACCACTGTTGGCGACTGTGGCCTAGGAAAGAAACCTGTGGTAGTGGCTTGTGTGAACACGTATTTAATCAGTGGTCTGTCAAAGACTACCACATTTTGTTTCGCCACAAAGTGGTCGTGTGAAGCCAGCCTAATTAACTGAGCTGTTCTGAAATAATAAAGGGTTGGCCCAAAAAAAAATGTTTAGTGAAAGAGTGTTCCTAGAAAACAAAAACATCAAAGATTTGAAGCGCGCTAACAGACAAGACAAAAGGCAGATGGAGTTAAATAAAAATGTGTTTTATTAAGTTTTTTTTTAAAAAATTCAAACTTAACATAGGAAAACTGAACATCATTATAATTCCCTCGCCACCCGCGGGTTTGAATATATTTATATTTTTCAAGCGATCGTTTTTCAATAGAAACATTACACAGAAATTGGAAGTGTTTAAGAAACTATAATAGGTGAAGATAATGCTAAAAGTTTTTTTTACATGATAATATCTTTAAAAAATAAACTTTTATGACAGTTTGAAAAATCCGGAAATACAGTAGTCTAGTTTTTCATGAAATGTTTTTTAAACGTTTTCTTAACGTTTTTGGGTCAGAATTTCCAAAAAAATGTCTATGGAACATAGCATTGGCCACTGCAGTGGGCATTGTACAATTACAATTAGTACCCTGCTAGCAGCCAAATAGGCCTATGGCAGAGGGACATAAAAGTCCACATGCAGCATTAACATTGTCAAGCACATATATAAAAATAAAATGAATATACAAATGTCACTCCCACAAAACAAAATTATCCCCATTCACCACTGCCTCAGGAAGAGAGTTCCGTTTGTCTTATAACTCTAGGAAAAAAAGACCATTAATATGAGTCCGTCCTTGCAAAAATCTCCCTAATTTTCTTAGAGTGGTCAGCCGTGCCCATGTATAGCGCTTTATGAATATCACTGGACTGTGGTTTAGGGACAATCACCATGTGTAATTTTGACAAACAATTTAAAAAATTAACTCAGCTCTGCGATGTGTCAAACTATGCCATTGTAGCACTGACAGCATCTCAGTGACACTATCTGTAAATTTGTGCCTGCCGCAAACAAACCTAGCTGCCTTATGCTGAACCATTTCAACTGAATGAGTGTGACAGAGAGAGGATTCTATACACTGCAGCAACACTCAAGATGAGGCCGAACCAATGCTTGATAGGCAATAGTTTTAACTTGTGCGCGGCAGGTGCCAATGTCCTTTGACTAAAACGAAGCATTTGTAGAGTTTCCCAGTAACACCATCAATGTGTTTTTTCCAAGAAAGGTCATCTGTCATTGTAACCCTCAAGTACTTATAACACTTGAAACTCCGAAGAATAGTGTCATTCATACTAAAATTGAACACAGTTGGATTTCTACTCCGAGTTAGCCTCATAACACTACACTTCCCCTCATTCAACTGAAGTTCCCATGTATTACACCATCTCTCGATTGCCTTCAAGTCTAGAGCTAATGTTTCACAGTCTTTGATACCATCAACCTCTTTGTAAATTAGAGTATCATCAGCAAATAGTCTACAGTTCCTGCCAACTGTGCTGATGTGGTCATTAATAAATATCAGGAACAAAAGAGGACCCAGCACACTATCCTGGGGTACACCAGATTTAACAGCCTACCCCTCTGACTGAGACCCATTTACAACTACCCTTTGTTTCGTATCACTTAACAAAGAAGATACCCATTTGGTTACGTGCCCCCAACCCATATGCTGCATTTTTTTGCCAGAAGTTTTGAATGTGAAACAGTGTTCAAATGCCTTACAAAAGTCAAGAAACACCATGTCAACCTGTTGACAATTGTCTAAACTTTTCTGGAGGTCATCCACTACCAGGATAAGTTGAGCCTCACAAGAGCACCCTCTCAGGAAACCATGTTGGTTATCAGAAATGAGATTGTGAGATTTGATAAACTTAATGCAGCCAGAGTAAATGATATGCTCAAGAATTTTACAAAGCACTGAAGTTAGAGATACAAGCCTATAGTTTGCAGCTTCGGACTTATTACCTGACTTAATTATTGGGGTAACATTTGCTAATTTCCACATACTTGGAACAACCCCTTGACTGAAAGACTGCTGATAAATTAGCTGAAGAAATGGTTCCACTTCAATAGCTAATTTTATAAAAACTACTGCATGAATTCCATCTGGCCCCTCACTTTTATTTTTATTAAGGGTCAATAGTTGCTTTATAATGCCCTCAGTATTAACAATAATATCCCCAAAGAACGCATTGTTCTAGACTCAAAAGCATTAGGTGTAGTATTTTTATCTGCTGTAAAAACACTCCTGTATTGTTCATTCAACAAAGAAGCTTTCAATTCTGGGTGTAATATTAGTTCTCCATTTGCCCCAACAAGAGCTGGAATCGAGTACTCACCAGCCCGAGAATGCTTGACATACCTCCAAAACAGCTTTGGATCTTCTTGCAGCCGTTTACTGAGTTTATTAGTTTTAAAATCCTTATGGGCCAATGCCAGTTCTTTTTTAGCATTTGCACGAGCAATATGCAAACCATTTGCATTCAATAAATTTGAATTACCTCTGTAGCTATTTCTCCATAATTGCTGCTTATGAAGAGCCCTTTTAACACATATTGTATACCATGCTGGTGTTGAGGCATCCCGGACTCTCTTTAATGGAACAAACTTCAAGACCCCCATCAGTAACGATTTTTAAAGTTCTCTAGATTTTGCTGCATATAACCCAGCCCAGTTACATTTATTATAAAGACTAACCTGCCATATGGCTTTAACGGTACTCCTAACATTAACATTGACATCACAAGTTACAATGTGATGGCCACTAATTCCCTCAGAAACCTTAACATTAGATATCATAAGGGGAAGGTTAGTTATTACAACATCAAGGACAATACTATTTTTAGTTGGTTGCATGGAGTAAATATCCAAACTTTCCAACAATGAAACAGCTAAAGTAACAACATTCCCACCTGTAATTGAGCGAAGTTCCCAGTTTATGTTTCAGAAGTTAATATCACCTAAAATTATAGCTGGGTTATTGTGCGCATGATGAAGGGCATCGAGACATGAGCGAAAGGAGCTATATAACTAATTGAAGATCCTGGTGGGCAGCTCTACACTGCAGCAAACTATCTCACACCCAGTCTCAAATGCCTGTTCCCTTTGGCTGTTAAGCAAATTTGAAACTGCTATAAAAACACCACCAGTATGCCCCACTTTGTCTTTATGATATATTGCAAAGTTAGATGGAAACACCTCTCCATTACTAACATTGTCATCCAGCCATGACTCAGTTCCAAGTATTATTTGACAGTCTGATTCCTCAATGGCCACAAAGAAGTCAGGTACCTTTCTCCTCAAACTTCTGCAATTTACAACCATGATTTTCGTATTTTTATTTATAACTGACCCATGTGAAAAACTTCCTTTCACTGCAGCATCTCTAGAACACAGATTTGCAATCACAACTTGTGGTTGAGCTAGGATTCTATAGGACCCTGTCATCCTCTCAGCATTTATTCCTGAAAAAAGTTTATTAACATAATTCATAGCAATAATCCCCCTTTCCCCTATACTACCCACAGGCCCCAACACTACACTCTAAAATTGCCAACAAATTCTCATATCTTTTTACCAACTACTTCTGCACAAGTGTTAAAATGCACTCCATCATAACTCCATTCACCCCTGAAACATACCATAGCTGCTCTCCACTCAATTACCTGAACCTCTACCCGACTACAAGCCTCCACAAATGTCAATTACCCACCGGGCCCTGCGGAAGACTAATTTGCCTCTATCCACCCTCTCTGGGATTGCACTAACACACACCTTAAACCCCACCCTAGAGCTAACTGTATGATGAGCTAAACTAACGTATCTAAAATTTCTGAACCACTCTGTATGTACATAGATCATTAGCACCTACATGCAACACCACTAGCACCTCATCTGCAGTTTCACCCTGTACCATCCTACTTATACGCTGCTCTACATCTTCAATTTTAGCCCCCGGTAAGCATGCCACACTAACTTTCTCTTTGGCATTTCCTTTGGAGACAGCCCACCTATTGATACGCCTCACATTACTGTCACCAACAATGACAACAGATCTAGTCTTTGCCATTTTCCTATTTTTCTCCCCATTGTCACAATCTCATCCTCCTTGGCATACAAGACACCCTAGCCCCCTTACCCCCACCTACATGTCCTACAGATTTCCTTTGGGCCCTAAAGATCGTCCCCAATGCATCAAATCTATTACATATAGAAAGGAGAAAAGCAAAATGAATATCTATAAAGCCATCTTAGCATTTCCAAACAGTGCCGTAGCCAGGATTTTTTTATGGAGGGTCCAAAAGTATTTCTTCAGAATAAAGCTAATTAATCACCCACTACAGCGTGCTGTGTTCATTGTTTGCATCACATTTAGCCCTTAAACCTTTCAGTGGGTGGTGGGGGTTGATAAGGTGCATGTATGCATCATATGAAATGAAATTGTGCAACGTCCGCTATAAGGTGGCATGCTGCGACATGCAAAACTGGCTTGTAGAACTTGCATAAGTTCCATGCCAGAAGTCAAGAGGAAAACCGAGAAGAACTTTTTTTTTCTCTGCAGCGATCGAAGGAACCAGGGGATTAATGTGTTCACGTGACATTCAGACACCACTCAGGTGTCTTCATTTGCCAGCATACTTTGTTGTAAACATCAACACTTGTTCAATTGTATTGTGAAACATTAGCGTTTAAGTTGTCTTCAATAAATGAAGGAGTTATGGTGGTGCATATACAGTTTATGGGCTGGGTCTCGGATGGTATGTTCCAGATGATAGTTTGGGGCGGCATGGCACTGCGCACTATATCGGCAATTAGCTGAGAAGTCGCTTAGTTGAGCATCTATTATGGTGGTGGGACAAATGAGTTCTGAAGGTACAGGTTAAGTGAAAGAGAGAGAGAATAAAAAAAGACGGAGAAAAAACTATCAAATATAAACACAGTTCTTTTTGGCATATATATAGAATTTTGGGAGGGAAGGAGGGGGGAGTCCGGACCCCATGACCCCCTCTTCCTTGGCTACGCCATTGTGCCCAAAATACTTCCATAGGCAACTTCTCTTAATTTTTGATTGCCTGGACTTGTATTTCTCCTATTTTAAACAACTTACCCCCATAACTTAGAGAGGCGGATCCTCGAATGACTTGCATAGGATCCGCCGTTATAGGAGGAGGGTACCTTAAATAACGTACTTTTCAGCAATATAAAAAACTAGTGGGGTAACCTGTCATAAATGACGGGAGCAAAATTCACAGGCAATTGTGCCCAGCATTAGAATTTCTTTTCCTCCACCCTTTCATGACGTCAGACCAAGTAACAAACCAATTAGAAATTGATGATGTTCATAAAAGGGCTGAGCAAAAGAAATTCTAATGCTGGGCACAATTGCCTGTGATAAATTCTAGTTTAATTTTGCTACTATTATCCCCTCCCCTTTTTATATTTGAAAGAGAAAATGAGTTTTTCATTTTCTCTGGTGTGCGCATGCGCGTCGTTTTTCCTTTATTTTATCCTTTCATTTCAATTTCAGTTTCCCCCTCCCCCTTTATTCCCCTCCACGTTTCCCTCCCCCTCTCTACACTTTCAAACCTTTTTCCCTCTCCAATTTAATATCAAGGGGTTCTTGGATGGGGAGTGTGCAACATATAGTTGACCTTGAGAAAAAAAGCGGTTCATTTATTCATTTAAATTTATATAAATTCCGACGTGGTTCAAGGTTTTTGTCCCTTGTTTGTTACTCAAAGAAAGAGAGAAAAAAGGAAACACTGATAGACGGGGCTTAATCATATATATTTTTACTGTCGAAAAAGCGTCGACCGATCCCGGTCGGTTAGGACCCGACAGAGTGGTGGGCAACCCCGGGCCCACTTGTGACCTACCGTGGACAAAACTGGGATGGCCGTGGTCAAAAGTGACTACGGGTGCCATAGGTTGGGTAACGGTAAAAAGAGTTACGCCTCAGGGGAGTAAACCCCCGACAAAATTTGACTTATTTACTTGTTTGGAAATAATGTCTGCGAAGCTGTATGTACTTTGTATTGGGTGCAAATGAGGCAGCGATTTTTATTATATTTAACTAGAGGTGGGACGAATCCTAGATTTTCTCGAATCCTAGATTTTCTCGAATCCGAATCCGAATCCTAAAAGGTTCTCGAAGCAAACGCCCCCCCCCCCCCCTTTGCCCTATGTGCGGACGCCCATGGGTACTACCGAAATTGCAACAATCGCCGTTTTTTGTTAGTGAACGCTTCTATTGGAAGTCATTCGAGTTAAAACTAATTTTACCCAAGTTTTAACAGGTTTTTTTAAGGTTAGGATTCGAAAGATTCGAAAAAACGAAAAAGCGCTAAGATTCGAGTTTTCGAATCTCAAATATTTTTCAAGATTCGCGGGATTCGAATGTCCTATCCCTAATTTTAACAAACAATTGAATCAGAATTTTGTTTTTCAGGTGATAAAAATGTTAGTACTTGTTGTTGTTCTGTTTGCTGCACTATGGATGCCATATCGTGTCTTCTTGGTCTACAATTCATTAGCATCGAAACAGTACATGGAGCCATGGTTCCTAATGTTTAGTAAAACTATGGTTTACATAAATAGGTATGGATATAAGTGTATGTGCGTTAGAAACTTAAAAACCACGAAACAATGCATCCTTTAAAACCTTTTTACAAAATAAAACGATGTAGATTTTGTAAGTTTTCTAAAATGTTATTTTGCGATTTTTGCACTTAAAGGTGGAATTGTTTAGGAGCGACCGCGACTGCAGTCTTTCGCGACCTTAGTCATCGTGTGCCCCACCGTGATTCCTTTCAGGTCGTTGTTGTGCGACTCGCGGTCGTTAGTTGTGGGTCAACTTGCCTGTTGTTCAGATCGTTTTTTGTGTTTTGGTGAATATTTATATAGTAAGTGCGTGTTTTTTACTCGAGGCACAAAAAACATTGTACCACCGCGACTGCGACCAGACTGCGACCTCCGAGCAGTAAAGTCTTTCAGGTTCGCTTTCTTCGCGCTATTCTTTCTACTTTCAGTTGCGTTTTCTTCGCGCTATTCTTTCTGTTTTGAGGTGCGCTTTCTTTTCGTGCTTTTCTAATTTCAGGTGTGGTCTTGAGTCACTTGACATTGGTGGAACATGCCCGAAAAAGCCTTATCGTTGGTGGGCCTTTAACCCTATTACAGTATAATCACAGTCGCACAGTAGAAACGCCTGTTGCACACTCTGGTCGACGGTTGCGTTCGCATCAAAGGAACGGCTCAAATATAGACCTAATGAATCAAGTCTGGTCGCTGGGTTGCGAGGTCGCGGTCTCTTCTAAAGATTTCTACCTTAAAGTTTTACATAGAAAAAAATTCCTTCTGAGCTGTGTCTTCAATTAGTAGGAAACATGTTACGAAGTCACTGCATTTTATATATGTTTATTTTTTTTATTAATTCGTGACTTTTCGTTTGTTTCAGTGCTATAAATCCAATTCTTTATAATGCACTGTCGTTGAAGTTCCGTAAAGCATTTAGACGGATTTTATTATGTGGTAAGTGATAAGAATATATAACTAAATCACATCTAATCACAAGACATTTACAGTATTTTATCTTATTATTGGAACGCATGAAGAAGTTGTAGACTATGGTTTGCACTTGTACTAAAACCAAAGTCATACTGTAGTCTACGACTGTACGCCCACAGTTTTCTTGACACGTGGTAGAACTAAAGGAAATTTTATTCCTTATAGTTATCTAAATGTGTTTAGCCGTTTACAGCTGGTCAAAATAGTTTTTTAAAAATCTTTCCAACGTCTTAATTACAATATAAACGGTATGTCATGAATAAGGAAACTAAATTAACTTACTTTAATATTTTCTTGTATTCCGATTAAACGCACACAAGAGGGGTAAATAACCGACTTTGTAGTCACTACAACTGAACATCTCCGGCAGATCTATTTTTCTGTTGGATCGCCCACCAAAAAAAAAAAAAAAAAGATAACGATCCAACGGAAAAAGTTTGCAAGTCTTGTACGTGGTTCAGTGATTATTGCCTCTTGTGATCGTTTTACAGGAATTTCAACAAGTTATGAAGGTAGCTAGTTAATTTTATTTTCTTATTCACGAGATACCTTTTATGATTAATGTTTTAAGTTGTTAGAAATATTTTTAAAAACATTTTTTCGCAAACGATAATTGTTTTAACGATGTCAGCGCCCCTATAACGGCCGATAGTTATATTGGGCCATAGTTATAGCAGCCCATTGACGTCCGTGGCGCTTCTAAAGTTTCTTAAACACGTAACTCGACAATCTGCATTCGTCTCGCCTGTCTTAAATTCATTATCTTCTCTACAATTGCGTCCACAGGAAATACCAAAGGGAACGACCCTGACACTAGTAGAAATCAAGTCTAAATTAGAGACCTACATTGAGTAAAAATTTGAAGCCAAGCCCAGCCAATGAGACTTTATGCTGGGCCCAGCCCACCAGGTCCATGGGCCTTTAACATAAATATACCGATCCAAGCCCAGCCCAGCCCAAAAGCCCACCATCTTATGGGCTTTGTGTAGGTCTCTAATTTCCACACTAAATGGTTCACAGGTTCACATGCTTACCAAGAAAAGAAACTGCCCCATTAACGGCTTTAGTATGTTTATTTTATTGATTGGTCAGTGAGGAATATGTTATACTTTTATTAATGCGTGAAATAATATGTGGTTCAGTTCTATACATTTGTAAAGAACCCCATGAGAGAAATGACGAAACGCCTTCCAAACCCATGATGCCCACAAATTCCACCAAACCCACAAGGCCCACGAGGCCCACAGAGCCCACCAGGCCCATGAAGCCCACGAAGACCACAAAGCCCACCGGCCCATGGGCTTTATGTAGGTCTCTAGTCTAAATCATACATACTCTTGGTGTAAGGCGGTATCCACTCCAAACTAAGAGGATCCAAACTTGAGTCCTGTAACAGGTGCTCTACACTGTTAAAATGAAAAAAAACTTTTAACATAGTCATTTACCATTCTAGTTTTGAAAACAATTTGAATTTTTACTTAATGTTGTTTCTAAAAAAATGTTTTTGCTTCTAAATTTTATTTTAAAAAACGTCTACGAAGCATAGCATTAACCACTGCAGTGTAACAAAAGCAAAATAATTATGTATAAAGCCACCTTACGGATATGCTGTTGATTTTAAAATTGATTACGAAACTTGGAACCGCAAAGTTATATAAATCATTAAAATTTATATGGCTTTAAATAATAATTTTCGGAGAAAGGAGCCCAGAGAGAAGAAATGTTAGAAAACTTTTCAACCCTAAGCGACATGTTAACAAAAAGAAGGTATTTCTTGAGAACTAGGATAGGTTATGAAATCCTATAGCAGTAACGTGTTCAGCAGACCAAATGCTACTAGAAATAGTGGAGATTAAACTTTGATGGCAAAAATAAATTATATAATCAGCACTGAAAGTAAAAAAAAAAAAATATGAAATACTGCGCGAAGCTATTCTACAATAGATTCTATCTTATCCTATATCATAATTTGCTAAGTGCTGTGTCTCTGTCACTCTCTCTCCCTTTGAGCATGAATGTGCTCAGAAAATCCGACTCCATAAGAGTCGCGAAAATAAACCAATATATACTCATTTTGAGATGTCTTTAAGGGTAGACTTTGTTAGAATTTTCAATTCTCTCTTGCATTTTTCTCATTTTCGCAAAATATCATGAATTTTCACTGAAACTTCTGAACAGTTTCCAGCCAGTATGGCATGCCTCATTGCATCATGCTTTTTTTTCAATGAATAAATTAAACCATGTGGTTTACGTTGAATTTAAGGGCGCAAGTTGAAGACAAACTGTACATGGGTGAGTGTCCCGACTCTCCTTTAGTATTCTTTATTTATTTCTCAACCTATATTAATCCACTGTTGGATGAAGGTCTCTTCAGTGATTTTCTAAAGTTGCCTGTCTTCTGCTGCTCTCATCCATGTTTGCCGGCCATCTGCATGATTATGTTTTTCCACTTTGTCCGTTGTCTCCTCCTTTTCCGATGTCCATCGTAGGGCCTCCATGCAATTAATTTCTTTGTCCATATGGTGTCCCGACATCTCGCAATGTGACGTGCCCACCTCAATTTTGCTCTTTTAGCATGTTTCTACCACATCCGTGACTAGTCTGAGAGCGTATCCAACAAGGGGTGATAAGAGCATCTGTCTTGAGTCTTTTCTGCGTCACTCTAAGTTTACTGGTTTGTTGTTTAGTCAGTGACCATGTTTCTGCACCTTAGCATAGGACCGGGATAATTGGTTAAATGCTCGTCTATTCCATCATAAGAAGACGTTTTTTATCTTCGAAAATGTCAACCAGCCAAGCTGTATACGTTTATCTACTTTTTTTCTAACCTTCTTGCATGCTGTTACTTCCTAACAAAGCTGTGACAGCGTCGATTCGAGTGAGGTACTTGCCTAGAGCACAAAACGTGTGGCCGCAGAAATACTCATAGGGCGCAAAATTAGTTGATTATGGCTCTGACAACTAAACCAGGGTCTCAGACATGTTTTATTTTCGCAAAAACATAATCATGTCATATGGACTCTCAACTGCCTTTGTGTTGACATGACTTTGCAATCAAGTCGCAGTTAATGTCAGCCGTGGCGCGGTTCGTCATTTTTCATCACTGTTTGGCTTGATGAAACATTAAAGAGGATACAGTGCACTCTAAATTTGGGGGTGTAGATCTGAGTGGCGGTATTTAACAGAATGCTTCAATGCTATACGAGCGTACAGTATGCTTATGTTGTGGTACTAAGTCACGCCCTCAATAATTGTTCAAAGATTTCTTTTGCACTATTGTGATCTTTTACATATAGCGGTTACATGCGCAAGTCTATACCCAGTGTTGGAGAGTATTTTAAATATTTCTTTTGTATTTAGTATTTGTATTTGAAATGCATCTATTAAATAATGCATTTGTATTTTTGAAATTACTTTTTATTTATAGTATTTTAATTAATACAAAATATTATTTAAAAAAATTGTTACTTTCAAAAGATTATTTTTTTTTACTTTGGCAAAACTTTGAAAAAGTTAAATTGGCATGTCTTTGTTACATTGAGGAAAAACTAACGTTAGACGTTCAAGTATTGCACCAGTTTGTAAGCATCAAAAGCTGCCTTCATGAAGTTGAATGCAACTAACTTTGCCTTCATTGGCACCTGTTTGAAAGGTTGTTCTCAAATGCAGCTTTGACAGTAAGTCCAAGAAAAAGGAATAGTTTAAGTGACAAAAATGCTTTCAACAGTTATTACTCCTCAAGACATATAAGATGAAGTAAATATTTTTAGACAGGCATCTGTAGACAGCTTCAGAATTTCTTTGGCTCCGCCCATTTATGAGCGTCAGACCATATATCAACCAATTAGAAATAAAAAGGGCGGGGCATGTGACATCTCAGACCCAGTAACAAAGCAATTAGAAATTTCATGACGCTCATAAAATGACGGGGTAAACGAAATTCTGAACCTGTCTACAGATGCCTGTATATTTTAATATTTTAAATCCTTTTTTGAAAGTATTTTGTATTTTAAATAAAAGTAAAACTTCGTGTTTTGTATTTTAATTTAAATACATTTTCATGAAACCATTTTGTATTTTATTTAAAATATGTACTTATTAAAAGTATTTTCCCCAACACTGTCTGTACCCGGCATTAAATGTTAAATGTGCCGCGAATGGGCCTACTCTGTAATGCTCAACAACATGATTCTGAGCATAAATAAACAATATTTGAAAATAATGTTTGGACAAAGCAAACTGCTTGATTCTTAAGCGAAGTAATTTCTAATAATACATTATCATTTTTTTTTATTTGCACACCTAGGTTCAAGTGAAAGCAGTAGTTCCCTTAATGAAAGTAGCCTGGTCACTGTAAGATTTCGGTCAACTTTAATTACTTCTTCAGTAGCAACTAAATCAGCCAAGCTTCAAGATATTCCTCCATCGTCTGTTCTTTAGCACTTGGATAATTGGATTTAGGAAATGTGTGACTTGGCGTTGGCACCCTTTGATGGCCGATAGTTGGCCATGGAATGTAATAATGTATACGCGGTTCTCATTTAAAAGATTTTTTTTTTTGCAAAATTCATTAACACAGCCACTGACCAATAAACAAATATTTATCATTATTGAATTTTCTATAAATAGCTTTCATTGAAACCAATTCATGCACAGAGAAAAAGGCAAAACCGCGATTGGTTTCCTGTTTCCGTTGGAGGTTCAGCCATCACGTTCCTTCAAACGCACTTAGGTAAAGTGGATAAAACAAAAAATTGCAAACTCAAAGAGGAAAGGAAAAGTTATCTTGATAATGAGAAATAAAAATTTGTAAGGTAAGAAATTAAGTAACGAGGTGTTATGAGTACCTTGAATAGAGGCAAGGTATGTGCAGTGGCCGAGTGGTTGTAATCACCACTTGTAGGTACTGGGGGGGGATCCCGGGTTTGAATCCCGGTTGAGGCATGATTGTTGTGTTTGTCTTTTACAATTTCTTCGACAATACAGAGGTTGGCGTCAGGCAGAGCAGCCGTTCATAAAACACATCTCGCCCAATTCTGGGCCGAATGGCACCTTTATTATCATCATTGTATATGTATATCTTTGTATGGGACGTGGTCCAGGAAAAGAAGAAGAAAAAGAAGCAATTGGTATGTATAAAGCATTGTTTCCACTTAGACTCACGAGTCTACCGTACTTAAGAATGTTGCGATTAGTTATTAAAGTATTTATGGGCTCATGTTGCAAGTGCCCACTCCACGCCAAGAGCAGAAAATTGAAGTTTCTTGATAAACTGATTTGCAGGAAGGGAAGAAGCGTCAATGGCTCTATCGATATTCGAGAAAACACTTCCCATTCCCTTGAAGACCTCGCTAAAGTGTTTGCAACATGTCGTAATGGAAATGAAAAATCATCATATAAATATAAATGTACATTATGTGGACTGGTGTATATTGACATGAAAATGTTTATAGACTCATGTGTCTGAGTGGAAACAATGACTACCGGTACCTATTAACTACGACCTTCTACACGCCCTGTAAAAATGTTAAAAAAATTAAAAAAAACCGCGGAAAATTTTTTTTCCAGGTAGGTATTGACTTTAATTAATGTGTACTATGGGTATGTACCTTACAGTACCATTAACTAAAATTAAATATTGAAAAACGCGCGAAAATAAGTCAACACGCCCTACACGCCCTTTAAAAAAATTTAAAACATGGAAAAAAACCGCGGAAATTTTTTTTTCCGGGTAGGTAATGACTTTAATTAATGTGTACTAAGTGTATTTACTGTGAAATAGAATTACCTACCTTGGGGTGTACCGGAATGGTCAAAAACGACGTAAAATTAACCTACGCACCCAACATGCCCGTCACGCCTTTTAGTACACCCGTTTTTCTCTTGTGTTTTTAGGGAAGATGTGGATATTGATATACAGGGCTTCTGGTCGGCGAGTCTGACTAGCTCCCTTCACTCCAGTGAAGGGGCTATGTTGGACTCTGACATTGAGGAGCTGCATCGTCCTGTGTCGGAGGCAACCTCGGTGAAGGTGCATACAGTGGATTCTGTGACACCAACTACAGAGGACCCACTGACGTGCCGGTTCATGGGAAACTGGCGATGGTATATACAGTGAATTCTGCGCTACCATCGTCCAGCAGTACTTTAGCCGGTGAAACCTCAGCAAAACCCGAGAAGAAGGGAAATTCTAAGGTTATGGCCCCAGGTTCTCCAGATGCTTGGGGATTAGCAAGGGTTTGGATGGTGGAAAACCTAGGCTTACCACAAAAATTGGTGGATTCTGCTACTCCGGTGGAGCTAGTGTGCACCACTGCCTGTCAACCACTGTTGAGCCACCCGGATCCACCCTTTCTGGGATTACACTAACACACACCTTTACCTCCACCCTAGAGCTAACTGTATGCTGAGCTAAGCTAACTAACTTATCTAAAACTTCTGAGCCACTTTGTCTACAACATACATGCCTACATGCAACACCACTATCACCTCATCTGCAGTTTCACTCCGTACCATCCTACTTATATGCTGCTCAACATTCTCAATTTTAGCCCCCAGTAAGCATGCCACACAAACTTTTTCCCTGGCATTTCCTTTGGGGACAGCCCACCTATTGATATGCCTCACATTACTGTCACTAACAATGACAACAGACCTAGTCTTAGCCATTTTCCTATTTGACTCCCTAATTTTCACAATTAAATCTCACCCTCTTTTGCATACAGGACACCCTAGCTTTCTTGCCCCACCTACACATCCTACAGATTTCCCCTGGGCCCTAGAGACCTTCCCCAATGCATCAAATCTATTACATATAGGAGTCCTGGGTGACAATAAAGGGACCCCAACTAGCTTAGCCCCCTTAACCACAAACTCCCATCCTAGCCCTCCTGGTGCAGACCTAACTGGTGTTATCCTAACTGGCATGGCAGCAGACAAAGGCTCTTCACAAGGCCTCAAATACTGCTAACATTTCCTTCAGCAAAGGCACCTCTGCCTGAAGCCATACCACTTCCTGCCTTAGCTGAGCCTTACTAACAAAACCCATTACTAAAAACAAAAACCAAGTGAGCCTAAAAATTAAGCTTGTAAGTGAACCAAAACAGAAAAAAAAGAAAAAAGATTTGAAAAGTAGTAATAACTCAAAAAGTACTAATCTGATTGCAATTCTCATTTTACCAGTATCGAAAAAAACAAAAACTGGGAAAAAAGGCACCTTTTACAAAAAAAAGACAGAATTTAATAAAAAATGTATATGATAAAAACTACTTATCCAAATTGAAATCTGATTCCAGAAACGTGTTCAGCAGGCCAAATACTATCATAAAAACAGTGAAGATTTAACTTCGATGTCAGAAATGACTTAGTTTAAATGGCCAAAAAACGAAAGCGAAGGGGAGGAAAAACTAAAAACGGGGTTTCCAAGATGGCGGCAAACAAAGAAAATTTTCAAGCCTAATTAAGAGTTTTTAGTAAAAACGTTATAGTTTAAAAACTACTTCACTAATTTCAAAACCGATTGCTGCAACATGTTCAGCACACTTAGTTCTATTTAAATCACCTAAGATTAAACTTGAATGGAAAATAGCCCAAAAACCGGGAGCGAAATTTTTATGCTACAAACCACTAACTGTTTTACATTAGAAGATGGCATTATTTGGGTGTATTTGCGGCTGTTTTCGGCCCAATGTAGTCATTTTGATACTTATTCTATTTCACTTGTCCCCTCCCCCATGAAACAATCCTCCTGTAGGTGCCCACCCCATCTAGGGCATTTGCTTAAAAACAAAAAGGATCCTGGAATGAAAATTAAAATTCATTAAAAAGTGTTTCAGAAACTATTATAATTATCTTAGTATAGGTGGCAATCTCAATATACAGTATTTTTGGTATGATATATTAAATAACTTTTCATGGCAATTTCAATGGAATAGACAGATTTTACGTTTTTTGAATGTTATTTTTTCTTTTTTCTGAAACTGCCATAAAATATTTGTTTAAATACATCATCGTGAAAAACCTTTTAACACCATCACCTAACTATAACTGCCTCATTGTTGGGAACTTGGTCATCATAGACTCTGGATCATCTCCGGTTTTGGCTTCATTTTGTTTTCTGGGGCATCGTATATGTTCTGGGGCACTGTTTGCTCTTGGACATTATGTGGATTGTTAGGCACTTTAACTCTTGCACATCTTTGGCACTGGGGCATCATTTGGACTCTCAGGCATCTTGAGCTCTGGGGCATTATGTGTATGACTGGCGGCCGCCAAATCCAAATTTTTTTTGGTTGCTTTTGTTTCAAAAACTGCCAGCCGATGCCTCAGTAGTGCAATGGGAAGATCTCCGATTGCAATGTTGGGGGTCCTGGGTTCAAATCCTGGCAAGGGCAAGGATGTTTGTGTTGTCCTGGTTTGACTTGTATTGCCTATTGACTTGGCTTTGAAATTTGACTTGAATTTTTAAAATTGACTTGTGGTTGGAACATTGCTTGTGTATTGATTTGACCGTATTGAGTTTGTATTGATGATTTGACTTGTGTTTGAAAAATGGTCTTTGTATTGAAATTGTCTTGTATGTCCCTGCTATAACCTCGATGTTTGTTAATGGGGACTTTTTTTTGTTTTCTTATTTGTTGCTTAACGTCTTCAGGAACATCAAGGTTATATTGGGGACATACAAGACAAACAATACAACTGATTAACCCATACAAGCCCCACACAAAGCAGTAGCAAGCACAAGACGGAAAGAAAACGAACACCAATGTGAGTCATAAGTCAATACCACCATCAGGCACCATCATAACAAGCCAAAACAAAACACCCCAGGAGAACACAGACACCCATACGCACCCTGGGAGCCAACCCAACAGTTAACTGATGGGAGGCAAAGCAATCCCCAAGGCATGACGGATGCAACACGGCGCTGATGGGGACATTAAGCAACGAATAAAAAAACACTGCCATAGGAATGAAATGATACCATATTCGATATTTATCAATTTTAATTTATATCGATATTTACCATATTCAATATATCGATATATCGGTATATTTTTTCAATATGTTCAATCCCAGATGCCGGTAGGCACCGCCGCCACTGCTCGTATTTACCCTCGCCCACTATTCATTTAATTTACCCATTTTTTTTTAACAAAAAGTGTATATATTTTTAATTATTCTGAAGATAATTTTAATTACATATGAAACATCGGCCACTTGTTTATATAAATTTTAAAATGAATAAACTGTTTTAATTAAGAATTGGTTTTTAATATTCTTAAAAAATCGTTTTAAAGATAATTTTAAAAGTGACTATTTAGGAGTGTCAACTAATTATTATAAAAAATAGTCAAGAACAAGTACACTATAGTGTGACGGACCTTTTTCTGCTAGTAGAATCTGCTCTTTTTGGTTAATACGAGCGAGTTTACACTCGTATTGATAGTGGTTGGCTAGGCCACTAATTCTACTGGTCCGGGAGGACTAGACCAATATAACGTCTATTTTATGTCCTCACTAGTCTCTGGCAAAAGACTTCACAGTCTTGAGGATCTTTAATCTCTGTATCCCTCGGACTTTCGTCTGTAAATCTGCCCTAAGAATCGTGTAAAAATATACTCACTTGTACGTTGCAGGTTTGCACCTGTTGGGACCTTTTCGATGTATCCAAATAGGTGAAGACCTGCAAATGATGAATTCCCAATCGCGGAATTTTAAGTTTCGATGAATAAAAACACCACTGGCTTGGTTTAAAATATCAAGATCGGTTTATTACGCAGATAAACAAAGTTAGCGAACTGGTTTTTTATACACACACATAAAGATATCACTTTAGAAAATATAAGTTAAATCGCAAAAAAAATAAAAGAACCTGGCCAAAAATGGGCATAGGTTCGGTCTGTTAAAATCTTCTCAAAAAGCGTTTTTTGACATTAAAAATGTACTCTTTATATACCCTGAGAATCCACAAGTCGGATTCTCAGGGCACAATTTGACAATTGGTTAAAACAATATTTTGGACCAAATGGACCAATCAAAGGATTGATCCACTTGTCCAAAACCATGATTCATCTCCTGTTGTCACACATAGGTGACAACAGAAGAAATCAAAACAAAATCGAACTTTAAACGAATAACATGAGGGGGGAACGAAAAGGTCAGATGATTATCCCATCACATATGATATCTGGGTCACTCGGTACCAAAAGTACCGAGTGGCCCAGAAGCTAAATAAAGTACAGGGTGACGTTAAACCCAAAAAAACGCAAACGCTAAAGAGCGGAAATAAGCGGCGGGCCCAAACGTCTCACTCCCCCCGACTAAGCGGAAAGTACCCTACTTTCCAAGACAATTTTCCTAAAAATCCCCCTCCCCCCAACTGGATCTAAATTAACAGGACCCAGGGGTATCACAGGTAAAAACAAACGTTTCGAAAAATAATATAAATGATTACAGGTTTTTGGATAAAAAATTATACAAAATTCTCTGGAATTAATTTCGACTAGAAATTAGACTCAATCGTCGTGCCTACTGGTCCGGCGACGACTCTGTTCCTTGTGGACATCCTTCTTTACGGTTCCGGCGATAGGTGGCCGCGTCGATCCCTCCTTCCGAACTCTCCTTCCGTCGTGGTCTCGTAGAGCCGCTCCAACGTCTCCAGCGGGACGACAGTCGACCGCTCCAAGGTGGCTAGTACGGTGGCCTCCACGAAGTCCAACATCCTGGTGGCGGAGTAGTCCCTCTCAATGGCCCTTGGCGAATGGTGGCGGAATCGTCGATCCTGGTTCCGATCGGGAATCAGGGTGGCCAACATCGTTTCGGCGATTAACTCCAGGGTCCTGGTGCGGGATTGCTCCCGGGTTCCAGGGTGAATCAGTTGAATCATGCTTGGTTCGTCGCTTGCATGAAGTGCGACGACGGCGGGATATCCTGGCGTCTCCAAAACTACGGCGGTCCAGAGGACATCTCTTCTGGGTCGTGGTCGTTCATTGGAAATCTCCCGTCTACTGTTGAACACTCCCAAATATCGGAGTGCGTGTCGTCCTCCGCGTCTAGAAAAGGAAACTAAACCATTATTCAGGAGACGCAATTGTCGTTCCTGCTCCTCTTCTGGTGTCGTCTTTGAAGGCGACGGTGACTTAGGCTTTGCTGCTAGCTTAGGGATCGCTCCCTGAGATGGCGCTTCTACTGGAATGGCAGGGTGTCCTCGGCATCCTCGAAATTGTTCATCCCGCCGAGCTTTTCGGCGGGCAGCGGACCCCTGACCTTTCGGTCGTCTCATCTCTCGTTGTCGTTCCCTTGGCGGTGATTGACGATCAAAGTGAACCTCCCTCCTCTTGTTTCCTTCTCGGACGACAGTCACTGTCGATTGTGGCCTGAAAGGGACAATGGGCGGTAGAGATGTAGACGATACTTCTCTTGGTGGTGCTGGGACCGAAATTGGTCCTGGTAGCACCAACTTCCTCGTTAACTCCGGCCGGTATCCTCTCACGGTGGGCTCGTCCACTGTGGCCCAACTGTTGGCAGGAGATGCATCACGGACTGGTTTTCTGGTGGTCGGCAACACGGTGCCGACTTCCGGAACTTCGATGGGTTTTTGGCCCCTCTTAATGCACTCTTCATTTTGTTTGGCGATCCACTCTTTCATGGCTCGCTTATCGGCATTCCTCTCTCCTCGGGTGCGGCCCCGGCGATTTGAGGAGTACAACTCGGCTGGTACTCCCCCTTCGGCATCACTGCCGGGCGGCGTGTCCATCTCCTCTGGGGGTCGCGGGAACTGCTGTCTCGGGTCCCGGGCTGGTCCCATGTAGATGTCCGGTTCTGGATCACCTAACTGAGGAGGCGGAGATCTCATTAGAGGTAAAAAACGATTGACTAACTCATCCTCTGATTCGGGGCTCTTTCGCTTCTTGACAGAGTTGCCCGAATCATTCCTATCCTTGCTGGAAGTCAAGGCATTGCTGCCTAAAGGCTTTTCAGCCGCGATGGCTGCTCCGGTCTTTAGGGCGGCGTCCTCGATTTCCATCACGTTGTCGTCATGATCACTTCCAAATAAGGCGGTGAAATTGAAGGAATCCTCGCTGCTAGATGATTTCCCTCCGAAAGAACGTGGCATCTTCTTCTTGAAAATAAACTTTTTTGCACTTGACACAGTAAAAAATCGCAAAACTTTGTTTTCGCGTCCTTCTCTTGTTGAAACAAATTCAAAAGTGGCGTCCAAAATGGCGGCGGCGTCCCCACGTGGTTCTAAGGGGTTGCCAAGTCTAATTTCCGGGTTAGAAGAGGCGGAGCTATTAGCTACTTCCGGTTTCTCTTCTTTTTCTCTTCTCTCGATTTCTCTCACCAGGCGGCGCTGCGCAAGGCGGCAAATTCGAATTTCTGCATCATTTGAAATTTCTTCTTGACTCTCTGGGTCTAATTTGGCCGTTTTAACGCCAAATTTCGCCCATCTTGGCGGTAAATTAGCTTTTGCATAATTTTTCTTCTCTCCACCACGTGTCTGCACACGGGAATCCAATTGGACTGGTTCTTTTGGAGCAGTTTTCTTTGGTCTCCCGCGTTTCCTTTTAGGTGGTTCCAGAGGAATTTCTGGAACTTCCTCTTCTTCTTTTTCAGAAGTTTCCGGATGAGTTTCTTGGCTGGCATCGGGGATAACTTCTTCTTCTTCTTCACGATGAACTTCTGGAGTATTCTCAACAGGTAAGTTGTCGTCTGCTTCGTTGATAATTTCTTCATCAGCGTCGGACTCTTCCTTGGCGCTGGTAGTCTCTTCAATGTCATCGGGTAAGTTTGTTTGAGGAGCCCTCAGGTCATTGGCCTCGAAATAGGGTCTCATTTGCTGAACATTGACGGTGTCTCTCATAGTCAGACCAGATCGAGTGACGTACTCGATCTCGTAGACTAGATCGGTTATCTTTTTCGTGACAAGGCAGGGTTCCTTGTATGGCCAGATGAGTTTCTGAGCCATTCCTGGCTTTGGCACACGATCTCTTATCAGCACTTTCTGACCCGGTTTATAGTCCGGAATCGTACGATGCTTCTCGTCGTAATTTCTTTTCTGCACCTCCTGGGCAGCTTCGATATTCTTTTTAGCAGCATCCAAAGCTGGATCGGACTGCTCTGCTTCGTCTGTTACGGGCGGTGGCACGATAGGAGCGCGTGGCATCATGTTGTCCAACGTGGTCCTGGGCTCGTGCCCGAACATCAATCGATATGGCGAAAATTTCGTTGAGTTATGTTCTACAAGATTGTAGGCGATAACCGCGTCACCTAATTTCTTTTTCCAGTCAGCCTGTTGCTGAAGGACATCCAAGTGACGTTTCACCACTTCCATGACTGTATGGTTCGTTCGTTCTGCCAACCCATCAGCTTGTGGATGATAGGCGGTCGTGGCAGCATGCTGGATTGCGTAGGTCTTGAAAAACGCTTGAGTCTCATTACTCAAAAATTGGGGTCCTCGATCAGTGATGATCTTCTGAGGAACTCCAAATTCGTTTACAATTTTATCTTTGACGAAGGCAATTGCTGCCTGAGCAGTTGCTCTTGCCACTGCTTTGGCGATGCAATACTTCGTCGCGTAGTCCACTGCAATCAAAATATGTTGAACTCCTCCGACTGACTTCGGAAGAGGACCAACATAATCCATCCCCAACACTCTGTCGGCTTTCCCACAATGATTGGTTGTAACAATCCAGGTACTTTTTGGTGCGACAGTTTGGTTCTCTGACAGATGTGGCACGACCTGACATAGTCGGCGACATCTGCTTTCATTGTTTTCCAGTAGAATCTCTTCTGGATTCTCTTCATCGTTTTGGTGAATCCGAAATGTCCGGCCTCAGGCACGTCATGGAGCATCTCGAGAATCCCAATCCTCAATTGTCGGGGCACAGTACACGTCAGTACTGGCACGGTGTCTTCATACTTCATGTGGTATAAAACGCCATCCACTATCGCAAACTTCTTGTGATAGGGATGCAGTCGATCTTGTTGGAGTGATTCTTTGATGAGGAGAAGTTCTTCATCAAGGGATTGCTCCCGTTCCCACTGGAAATCGTTGTAGACAGTAAAGATGTGAAGGTCTTCGAGAGCTTCCATCTCTCCATTCTTCTGCTTCCAATTAGCAGGAACGTTGCTCTCGTAACGTGAGACACAATCGGCGTCCACGTGCGTTTTACCCTTCTTGTAAACTACCTCATAGTCATATGGCTGTAGTTTCATTTGCCATTTACCCAATCGGCCATCTAAATTCTGTGCTGTTCTTAAATAACACAGGGCCTTATGATCGGTAAATATCTTGAATTTGCGGTTGAAAACATACGGTCTGGCTTTTTCTATGCCATAAACGATTGCAAGACATTCTTTCTCAGTCGTTCCGTAGTTTCGTTCTGCTCCTTGGAGTTTTCGGCTATAGTAACCTAGAACTCCAGGTTTCCTTTCGTTTTTCGCATACTGATAATTTATGACACCAATCTGGTAATCACAAGCATCAGTGTGCAAGGCAATTTCTGCCTCCGGATCATACAAAGTTAGAATCGGAGCGGAGCAAAGAGCCTTCTTCAGACCATCAAAAGCGACCTCGCAGTCGTCATCCCACTTGAAGTCCAGGTCCTTCTTGACTAGGGCTTGCATTGGTTTGGCGATCTTGGAGTAATTTTCAATGAAACGGTTATAGTAGCCGGTCATTCCAAGGAAGCTTCTGACGTCAGTCACATTTTTTCGGTGCAGGAAATCCTTGAATCGTCTGCACTTTCTCTTCATCAGGTCGAATACCAAGGGCACTAATCTTGTGTCCAAGGTAGTTGATCTCGTCTTCTCCGAAGAAACATTTGCTGGGTTGAAGACTTAAATTGGCGTTCCGGATGAGCACCAAGATATCTCTCAATCTTTTCATGAACTCTTCGAAGTTCTTCGCAAAGATGACAATGTCATCTAAATAAACCAGGCAGGTCTCCCATTTGTGGCCTGCCAGTAACAAATCCAAAGCACGTTGCATCGTTGCAGGTGCGTTCATCAAACCAAACGGCATTCTGTTAAATTCGTAGAGGCCATTTGTGCATACGAAAGCCGTTTTTTCTCGATCTCTTTCTTCCACCGGAAATTGCCAATAACCTGATATTAAATCCAAGGTTGCAAAGATCGTGGCTCCTGAAAGTGAGTCGAAAGCGTCATCTATCCGTGGTAGTGGATACTGGTCAGCTTTGGTTTGAGCATTTAATTTGCGATAATCGACGCAAAATCGATGCTGACCATTCTTCTTCTTGACAATCACCACCGGACTTGCGTACGGACTCTTGGATGGGCTTACAATGCCGGCGTCCAACATATCACGTAGTGTCGACTTGATGATCTCTCTCTGAGCAGGTGAAGTACGCCGGAGCGGTTCTCGAACCGGCGGGTTTTCACCCGTGTCAATCACGTGTTTTGCCAAATTTGTCTTTTTCAAGTCGGAGGTCTTGAAGGCAAAGATGTCTCTAAATTCTCCGAGAAGTTTCCGAATCGCCATTTGTTCTTCTCTTGAACGATTCGGATTGACATTCAGACTGTCTTGAAATTTGACATAGTCTTGTACTGTCACTTCGTTACTCTGTGCTTCAATTTTATAAATCGAGGGGCCCACAGGCACATCAAGAGCTGTAATGGCGTCCTCGATCTCTGCGATCGTTTCTCTGGCTCCGAGGTGAATAACCTCTCCAGACGGATTGAAGATTTGAATTTGAAGGATGGACTTTCCTCTTCCTTCAATGATCCCAGGAGAAACTTTGACTCCTCTCTGCTGGAACGTGCTTTCGCACGAGTCGATGAATTGAAGACTACCTTCTTGTAGATCATCAGGAGCATTGACCTCGACGATTGCAACTTTTTTTGGATCCAGCACGAGATTCTGGACCAGACGTAGCTTAGCTGGCCCCTTATTCAGGAGTTTCTCTTGCAGATCTTCCTCTTCTTTATTCTTAAGATTTTCAATAAAATCTTCTGCTTTTTGGTTCTTTTGGAGAGTGTCCGGCAACAGTTCCTCTCCAAAGTACACTTTCTTTTTGTTCATGTCAAGGCAAAGGTTGAGGTCTTTACCGAGATCGTTTCCCAGCAAAGCCTCACGTCGTCCTTTGATGACAATCAGCTTTCCTCTGACAAGTTTTTCGGCGACTCGAATCGGCACGATGACTTGTCCCATGATGTTTAATGGATTTCCTCCGGCGCCAGTCAAATTTGGCGGAAAAGGTAGCGGATCCATTACCAACTTCATCTCTTTGACTAGTGATTCACTTATGACAGAAGCTTCGGCACCACTGTCGGTAGTCATCACTAACTCACGACCTCCGAAGTTCACACGAACTTTGGGAGCCGTCTGCTCATCTTGTTGTTGGACTTGAAGTTCACGAGGCGTGACTGTCTCAGTCAACTTGGTCCACACATCTTGTATTGTCTTCGAACAACACTGGTTCTTCAACCGACAGAGAAGACTAGACTCTGCAGTCGAATTAACAGGCGTGGCTACTTTCTTTTTTGCCACTCCATGTTCTGCTTTGGTTTTAACAGGAGTAGCTCCTTTTGAGACTACTACCTGTTCTGCTTGATTTTTAGCAAGAGTAGCTCCTTTTGAGACAACTACTTGCTCTTCTTTAGTCTTAACAGGTGTGGTTACTTTCTTTTTCGCCACATACTGTTCTTCTTTGGTTATAACAGGTGTGGTTACTTTCTTTTTCGCCACACACCGTTCTGCTTGATTGTTAACAGAAGTAGCTCCTTTTGAGACTACTATCTGTTCTGCTCGATTGGACATCTTGGCGTCGTTCGTCTTTACAAACGACGTAGAGGCCCCACTTTGCAGTGGGTTCCGCCGGCTCCCATTTTCGTGAATGGTACGGATGTGGATCCCATCTCCAAAGTCTGCTTTATGTCGTGGAGAGTCCTCTAGCTGCACCGCAGCACAGCTCTGCTTAGGAGTCGTTGATTCCTCTTCTCTGTTGTCGTTTTGGCACAGGCTACCCAGACCTGGAGGCATCCCAGCATGGTTGACCGCAGCCAAACCAATAGATCCTCTCGTTATCTGGTCCTGTCGGACCGTGACGTCAACCTTTGCAGGTTTCGTTGACTCCTCTTCTTTCGGGCTCTCGTTGACATCTTCTTTTTCGGGCGTCACTACTTTGGGTGCGAGTGGCGCCCTTAGTAGTTTAAAGTTGTCAGATGGTTGTCAAAATGGAAATAATGTGTTCGATTATTTATTAGGACAGGCACCATCTTCATTCCATTGGGTAGAACATGGATTTCGTCGGCGCGGATAACTTTCGGCACCGTCCTTTCCGACGGTTCATCAACTCTACTAACTGGAGTTGGTGGAGTCGTCTTGTTCTCCTCCTTCTTCGGTTTCGGTTCATTGGGGCACTGGAACGCTCGATGTCCAGGCTCCTGACATTGATAACAGATGAGTGGCCCAGTAGACTTCCTTCTCTGCTGGGGTCTCGATCCACCATCTCGATTTGGTTGTGAATCCTGCGTCTTTTCAGACGTGGCCGGATTCTTAGGAGTCCACGTCTGCTTCCTTTGTTGTTGCTGCTGTTGTTGCTTCTGCTGCTGAGGCTTCTGCTGCTGGGCCGGTTGGTTACCAGTAGACGTCCTGTACACTAGCATCTTCTCCTCTATTAGTTCTCCTTCTGTTTGGGCTGCAAATTTAACAAAGTCATATAAATTGTCTTTAGGTGCCCCAAATAGATACTGTTTGAGAGATGGTAGCAGGCTCTTCCTCAGGCTTGAGATCAACAAAGAGTCGTCATCATTGGGATGTATCCTTCGATACATCTCTGCATACTCCTCCGCATAGACTTTGAAGGTTTCGTTGTCCTTCTGAGTCCTTGCGGACAGCTCGTTCTTCATTCTTACTTTCTGGTCCGGCAATAGAAATTCATTTATAATTCCATTTCTCATCATGATCCAATTGATCTCGCCATATTCCAAGCGGAAACGAGCAAGCCATTTGATTGCTCGTTTTCGAAGGAGACCAGTAAAGTGGCTGCATCGCTGCAGGGAGTTCCACTGGTGCGCAATCGCAATATCTTCGAACTCTTCGATATATAGAAGGATGTTTTCAGACCCAGTATACTTCGGAAAACCCTGGAGTGGATGTAGCGAATTCTTTTCAGAATACGGCGTAGGTCCCAGGTTTGGAGTCCATTCAGGAGCTTCAGGCCTGAGCTTTCGCCCGGATTCTGTCGGTGATTTGCTTCTATTTCTGAGATTTCTCTCATGTGTGTGTTCAAAGCGGCGTGGAGTCGATTCTCCACATAACCGTCTTACCAATTCTTCTCGACTTTCAGGGGTAGCGTCTTTCATCAGTTCGGCAAACCGGTCGACCATCTTCTGTTCGTTGCTTCGTCGAGAGGCCTCAGAAGATGCTTCAGTCTTGAGTCGGGTGTCGGCTTGTCGTTCTTCGTCTTCAGCACGCTGTTCTTCCTCCTGGAGTCGCTTCTCTGACGCAAGGGCCCTCAGCTTGTCCTCCTTCTCCTGCTTCCGTGTCTCTCGGGCAACACGGCGTGTTTCCCGAGCTTTCGCTCGTTCCTTTACGAGCTGTTCACGTCGGCGTCTGTATTGGAGTTGCTGGGAGAACCTTGCGGTTATTCCGTTGGTATTCATCATTATGTGTCGTAATTTGTGTCAATAAAAACGTAAAAATGTTTCGAAAAATTTTGTTTGGTTTCAAAATTGTTTGCACAATTGAATTACGATAGTTCTCGTGTTTTTCAACACGTTTCTTAGGGCAAAACGAGGTAGCAAGTTTTATAAACTACCCCGCACCTCCACCATATATTGTGACGGACCTTTTTCTGCTAGTAGAATCTGCTCTTTTTGGTTAATACGAGCGAGTTTACACTCGTATTGATAGTGGTTGGCTAGGCCACTAATTCTACTGGTCCGGGAGGACTAGACCAATATAACGTCTATTTTATGTCCTCACTAGTCTCTGGCAAAAGACTTCACAGTCTTGAGGATCTTTAATCTCTGTATCCCTCGGACTTTCGTCCGTAAATCTGCCCTAAGAATCGTGTAAAAATATACTCACTTGTACGTTGCAGGTTTGCACCTGTTGGGACCTTTTCGATGTATCCAAATAGGTGAAGACCTGCAAATGATGAATTCCCAATCGCGGAATTTTAAGTTTCGATGAATAAAAACACCACTGGCTTGGTTTAAAATATCAAGATCGGTTTATTACGCAGATAAACAAAGTTAGCGAACTGGTTTTTTATACACACACATAAAGATATCACTTTAGAAAATATAAGTTAAATCGCAAAAAAAATAAAAGAACCTGGCCAAAAATGGGCATAGGTTCGGTCTGTTAAAATCTTCTCAAAAAGCGTTTTTTGACATTAAAAATGTACTCTTTATATACCCTGAGAATCCACAAGTCGGATTCTCAGGGCACAATTTGACAATTGGTTAAAACAATATTTTGGACCAAATGGACCAATCAAAGGATTGATCCACTTGTCCAAAACCATGATTCATCTCCTGTTGTCACACATAGGTGACAACAGAAGAAATCAAAACAAAATCGAACTTTAAACGAATAACATGAGGGGGGAACGAAAAGGTCAGATGATTATCCCATCACATATGATATCTGGGTCACTTGGTACCAAAAGTACCGAGTGGCCCAGAAGCTAAATAAAGTACAGGGTGACGTTAAACCCAAAAAAACGCAAACGCTAAAGAGCGGAAATAAGCGGCGGGCCCAAACGTCTCAATAGTACAATATATAATATCCTGATTATAGGCTATGATACTTTCTATCATTGATAGCCAGTGCCACCAAGTGGAAAAAATATAGAAACAGCGGCCAACTATTTTGTAAGCTGGTTGGCCTGTATTATAGGAGACTGTGCTATGGGTCTACACTTACATTTGAAAAGGTATTAATCCAAGATGGTGGGCTTGTTGTTCTGAATCGTAGCTGTTATAAACTAAGTATCACAGTTCACTTATATATATATACAGTGGCGTAGCTAGGCTTGGTTGCACCCCCCGCCACGTAAAACTTTGCACCCTCCCGGGCTGCTTAAAACGTTGCGCTCCCTTTAAGTCCCCCCTCCACTTAGCCTCATACTGGGGGAGGTGCTATTTTGATGAACGGCGGATCAGTAAGAACAGTCGAAAGGTTAGGTTTAGTAAAATGAAGCTTGTTGCAGGGGGCCTGGGGGCACAGTCCCCCATTTTTTTTAGCGTTATTAAATCAAATTTGTCCATTTTTCTGACCGTTCCTCCCATTGAACAAATTACAGAACAGTCTGAACAATGGACTAATTTATTTAATAATTCTTTTAAAAAAATAGTCGGGGTCTGCGTCCCCAGACCCCCTGCAACAACTTAATTTTACTAAACCAAACCTTCGGACAGCTCCTTCTATTTTTCCGACTGTTTGTACCGTTGTTCGGACCTTTCCGCTGTTCATCAAAATAGTACCCCCTATAAAAATTTCTAAGCACAATAAACGAAATGAAAGCCGATTTATATTTGAAAATAACTGAATAAATTAAGCGAGTGGTTCGGAATCACTTGCTTAATTTATTCAATTATTTTTGAAAATACATCGACTTTCATTTTTTTTTTGCGCCCCCAATTTTCCTGTGCCCCCAGCAGTTGCGGGTCTGGTGGGTCCCTAGCTACACCACTGCCCGCCCCTCTTATGAATATTTACTAGTGCAACTATGTAGTTTTTAAAAGTAAATATTAAATGAAAGTCGATTTTATTTTCGAAAATAAATCGACTTTCATATTGAAAAGGAATGTATAAATTTTGGGTGTCCAATTAATGGCTCCTCTAAATAGAAGAATGGCTCTCATGTACAATATAATTGAACACCTGAAACTCATCAGTATTTCACACATCTTTAGTAGACTGTATTATACCGATACTTGATTTTTTATACAGAAAGTGTAATAATAAAGGTTTGGCCTATTTGTTTTTTCTTCATTTTACCCTCGAATTACCCTAACTTGCCTATTTCCCTCTTACCCTCTCAGATGTTGAATTACCCTCGAGGAGGGTAATTTCCCTCCAGGTGGCAACACTGTCTATAACTGCTTGGTTGTTGTGATAGCTTTGTTCAATTTGAATTACAGAGTGTAGTTTTGCAAGGGCGTGGTCCTAATCTACCAATCATGTCCTCACTTTTGTTCATAAAAGAATTATGCTGAAGCGCCATGAGTCTAGCGCCACCAAGTGATCGTTAGGGATACTACGGAAATTGGCCTACATACTGTCAACACATAGCTCCATTGAGTTGAATCCTCCCTGCAAAGTATTCAACAGCAGCGATGAGAAGTTTCGATGAGAAGGTAAGTGTGTTACCATTTCCAATTTTCCAGTCAGGTTCTATTAGAATCCCTGGGAAAACGCAGCGTTTTGAAAAATAGTTGCCACCGCGATTTGGCCAACTGAATAAACGAGAATCTCATGTAGCTGTTGTCCTGCCCAGAATTATAGCTGAATGTCTTGCGAAATGTATTGTTTGTTTTTTTATAGTAGGAATTTATTACGGGCGAAAGGTCCGAGTCTGTGGAACGGGGCACGAAATGTCTGTTGTTGTGAACAGTCGGAACGAACACTTATTTGATGAACGATAGAACAACGAAAGAAAAGGGTAAGATGATCAACCATTGCAGGCTATTTATTCTTTTTCTTCCCTCATACTGCCTAGCAGCAGCCTAGGGTAAACTCAATTCAACTTCGTGTTTCACAACAATTGCACATAAATTTCGCTGTATTGCGCCCGCTTGGAGCGGTAATACACAACCTCCATAATAGAAATTCGACACAATTCACTTAGGAAATTCAGTTGAGTTTACGTTCGGCATTGAGAAGGAGCAAAAAAAAAAAGGTCAAATGGGTATTCTTTTGATTAGCAGTCACGTTTAGCCTCTAATCTAAAGCTACAGTGGTGTTATATAGATTGCACCAAAAGCACGAAATAAGGCAAAAAGCTACACAATCTCATGCTTTGAGGCTAAGTGGTTGCTAATTGAAAGAATAACCACTAAAGGAATAGTATGCAATGCTTCAACTTACCTGTTTTTCTCGATGTTCCGCCGTTCAGCGAAATAGTACCCCCTTTTTTTATGAAGTCATCGCTTATGCAGAAGTTATCCCACTGCCATAGGCCAAAACAGGTGCTTGCAGAGTATTTTTTTTTTGTAAATGTTTGTATTTTATTGCGGAGTTTTAATGAAGCGGTAGGAATACTAAGGGAGTGTTTTGTAAAGTTCGTTTTTGAGGCACACGGCCACAGATCACATGGCGCCTAAGTGGCACCAAATAATCCTCGTACTTTTGTAATGAAAAGTTTCTAATTTAAGCGCAATCTTTTTATTTCTAGATACAGACTCATGGAATCATAAGTTTTGGCATGCCGAGAAACGAAACGGAAAAAAGTTAACCACAATCCAGCTCGGTCGAATTATTGTTTCACCGATGTGTTTGTTGTTTTTATATCGCGATGGAACAGCAGTTTAATAATTTTCATCCATGTTTTGTGTATGGAAATCTGGGTGTGATAGATGGTGAAGAAGGAACTTCTTCTCATGGAGGTGGGAACAGTGGAAGAGGCAAAAAACGCAAGTGTGACGAGGCTGAGAATGATACGGTAACTGAGGCAATGATGCTCACGGAAAGACAGAACATGTTGAAACTTATGGGTGAACCTTTGACTCAAATGAAAAAGGCTAAGGATCGTTGGACGTGGAGGGATCGGAAAAATCGAAAAATGATAAGTGAAAATGTGAGCAGTGAACAGTTGACTGCGCGTGAGTGTAGAAGTACGAACAGTGATTGCGTTTTGCCCGAGGGTTTGGTTTCGGAAGGTGGTGGATCTCGCGTTGACGTCACTCAATCCGCTTTTAATTTGGCCCGTCACGAACCAATGGATTGTAGCGTCATTATTGTAGATGAAATCGACCCGGAGTGTATCATCATCGATCCACAATCTTCGGTTTGTTAAGCCCTTTTTTTTTTGGTTCTTTTTTGAGTCTTCATTGGTAGGCGTATCGGCAGGGTTGTGATTTAAAAGAGACCATTGCTTCCAGAAATTTCTTGTCAAAAACGATTTTTAAAATTAAAATTAAGTCAATAAAATCACAAAAAAAAAACACGTAAAAATGAAGTGATTTTTCATGAGCCACGAAACGACGCCATTTTAAATTTTGCGAAGCGAAAGTCTACCCCTCAACTTAGTGGCAAAAGTTGGCAACTCACATTTCCGTACTTTCGTAATCGATTTCATGTATTTTCTAGTCTTATTCAACTCAATACAGCTTTCCAATGGACTCTAGAGCCACATGGCCGGTTGGATGACTCAAAAATCAAAGCCATAGTACTTTATTAGGAATAGGGAATACATGTATTGGAATGGTGAATTAAAAGTAGGGACTTAGCGAAATTTCGTACGAAATTAAGTTTCACGAAATTTATATATTTAAATTAAGTGATTTCGTTTTCGTTTCAATTTCGTAATTGTAGTTAGCAAAGCAACCCAAAAACGTAAACCGAAATCATTCACCTTTTACGGCGATTTGTGTGGTAATTTTTGACTAATTAATCGCCGCTAAACGTAGATTTTTTAATGTTTTATTGTTCTTTGTACTTAATATTCTTGTTTTAATCGGAAATCTCTCATGTATTGTTGGTTATTCTTTTTAAAACGACGTCGTTTTCCATCGAAGCGGTGGAAAAATGGCGTCGTTTTCAACTTTCTCAAACGGCGTTAAACGCTTCTGCGCATGCGCGTTTCTTTCGTTTCTACGAAATCCAACTACTAAAAATTTTATAATTTCGTAAAGAAATGCCTCATTTCGTACGAAATCTTTGTGTTGTAACGAAATCAGCCGGAAATGACGTCAAAATAATGGATTTCGTAAATAAATTTATTTCGTACGCAATTTCGCTAAGTCCCTAGTAATGTGAGGTGACAACAACAAAATTCGAGTAGACGAGTATACTTTGTTTTTTTTTATTGCCAATGCCTATTGTTTGGTGGCGCATCTATCGGATAAAGTCCATTTCTATGAAGTCAACTGATTTTTAATTTTTAAATTATATTAACGACTTGTTTTAAAATATTCTGTTGGCAATTGTTGGGTAAGTCTTGACAATATTTTCAAAAGAAACGTCTGGAGGTAATTGTCTCTTAAAATGTTAATTTAAATAACTGAAACAAGAAAATTAAACAAAAAAAAAACACGTTGCTTTTATGGAAAAAAAGGTCTAAAATGTAAGAAAAACAAGATGTGATTGTGTCTTGTGTTGTCGATGGGGTAGTGATTAGTGTCTCGGGCTCTCAGCCCATTGGTAATGTTGGTCTCTGGTCGAGTTGGTCTCTTGTTAATGTTAATGTTTCTAATTGATTTCACCATTTCAGCTTATTGGTGTTTCTACTGTGGAGCAACAAGTAAAAGTAGCTGAGACAGAAACGGATTTTGGTCACCGGTCATCATCTTTAACAAAAACAGAAAATTCCTATCCAGTATTTAAATCGGACCTCGAAATTGTTTATTTGTCGACTCAAAATTCCTGTTTATCTAGCTCGATTTCGGGCTCCGATGAGGAAGTGATTCCGCTCGATTCTAGTTCAGTCGTCATTGACCGAGATTGCATCGGGAGCAAATTGAAAGTGAATGCGGTGAAGCAATGTGACGAACCTTTTAGTAAACTTCCTGTCGAGAGTGAAACAATGCCGGAAACAGTTGCACAAAAAACGTTCACGACAGTAGTTAGTGAAAAGAAGGACAGGAGTCCCATTGAAGATGGTGAAAAAAGACAATGCACGCCTTTAACTATTCCAAATGGTGAAGAGGATGATGAAGTTATGGCTTTAGGTTCTGTTCACACTGAGGTTTCGTTTTTGAAGGCCGTTTCGAGTGATTGTAGTAAGTAGCTTTTACGTTTTCTTTATTAATGCAGGTACTTATGTGATTTATTTAGATGTTTTATTAATGGCTTTTATTTAATATACTATATGTATATGGTGTCAACCGCTACATCTCCAAACCAACTGTATCTGCGCCGATAGTCGATGTTTTTTAACGTGTCGATATCGGTTTTATGCCGAAAAATTAGATAATACAACCTAAAAAAACTAAATCCGTTAAAAATTGGTCGCTCAAAAAAAAAATATGCCTTACTTGAACTAAAGAGACTAGTTAGAGGTACAAATCTAGAAGAATTCTGGGTAAATTCACTTTCAATTAATCCAGAATTTCTTCTAGATTTGTGTCTTTAAAGCCTCGTTTTTACGGTGGCGATAGTTCTTTCATGAGAGTAGCTGTCGTGAAAGTTGCGATGGTTCACTCTCACGATAGCAACTGTCTACATGTGTCTGTCGTGACAGTGTGACGTCTACTTCACAGATAACATTGAGTCAACAACAGTGTTGCCTCTCTTCCTCCAGTAGCCAAACTTCCCTACAGAGTGGATATTTCCCTACAAGCGGGTCACTCAACGACTATTATTATTGTGACAGTACTATCAACTATCTAGTCAAACGAAATAGTGTGATAGTGTTATCGCGACAGTGCGTTAATGACTATCATGTGGTCTGCACGATGGTAGTTGTCGCGATAGTGCGCGGCAGCAACTATCGTGAAAACGAGGCTTAGAGGTAAGTCCAGACTTGGAAACTTTGTTTGCAAACTGTTTGTAAACAAAGTTTTAAACTTTTTGCAAATGGTTTGCAAACAAAATTTCCTGTTTTAAATTTCCCATCCTGAACAGAAAAACAACAAACAGTGTTTCAGAAACAATTTATATCTGGACGTGTTTGCAATCATGAGAATGGTGATCTACTACTACTAGTCTAGTTAAGAGATGGCTAGAGTTCTACACTGTTAAGTTAGGTGGCCACTGGTTATCGTGTGGTGGTCTACAGAGAAAACTTCAATGCTATTACTATAACAATGGTACAGGCTGCTACTGCAGCATCCACACTTACCGACATTCTGAAGAAGTATTAAGTGTGGACGCAAATAATTAGTTTGGAAACAGTTTACAAACAAAGTTTAGGAGTCTGGACTAGGCTTAATAATTTGTATGGCACTCTTGCGTCTTCAAAATACGAGAGTGGAGTTTTTCTTCAACTTTTCCTCCTACTAGTATTTACGAGGGATATTCAGTAAGTAAGTTGCAAAGTCGATTAAAAAACACATTGAAAGTGTATCGGAGCGTACAGCAACGATTTATTTTTCGACATGCAGCTATTTTCTTCTACATTTAGGCATTTGTGCCATGGTTTTATCAAACCCTGGAAGAAGGCCTTAAATAGACCTTGGATTTTTTTTCCAAAAACGGCCAAAAATTGAAAAAAAAAATTAAATCCCCTAAAATAAAGTAAAAAGGGCTCAGGAATTTTTAACGGGGCTCAGTAGTCTCAAAAAGCTTAAGAATGGACTAAGATTCAAGAATTTTTAAAATTCGAAAAATGGAAAAAAAATCAAGGCCTTGGATTTTTTTTCCAAAAACGGCCAAAAATTGGAGAAAAAAATTAAATCCTCAAAAATACAGTAAAAAGGGCCGAGAAAGGCTCAGCAGTCTCAAAAAGCTTAAAAAAGGTTCAAGAAGTTTTAAAATTCGAAAAATGGAAGAAAAAATCAAGGCCTTGGATTTTTTTCCAAAAACGGCCAAAAATTAAATACACTAAAATACAGTAAAAAGGGCTCAGGAAGGCTTAAAGGGGCTCAGCAGTCTCAAAAAGCTTAAGCCACTAGTGGGGAAATACCTTACCAACCCGGACATTGCACGCACTACCACCCAGTATGTCGTTTTGCTAGCAATAAATGTCAGCATTAAACTTACCATTACTGCACTAAGTGCAGTAAGTGGCGCAGCGAGGATTTCAATCTTGGGGATTTCAATCATCAAAGGCTTTTAAAAGAAAGAAGAAACAGTAGAAAAAATGTGTAACGTGCAAAAGATTATCAGCAACTTTTACATATTGGAAAGTGTGTTCTTTGAAACAATTTAATAGTTTTGATTGCACTACAGTAAGGTCTGAACTTATGCAGTTAATTTGTTCTTAAGGTTTCTGCGTAAATTGAATGCCATTAAATTCTATGTATTTTTATTGCGTTTACAGACCCAATTGATAGGTGGCGTTACTATTGTTTAGGGAAGTACCGCAACCGCGTAACTCGAAACCTATGTAAGCCGAGGACTTTCGGTAGACCTACTTTAAATGTTGTTTCGAAAAGAAATTATTTTCAAAGTCTGACGGGGCATTAGCCCCCTTCCTCGCGGCTGCGTCACTGACATCTATAGACGTGCACAATAATACATGTATACTTGCTCATAATTAAAAATTACAATTATTCTAATTTACAGTTGTTACTCGACGCAAAGGCAAGCGTGTTGTCGAATCGCAAGATACGAGCAACTGTCGACAGATTGCCTCTGATCACGCAACTTTTTCCAACTCACAAGTTGCAACTAACCAGACACCATTAGACTGTGAAGCAATTGCAACTGATAAAGCAACTTGTAGCAATAAGCAGATGACGTCACCTCAAGAAGATTGTACTAGACAACCGTTGGTACCAAGTCAAACATGTTGTAGCAACAACCAACAAATGGCACCGCATCTATCTAGTTCTGATTCACCGTCTGTCGTTTGCGTTTACACGAAGACGGCTCCAAAACGACAAGCTACTGGATTAGAACTATTTTCTAACTGTAGTCGAAGTGGTTACGATTTCATAACGGGACAAGCTAACTTTATTTTTGACCAGAACTTCCAGATGAGTCAACATTTATTGACAACAAGTAATAATTTGGGTTTTAACGTCATTGCTTCCAATGAACCTTGTCAACAACTACCAAATATTTGCCTGAGTGTATTGCCTAAGAGTTTGCGTCCAATTGCCATCGATGGATCGAACGTCGCATTCAAGTATTTATTGTTTTACTTTGTATTCGTTATTGCGAGGGAGGTGTGGTGTAGAGTTGGGGGGGGAGGGGGGTCTCCACTCTCTAGGCCAGTTGCATTGGATGCTTAGTTTCGTGTGTGTGTGTGGTTTTATCTGAACATTTTGATTTTGTCTTTATAATTTCAAATTTTTTCGTGAAGGATTCAGTTGTATACCATCAAATAGTAAACTTATGCTTTAAAGTAGGCATGGGACATTCGAATCCTTGAATCCCCAGCAATCTTGAGAAATATTCGAGATTCGAAAATTCGAATCTTTGCACTTTTTTCGTCTTTTGAATCTTTCGAGTCCTAACCTAAAAAAACCGTTAAAAACTTTGGTAAAATTAGTTTTAACTCCATTGACGTCCAATAGAAGCGTTCACTAAGAAAAAAAAACCAGCGATTGTTGCAATTTCGGTGGTACCGAGATCCCAGTATCACCTTGTGGCGACCCTGAGTTGCAACACTGCGTTTTTTATTATTAATAATTTAATATTTAATATTATTTCATTTATTTGTATCTTTTTACTGAATAATATAGCATGCTTATATGAAGGATTCGAGAGAGTCGAGATTTGGGAGATACGAGAACCTTTTAGGATTGGGATTCGCGAAAACTTAGGATCCGTCCCACCTCTACTTTAAAAGTCTTTTCACACAAACCACTTTTGGTGTTCGAGATCGACTGTAAAAATGTGTTCGGCGTAACGCTCATGTGAAAAAGGTCCGCACACTTTCTATAGCAATGAATTGTCAACGACGGCCCAACCATCGGTCGTCGTTTACAACTATATTTTCCAGTCGAACTCGACCACTAAAAGTGGTTCATATGAAGAAGATCTTAATCGGCTACTCGTGTACTACATTTATTCACAGATATTTATATCTGTGCCTGAGAGGTAAACTACGTTAAGTCACCAAACTTAAATATTATAGGGTAGTCATTTGAAAGCTTTTCTCTTCAGAAGATATTAAGAGAACTTAGCATGGTAGGCCTTTACCGCCATCTAGTAGCTTTTGTGTAAAACTGTGGACTTAACACTGTTTACCACTGGTAGAACTTGACAAGCTGATTCATAAGATGTAAAAAAAAATCGTGTGAAAACCTGTAACTTAAGACAGTTTACCTCTTAAGCACTGATATGCAGTATAAGTTCGTTTTAATTTTGTCAGAACAATTTTTAATTGAATTTGCATCCAGGTATGTTTCCACTCGTGCATGTATCTGCAACATGGCATTGAGAACAAAAACTTCATTTACGGACTCAAAAAAAAAGGATGTTTTTGTTGTCACAGCCATGTTGCAGAGACTCGTGAATATAAGTGGAAACAATGCTTACCATTGTCCTTTGGTATTATTTGTTAAAACTTGGTATACGCCCCTTTGATGTTTTCAGCCATGGCAAAGACAAACGCTTCAGCTGCAAGGGAATTTCTTTGTGCATTGAATATTTTCAAAAAAGGGGTCACCAGGTCATCAAGGCATTTGTGCCGCAGTTTAGGAGGCAAAGAGACGGGCAAGTGATTGGCGTCGATTTACTTGAAAAATTGGGAAGGCAACAGTTGGTCGTTTTTACCCCTTCACGTAAAATAAATGGACAGAATGTAGTTTGCCACGATGACAGGTAAGCTTAAAGCGTTTCATTATTATGTGTGGTTTCACTTAAATTTGTTGTTGACTCGTTGCGCTCTTGAAAAACTTCGTATTAAAATATACTTAGTAACAATTTTGAATATTCTAAGGAAACCATTTCTAACTAATTTTATTATTTAGCTGAGGAATTGATCTCTTTTGCCCATTTTCTATTCACCTTTTCTGCAGATCATTAGCGATTCGTTTTCATTTGCGAGAGCTAAAACGTGCTCTCCAGAGCCCCCACCCTCACTGTTAGATTGAGATTGGTTGGCTCGAAATCGTTGAATTGGGATCAGGCCAATCAAACGGATAAAACGAGAGAATTTTTTTTTTCTTAAGCAGGCTACTGCAAGAGAACAATGGGGTAGACAGAACAAAAACTGTTCTTTTGAAGTGCACAATGTAACATATTTTTTTAAGTCAAACACACTTGAACGCTGTTTAAACAGACAAGCTGACAAAGTTACGATTTTATTAAATATTTTATTCACAAGTCAATTGCAGTAAGAAGAAAAAAAACATTAAAAGTAATCATTAAAATTACAATCAAAGTAGCAAATGTGCCACACATGTAGTTCTCTCTCTTTTTCTTTATGTGTTGAACACGTTCAAGAGCCCGAATTAGTAGATTTTTTATGACACGAGAGGGCATGGTAAGAAGCACTGTTCATAAAAGCTATTGCATATTTTACATGTTGGTTCATAGTTCCTGCACCCTAGCTGTGTGTGGTACCACACTGTATGAGGTTTGTTTATGTTTACTTGGTATTTTAAATTAAATCTTTATAGAATGTAGGGCTTGATCTAATATACTACTAAAATTTGTAGAGTAAGTCGACCAGTTAATCTTAAGAAGGACCGCTTGATTGCTGCCACCTGTGCTAGAACACTGCCTTGGGCCCGTTTCACAAAACTACAAGTCTTGTTAGTAACAATGGAAATTTTTACAAGTTTGTAAAATATCTACTTATTAGCGTTTGATAAAAGTACAAGTGGACACTTGTAATTACTAGTCGATTTTTTTTACAATTTTACAAGTGTAGAGGACTAACGTATTACTGACACTTGTTGCCAACCAAAGATTTTCTACTTAACTCAGATTGCGTTACAAGTGTTTTGAATTTAAACAGCATTCATGTCCTTACTTATCTCATATTTCTTTTAAAGTACACACCTTATTTCCTAATGAAACACTTTTTTACGTTTTTGACACTATGGAATTATTAGCAATGAAAAGAAAACGACTCTTTTATGAATACTGAATTTTTTTGTTAACTACACTTGTTACAAACAAGCCTGATTTCTCTTGTTAACAGCAACTTGTAGCCTACAATGGTTATGGACAAGACTTGTAGTTTTGTGAAATGGCGCTCCTGGTGTTAACAGCAATTTCTAGGTGTCACTTAAGAAAAAATTTGAAGATAGTAACTAGAATAAGTTAGTAGGCGTACATGTGTGTTTTAGCTTCTTCAATAATGTCAAGTATCTTTGGGAGCACATTCAACTATTGTGAAATTCGTAGAGTTAATGAAAGGGAGAATAATGTGAAAATTGTGAACCCGAATTTACATCAGTATTGTAATTAATTCTGGTTTATTGATTTTAATTATTTGTATTACAGGTTCATTTTGGAATATGCTTATAAAACTGGAGCCGTTATAGTGTCGAATGATAACTATCGGGATATGGTTCATGAAAACCCAACTTGGCGTGACATGGTTGTAAATAGGTATGCCTTCACTTCGTGGTTATTGTTTTTTTTTTATTTGTTAAGGATCCTCTTGATGATTTTCTCTGCAGTCGTCATGGTGTCTTTCCGAACGACGTCTTTAATACCGTTTTTGTTTACCAAGTTGCGATTGGATGTGTGATAATTTGGCTCCTGGTCACCAGTAACCAATGTCTCATCCAATCGCTCTATGGATAAATATGCTTCTTTGATGGATGTATTTGGAAGCTCCTAGGGATCTGGAACTTCTGGATCACAGAGTTGCGATTGGACGTGTGATAATTTGGCTTCTGGTTACCAGGAACCAATGTCACATCCAATCGCTCTATTCATAAATATGCTTTTTGGATGGATGTATTTGGAATCTCTTTGCTCTGTATTCATTACTGTGAATATGCGGACAGATGTCTGTATTTCTAGCTAAATCAGGTATGTCTTTAGCTAGACATAGTAATCCCTATCCGCATATTTACTGTTGTGAATACGGTGTCTGGTTATCAGGAACTTGTACACCGTTAAGTTGCGCTTAGATGTGATGTGATAATTCTGCTCTTGATAGTTCTGCCGTCATGAGGAACCCGTGTCTCACCCAATATGTTTTTTTTTAAATAAGCTTCTGGGATAAATTTGTTTGGAAGTTCCTTGTGATCAGGAACTTCTGGGCCACCAATTTGCAATTTGACATGCGATAATTTGGCTCAACCACTTCATTGATAGGTGTGCTTCTTGGATTAATATATACAAGCATATTTATGCAAGCTTTTGGTTCCTATATTCACAACTGAAGAGTTACGGTGAAAAACGATCAGATTCCACTTTCGGTGATAAGTTGTCTGGTTGCGTCATCTTGTAGTAATTACAAACAGATCCAAACCATGATTCATAACTTTGAAAAAAATCATGGTCTTTATAAAAATAAGCGTGAAATAAAACGGAAGTCGCCTAAGAACGGTCCAGGTTCATGCAGTCCCAGTTAACCTTCTCTATCTATTCTCCAATCAGTGCAAATCAGGAGGTTGTGAAGCAATATTTGCTTTTTTTTGTGTTCATTTCTCGTAATGTTCGACTGTGATCGTTTTTAGCCGTACCGCTTGAATTGTGGGCGTGCCGATAGACATATACAGTACTGTATATCTCCAGCTAGTTCAGTGGTTAAGTCTATCGCTTTAGCTAGAGGTAAGGATTCCTATCCGCATAGTCACAGTTGGGAATACGGTGACTAGTGGTAGGAACTTGTGGACCACCAAGTTACGGTTTGATGTGTGATAATATACCTCCTGGTTACCAGGAATCGACGTCTCACCCGATCGCTTTATAACTAAATGTGCTTTATTTATAAATACGTTTGTGGAATCTCCTGGTGATAAGAAACTTTTGGGCCACCAAGTTGTGATGTTTGATAATTCGGTCACCAGGAACCGATGTCTTACTCAATCGTTTCATGAATTTAGTGTACTTTTTGGATAAATATTATATATAGGCGCCTGGTTATCAAGGAAGGTTATCAAGGTGGCTCTAAAAGCCACCAAGTTGCGACTTGGTGTGCGATGATTTGACTCCTGGTCCCCAGCAACGAATATCTCACCCAGTCGCTTCATGGATAAATATGTTTAGAAGCTCCTGGCGATCATGATCTTCTGGATCAGCAAGTTGCTATGTGATGTACGATAATTTGGCTTCTGCCACCGTATTCACAGGTTGCTATTGGATGTGCGATAATTTGGTTCCTGGTCACCGGGAACCGATGTCTCACCCAATCGCTTCATTGGTAAATAAGCTTCTTGATTAAATATGTGGTCAGGAAGTTATGGCACACCCATTTGTGACTGGGTGTGAGATAATTCGGCTTGCGGTCACCAGGTGCCAATGTCTCATCCCGATGTTTTGTGGATAAATAATATTTGGCAGTTCTTGGCGCAACTTCTTGTTGAACGATGGAAGATTGAGATGAAAAACCTTTAACATGGGTCGAGCTAATTAATTAGCATCCGTCAAAATCAGTGAATATAATTGACAAGAGCCTGAATGTCTGGTATTGGAATTGGTCCATGCATGCATGATGTCTGTTGACAGATTCTGATTATCTCGACGATACGAAACTTTGGCTTTGTGACATTTATCCGTATCTATATGATGACACTGATAACTTATACAGTTACTTTGTCTTGTAAACGAAATGTTTTATTTTTTTCTTCTTGTAGACTTTTGATGTTTGCATTTGCTGACGACGTTTTTTTGGTTCCCCAGGATCCACAAGGAAGGAATGGCCCTACGTTAGACCACCTTCTTTCGTTTTAAATTTGTCATACCATGAGTACGGTATGTAGAATTGGTTTAATATTACAGTGTTCTTAGTATTTTTAATGTCATTGCAAGTCGCCATGAATTATATTTTGTATATTTTTGTAACTTATATGATTTCGAGCTTTTCAGTGATTTGCTCAGAGATAATAATCATAAAGTTAACATTGAGTTACGTATTTTAGAACAAAAAAATGTTTGTATTTTAGAGAAAAATATGTTTAATTTGTTTTAAGAGGAGCGTCTACCAGTTGGCTAGGGGTGAACTTTGGTTATTCTGAATTTCGGGGGTCAACATTGAGGGTTATTTGACGGTACGACTTATCTCGATAGAAGTGTTACTATATGTCTTCCTTCACGCCTAATGCACGTGAGATATTACGTGACGAGACAATTAAAAATAAACGGTTGTGGAGCCTGTTTTGGAGGACATACATCGACACTTCTGTCGGAATAAGTAGTGCGGTGTGTGCGGGCGGAGATACAGACCAGCAGCCCCCGCGATTGTGGGGGGGGGGGCGCAGGAGGTTTGGATTGATTCCGGGGCTCAATTCCTATGGATGGGTAGGTAAAGTGGGCACAACCAAACCAGACACCGCCACTGGCCGCGTAATAAGCCTCAGTGGGAAGAACTTCAAAGTGTTTTAGAAACTAGATGTGTAAATGCAACACTTACTTCATGGTGTTTTAATTTTTATATTTTCGTTTTTTGGACTAAAAATTTTAAAATAAAATCATCCGCTTAATACTGGGTTATTTTATAATTGCTGCAAAACTTATTATTATCGAGAAAATATCAACATGAAATTTGTCTTAAGTTAATGTTCTAGTATTTAAAACACTTCTTAAGTTGTTCCACATGTTGCAACCGAAATGTAGACAATTAAATTATTTTGTTATGTTTAAGTTTCGAATAACTTGTTCGGTTATTTTTTTTTTTTTTTCTTCTTCTATTTTCGAAATTTAAGAATTGTTGTTAGGAAACGTTTGGTTCTTCCTTTCACTCTCTGTGAGAGTGACGTTGTTGTCATCTTTTTCATAACACAAATAAAATTGCCAATCAAATAATTACGTTCATAGAATAGATACATAAGAAATATTAGATGCACTTATCGACTTGTTATAAATTCAGCACTTACAGGGATCGACCATTCACGATGCACTACAATCCGAACAATACTAGTAAAGCATTTCCAGTTACTCCTAGCAATCATCTTACTATCTTAGTGGTCATTTTTTTGTTTATTCGTCGTAATACATGATTGACCCGGCGGTATTTTCGAACAAGCTACCCGACAAAAACACCTCTTGCACAATTTAGCAACGCAATAGTGCATAATTGTAAATTGTAGTACTTTCTTGAATAGTTTCAAAGTTTATTGACCAATGACGGCTGGTCTCCCGATTATTCAAGCTAATGTGGACCAAGAATAGCTCGGATACAGTCAAACTCGGTTAACACGGAATTTCTAAGAAACCCATTTGTATTACTACCTTATCTCCCTTTCTGTGTACTCATACGTACAGTAAGAACATGAACAGCTTTTTAGACCATCACTTAGCTTTTATGTAAAAAATACAACTTTGTGGAGGCAAACCATAACCCGAGTTGTTGACTTGCCACAGAAAAAAAGATTATCTAGGACAGTCGGGACTCTACTGAACTTCTTTTCATTGCAAAAAAATAAGCTTGGTTAGTATACGAGCCTCTCGCCAGTTAAAATGAAGTATAAATTGTTGGAAAAATCTTATTGATCTTAGTACGAATATGCAAATTTTTCTCGGTGGAAACACCAAATGCGCGGGCAAACGTTAGATTTTACACAGAGGTCTATAGCATTTTTAAAAAGATTTTTGTCTATACGTGGTGATGGAGGGGTAGGTTAACCTTAGTTTGGTTATGTTAGGTTCGGTTATGCTTGTTGGAATTCTCAGTTGCCAATCTGTAAAAGAAATCGCTTAATTTGATTTTTAAATGAATTGGTTAGGCCGCACGCATGTTAATATAGCCAAAAAGAATTTTTTTTATATCTGTGCTTGCTTATTCTACATCCATTCAGTGAAGATAGTCAATGGAGGAGTCCTCTAGCTTCATTTCTAGTAGGGTCAAAGACTCAAGGTATATTGCTTTGTCCGAAGCTTGAGGTGTTAGAAAGGTTTCTCGGGAGGGTTTTACCGTGTGGGTTAATTCGTAACTATGTTTTATATCTGTTTTGGGAAAGATTCAGAAGTAGGTAGGTATATCTTGTTATATATGTATTACATACATTTTTCGAAAAGAAACAAAGTCATGTTTGTGTTCGTTTGACATCGCCGTAATCGTGAGTTATTTTTAACGCAGAAAGTACAGTAGTTTGAAAAAAGTGCTTTGGTTCTTTGGAAGGAGAATAGGTCGTTTCAATTATTTTTATTCTGGAAGTTTATCAATGATCATTTAATTGATGTTAATTTCTGCGGTGGAAACAAAATAATTAAGCAACCAAAACAACAGAAAATTCTTCCAAGTGATTTTCAAAGGTTCTATTCCAAAATCTCTTATTTAGTCTTGTTATTATTATTATTATTCGTTGCATGAATTACCGGTAAATGTTGGTATTTTGGGAGCTAACAGTCTGTTACAATGTTTCTTATATACGAGCGTATACCACTTCACCAAAAACATTTTCGAATGTAATCGACTTGCATGTTATAAATTAACAATCTTGATTCCAGTATTTGATGTCGTGACTGATTTACTTATATACTAACGAACCCAAAGCAATCATCAATTTAGCCTGCATTGAATTTTTTTGAGATAAAAGGTGTGTTTGACCTGTTGCAACATAAAATATAAAGGGTTTTTTTTTGGGACCAACCATGGTGATTGTCGCTATGTAAGTAATTTATTATTAACTTGCCTTGTTAAGATGTCGAATTGTTTGAATATATTTCACTTTTGGTTCTTGCAGAGGTTTTTGTCCGTCACCTTGCACAGCAAGCATGTTCCTTTATGTCTGGAATTACAGGACGAAATAAGTGTTATTAACTTATTAAGCTCCATTAAACCCTTCTCGGTATCGTCTAGCAGTCACTTCGGGAGTGGTTCTCGTCATTTTTGTGCCACAGTTGAAACTCATCTGGAAAGTAGTCAGTGCCAGTGGAGGTTTCGTCATACTTGAAATTGGTAAGTTTAAAGATATATCATATAACTATATTACCTTGATAGTTACTGGAACCTGTTTCAGAAAAGTACCAGTTCACATGTAACTAGTTATAATATTGGCAATTTTGCAAGCGTGTTTTATAAAAAATTTTACAGCTTGTAATTTCATTCCAAATTTATAAGTAGTTAGATCTTTTTCAGAAATTATTTGCAATTTACAGTAATACAAAATTCAAGTGTTAAGAATATACTCACTTGGATACAAATGAACGACAATGTCGCACCTCGGCTGGAAGAATGGCACAACTAAAAAAAAACACTTTTTGGGGGGAAAATGAGTTTAAAGTTAAGAGAAGATTCATGGCTTACTTTGCTGAGCTTTTCAAGTGCAAAAACCGTTTTAACTATTCACAATATCGGTTTATTTGGCTCCCCTACAATAGATTGAGATAGAAAAATGCAACTATAAACTTATTTTTCCCAAAAGGGGTCTTTTTAAGCTGTGCCAGTCTTCTTGCCGAGGTGCGGTGTATGGGAATGTCGAGATACAGTTGCGAGACTTTGTATCTAGGCACTAATTATCACGGGTCTGTACTTAATTTAAAAGCAAGTGAGGAGCATCTGAATCAATCCTCCACGGTTGCAATTGAAGTACTCGATATTTTTGTTTCAATATTATCGGATTTTTTTCTGAATAAATTTTAATCGATATTTTTTTTATAAATATTTATGTAAAAACCGATACTTTTTGTTTCTGATGGTCACTCGTCGTACTTGATATTTAAATATTATCTAACCCTGTGTAGAAAAACTAAATGGGGATTACAAGTGAAATTTACAAACTTGTAGATACACATGTACATGTATATAAAATATACTTGTAGATATACAGTATATGAATATATTGAAATAAACCTTGCAACTAATAAGTTGTTAATTTTAACTTAACTTGTAACAGTTATTGATTTTGTGAAACGCAGTTAAAAGTCCAAATTCACAAGTTAACTACTTGCAAATTGCAATTTATACGTTTATAAAACATGGTTTGCTGAGCGGTGAAGAATGTAGATTTTGTCGAAATTAAAATGGCCAAACTTTCAAACTTTGGAAGAACAAAAGTATTTTTTTTTTTCGTTGTTAATGTCTTAGTTTTAGTGGAGTTTCGAGAGTTACGTTAAACGTTTTTGAACAACTTCTAGAATCTAGCTGGATAATATAATATATAATATACAAAGTATTATACATATGTAATTAATTAAAACATTTATGTTGTTGCTTTTTATTAAAAAATACCCCAGCTTACATAATGAAAGAGTTTTGATACTTATTGAATTGTTTCGAAAAAAATTCTCTTCTTCAAAGGAGATTGCCCCTAATGTAAAAACTATATAATAGTCTCTACTACATGTATATCAACTGGTTAAAGTTATTGGAAACAAGGTTATTAAACCACCAGAGCACGTATCATTGCACGCATTCCAACAAGTCACTTTTGAGAGGGGGAGAGAGAGAGAGAAAGAAAAAAAATCGATATCTTTTCTTTATGAACATTTCAATAATGACAAAAAAAATATTAATATTGATATTTTCATCACGAAAGTATTCAACCCCGATTACGAACATATCCATCTTTTGTGGAATTTTGAAATTGCATCATTAAAACCAAGAATTCCAAAAATTACTCGACTTGTATATGAAATTTGAGCTGCATAAAAGGAGAGAGACATCAACGGGGAAAATGAAATTAGTGACAGAATGGAGCTTGTTCAGTACACACAATGTATTAGATCATGCATGCAACACAGTTGACACTAGGCCCACGTGTATATATATATATATATATATATATATATATATATATATATATATATATATATATATATATTGAAATTTGTGTCACGTTGTGGCGAGGACTAGGAGCCACACACACACACACGTGCGCGCACACAATTATGAAAATAGTATGGAAACCCACATAAACATGTTGATTGAATGTTTAATGCATATAACTAGAAACGAATGCATTCTTTCAGTAATGAAAATTTATATGGAATCATTAATTTCTTCATTTCTTACTTTTCCTTTGTATTAGGCTAGGCTGTGGCGGCACATAACGTCTACATCAAAGCACTTTTCTGCACTTTTTTTTTCTGTAAATGTCTGGTTTGGTAGAATGCAAACACAATATACTGTAGATCGCATTGCAGCGAAACAAAGGGGGCATTTGGTTTTCAACTCAGTCACAGGTGGAATCTTCTTGTAAAGATAGTGTAAAAGTACGCATTGCAAGATATTCGCAAGCAAATGAAAACAATGAAATTGAACTTTTTTAATTATTATTTTGTGTTTTAGAAGATACTAGAAAAGTTAGTGAATCATGTACGCAGATATCCATATTGATGAATGATATCTTTAAAATGTAAACTTTGTGTGACAATTTCAAATTGTTGATTTTCCTTTTTAGAACAAATCGAAAAAGAAATCGTTCAAAATCGTAATAACATTTAAAACTTAGGCTGGGTCCATGTCAAGCTGACAAAAAAGTGCAACGTGAGTTCGAGACAACAACACAACAATAATGCCCCCTCCTCCCCCCCCCCCCCCAAAAAAAAAGCAGATTCTGAAAAGAAAAGAAAAACGTAACTGTCAGCAGTACTCAAGACAAACCCACAACAAATCAGTTACACAACACAAACAAATTGGGTGTTGTTTTTTGTTTCTATAGATGTGCACAATAATAGTCTTTAGTGTTCCTTAACTGTTCTGTTGTTGTTGTTGTTTTAATATTAACTGTCCACAACTGCACACACAGAGTTGAAAGAATGTTGCAAAGTACCGAGACAAAACGAAAACCATTTGATGTTTACCGATTTGAATCAGAACATGGAATTGTTTTGAAATTGCAGACAAAACAAAAACTAAACGCAAAAGTCGCAGAAATGTATTAGAATTATTGCCAACTTGTCTCAAAACACTGCGTTTCTGTTCCGTTAGCTTGTTGTTGACCCGGCCTTGTGTTTCTTTATTTTTAAACTTGCATAAAAATGTTATTACGTAAGGCCGATCCACATCAAGCTGATGAAACACAAACAAACTTTTGTTTTGTCTGCAATTTCACCAACTATTTCATGTCCCGGCTCAAATCGGTAAACATCAAATGGTTTGTGTTTTGTTATTTTGTCAACTTTGTCTGTGCAGTGTTGGACAGTTAATATTAAAACAAAACAAATGTTTCATAGTTTACGTAGGACTGTAGACACCTATAGAAACAAAAACAAATTTGTTTGTGTGTGTCACACAAAAGTGTTATGGTTTTGTCTTGAGTACAGCTGACAGTTTGTTCCGAAATTTGCTATTTCTGACGTTTTTGTTGTGTTTATATATATATATATATATATATATTAGAATATTTTATGGAAAAAAATTGTAAATTTTGTTTTAATTTTTTTGCAGGTATCAGTTCAGTATCCTTTGGATTTTGTTATTGTGTGACAACATAATGGTATCAATCTCACCTTTGATTCTACTGTGTTTTTATGGTGTGTCATCAAAGCAGACCTTTGGAATAGCCGCAGTTAACTGGTGCCTGGTTTGAATGTATTTCTAAGAATTTCTTTTAACTTTTTGCTTCATAAGTATTCGGAGGTTATCAGTATAATTCTAATCCGGTCAGTGTCCAGATCAGGACATTATTATTACATGTTTTTTTCTCGCTAACAATTGCTTCATTACCTTGGCTTTGGTTGCATATGACTGAGTTTTATCTTCAGTTCGAATGATTCACTTCTAAGCATCGTCTTTGCTGAAGGCAGCAGCATTTTCTTCTTCTTCAGTATGGACTTCCTGCAAAACAAGTGTATATACTGTTTCATCAAGAATTTCCATTTGACAAAGAACTTTTGAACTGAATGTCACTTCTTTTCAGATATGAATCGTGTAAACTTTTATATCAGTGATTTTGGTTCATTAGTATATCACAGTCCAGAACCAAATCACGTTGAAGGCTGTAAGTATGTGATTTGAACGTGTTTCACACCTTCGCACCTCGGCTGGAAGAGTGACATAACTAAAAAAAAACTTTTTTAGGAAAATAAGTTTAAAGTTAAGAGAAAGATTCATGGGCTTACTTTGCTGATCTTCTCAAGTACAGAAACCGTTTTAACTATTCACAATATCGGTTTATTTGGCTCCCTTGCAATAGATTGAGTTAGAACAAATGCAACTTTAAACATTTTCCCAAAAAAGTGTTTTTTTTTAGTTGTTCCACTCTTCCAGCCAAGGTGTGACATGCCCATATTTTTATATACTAACTGTAATTTTAACTGTCTTCAATGTGCTTTATTGGTTAGCAATTCAAACGGAACTTTGATAAACTCGTGCACGAGAATCACTAGTCCAATTCAAAAGGAGGTTTCAAATACACAATCTACAATCTAAACGGAAGAGTGAATCGAGTTGTATACAAGTTCATACTGATGAAGAATACGCTGCATTCAGCAAAAGAAGCATTTATTTTCCAATATAACTAGCCCATGCCACTAAGCTAAGATAGTGAAGCAACTTTTAACAGAGCTGAAAAACTTGTGGAACATTTGTCCTGGTATTACAATTCACTATATTAAAATCCTAGTTAAAACCTCAGGATGATCATTAAGCAAAAGTTAACAGACATTTCTGCAAACTAAGTAATATTCAGTTAATTGCAGCTATTCCCGAGGTCTGGTTTAGTGATACACAACCAAAAAATAGTAATAAAAAAACCAAGTGAAATGCATGCCAAATAACATTTAGATCCAAAGAATACCAAACGAACCTATAAAATAGATTGAATTATACAGAGTAGAAAAAATGCAAATAGTACTTGCTTTGCTTGTTTTCGAAAACCGAATTTGCATGTTTGAAATTCAATTCGTACACACAAGTATGTTCTGTAACATAAGTTTTTTTTTTTCGATTTTTGATCTGGTCACTCCTTGCTTTATGGTTTTATGAGTTTTTATAAGGTTTTTCAGTGACAAACTATTTGTAGGAAAAAGTAAGGAAATACATGTACATGTATGCTGACGAGAGGAACCCTTACGCTAGATGAACTTCTGTGGGAATCACTAGCAAATAAAGGGAGATAGAAAACAAGGGAAAAAGCGGGATTCAAGTGGTAACTTGAGAAGTTATTAAAATCAGTTAAAAATACTTACAATGTGCCTTTTTTTAAGTAAAAAGAAACTAGTTACAGCTAAAATATATTAGAATTCTGCATTAATTGAACGACCTTCAATTAAGCTAAAGTTCTCCTAGATACAAGCATCCAACTATTCTCTAGATGAGCATAATTTGCTCACCTTTATAAATTAGTATTTTAATAGATTTATAATTTATTTATAGATTTTTTATGTTACACTCACCAATTTTTTTTTCTGTTTTGTTACATTACATATATACATACATACACATAATAACACGGTAGAATCCCGATTATCCGAGGTTTTGTGTTATCCGTGCCAGTCTTGTTGTAGATTTTTTGTAATTGCATATTCTTTTTCTTGCAAGTACATTTGTATTTTCCTTAATGGCAGGAATTGGGGAAGGATCGTAGGGGCGAGGGGAAGATTGTCACAATGTCAATATACGAAACTTTTCTGTGTTAACCGAGTATGACCGTATCAAAGCTGTTCTTGGTCTACATTACCTCGGATAATCAAGACTCTATTGTAGTTAGTTGTAGATATAACCTGACTATTTCATGTTAGGGCACTGCGGGGTTAGTTGGCTACTTGGGTACAGTAAGAAAAAAAAATTGGAACATGTCTGTGAATTATGTTATTGCTGTATGTTGGTATAATTCTGAAAGTTTGTGATAATAAACACTAGTGCCCCAAGTGTGGGGGAGGTTGGCACACACATAATGGGGTAGGTCGATACAATAAGGTAGAAATTTCTATAAAATAACTAAAATAATTGATTAAAGCAAATGCTAAGACTATGACAGTCACATCTGGTGGATCTTTGAAGTTTTTTTCCACAGGTGTGATAGAATTGCCGAAGATATTTTTCTGCTGTTGGTTGCCCCGGCTTTTCTTGAGCCTGTTATAGGTGGTAATCTAACCTTTTCCTGTATTAATGGATTTTGCCAACTTGAGAGTTTGGCGGTTTAGGTCATTATTGCGCAATATCCGATGACCCATAACAATTTAAACAGCCTTTGTGGCCAGTGAAATGATGATGTGGATTAGAAACCAACAATGTCACTGTGTGCCAACCTGCCTCATGATAATGTGCCAACCTACCCCAAAACCATATTTTGAGTTTAAGCTATATTTTAGAAATTATGTTTATGCAATCGAAAACTTTGATTACTGTTAAATTAGTTAGCCTTAGTTTGCAACTCATGTTTAAATTATTTTATCATCAATTTTGGAATTTGTAAAACACCATAAAAATGTAGGCCTACTATTCCAAAACTATGGTGGTACAGTGCTAATGATAGACAACATTTTTGACTGTGAATGTGGTGAAATCTACCAATAACTGAAGCAGTTTTTAACTTTTTATAACTTAATATGTATGTGCCAACCTGCCCTTATGGCCAACTAACCCCGGTCTCCCCTGCACATATTTTTATGTGATTTGTTTTTTGTAGGTTTCTGTTTAGATTTATTTTCTAGTGAAATCTGGCTAATGAAATTTAGCCAGATTTCAAGTTAATCCTTGGTTAAATGAACTCAAGCCTAACAAAAATTGTTTAAAAAAAACTGTTCGTTGGTGTTAGTTGTGTTCAACAGGTATTAACTTAATTTCCATTTTCAATTTGACTTTTAAAGTCACATATTCTATTTAGTTAGTTACAAAGTTTAAATAATGCAAATTTATTCTTTATTTTCTATGGCAAAAGGTGACTAGAATGTGAGGTTAGTCTTCGTCTTTGTATTAGGAAAAACTTGAAAACATCTTGACATTTTTCTTAACTGTTTTCAAAATGCGAAATAACCAGAGCTCAATTCTATTGTTCTCATTTATCTGCATATTTTGTAATATAGATGCTTATTAAACACCTCAAAATGTAAATATTATAAAGTAACCGGTTTTTTAGAGAGAGGGGGGCTGTGTGTTTTTAGATGTTTTTAATAGAAAATAAAAAAGTAAAATGTCGCATTTTGAAGGAGAAAAAAAATAATGAAAACTAGAAGAAAAGAAGTTTTAGAAAGAAAAAATAAGTAGTTTGCTGGTTTCAGGCACTTTTAAAATTAGAAATTGTTGTTAGTGCAAAAATAGCAAAATAAATTTATACTTTTATTGTAGACAATAAATCAAAATACAACCATGAGTAATTTTGATTTAAAAAAAAATTAAGCTTACATTTAAAGCGGGTGGAGTTTTAGGTATTTTTTGGAGCTTCTCACTAGTTTAGGGCCAAGCAAAAAATTTTCCCGGTTCGTTGTTTTTTTTTCTCCCAGTCCAAGCCTAGATATATCATATATGTATATCGGGCATTTCAAACTCAAAGCCTAAAACGAGGGCTGTGAGTTTGACATGATGGATGTATATGAACAAAAGTATAAAAATTAAACATTTGTCTCGAAGCCTAAAATCGTTCCATACATTTTTAGATTTTTAGCTAAAACTAGGCTTTTTTTTACTAAATTCAAAATTAGGTTCTCGCAAAAATATATTTTTATTGGAAAAAAAGCAGTTAATTCAAATTTCATTTTGGACGGTTATTACTATTATGTTCTGAAATTAACATTTTTAGTTTTTATTAATTCAAAACATATCCTGAAAAGGTCTGAAATTTTTCGTAAGTACACACAGTTTCTAGTTATAATTTATAAATACAAATTAATTGTTTATGCATTTGTGACTCAATATTGAAACAAATTGTGACTTAGAAACCTCATCAATGATGATGCTATTCTAGCTAGGTAACTGAACGCTACCCCTCAAATGACCCAGTATTTGCAAAGACTTGAACAAAAAAAAGTTCAATTGTTACCAGTAACCAAGGCCCATTAATAATAATAATAAAAAAAATACTAATTCCTCCTCCTCCTCCCATTTTACTGCCTACATTATAACTTTGATCTTCTTTCTAGGCTACACTGCATTGCAAAGTAGATCTATAAGTTAGAACTGAAACTACTCTTATTCTATTGGCTTCACTGTCAGAAAAAAAAGCTTAAGCCACAAAGCGTTGCCAAGGGTAACAAGTGCTGCTAAGAGTTTTACATTTTGAGTTGGTAGGTTTTGTTGTTCACCAACATCGAGTTTTAGTTTGTTGTTAGTCGTGAAAAAGTCTCTGTGGCAGTTTGTGGGATCATCAGTCTTGACTGAAAAGAGAAGAGAGAAGTGAGGAGGAGGAGGAGGAGGAGGCGAGAGTTTTGAAAGCTTCCAATAGATGATAGAGAACAGGAAGAGAATAGATGCATTTGATAATTAGGAAAAGGAGAGAGGAGAAGGAGAAAGTATGATGATACTGTGGGGACAAGAGATGCTTTGATCATCATCATCATCATCAGTTTGCATTACCATTACAGGACGTGTGGAAACATTTTTTTTTGTTTTCCTCCCCTCTGCTCTTTTTTTTTTTTTTTGCTTGCACTGCTCAATTGTGCATATGATTTTTTTTAAATAGGAAAAAAAAAAGTGGTAATTGACGTTTTTCTTTTAAAAAAAATCTATTAACTAAGTGTTAATGAGTGTGGTGATAACTTTTTTTGTTTTTTTGTTGCAAGAAGTTTCTATAAAAAAAAAACAAGAGTGTAAAGACTTTTAACCAGAAAAGAAAAAAAAGTTGGCGACAATTTTTAGATGTTTGAGCAAAGACCAAAACTTTTGTGACTTTTTTTGTTGTTGTTGTTGTATATGTGTGTTTAATTTGTCTGTGTTGCTTTGCCTCTTTTTGTGTCTTGTGTTATATATATTTTTTCTTCTGTTTTTGTTTTTAGTGTGTGTGTGTGTATCTATTCTTAGCAGGGGGGACTATTTTATAGTATCAGTGTTTTTAGGACAGGTCTCTATAACAACTCTTTTTTTTTAATTTTTGAAAAGACAAAAAGAAAAGTTTTTGAAACCTAACAGTTTTTTTTTAATTATGATTTTTTCTTGGTGGGTGCAATGTATTTGATATAATGGAGACTGTTTAATAAACACCAACAACAAAGGTTTGGCCTAATGCTCACAACAAAGAAACGCAACTGTTTTGGATTTCTTACTTTGTGTATGTGACGGTAAGTTGCAAATTTATTTATCATTTTATTATTATTGTTGTTGTTTTTAATGTGTCACTTTGTAATGCAGTCAATTATTGTATTTTGTTGTAGTGCAACTACAATAACAACAAACAACAAAAAAACCTTTCAAACGATTTTATTTTCTTTTATATTTTATAAATGGATATTGGGTAGGCTTCATTACACAACGCATTTTGTCTTGTAAAAGTATATATTGTTGCGTGCAACTAGTTTTATTTTTTCTATCATTGAGGGTTTTAGGAAATTTGAGCAAAGAACAGTTTTGAGCATGTATAATATTTATTAATCTTGAGTATGTAGTAATTTTGCTATCATATCTTTGAAATGTTATAAGCAGGGCTCGGATTTTTATGCAATATCAAGCAAAGGTTTCTCAGTTTCTGGCCCAAGTGCCAATTACGAAATCATCATCATCATCATCATTATTACAGAAACTGCAATTATGTATGTATTTTTCTAATCAAAAACGCTGATAAGAGGCTAGATGGCTGGTTACTATAAGTTGTCAACTTCAGTTCTAGCCTCTAACCAGTGTCTTTGAATGAAATAATCATAAAGTAATAATCAATAATTATTGTACTGTTACTTCACAATTGGTCCTTGGGCCACAACTTGAGAAACATTTGCTTGCTATTGCTTATAAATTCGAGCCCTAGTTATAAGTGATTATATAACCGTGGTTCAGGATGAAGCTGGGTTATACATTGCTGAGTTAGAGAAAACACAACAACCTGGAAAGTCAAGGGATAGTTAGGAAAATTAAAATGAGTCGGGGAAAGTTGTCATTTTTTATCAAGAAGTCAGGGAAATGAAGGGAATTTTCATTTATAATTTTTTTTAATAATGTTAACATTTTTAAATGAATTTCATTTATTATAATATTTTATAGAAATTTCATTAAAAAGGCCTTTGGCAGTGGTGTTATTTGTTTATGTAATGATTGAGGCCAAAAGTTTGCATAAAATGCGCAAAATACATAATCACAGTTGCGACCCATTTTGGACATCCTATGATACCATATAAAGTGCCATATGTGCAATTATAACCAGTTTAACAAGAAAGACGCATATACATACTGTATTGTATAATTTCTTAGTAATTTGCAGAAAAGCTCCTTAATTTGCCAAAAAACTTGTTTGGCCTTAAAAATAAGTAATTTATGTATGGGGGTATATTGAAGCTGGAATTGGTCAGGGAAATGAGACAAGAATAGTTGGAAAAAAATCAGGGGTAATTGGTAATTTAAGGTGGGTTTAAAGTGTAAAGAGAGCCTCTCTTGAACGCTGATTATTTTGTCTTTCAGATGCAAAATTAAGAAAAACTTGAGCCTGTTTCTGAAACTAGAAGAGTAGCGAAATAACCTAATTTACCTAAGGGTATTTTCAGGTTGAGATCTTTCAAAATAAGCTTTTTATTTGAGTTTAAAAAATTAACCCAACTTTAAGCAAACGATATTTTTTTAATTTTCGTCTATAAAAAGTTTATTTTAAAAGATGGCAACATGAAAAATACCCTTAAGTGATTGAACTACTCTTCTAATTTCTAAAACACTTTATAGATTTTCTTAACTCAAGAGTTGGAATCTCTTTTTTTTTTTTTTATAATGCCTTATTTCACTTAATTGCTATCTAAGATAAACTGTTTATGGCTATTGTTTTTTTTTTTATTTTGAAACATATTTGGATTTATTTTAACAAAAATAAGACTTAGCAGCTCAGGTAAATAAGCCTTGTGGTAAAGAGACTGGGGAGTTTCATTGTACCAAAGAGTTGCAATTACAAATTGAAAAAAATACGTAAAATTACGTTTACCAAATAACTCAAACGAAAATCATATATATTTTTATCACAAGTTTTTTTTTTATCGATGGTTTTAGGGACTTAGAAATTATCGCGAAAAAAGTCAATTCAGCCAATTACGATTGTTCTAAATTTGTTTGTCACTATTTTCAGTAAAACTTGCATGCATAGTTTAACAGTAATTTCTTCTCTTTTGTTACAATTTAAGAAATAAATTTAAGATAATTTAAAAACTTCGCAATAAATTGTGAACAAAAAAGTAAAGGTATGCGTATATTTTTTTAAAGTTTGAAAAATTAAAATAAAAACTAATGTTTGAAAAATTAATTCAAATTAATTTGACAAAATTTAATTTTTTTTTTTTAGAAATTTGTATGAAAAATCTTAAAATGTTAGAAATTTGCAAAAAAAAAATCAAATCATTTCAAATTTGAATTGATTGCCATTGAGGTTTTGTCCACTTATTTATTGTTAACTTATTATAATGATTAGAAATTTCATAGTGAATATGTCAAAGCCATTTAATCAAATGCGTCATTTTGCAAAAAGCCCAGGCATGCCTCGAAGTTTCTAAAGGCATTTCTAAAAACTTCAAGGCATGCCTCGAGATGTTATATAATGACGCGTTTGACAAAATCAGTACAACAAATATACTTGTAAATACAGTGTACAAGATGTAGCCTATGTGTAAGTTACAAGGGATAAATTCATGTATACTGAGAGTGTGATTCTCGTGCTAGATCAGTGTTTCTCAAACTATCCTCAGTGGCGGCGAATCCATGCCAGGGAAGAGAGTGGGCCAGTTGGCATGTGCCTAAGATTTTTAGGTGTACTACTCATGCCCTGGTATTAAGTATGTAAAGGTGTTCCTAGAAAGTATAAAAGCTCAACAAAACTTCTGAAATGATTGTTTTCAGAACTGTTTCCTTCTGAAAACTTGTCATTTGCAGAGGTTTTTGACAGGAAACGGAATTATAAGAAAATTGTTTCTAAAGCCTCGTTTTCACGATGATACTGTAGTTTTCACGATAGTTGCTGTCATGAGAGCAGCAACTATCGCGAGAACTATCATCGTGCAGACCACATGACTATCACTGTATCTCGTTTGACTAGATAGTTGATAGTAACTATAATAGTTGTTGAGTGACCACTTGTAGGGAAGAAATTCACTTTGTAGGGAAATTTGGCTTCTGTAGGGAGAGACAACACTGCTGTTGACTGTGAAGTAGACGTCGCACTGTCATGACATAACTATCACGTTAGTTCAAGACATGTAGACAGTTGCTATCGTGAGAGTGAACTATCGCAACTTTCATGACAGCTATTTTTTTATTTGATTTGAAAAATTACTCTGCAAGCAGCCATAATGGCCTATGGCAGAGGGACAAGAGTCCAAGTGCCGCAAAGAAAATGCATTGTCAAAACCAGAAAATATAAAACCCCATTGATATAAACCCAACAACAATTTCAATATTTTTTTTAATGCTGCAAATTTATGCATTGTCAAAACAAAACAAAATTATGACTCCCATAAAATACATTTTCCCTGCACAAAATCGCCGGCAAGCGAATTCCATTGTCGAATCGCCCTAGGAACAAATGACCAGTAATAAGAATCTGTTCGTGCAAAAATCTCTCCAACTTTGTTAGAGTGGTCACCCCTACCCAAAGTACCGCAAAGTTTACTTGAAGTAGGTTTAGTGTAAGAGTCTTCTAGCATTCGATTAAAGATATTAAGGCTAAAATCTGAACGTCTTGCAAGTAAACTCTCCCAACCAAGCTCTGAAAGCATTTTAGTTACACTGTCAGCATATCTATATTTACCACAAACAAACCTAGCAGCCCTGTGTTGGACCATTTCTATGGAGTGAGCTAAGTCTGCAGTGTGGGGATTCCACACGGAGCTGTAGTTTTCTAGATGGGGAAGAAGACGAAAGAACTTTCGCCACCTTAAAAACTAGGCTTAAGCACTGCATCAGCAGTGTGTGTGTGTGTGACCATAAACAAATGTAGAAGACACCAGATGACACAAGAGACACGACATGTATTTAGCACTGATTACAAAAATACTTAATTAGCAGTTTGAAATGGGGGCCTACATTTCCCATCTGGCCGTGGCCTATTACCAGCTTTGCACGGTGTTGGGTGAATCAAAGATAAGTCGTCAATGTGTATGCAATGACGATTATCTCAGTTATTGTTGACTTAGCAGACTATAATGGGTTTTTTTTTTGTAACATCCGTTCTGAGTGTAAAAATATTTTTCTCTTTGATCCCGTTTGCAGACCACACAGTTTGGAAAACACTGTGTTAGATGAACTTCAGTGGAAATCACTGGCAAACCGTACGGCTTCCGTTTCGTTTTTCATATATCGCACCGCAGCTGGAAGATTGGCACAACTAAAAAAAAACACTTCTTTGGGGAAAATGAGTTTAAAGTTGCAATTTTTCTATCTCAATCTATTGTAGGGGAGCTAAATAAACCGATATTGTGAATAGTTAAAATGGTTTTTGCACTTGAATTGTGCCACTCTTCCAGCCGCGGTGCGATATGTAATTAAAGCCTTGCCCTTTTTGAACGCTTACTAGATACCATTGTATTGGTTAGAAGGCATCCTAACGAGAAATCCACTTATAAGCTTAAGTAGAAATGGCCATCCGAAACAACTTAAAGAATTAAGTGCTGGAATTGAGGCATATTTGTAGTCTTATGCCTTGTTTCCAGTGGGGTGAAAATTTGAACTTTTTTCACCAGTTGAAATTTTCAAAAATGTTCAAATTTTTACCCCAGTGGAAACAAGGCCTTACCTTCCAATTATTATCTAAACTTTGTCTAAATACCAAACATTTATGATTGGGGAATTATCCCCCCCCCCCTTCCCCTCTGCCACATACTTCTTGAGCTGATTGTAGGTGTACTGAGTTGAATTGAATTGAACTTTATGGTAATTATTTGAGTAAGAACTGTATATTCTGTTGCCAAAAGCTTTATTGATAGTTTTCATTTCTGTAATAGCAAGCAATAAGCCTAATGATACATTTTGTGTTCGAACAAAATTTATTTTTCGAACTAAGGTGAAAGTACTTGTTATATTTAGAATGGGAGGCATGACAAGCATTTTGGAATATAAAAGTGTGTTTGTTGCTGTTAGTTTCCATTTTCCGCGGGTCTTCAAACTTCATAGATTTAAAATTATGACTATGGATAAAATAAAATCGGCTCATGAGCCTCTTCACTGTCATAATTTTGTTTTTTTTTATGTGAGGTCAAAATAGACTTTACAAGGTGGAGAAAAACAAATTGGGAGGACAAAACTTAAAATGTGCGTTAGAATGAAAGCCCCGTTTAGCACGAAAACGAACATTTATTTCGTGTTATCCGTTTTCATAACACGAAATAAATGTTCGTTCCGATCTCTTAGGATAGGTTTTGCTGTGTTTTTTTCATATATTTAAATTTGTTTAAGACGAAAGGGATGACTAAAAAATATTTATCAACGCGAAAAAGATTTTTCAGGTTCAAGGAATGCAAAATCTATGTAGTCTTTTTTACTTTTTAATTTTATAATTTAAAAATTAAATTAATATTAAATTTAATAAAATTAATTTTATAGTTTACAAATTAAATTAATATTAAATTTAATAAAATTAATTTTATAATTTACAAATTAAATTAATTTTATAATTTACAAATTAAATTAATATTAAATTTAATAAAATTAATTTTATAATTTAAAAATTAAATTAATATTAAATTTAATAAAATTAATTTTATAATTTAAAAATTAAATTAATATTAAATTTAATAAAATTAATTTTATAATTTAAAAATTAAATTAATATTAAATTTAATAAAATTAATTTTATAATTTAAAAATTAAATTAATATTAAATTTAATAAAATTAATTTTATAATTTAAAAATTAAATTAATATTAAATTTAATAAAATTAATTTTATAATTTAATATTTAATATTAAATTTAATAAAATTAATTTTATAATTTAATATTTAATATTAAATTTAATAAAATTAATTTAATTTAATAAGATTAATAAAATTAATTTAATTTAATAAGATTAATAACATTAATTTAATTTAATAAGATTAATAACATTAATTTAATTTAATAAGATTAATAACATTAGTTTAATTTAATAAGATTAATAAAATTAATATTAAATTTCAAAATTTTAAATTTTTATATGACCTGTTTTTTTCATCAAGAATAATTAATTATATTTAAATATAACGTTTTAATTTTTTTAAACACGAAATTCATTTAATATAAAAAAAATACTTTATTTCTTCCATTTTGTGTTAAACGGTTTCCACTATACATTACTTTTATTTATCATATAACAGCAATTGTCAATCACGTTTTTAAACTTTAGATTTTTTTTTGAGGTTGTGCTTTGCTTTTAAAGTTTATACTTATCCCTGTAGGCTAACAAATTGAATAAATTTGTTGAAAGTTCATAAATTCAACAACTTTATGGATGGTGTTTCATGGGTCTCGCGTTTATGACATGTAAATTGTAATTTAAAAGTATTTTTTTTTAAAAAAACCACTTTAGAATTTAGAATTTTTATGGCTAAGAGTAATTGCATGATTTTTGAAAGCTCATATCACATTAGCATTTTTAATGAAATTGATTCGATTAAATTTACAATGTAACGCACAACTTCGTTTTTATAGTGCGATGCGACATGCAACTTAAAAAAAATTAGGCTTGCAAGTGAGAGTCAGTTGCATCAAGTTAAACCCTAAACCTTTCTGAAATTTGACAGTTAAACTGCCAATCAGAAATAAGCTGGAAATGATAAGAAAGATTTGATGCAGAGTTTCAATGAATGTTGTTCGTGTAGTGTGCAATTTTTAAAGTTGCATATGGCTAGCGTTTAATTATTAATTTGTTATTGTATTTTTTTAATTGGTTGTTTTGAGTAATGACAAATTGACAACTTTATGGAAATTTATTACTGTGTTGTGAGTTTCATCAACAATAATATTTCAATTGCATGTTTCAATAATTCGGACGTTGCTGGTGTGTGATAGAGGTTTCATTACAGGTTTTATTTTTGCCTGCATGGTGTCCACATGCTGTTTTAATAATTATTTTGGCCTAGTCAATTTTGGATGTTGCACAATCAGCATCTGTCTGCTTTTTATTATTTGCTTTTATTTAACTTCATATTTTGTTTGTTTGTCCACCGCCACCTTCTGAAATATTTGAAAATTAATTCCCACTCCACGGGGATTGAACCCATGACCAACATTACCAATGGACTGAGAGCCTGAGAGACACACAAGACATGATTACATCTTGTTTTTTCTTACTTTTTATACCTTTTTTTCTCTCTTAACAATGCTAGCACTCTAAAATTAACATATAAACATCAATCAATTCATTCAGATTTTTATAAACACAATTTATTGCCAACATTTTCACACATTTTGAAGATATTTTTTCAGAATCACAATTTTCACAAAAATTCTCCAAATTTTCACAAAATTCTCTAAATTTTCACAAAATTCTCTAAATTTTCACAAAAATTCTCCAAACTATCACAAAAATTCTCCAAATTTTCACAAAATTTTCTAAAATTTCACAAAAATTCTCCAAATAGTTAGTCACTAGATTGTAGTTACGTAAAATATGTACTGAATAATTCCATGGATTGAAAAAATCTAAAGTTTTCTACTAACATTCCTTAGATTAGACTGCTTCATGAATGAAGCAGTACCAGTAAGGCATCACACAGTATTTCTCTTGCATCAAAGAGTGGTTCTGTTGTGAAGAATCCTCCATATATTTGGTATGGAGTCACTTCGCCTAAAGTTTTTCCCCATAAAGACAAATTCTCAAAAAATGTGTTGCCTAAAATAATTTTCACCTATATGTTTTTTCTTCTAAACCATTTCATCTAAACAAATTCGCCTAAATACAGTTCACCTAAAAATAATTCCTTGAAAGATATTTCTTCTAAACCATTTCATGCTTACTGGTTTACAATAAACTGTGGATATTGAGTATAATGGACACTAGTCACTGTTTCTCAGTATGATGCGGCTGCTGAAGTCAAACACAACAGTGGCCTTAAAAAAATGTGAACAAGGAATGATTGACTTTGCATCGGCTCTTGTGATTCATATTGAGAAACATTTGCTTGATTTCAAATGGTTTGTGCCTATTAATTAATTCTCAGTCCGGTTAAGATACCATAGTCAAAAGGCATGAAGTGAGCCACTCGTACATGTAGCACTTTGTCGAAATTGAATTATTTGGTAATAGTTGGTTCTTCTAAATAGTCACTTTTATAGTTTCTTAAACATTTTTTAAAGAAGACTAAAAACAGTTTATTAATTTTAAAATTACAGTGTATATAAAGAAGTGGCTGACGTTTCGATTGCATTCGCAATCATTCTCAGAGCCTACATTAGAAAATATATACACTTTTTGTTGTAAAAATGGGTAAAATAGAATTACATTAACATATAATTGTTACCAAAAAAATGATTTATACATATTTCTTTTTGCAGAGAAATATAATTGGTAGTTTTTATTTTAGTAGTTTGTATTTATTTTTGATTTGAGAGTCTGGTCTTATTTTTGTTGGCCCACAGTGTATAAGTAAAATGTTGAAAGGGATTGTTCCATCAATCGATTTGTAAGTAAATCTTTGTAACCCCTGCCTTCAAAATTTTCTAGAATAGAAAAAAAAAAAGAAAAGGCTTCTTATATAGGTCTACCTTTTTTGTACATACATTACAAAAATACACGTTTATAAAAGAGCTTCTTAAACAAAATCAATGTTCTCCTTGGGGAAAAGAGAGTCAATTTCTAAGCCACTTCTTTCATTTAACTGTGAAGCGGAAATTGGAAGTAAAATTGTTCCTCCCTTCTTCCCTCCCCCTTTCAAAGCATCAGACAATTGCCATTTTATTTTTTTTTTTTTTAAAAAAAAGGGGTGGCATAAAAACACAATCACCAATAGACTCTTTATGCATTTTACATTGAATAAAGAATTTAATGTTCGATGTCAAATAAGTTTTTTTTTCTTTCTAAGAGATCAAATGAGACTTCTGCTTTTTCTTCTTTCCACCTTTTGTTGTAATATAAGACACGTTCATTACGTATTAGCTTGTTTAAATCCCAAAAAAAAATATTCTCCTCTCTTTTAACAATGGGTAATTTGATTAAAAGTTGTATTTAAATTCAATTTTATGGCTTCTGAGACAATTGGTGAATATATGAGAGAAGGGTTCGAATTAAAGTATTATAGCTGAAGGGGTTTTTTTTAAACGAAATTTATGTTCTCTTGTCATCTAGATCTCTTCTGTGTGCAAGAAAAAAAATAAGATAGACCTGAATAAGTGCAAATTGGAACGCGAACAAGAATAGCTAAACTGAGAAAAACGGAATAAACACAAATATAAATGTATGTATGTATGTTAAGCCCATACATTTAAGGAACTACATTAATATTCGATTTTCAAAACTTAATTTAAATATGCAAAGTGATAGCATATTTTATTGTATTGTGTGGAACCGCATATTTGTAAGGTTAAAAATGAGATATCGTTTATTTTTGTTGTTGTTGTTGTTGTTGTCATTCAATTGTATTATTCCCGTATTTGAGAGAGGTTTACAGTGCGCGAAATAAATTTTCTACATAGGTGTTTGACAGTAACTTCCACAAGATTTAAAGGAAATGGTAGAATCAAGGTTTGTTGTTATTATTATAAATGTAGCCTCCTGAGGGATTCTATAAGAAACACTTTGCCAAAGTTGCTGTCATGCTTTGAAGTTTTAAAAAAGACTAAAGTTGTTTTCTGAAATGCTACTCAGTTTATGAAGAAGAAAAAAATCAGTTAGTAAATGCCACATCATGTAAACCCCTATCTATACCCATAAGGCTACATTTGGAAAAGATTCTGCCAGGAATACAAACAAACTGATGTTCAACATTTTAGCAGAAAGCATTTTGAGTGTATTTGAATTTGAAGAATTACTCTACAAGCAGCCAAAAAGGCCTGTGGCAGAGGGGAAAAAGAGTTCAGTTACCACATGTGAAATGCATTGTCAAAGCCCAAAGATCAGTGACGTAGCTAGGGTTTGTGCCACCCTGGGAGGTCCTTCAGTTTGCCGTAACCTCCCTCACAAAAAAAAACACACAAATACACATCAGTTGCACAACCAGGATTATCGCTATCCAGTGATTGAAATGGTTTATAATTACTTGCCAAAGATCAATTGTTATTTTTACTGATTTGCCTAATGTTTTCCAGAGTTAAAAAAATGGTGTTGGATTGCAGAATACATTCCACGAGCCACAGCAAGCGAGCGACAAAAATTTCATAATTTATTTTTTTATATTTTATAATTTATAATTTATTCTATATTTATAATTTATAATATATAATTTATTTTTATAATTTATTCGTTTCCCGTTTTCTGCTGCTCTGCAGTTTCTACATTTTAGGGAGATCTTTCGACTATCCCGACAGTAAACTTACACTTTTCTTTTCGTTGGTACCGTCTCCAAAAAAGTGCCGCCCGGAGCAAACGCCCGCTCCCTCCCCCCCCTCCTCCTCCTCCTCCTCCTCCTCCTCCTCCTCCCCCTCCTCCTCCTCCTCCTCCCCTCCTCCTCCTCCTCCTCCTCCTCCCCCTCCTCCTCCTCCTCCCCCTCCTCCTCCTCCCCCTCCCCCTCCTCCCCCTCCTCCTCCTCCTCCTCCTCCCCCTCCTCCTCCTCCTCCTCCTCCCCCTCCTCCTCCTCCTCCTCCTCCTCCTCCCCCTCCTCCTCCTCCTCCCCCTCCTCCTCCTCCTCCTCCTCCTCCTCCTACTCCTCCTAGATACGCTATAGCCAAAGATATAAACCTAAAGTTATAAAACCCAATAACAATTTGCAACGTGTTCTGGTGCAGCTGAAATAATGCATTGTCACAAAATGAACAGCCCCAAAATACAAGTAGGCCTATATACGCAAGCTTTTACAGTCTATACGTAATTTTTCTGCATTTACGTACAATCCGTACATGTATAAAATTGTATATATGACTTAATTACTCCAGTCACATAGTGCAAAAGACTGTAAATGAACTGCTGATTTTTGATTCTTTCAGAAGAGCAAAATTAAGAGAAGAAAAACTAAAAAAATGTTTGATTAACTAGATGGGAAGCTCGATCATTTTAGGTTATTGTCATGTTGGTATCCTTTTACATAAACTTTTAATAGACAAAAATATTAAAGTTGGGTCATTTCCAAACTCACATAAAAAGCTTAGGAAAAATATTTAAACGCGATTGAGCTACCCTTCTAGTTTCTAAAACGCATTATAGTTGCTCTTAATTTTGCACCGGAGTGCTAGAGGCGTTTTACCCTTTAAAACTATCTTAAGGTGGCTGAATACATATTTATTTTACTTTTGTCCCCCTAACGGAGTGGCTAATGCTAAAGGAGGGGCTAAACTGTGGACCCAAAGAACAATATACAAGCATACTATACTACTGATTAATCCTGTAAAGCGTATTATCCACTAAATAAAAATTCATTTTCATTCAGTCATTTTCTGAGTCACATTGATGCCAAATAGAGTAAAGTAAAAATGCCACTTAGAGAACAACCAACATATTATAATTTATATTGTAACATGAAATTAAAAGTTCTAAATTTCAAATTGGAACTTCATACACATAACATCACAAACTATTAAATCTATAATAATTGTTTGTGGTGTTTATGTTGTGTAGGGATATTTTTAAAGCTTTTTAGACAGTTTAAAAAGCAGATAAGGGGGCTCAGTTAAATACTTTAGACCAGGACCTTGCGTACCCTTGTTACGGCCCCGGTTAGGACTAATAGGAATTGAACACACTAGGACTTTAAGTCGCATCATGGGTAATTCAGCATAATTGACTCACAAATGGAACCATTGACATAGATTGACATTTCCAAACATAGACTTATCTCGTCTTTTGTTTAGCACTGTTCATTAACTTGACTTTAGTAATTCGTTTTTTTTTTTCTCTCTCTATCGAAATCAGCTTGTAATGCGTGAATTAAGTTGTTGAAGACGCGTTTATATGGTTGAAGAAAACATGACTTCACTGCACGGTGTTTCTTTAACTGTTTCCTATAGTCACTTTGTTCGTTCATAGTTACTTTAACCTACTGTCTCGGTTAAGGTGTCTTCATAAATATGAATTTTGCTTTGTGCACTGCAATGGCTAATGCTATGCTTCATAGACGATTTTTTGTAAAACTTCGACGCAAAAACGTCAAGTGAACGTTTTTTTTTAAACAACATTATTAAAAAAAATTCAAATTGTTATCGAAACTAGAATGATAAAAGATTACATGAGGGATTTTCCAGTTACATTTCATAAAAATTATATTCACCTTTTTATAAACTGTCATAAAAAGTTTATTTTGAAAGATATAATAAAAAAAAACTTAGCATTATGATTTATGACCAACTATTCGAAGTTTCTAAAACACTGAATTTTTTTTTTTCGCAATCATTCTCCTGAAAAACGTTAGCTTGAAAATTATAAATTTTCTCGAAACCCGCATGTGGACGAAGAGACCTCCTATAGAACATAATAGCCACCCAATTTCTGACAATTATTTACTATTAGCTGATGTATGTGATTGTCATGACTCTCATGAGTTTGGGTTTGCCGTATTTGAATTGGTATTACCTGTATTAATTTTCTTGACACCCTGTTATTGTTTAAACAGACAATGGCCACTTTAGCGAAAATATGCAAATAAAGTAAAGCTATATCAGTTGAAAAGATCATTAAAAACTTAAATTTGGTGGTCAGTCATTCACACATTGAATAACAACAACTGCGAGTTGGCTGGTTTTGATCGATGGAAAAAGCCAATGAATCACAATTATCAATTTGGTGTATAATCAATCTGAGAAGGGATGTTGGTATAAATCTGTAGATTTGTATAAATAATATAATGTGGGTTAATTTGAGTGAACTTATTTGGGATAAGAAGGTAGCCGCCGTTCACTAGTTGACAGTCGCTGTAGGGCTATATATTTAATTTACTAAAACAAGTGATCAATGATCAGCATATCATTTACTTCTGTTTGTTTTTTGACACCATAACCTCCTCTCTTTTTATCCTGTCAACCTTCAAAATACACAATGCTTACAAAATAATAGTTTAATTTCAATAGTTAATATCTACTGATTATTGGCAATAAAAAAAAGTTTGGGAACCACTGATCAAATGGATAGGTCGTTAGGTTCATTTCAGGCAAATGACCAATTAGAATTAGTTTTCTTAAGCCCCTATCACACTAGCAACCTCCAATGCAATTCATCTTGCAATGCAACCTGTGATGTGACTTGCAACTAGAACTTTGTAATAAACTTTATATCACACTATGCAAAATCACTATGCCAATCAAGTTTTCAAAACTTCGTTTATGTCCAGTAAAATGCAGCTAAAAAGTAAAATGATTTTCCATCCACTTGGTTTGTGTCCATACTGTGATAAACTAACAGGAAGTTCATAAACCAAAAGTCATGAAACCGGGAATTCGTTCAATGTTATATATGTCATTTCCGGCAAATGGCCTGATTGGTTGTTTGTCAGAAAGTTTACTTGAAAAGTCTCTCAAGGTTGAACATGTGCAACTCGGTGAGACTGAGTTTGACACTAGTTAAAAGGAAAGTTTTATCCAGTTGCATGTCATATCACACTATAAACATTGAAGTTACATGTCACATTGCACGTTTTATTGCATCAAAAGTTGCTAGTGTGATAGGGGCTTTATACATGTGCTGTAATTAAAAGCTTAAAACCAGTTTTTTTTTTCTCTCTCTTTTTCGAAATTTGGAGTTTTGGCTGTCACATTATGTACTTTTCTGTGTTGTATGCTTGTGTTTTTTATGTGGATCTCAGGTGGTAAATTAGATAAATGTTGTTTTGTGTACAAATTTGGAAATGTGTAGGCTGCGCCTGCCTCACTTGCATATTCATGGGGGTTTTTTTTTTAGCTTTTAGAAAATTCAACTTATTATATGCATAGACTAGTATGTACGGATCGTAAATCAATTTGGCATTGTAGCAAGTAATTTTTTGACACTATGGCATCCGTTTCAAATTTAAAAGTTCTTATTCTACATAGACGTGTTTGGAATTCGTTATTAGGATGAATAATAAGAAATACGGAAAAGACAATAAACGTCCTACACAAAATATGAATGTTTTTCTTAAAAAGTTGTTTTTGCTTTAAAAAAAACAATGGGCGATGTATCAGATTTTTTTGGGGTGTCATTAAAACACTTAATAACGAATTACTTGATGATGCAATATAATATGTTGTACAATGTACATTATCGCAAAAATGATAATATAAATGCTTAAGTGATTGCTAGGAGGGAGCAACCAGGGTCTTCCTTCCTCTATTTTTGGAAATCATCAAACATGTAGAAAAATTTACAACATCAACATTTTTTTTTGTATGTGTTAGTTACTCTTTAAGACTTTATTTCTTCTGATGATTTTGTGTAGTACACCAGATCGGGGTCATGTTAAAACAAGGTCTGATATGTTGTTGTTTTTTTTTTCCCAGGCCTCTCGGAACACTCTACCGTTTTTATTATAAATTCTCTTGTTAAAACGTGACTTAGACTGTGTGAAAGCAAGTTTTGCAGTTAAAATTCGCTATAGGAAGTGCCTCTTAAGTGTGATCCCGGTTTTAAAATACAATAATAGAAAAAAAAGTCATTTACAATCATTTGAGAAAAAAAAAAGTAAGATAAAATGTTTTTATAAATGATTAGATTTATTGGTAAACAAAGGTTGTAAACAAAGTCTTTGCGTTTTTTGTTTTTGAAGAATTTTTATTTCTAATTAAAATTAATTGCAGTTTAGTTCTTTTTTAATTTGAATTTGAATTTGAAATAAAAACTATGCCAAAAAAAAGCGCAACAACTTAGTTTTTACAACCCAATGATAATAAAATGAAAAGGATGTGTTTTTAGTACAATGAAAACCTTTTAGCACAAAAACGGTTACCACAAAAAATCGGATAACATGAAATATATTTCTGGACTAAAATTTTTGGTCTTATCGCCTCTCAGAATATAGGGGTTTTTCAATATATTTTAATTCGTTAAAATCCTTTTTTTTACGCGAAAGATCACTTAAATCAGTTGCCGTGTTTTTCGGTTTCGCTTTCATTCCGTATCCGGCTTAAATACATATTATTAAACAAGCGCATAAAGACTAAATATTTATTATATGTTTAATATTTCATTAAAAGTTACAAAAAAAAATGATAACATTATTTGTTTTATAAATTTCAATTAACAAAAAAAAAAATATTTTGGTCTCTCCAGTTTCGTCGTGGTTTTCATTATATTGGTATTTATATAAATTTAAAAAAAACGTTTATAATAAGTAGTAACATGTTTTTAACATGTACAAATATATGTGAGGCGATTAGGATTCCATGTTTGTACGTTTAAGTGATACATTATTTATCCCAAGTTTTCAAAATGTCCATTTTCATCAAAAGCATTGCTAACATCAGAATAAAACAAGAAAATTAAACAAAAGCATGGTTTTATAATAAATAAAAGTTTAAAAAGTATTAAAAAAAACAAGATCTAATATATATATATATATACATCCTATACATATACATACATACTATATATATACATCCCGTTTTCTAATTGCCTGTACTTTATACTGGGCCCACCCCACGAAGCCCACAAATCCCGCCAGGCTTATGGGCCTTTTAACATAAAAATGACAACCGAAACCCACCGGACCATGGGCTTTGTGTAGGTCTCTACCATGAAGGTATCAATCATAAAAATGCTTTTAGCATTGAAGTTATATTAACAGCTAAGAACAGCAGCGCTTATCGAATACAAAAACCGGTCGCTGCAATTACATTTAATTACCTATATGTGATGCATGTTAATTAATCCCAGTATATGCAATTCCAATATGAAACCAAAAATAACTTGAGTCTTTTCAAACACCTCCTCCTCCTCCATCATTTTATTAAGTGATTATTTCTAATTTAGGCTTTATCAACAAGGTGTTTTTAAATTTCATAATTTTAACCCTTGCCATTTACTATTGTAGCTTATAATCTCAATAAATATAGAACAAATAATTAAGTTTGAGACTTATTTCTGAAACACTCCTCTGTTTACAACCTACATCTGATTCTAATTACTAATTACTATGTTAGGTTGTCAGTCTCACTATCTACTCTACTATGATGCACTTAAGCGCTATATAAGGTTAATGGATAATGTTTCTTATCATATAGAAAACTAATTGGTAAGACACTCAGGGTTTGTTTGAAAAGTCAAGTAGACCTCTCTCTCTCTCTCTCTCTCTGAATCTGTTCTCTCTTGACATTATAGCAACTACTGCACTTTTTTTCTTAATGTTGCCAATATAAATATAATGTAAGCATCTCTTAGTATCTTAGCATCCAATAGCATCATAATACTATATATCATTTATATATTCATCCAATTTTGCACAATGGATAAGCAAGAATGATGATGATGATAAAGTCACATAAACACCGTAAATATATATAAATATATGAACCGTTATCAGTATGGAAGTGCTGTATGTCAATATCGTGTTAATTAAGTACTAATTGTCAATTGTTTTAATCGTAGTATAGGCAGCTTTTCAAAAACGATGGGTTTATATTTTCTGATTTTTTTCTCTTTCTTTCCAAACATCTACTTTGAATGTGTACTTATACTCTATCTATTGTTGTCCTAGACAAAGTGAATCAGTCTAGAGGCTATGCAAAAATAAACTTGCATACATTATTCATACCAAATTAAGATTTTTCGAATGAGAGAGAGAGAGAGGGTGTGCGAAAAACAAGTAGTGACTTTAGTAAGCTTGAGACAAATTGAAAACTTATCAAATATATATTATACACAGAGTGTCCCAAAAGTTCCTGCATATTTTTGGTGAAATAGGGCGAATTTCAAACAAATTTCTGACTTATAATTTTATACTGTACATATTAAGCTTTGTCTGTCTGTCTGTGTATAACGCTGTTCAAACAAGGACAAACACGTTTAAGCATGTCAAAATTTATTTCAATTTAAATGAACCGGTTTTTTCTCATGGTCAGCTTTATGTTGCGCTCTCCCGATCCAAGAACCCAAACAATAGTAAGGGTGCTTATGAAGTATTTGAATGAAATAGTTTAATAATTTTAGTAGCAAAATTAAACTAGAATTTTGCTTCCGTCATTTATGACGTGTTACCCCACTAGTATGAAAATAATCTCTGAACTTATGGACTTTATGGAGCCACATATGGAAAGTAAGAATTACTTTTAAGTAATTTTTTTTAATTACTTTTACGTAATAATAACGTTTTCACCTTATTTCATTAGTCTAAAATACTTGAGACGTTTGGATCCCCCTGTATATAAACAAATCAAAATAGCCTTTGCGATTGCCAACCGTTGCGGTTTATTTCTCAAGAACCAAGACAACTCAGTTTGCACGGGCCTCTAGGCTCCATAGACGCAATGTTAAGCGAAATTTGATGTTTCCAAAAACAGGGTCTCGATTCTAACCACATTAAGTACCTTTAAGCTGAATTTGTGAGTGCTGTGGCCAGGTGTTAACATCGGTTTGTTGCAATTTTTAAATTTTTTTTTTTATTATTTTATACAATTTTGAATTATGCTAATTATTGTAGCGCGACCCATGTTAAAGTCCATTGACTTTGGAAAGTTCCAGTTTGTTAGCCACCTTTTGGTTCTTTAGAAACATCCTTCAGCTTTAATAAAAATAGGGGTTTATTCCTTAATATTTTCTACAGGTAATAAGGTAAATTCATGGCGTTTCGAATTGCCGTTTAGTTGCTATAGCTATTTAGGCAACTTTTGAACCACAAAACTGACAGTGTCTCACTGGCACGTGAAACTTTGGAATGTCTAGGCTCTTAATGTAGTACATTGTCACCATTTAGTTTATTTTGTGCAGTATGTATGACAGATTTATTAATATTTGTATCCTGGTGGGGGGGGGAGTGCAACCTTTTTTGACCTCCATTGCTCTAAAGAGCAATGGAGGTATATAGGATCATGCAAGAAAAGGGGGGAAAAAAGGATGTCTGTGTGTGTGTGTGTGTGTGTCCGGAACCCGATTTAGTTCCTCAAACAACTCAAGAACGGAATGAGATAAAGACATTTTTTATTTGATTCCGTGGGTCAATATGAAGCTCCTGACAAAAAATTAGAAAATATTACCCAGGGGTTATTTTTTTATGAATTTTTTAGAAACAAATTTTGAGTTTTTGGTCATAATTTTTAGTGGGTCGAACAACTCGAAAACGGGGCCACCTACAATAAAATGTCATCAGACCTAAAATGATGTAAACATTCTGACGATGAAACTGGAAAAAAATTGGAATTTTAGAGCGATTCGATATATAAAATTTCGATTTTTTAAAAACGTAATTTTTTTTAAAAAAAATCTCGATTCTTCCTCTTTCCAGTTGTAGCATTCGAAAGGGGGGACTTTTCTATTATTTAGGAGGGGTGTTCCTTTCTATGTTCTGTTATTATTTTTGTATATTAGAATACATGTGACGTATTTTCATTTTAAACCCATATTATTACAAATGAATGACGCATGCGCATCACATGTAACTATGTCATGTACTTGAATACATACATGTGTTTATCTATATACACATGCGCACACGTCTATACATGTGCGTACACATGCGCACAAGTGTACATGTGCGTACACATGCGCACAAGTGTGTACATGTGCGTACACATGCGCACAAGTGTGGACATGTGCGTACACATGCGCACACGTGTGTACATGTGTGTACTCATGCGCACACGTGTGTTCATGTGCGTACTCATGCGCACACATGTAACAATGAAAAAAAGTTGGTTATTTGATATATGAAAGCATATATTAAAGCAATGGAGGTCTATAGGGTTCCTTGAATCCCTTGTTTAATGTAAGGTGAACGAGAGCATAATTCGCCACACTATACAAAAAAATGAGAAATTGAACGATTTATTTAAATTCAAAATAGAATCAATTATGTAATTATTTATATCACTCTTAATAAATTAAGTGTAATTTGTTCAAATTGAAATCACATTTTTTAATGCAAAATTTGACAATTTTTTGTTGGACAAGTTGCCGAAATTTTGGTTGAATGCCCGTCTCAACTTTTCATTGTGGTCGGGAAGAAAGTTTCGTAATAAAACAAATATTTATTATTATAATAATAATAATACTTTATTTACCACAAAGCTCAGCTGACATGTGACTACATAAAAGGTACAAAAAGCAATATGCACAACAGGCAGTACATTGTTTGTCACAAATCAGGCACATACTGGCTACAAAATTTTAGGTGGGCAATAGCCAAAAAAATTAGCAACATTATTTTCAATATGTCAAAATACATGTAAAACATGTATGAAATCGAAGTAGTTTTTTAAATTTTGGTAAATTTACATTTCACAGTTACGAAAGAGGCTGTTCAAGTCCATCCAATTTTGAGTAGTTCCTGAGGTCTTCGCAATTTCTATATGCTTACGGGGCTTCTTCTAGCTTTGAGAGCCAAGTCTATGTATGTGTAACGCTGTACGAACAATTACAAAAACCTTTAAGCAAACACATGTGAGGGCGGTGGGGGATAGGGGAGAAAGAAACGTCCTTCATTGAGTGACCTTCAGTATTTGAATAAAATAGTAAAACTAGAATGTCCCGTCATTTATGACGGTTACCCCACTAGTTATATATAAAAATATTAAAAAGTGACATTCAGAAGAAACAAAAAACTAAACAAAAAATTGGAATTTGCATCGAGACAAAATAAAAACCCACCTATTTTATTTAACATGATTATTTTTTTATTATATAATTATTAATTATGAATTTATATTTATTTTAATTTTTGTTAACATGGCAAATTTTTTTTTTTCAATTTTTGAGTTTTTTTTACACAGCTTATTAAATTGTTTGCTTTATTACCGAAATTTACCAGTATTACCGGTTTCGGTAATGCTGCATTACCGAAAAACCGGTAATGCTATAAAGTGACTGGTAATGGAATATGGAAACCCTAGTCAACTCATTAAATCACCAGGGATTTACGTTTTGTCTTGCTATTTTTTTTCCTTCTTATTTGCTGTGTTATACCCTAGTACACACCTGATAATTTAAATGCATTTAAATAATAAACGTGTTCTACAGAGCCCCCTGTGAAGGGCAAACAAACAATATATCGAATTCAATTGATTCAGTTAATAATCTGAAAAAATTGAGTTAATACTTAAATATAATATATAAACTATTGACAACATATTGATTTATTATTTCAATTTAAAATATTAATAATAAAGTCAATTTTTATTTGTTGTTCATGTCCTTTACTGGATTCCGTATAATTCACTTAAACACATTTAATTTGAATTCATTTAACTCATATGTGTACAAGGTTTTAGGCCTACTCTCAGACAATCTAATTTAATAATAAGGAGTAGTAATCTTGAGGTTACAATTTATGGTTCATAAAATGTGATGTTCTGTAGATTGGAAATAGTTATATTATTATTAAAAATCTATTTGGATGCGCGCACAGTTCGTAACTTCAGGAAACATTTTAAATTTAGAAAGCATTTTCATGATATAAGGAAGAGAGAGAGAGAGAGAGGGGATATCAGAAATGTGTATTATGTAGGGGAGGGGGGGTCGTCTCTGATGTCATTAGTTTCTTGGCCATCATCTCCCCCCCCCCCCTTTCCCACATCTCAATTCAAAAGATTACTTTTTATGAGGAATTCTTCTTCTTCAAAAAAAAATATAAATTCTATGTAGAGGAAGTGTAAAATATTTAGTTTTCAGTTACAAAAATAATTTCAACATTTGATTTGACAGCATTTTTAAGATTTGTTGTATACATGAATATGATAAAGTAATATATTCTTGGAGGTTGTTTTTTTTAACATGTTTTTTTTTCCTTTAAAGAATCCTCATAAAAAAAAAGTAATCAGATATGTGTTTAGTAGAGTAACGTGTTTTCAAAACCCATCTCCGCCCAATATCTTCTAAAACGATTAAAGATATCAATAGGAAATGTAACATTTAAAATGGGATCTTGAAATATATTGAAATTATTACATAGAAAATATTATGTAGCATTTGTAACTTTTTATCAGTTGTTGTAGAGAGCTAGTTCTACACACACACACACACACACACACACACACACACACACACACACACACACACACAATCAATTTCACAAACTTCGAAATCAAATTCTAGAAACCCGTATCCAATTTCATTTTCATTGATTCAACACCCTTATTTTGAAGCCGAATAAGTCATTTTTTTTTTTTGCCAGGGGCTTTCAGTTTCAAACTTGGTGTAAAAATTCAAGGAGAACTGATACGAAATGAATATAATAACACTCAATAGTTTGAATCAGGTACCGTTCCTGGAATTGCATTTTGGTTTTGTTTTCAATGTGATTTGTTTTTTAGGCCTGCTTCACACGGACCGCGTTGTTGTGCCACATAAAGTGGTCACATCTTTAAAGTAGTCGTATTCATCAGACCATAGATTATTTAGGAGATGTTCAGTCGGGCCAACGCCACCGTGGCCACAAGTGGCAAGCAGGCGTAGGCAGTCGAATACACGGGGGGGGGGGGCAAACAAAACTTTACATTCACTTTCCCGTCTACCTTTTGCAAGACTTCAGTGGCCATAATAATGGCAAATGAGTTCAGCCGTTCTTATATTATGAATGGGTACATTACACTATTATCTCTATGGAGTCTTTACTGTAAAGATTTCATTTCTTTTAGTTGATTCATTTTTTTTTTTTTCTATCTTCTGGAAACAATTTTAGAAACCGTGATTGTAATTTTCTTTCAATATCATATTAATATTATTTTGATCCATTGTTGTGGGACCCATATAGGCCGGAGCCTATTTGGTAATCCGGCACTGGTGGCAAGCACCTCCTGGTTGACAGGCAATTAAAAATCGGGACATAAAGAAGTTGGCTCCGCCCTTTTTATGACGACCGGCAACTTCTAATTGGTTTGTTGTGTGGTTCGACGTTGAAAAGGGCGGAGCATGTGACGTCAGACTCCATAACCAACCAATTAGAAGTTGCCGTTCGTCATAAAAAGGGCGGAGCCAACTTCTGTAGGTCCCGATTTCTAATTGCCTGTTCCTGGTTGACAGAGATGATCAATGTCATACCAGTGGCCGGCACTGACTGCATGCCATTGTTTCCAATGTAAAGCAAGACGTGTCAACCACTTCATACTGCACTTTTTGGCGACACAAAGTGTGCCTTGTGAAACCAGCCTTAGGCTGGTTCCATACGATGCATGCACTTGTCAAATATTTTCAAACTGAGCATCTCTGCAGATTAATTAATAATAATAAACATGTGTTGAACTTTTAACAAAAATGATAATATATTGTAGGCCTGTTGTATGTGACGAGTGAACGCATAATGTGGAAACAAACGGCCTTACTAATGTATTAAGCCTGATTCCCACTATGTTGAAATGCATCGTGGCATTCTAAGGGTGTGTGTGCATTCAACTCCTGTTACAAGGACTAACGCTTTCTCGTATTTTTATGTATCTGGGCTATGATAAATTTGCTTCCTGCATTTTTTTTTTCCAATTAAGATTTCAATTTCATAGTGTCACCGGAGTCACTAATAGATGAAAATGCAGTAGTAATAGAATCACACAACATTGCAGTTGTATCACTTCTTTTTATTAGAGCCTTGTCTTCTGTCATATATACAGGTGCCATCAAATAGTATCAGTAGTTAAATTAGTCATACTTAGTTAACAACACTAGTCACATTAGGTGTAGGGTTATGCCTTCAATCTTCAAATACATTATTTATACATTACACTTAGTTATTGGTCTTTGGCACTCTTTGCCATCCAAATACAATTAGTAACATTTCGATTCTTCCCGGTTTTAGTTGCTTAGTTTTAATATGTATTTTGTGGATTGAAATGTTGTTTCACCATGCTGATAATGGTCTTCTTCATTATTGCTTTGGCAAGTGATCAATGGCTGGTAGTTCTCGAAGAGTTTACAGCATCTAAGAAAAAAAAGCAGTATATTTTCCAAGAATTATAATTATCAGTGAATAAAGTCAACTTCATTGTCATAATGATAAACATTTAATATAATTTGTGTGGCGTGTGAAGACTTATGAAAATACTGGAATTCTCAGAAAATTTGAAATTTAGTTTAAAATTCCGAGAAAACATTATAAATTTTTTTCAAAAAAATCAAAAAAGAATAGAATATTCAGGTAGTTTTAAATTCGCTGGATATGAATTTATACAATATTTAAAAATTACTGTTTTTACGCCGTGCAAAACAAACGACAACTTAGGAAGAGGAACCAGGAATTTTAAAAAAATAATTCGATAATAACGATAATTCTATAAGTAACGCTGTAAGAACAAGGACATTTAAATACCTTTAAGCAAACACACGTGAGGGCGGTGGGGGCGAGAGGAGAAGGAACCATCTTCATTGAGTGACCTCAGTATTTGAATAAAATAGTTAAACTAGAATGTCCCGTCATGTATGATGAGTTACCCACGACATTTATGACGGGTTACCTCACTAGTTTATAAATATAAGACACAGAAGAAATTATAAATTTATTTTCGCTTTTGTCTTTACAGAATTGGAAACACTATCATATGTATTGCAAAGCTTCAACTGTAAAGTTCTGTGCTTGACAACTATATTACATTGAATTTCAATGTATTTGAACCATGATAAAATAGACCAAATTACATAGGGCAAATGGAAATTGATATTTCCTCGGGAACTTGTATAACATAGTATTATTTGTTGTGTATACTGGTTCCTGGAACAAAAAAAATTGCCATTCAACCTCATCAGATAGTTTTAGAAGCATTATCATATAGTCTATATTAAGAATGTTTGTCATTTTTAATATACTTTTGTTATATACCATAAGGCCTTGTTTCCATTGGGATGAAAACTTGAACTTTTTGAAAATTCCAACTGGTGAAAAATAGAATAAACGTTGCCTCCGTTCATTCATTTCCAAAAACTTCAAATTTTTTATCCCAATGGAAACAAGGCCTAATAGTGTAATTATAAGTAAAATTTAAACAATACAAAACTGTATTGTAATTTTCTCTCTCATTGCCTCATGCCAAAACTTTGATTAGTTCGTGCATTACGGTTGATACGTGCAACTATTCAAAACTCAACTTGTTTGTATCTTTTGTGCAATATATAGATTGCATGCTAATTTGAAAACAAATGAACATTGCTTTAAATGTTCCTCTTAATAGACACAGTGGGATACAGGCTTTAAACTTTATCAGAAATCAAGCGTCAGACTTGGCAGAGGAAAGCGTTTGAAGGGAGTCCGGAGGGAGGGAGGGAGGCTGAGATAGTTGAATTGTGTTCCAAGGCAAAAAACAATTATTGATAAGTTTCAGATAGAGGAAACAATTTAGTTTGACATTACCAATGGATCACTTTGACTGCGTTTATTAAAACGGGATGCAGGTCAAGTTTATTTGTGTGTGTGATACTGACATTTTTTTTTTAAATTCATTTTTGCTTTCTTGGTTTTAATTTGAAGAACAACATTTCTATTTATAATAATGTGGGAGCACAAGAACCATTGAGTCATTGATCAATTAATGATGGTATAACTGGGCATTTATATTTGAGAACTAAGCATGTCACCAATTTACACACATTTTTAACTAAGACCTAAGGGGTGTATTATTTGGGGTGTGTGACATTTGCCCTAAAGAAACTTGCCCTACATTTGGTAGCATTAAAGCCATTTGCTCCAGAGACATTTGCCCTATAGACACTTGCCCTAATGGGACATTTGCCCTAAAACCAGTTGTCTTAAAAAGACATTTGCTCTAAAACCATTTGCCTTAAAGGGAAATTTGCCCTAACATATTGCACATAACATACATATAAGGTTCGGCATCATTCATATTTGGAATAAATTTCTTTTGCACCACTTTGTCACCACACGTTAGAGTACTTTTGATACAGTGCCAGCATTAACCTATTCGTTGCCCAGTGCATGACCAGATGTATATATCTTAGCCCATGAATAGGGGTAGACAGAGCGCCTGCAATAAACCTTGGGACCAACATGACAAGAGCTACTTGTCACGTGACTTTGGGCAAACCTCTCATTGTGTGAAACATGACATTCTGGGGATAAACAGTTGAGTTATCTTGGATCTCCACTGTCTTTTAGCAGCCCCTATGACTAATGCTCCATCTACCCCTATACATGGTGTTCAGGTGCTGTAGTGTGAACGTAAAAGACATATTTAACAACTGTTGCTGATTTGTAAGTGTTGACAGTTGAGTCTTGATTTTGTTGTAATGTGTACTAGGCTTAAATAAGTCTTGTGGAAGTTTATGTTGAAGTATTACGTGATGAGCAAATTTTAACAGAAGAGTGATTTTAAATGAAATAAGGTATTTTATCATGGAGGCTAAGACATAAACGAAGTTCATTCTTTGATGAGAAAAAAAAAATAGTCTTGTTTACTGTGTTTACTATAGACACATTTCGGTCCTTGTATTTGACACTAACGCTCAATCACCTCTCATTATGTTGAAATGAGTCTACTTGAAAAGTTAATTTAAGAGTACTTTAACTTTTTCTTAGCTCACTAAATGAATTCACAATCACATCTGACATGTTTCAAACATTAATTGATTACTTTTGTCACGTGGCCTTAATGTAACAAAATTAGTTTTACAATGACTCGCTCCTTGTCAGCATACATTTCGGCATAGGAAGGGTTTTAATTAAGCTTTCTTTAGACCAGGGGCCTGTTTCTCAAAAAATACAAGTCTTGTAAAACAAGTGAATTCGACGGATCCCTGTGAAGGGCCATGCATCACAAATTCACAATTTATTACAAATTGTTAATTCGTAATACGTTTACGGAGTCCTGTAGCACAGCACGCTGAAATGCCTAGGCTCTTAATAGTGTTTTCAGAAACGATGGTGGTGAGCACTGGGCACACACAAGCTTTTCTCGGCCGAGAGTACATTCAGTTCACCCTGAAATTAGGAGATGGGGCAGCAGTTCGAAATCCCCAAAACCTCAATTTAGTAGTGAATATACACAGCAGGCCCTCAAGTAGTTTAACAGTATTTTAAAAACTTAGTCTGTAATAATTAATAACAAACTGAGCCCTTTTTAGTTTTTTTGTTCTTGTTTCAAAAAGCGGTCCACACTATGAAATGTTTCGCAACAACATGTTTAAATGTTTCCCATTTCGATGAGTCAAGAAACACTGAATCTGAGCTGACACGATTCAGCCTCCGAAACATTTCAACATTGTTGCGGGTCTGAATCGCAACTGACGCGATTTCATTATTATACATGTATATTATATTTTAATATTATTATTATAATTGTAATATTATACTATTTATAGTAATATTAATATTAATTATAATTTATTAATAATTAATAATAAAATTTAATAATAATATTTTTATAATAATTAATTAATAAATAAATAATGATTTTCTAGAAGATTATATTTTACTAGATATATTTTATTACAACAATATTTTATCTAAACAACACATTAAAAACTATAAACATTTTTAAAAAACAAAAACAAATATCTATTGAAAAAAGCAAAAAGAAATTTAATGCAAGTCAAACACAAAACCATAGTTTTCATTAGGGCTAAACTACATGTATGAATAAATAGAAATGTCTAAGTACTTTGACGTGGCAATATGGCGTCGCCTCTTTTTTTTTGGGGGGGGGGAGAGGTGTTCTTGAGTTTTCAGCCCACCTGTTAGTCGACAAACCTTGGACTTTCCTAGCCCTGGTTATTTCTTTACTACGCGATTCCACTGAAATTCAGTGTATTTTCATATATATGGCAACTGGAGACAGCACTAACAATTCATTTCCCCCCGTTTCTAATTGGTTTGATAATGGTCTGATGTCATATGCCCACGCCCTTTTATGAGGGACTGCAATCTCTAATTGGTTTCATGAAAAATTGTTAATGCTGTCTCCAACCGCCAATGTATTTTTCACCCTTGAAAAATAAACCAAATTCCACTGGAATTCTCAGAAAAATTGATAAATGTTATTTGGTGAGAATTCAACTAACAGCTAGTAAGACTACCATTTATATGTTTAAATTTTGTTTTAACTATTTGGGTTTAACAATCTGTTATTTATGTCACTTTGAATGAAAGTTCATAATTTTGATAAGCAACATGAACATTTTTTGGAGGAGCAAGTGACCTATGAAAGATATCACAAATGACACCAAAGATATCATGTTGCCAATAAGGAAGGATGACACATTTTTTATGATCACAAATATCGAAAAAAAAAATGTTTATTCAGAGTGTGTTTTTATCAAGGTTATGCAGATTTACATGTGAATTACAAGTGAGTGACATGAAACGGATAAAAGTGACTTGTAAGTCGGAAAAGTAACTTGGAATGTGCTTGCTGGTTAAAATACATTGTGACATTATGAGACATTGTTGTTTTACTGGGGATGGATACACTTGTCTATTTGTTCATTATTCTAAAGGACGCAGAGGAAGATAGAAAGTTTTACCTATGAACTATCCAGTTGCATTATCTTGCATGGCTGAGTGTGTCCAATAGATGGCAACACTACTATTTAAAGCTAAAACATACCCCAAAATAAGGTAAAGAATGCATTGTTATGGACTATAATTATGGTGAAAGCTAAAGGTCGTATTCTTAATAATTGCTGAGTTAAAAAGCTAGTGCTAAACTCATCAATTTTGGTTATATAATATTTTATGGAAAAGTTAATGAAGTTTAGTTCTACCTGTGACTATAAGCAGTCATTAAGAATATGATAATTAGGACTATAGGACCTAATATAGGACCTAAATTTTTTTCTCGTTGTAACAATTTTGGAATACAACAAGTAAATATAAAAAACTGTTTTTCCATAAAAGCTTTTATTTATTTATTATTTTTTTTTTACTAAAACATGTTTTTGGGACATGCTAAACGTCTGTATGATGATACTGATTAATCAGTATCATCCTGAAAATCCTGACTCGCCCGCAGTTCGCATCAGTGGCGTTGGTTCGTGTGAAAACCCCCTACCATCCCGCCCCTCCAATGCAATTAGTAGTCAGCCAAAAACGACTACTTTATGTGGTACGTGTGAAGCGGGCCTAACATACAGTGACACACGCCGCAATTTTTTTTTTTTTGACATAGTGTTGAGTTACCCTCAATGTATAGCAGTGATTCCCAGAGGGTGTGACGCGAGTTTCGCTAAAGTTTGCCCAGGAGTTTCTCTAAGTGTGCGGCGATTTCTCTAGGCAAAAATTACTGTATAGTGATACTAAGGCTGGCTTCACATTGGATGACTTGTGGAGCAACTTTGTGCATGGTGCCACAGAGTGGTTGACGCGGCTTGCTTTACACGATCCACCATTTAAAACAATGGCCTGCAATCAGTGCGAGTCACTGATTTAACTGGCAATGATTTTGTTCATCGCTGATAAATAGACGGTGGTCGCAACTTGTAGCAGGACTCAACCACTCCCTCATCTCCACTGTATTGCAATCGAAAACGGTTGTGGAGAGGCTCAGTTAAAAAAAAACTTCCTATGTAATAATAAATTCTAATAATCAATGGTCTGCTAAAAACGATAATTTTGTTTGGTGTTACAATGTGGTCTGTGTGAAGCCGGCCTAAGTAAACTTTTTTTTTTGTACCACATTAAATAAAGTGATAGCTACTGTAGCTGATAGGGCCAACTGTTGTTGTGCTCCATTGCAATGTTGGCAACAAGCAGTGATTTTAAAATATTTTGCTATTTCATCTTTCATTAGCTCTTCCTGAAGACATTCTTGTTAGAAGCGCTGTGCGGAACGTGTTCTTTCATAAGAAACGAAAATGTGATGTATTTTTTTTTTCCTCTTTTATTTGTTCCTAATTTCAATCATATAATGAATAGCAATGAATAGTTATGAATTTATGACAGGCATGTTGTAAAACGTAAGAATTATTTAGCAATAGTATGATTTATTGAGATTGTTTATTATCATCATCATCATCATGTTTGTTTAATATTGTCAGAAGAAAAGAAAAACAATAGAAGTAGACTTATGAAATTGTAGGAAGATTGTGGAGGAATTTCTTTGTAGCGAAGAAATTAACACAATCTGTTTTTATACTTCACCTTTTCTTTAAAAAAAAGACTTGTTACAAACCTTATAATATTGATTGTGACTTCGGATTTTTATGCAATATATCAAAAGCAAATGTTTCTCAATTCTTGTGGTCCATGTGCCAATTGTTAAGTAATCACCAAAATAATTAAAAAACTGCAATTATTTTTTTTAATAAAAAAAAGGCTGGTTGGAGGCTAGATAGTTGGTTACTATTAGTTGTCAACTAGAGTTCTAGCCTCAAATCAGTGTTTTGTTTGAATAAAAAAAATTGTTGGTTGATTTACGAGCGTAAATTGGATTGTTACTTAACAATTGCCCTTCTTGGGCCACAGACTGAGTAACATTTTGCTTACAATTATAAAAAAAAAATGGGCGTTGCCCTGGAGGCTGGATATAATCTTTTACACGGCGGTTCGGGGCGTCGCGGCGCTGTGCGCCCTTTGTATGTGACTAGCTTTAGTTGGAGGGGTGGGGGAAGCAAAACGAATATCTAAAGCCACCTTAAAATTTTTAAAAAAACATTTTTTGGCTAGAAAAAGGTTGAAAGTATTTTGCTTTTGAATCTTCTTTTATTCCTTCTGATGATTATGTGATTTATGGCTATTGCTTGAACGAGTTAATTAATTTTGCCTCTATAATTATTATTATATATATACAGTATTATGCCAGGCTGTGTGGGTATCTATCTATCTATCTGTCTGAAGTAACGCTGTACAACCATTGAAGCACGTCGGAATTTACATAAATTTGAATAAATGAACAGTTTTTTTTTCTCAAGGTCAACTATATGTTGCACACTCCCCATCCAAGAACAACATGATATTAAATTAGAGAGGGGAAAAGGTTGGAAAGTGTAGAGAGGGAGAGAGAAACGTGGAGGGAGGAAAAAAGGGGAGGTGGTGACTGAAATTGAAATGAAAGGAGTAAAAAAAGAACAAACGACGCGCATGCGCACAATTGCCTGTGAATTTTGCTCCCGTCATTTATAACGGGTTACCCCACGACATTTGTAGTTTCATAAAATGAACGTTTTGTTTTTGCATATTTGCATTTATTGAGTTTATTTTCTGTTTGCATAAATTCGCATGCGCGCAGAGAACGTAAACTTTTATTTTTTTTTTTTAGAAAATATCCTTTTCTTGTAAATTCTGACGAGCAACCACAAGCCATGAAAATAATAGCATTTTTAATAGCACGACAAACTGTGGCTCAAACACACTTTATTGTCTTTTAAAATACAAAAATATGTCTTAAAATAAGAAATGTGGCTTTTTATGAAGGAAGGGATAAGCGCCCTCCTCCCCCTCTCTCTTTGTTATGATTTGCGGGCGAAAGGATGTGAAGGATGTCTGTAAATAAATTTTTTTTTTTTAGAAAATTCAAATACATCAAAACAATATTGAATATATTTCACCAAAAAATCACATTTAAAATCACAAAATACTATTGGCTGCAAATCACATTTTCAAACATCTACATGGTGGTTTCAGCTATTTAATTACTTGCTGGTGGGATATTTTATTATAGATTTTGGTTGGAGCGTTTGTTTTTACTTTGATTCTATTGAAGTCTTAGGGTGCGTTCACACTACTCGTACTTGGGGCTTGTGCCGTTGTTGACTTGTCGAGCTCAGGCTCGGCCTCGTACTCTTGATAGCTGACGGTTGAGAGTTTGGTTACTCGAGAGGCATTGACTCGTGCAGAGCCGATGAGCGACGACGAAATTTTGATTACCATTGCAAGTTTTATTATCATCGCCACTCATTGTTGGAAGAATACGCCACGAGTACAGCTAGTCAGCTAAACTGTGCTCGTTCCCATTCAATGACCTGCAAGTCTTGACGAGAGCACCAATTTGATGTATACCGACACGAGTCGGAACCAGACGAGCAACCTATCTTGGCGTTACTCGTGTTACTTGTATCGCTTGCTCGCAAGTCTGTCCACATTACTGTTGCTTCTCGACGAGCCATCTCACTGAACCTGAGTACAAGCACGTGTAGTCTGAACGCACCCATTTAAACGTATGAACTTCTACCCTATGGCTCAATATTTGTAATAAATTTTGATGTTGTATTTTGAGACAAAAACCATGAAAAACGTTTTTTTTTGTTCTTTCAACAAAAGCTTTAGAGACAAGTAGGCCTAATGTTGAGAGTAAGAAAAGCGAATTTTGTTTTGCTTTTCTTGAGGCTTATTTACTTGTATACGTTTTTTTTCTTTCTCGTTGAATTACAAAGTTCTCAAAAGAATATATTTTTTATTTCTTAGCTATATTTGTTTTCTAAGCCTTTCTTTTTTTTTTTGTATTATCTTTTAATCTTTTAACTTTTTGACGAGTTGTCACAAATTTTTGTTTTTAGTTGCAACAATTTTGGGAGTGATTTCAACTTTTGTCTTTAAACCCAAAAAAAGGTTTTCTTGTAATCCCGGGGTTTGTCTCATCTCATAAATATTCGATCTAAGCTTATGTGTAGTTTGTGTAAATCATTTTAATCCGTTTTTCTTTGGAGACTTTTATGATGACGTACAAAGAAATAGTGTGTTGTGTGATTGACAGTTAAAAGCAAGTAACTCAAGTGACCACTTCACTTTTTTCTTCTTCTTCTTCTTCTTCTTGCTACTGTGAAAGCAGATTACGTGTTTATGTTCAGGTCCTACTTAAGAGAGAGAGAGAGAGAGAGAGAGAGAGAGAGAGAGAGAGAGAGAGAGAGAGAGAGAGAGAAACAGCAGCAGCCAAGTTTGCTTTACTTTATGCGACCTAAATCTTAAGCTGAGAGATTTTGCACGTGTATTTCAATACGTGGTTTTTAAAGTGATGGTCCATGTTCGTGTCTGTGTTCGTTGTCCCATATGACTACCTACAGCTATGTACTGACTATACTTGGATAAACTACGTAATGTTTATGTAGACAGTGAGAAAACAAACTTAGCTGTGTTCCTATTTGGCTGTATTATTATAAGCACCCCACATCTATCGATAAATATCTGTCTAGAATGCTCTGATATTGGAACACACTGATGTTGTGTCAGTTGTGACTAGGCTTGCCACCTGTGGAGGACAGTCCTCCATTCGGAAGAACTGTCCTCCGGCCCGGACCGTCCTGAGTCCTCCACGAACGTTATTTAAGTTTTTTATACAATTTATTGTGTGGAGGACATGTTTGCCGTTGTGGAGGACGGTCCTGGTCGGAGGACATTTCCTCCGAATGGAGGGAAATCCAGATTTTTTTTGGACGGTCCAAATGAGAGTTTGACAATAGCAATTAGTTTATCATCTAATTTCAGGTCGATTTAGACATGGTTGTTTTTCCCGAAAATCCCAAAATCGGTTGTTTTTCCAAAAAATCCCGAAATCGGTTATTTCTCCCGAAATTCCTGAAATTGGTATTTTCTCCCGAAATTATTAAATATTTTCCCCAAAATTGGCACATTTTGATTTTTCTTGGAAAAATGTCTGCGTTTTTGAAAGAATGTTGGTTCAAGCTTTCATATTCTGTTTCTCTTTTCCACCTTTTTTGGTGACCCACTTTTATGTCCACTACAAAGACCTCTTTTGTTCAACATGCAACTGCACTGTGACCTGTAAGTGCAACCATTCCCAGAAAGCCTTTCAAAGTATCCATTGTTCCTGGTTCCTATATAAATTTGCAACTCCAGAGACAGAAGAAGGAAGAGATTCAAAAACATTGTGTCTGTTCTTCCTCCTGATCCTGTAATCACTCGCTGGGGAACTTTCATTAATGCTGTTAAGTTTTACTTTGAAAATTTTGACAAAGTGAAAGACTATTGTTGTATTGGAAGTGCATCCTAAAGATTAAACAGCTTATGGAAAATGGCAATCTGCAGAATGAATTTCTTTCTATGTCTGACTACTTTTTTATTCCTGGCATTATCGAGAAACTTGAGACATGAGGACTCAAGATGGAAGAGCAGCTTGAACTCCTCAATGAAGTTAAAGCTATTTTGCCGCAAGGATTTGCTCAAGACAAACTCTCAAACAGCCTTTTGAATAATCCAGATTTCACAAAGTTTACTTTACTGTCAAATTCAATGGATTTTAGAATCAAAGTAATGTTTGCTCCTTTGACTTCAGTTGATGTGGAACACTCATTTTCATTATATAAATCTATATTAAGTGATCGCCGTGCTTCACTGTTACCTGAAAATATTGAAAAGCTTAATGTTCTGCAGTACAATTCAAAAGTTGATGACTAGAAAAAATAAAAGTATTTTGAAAAATGTTTTATGTTCTGAAATTTATGATTTTAGGTTCCGAAAGTCCCGGAATCGGCAATTTTTATGTCTCAAAATAAGTCCCGAAATTGCCTATTTTAATTCCCGAAATCCCGCCCGAAATCTGCATTTTAAAATCTCGAAAAGTTGCAGGTCACTCATCCACAAAGGAGGAAAGGTAGCAAGCCTAGTTGTGACCAGGTATACCTTTGACAGTAGCGATGGGCAATAGTCAAAAATAAACTATCGATAGTATTTCACATGACCAACAGTTAAGGCATGTTCACACTAGGCTGGTTTACAAGCCACTGGTTGCTGCTGGCTATTAGCAGCAACAGCAAGCATCGACTGCTTTGGATTCAGACTTGCCGAGTCACTGCTGGTATTAGCGCTAGTCATCCAATCTCCATCTTGCAAAAACACAAACTAACAACAACCAACCCAAGCAGTGGAGTTTCAACTACCGACTAGTGCCACAACCAGCGACACTAGCTGGTAGCACACTAGTAGCAGCAGGAAGGGAGTCACATGACCAGCTGGTAGCTGCTAAAGTTGGACATGTTCAACTTCACCAACCACTGTTAAAATGACTAGCGTGCTGGGAAAAGCAGCTGCTGGTAGCAGTTTACACTATGCTGCTAGAGGGCAGTAACCAGCAGCTGGTAAACCAGCCTAGAGTGAATGCGCCATTAGTATCGATAGTCAATATCAGGTAGTATCTTCAATATCGGTAGTATTATCGATAGTTTTCAACTTTTCCCAATTGGTGGAAATATTTTTTACAAAACATACTGAAAACCCAATGTTTTTGAAGATAAATTGTTGTTGATCTGTCTGAAAAATGAAAATAAATGCTTTTTTGGGGGATTTTTTATTGAAAATAATGAAAAGATTTAAATCATGCAACTCTGTAAAATGTTAACTTAAAATCTACAATAAGATGTTATTAAGAACCAGGGCCTTAAAGCACTAAAAAGCAAAGAATATGAATGATTTTGTATTTCTAATGACCTTTAGCCTCTCAGTAACAACAAACGTTCACTTAACGTCACAATGGCCACATGACAAATGTTGCCACATTGTCACATTTACAACCTCTTTTAGCAGTCCATAATATACTCAATACTCAACAATGTTACCATGCACTGCAGTTTGAGTGCAGACAATGAAAAATTTGCCATCTAACATCCAGGATTCAAGATACATTAATATATGTGATTGTAGGTTGTTTAAACTATCGATAGCTTGCTTTTGACTATCGAATAGTCGACTATCGCTATAGTATTCCTATTCATATTGCTATTGGAACAACACTACTCTGACATCGAAAACTCTGACATTGTGTCAGTGATACCCTATTATAACTTTTCACCACTAGATTTGAATTTGAATTTGAAAAATTACTCTGCAAGCAGCCATAAAGGCCTATGGCAGAGGGACAAGAGTCCAAGTGCAGCATAGAAAATGCATTGTCAAAACCAGAAAATATAAAACCCTAATGATATAAACCAAACAACAATTTCAATATTTTTTAATGCTGCAAATATATGCATTGTCAAAACAAAACAAAATTATGACTCCCATAAAATACGTTTTTCCTGCACAAAATCCCCAGCAAGCGAGTTCCATTGTCGAATCGCCCTTGGGACAAATGACCAGTAATAAGAATCTGTTCGTGCAAAAATCTCTCCAACTTTGTTAGAGTGGTCACCCCTACCCAAATATAATGCCCTGCAAAGTTTACTTGAAGTAGGTTTAGGGCAAGAGCCTTCTAGCATTCAATTAAAGATATTATGATTAAAATCTGAACGTCTTGCAAGTAAACTATACCAACCAAGCTCTGAAAGCATTTTAGTTACACTGTCGGCATATCCATATTTACCACAAACAAACCTAGCAGCCCTGCGTTGGACCATTTCTATATAGTGAGCTAAGTCCTCAGTGTGGGGATTCCACACGGAGCTGCAGTATTCTAGATGGGGACGTACTAATGATTGATATGCTATACATTTTACCTCCCTGGGACACCTTCTTAGAACGCATTGACTAAACCTAAGCATCTGCATAGACTTAGAAATAATCTGTTCGACATGCAGCTTCCAAGAAAGTTTAGCTGTAATCGTTACCCCCAAATATTTATAAGAATTTACGTTATTAAGTGGAATGGCCCCTATTCTATATGGAAATATTATTGGATTCTTTCCCCTAGCTACCCTCATTACACAACATTTTCCCTTATTAAGTTGAAGTTGCCATTTAGAACACCATGCCTCTATTGCTTTCAAGTCACTATCAATAATATGGCAATCATTGTCAGAGGTAACCTCACGATAAATTATTGTATCATCTGCAAATAGCCGGCAATTGCTGCTAACTTGACTGCTGAGGTAATTGATATACAAAAGAAACAGAAGTGGACCCAACACACTACCCTGAGGAACCCCTGATGTAACCCCTATCCAGTCAGATTCAGACCCACCTGCAACAACCCTTTGTTTCCTATCACTCAAAAAAGAATGCACCCATTTATACACCTGTTCACCCAATCCATACCCACTAATTTTTGTCATTAGTTTTGAGTGAGAAACTGTGTCAAATGCCTTGCAGAGATCAAGAAAAACCAAATCTATCTGACTGCCTTTGTCTAAAATTTTCTGAAGGTCATCAACTAAAAGAATAAGCTGGGTTTCACATGAACGCCCCCTAAGAAACCCATGCTGGTTATCACACAAAAGATTGTTTTCCATAAGAAAATTCTTTGAGGAGGAATATATAATATGTTCAAGGACCTTGCAAACTATCGAGGTTAAAGACACGGGTCTGTAATTAGTTACCTGAGACTTGTCTCCTGATTTAAAAATTGGACTAACATTAGCTAATTTCCACATATCTGGTACAATACCTACATCTAAACTCTGTTGAAAAATTAACTGAAGGTATGGACCCAGCTCTTGTGCAAGATTTTTTAAAATGATAGCATACATCCCATCTGGACCACAGGTTTTATTTGAGTCTAATTTTAGAAGTTGCTTGACTATCCCATCTGCAGTTATTACAATTTGATCCATAAAAAGAGATGTTGAAGGAAAACCCTCATGTGGTATGCCATCATCAATTGTGAGCCCTTTTAACTTTGCTAGTGTACCATACTGGTGTGGCACAGTCTCTAACTACCTTGGTTGGAATAAAGGAGGAAGACCCATTTAAAATTAAACTATGAAATCGTGACCAATTCAAATTCACATTTTGAGGATGAAAACATTCTTTAAATTTATGAAAATTATCTATCAAATGTGACTTAAAACCATCCCAATTACATTTGTTAAAAAGAAACACTACTCTTTTAACCTCAGAAATTTTTTCCACACATGCATTAACGTCACATAAGACAATCTGATGATCACTAATTCCCCCTGATACCCTAACATTGGATAATAACTCCGGACTATTAGTCAGTACTACATCAAGAATTTTGTCATTTCTGGTTGGTTTAGTTACAACCTGTTCCATAGAATAAGTATTCATACTATCTAAAAATGAAACTGCTAATGGCTTGTCACTGCCACTGATCACCGTATGCATTTCCCAGTTGATGTTTGGAAAATTTACATCACCTCCTAAAATAATGTTTGGGCTATGGTATTTACGATGAAGAGTGTCCAAAGAAGTTCTTACACTAGTGACATCTGCTATGGAGGATCCCGGTGGCCGATAGAAAGAAAATAAAAACACCTTTTTACCATTCTTTAGCCTTAAACTACAACATACTATTTCACAGTCTGTTTCAAAACTTGTTTCCCTGCAACTATGAAATATTTGTGAAATAGCTATGAAAACCCCACCTCCAGAACGACCAACCCTGTCTCTACGGTACACTGTGAAACCATCTGGAAATATTTCCCCATTATTAGCAGTATCATCAAGCCATGACTCTGTACCAAGAATTATATTGCAACCAGTCTCCTCAACTGCCGCAATGAACTCAGGAACTTTGTTTCGTAGACTCCTACAGTTAACTACCATAACCTTTACATGTGAAGGTATAGCTGAAGTGTGTTTTCCTAAATGATTTCCTTCCTGGACAGTGTTTGAAGAAATAATACCTGAAACAAAGGAACTATTGCTCCCAGCAACAAGCTGTGGAGCATTCATATTAGTATCAACCCCCCCCAAAGCATTTGCACCTAAACCCCAAAACCTTACCCTAAAAAATGCTTAACAAAATCACCTATCTTTTTACCCACAATCCTACCAGCCCTGTAATTAAAATGAACCCCATCCCTACTCCAGGAACCCCCAAAATTGAGCATAGCTGCCCTCCAGTCTATTACCTGGGCCCCCACCTTACTACATGCTTCAATTAATCTATCATTTACATAACGTGCCTTACGAGTAACTATATCACCCCTATCCCACCTCTCAGGAATAGCACTAACTTTAACAGTAACTCCAGCCCTACAACATAAAGTATGCTTTACTAAGTCCGCTAGCCCATCTAAAACTTCCCCTCCAAACTGTCTACACACATCATTAGCCCCCACTTGCAGAACAACTAAGACCTCTTCTGCTTTTTCCCCACATACCATTCTCTTGATTCTTTCCTTAACATCTTTAATCTGAGCCCCTGGTAAACAAGCTACACTTGCTTTCTTATACTTCCCAGACCCCTTGCACCTCTGCTCTACATTTACACTTTCTACTACCTCCACAGATCCCACCGATAATTCCCTAAAAACATTAAACCTGTTCTTTACTGGAGTACATTCTGAAGCTAAAGCTGGCCTAACCTTTCTTCTCTCTTTTTCTAAAACAACTCCCCAACCTACACCCCCAGTATTATGCTTAAGGGGTGTAGCAAAAGGCACAGATTCCCTGCTGTGAGAAGGGCCTGGCTGTGACTCAAACACAGCCAGCCTCTCCCTCAGCCAAGCCACCTCTACCTCAAGCTGCACCACCTTCTCCCTCAACTCATCTTCAACACCCTTCCCAGACTCAACCTGTTTCCCAGACTCTACCTGCTTCCCAACCTTAACTCTCCTAACAGTTTTAACTAGTTTCCCAACCTGAACTTGCCTCCCAGACCTAGTATTAACCATTCTAACTTTCTAACAAAATTTAGTTCCTAAAAACTCTGAAATAAAAGCTAGATTCAAAATGAAATGGCAATAAGAGAAATTTATGAAGTTTGATTTGTACTTATCTAGTATGGCTTCTCCAATGTATGGCTTCTCCAATTGTATACGCATTCTATTATATAATATCTAAACATGTATTTATTTAAAAGGTTAATGTCCTTGGACGGGCTGCATTCCCTATTTCAAAATCTCTGTTTTATGACGTGCATGCTTCTAGTCATTTCATAACGAAGTTCACAAAAGGGAGAATTTTTTTGAATTACGTATGAAAAATAATTTCACATAAAGGCCCCTATTTTTGGCTTTTCAAATATGCATGGATTCTTTTTACAGCGTTTTCCATTATTGCTGTCAATGTTTCTGGCTGTACGCTTGGATTTCTCTATTGGCGCATTCACCCTAAACTGGTTTATCAGCAGCTAGTTGCTGCTTGTTGGTTGTAGCCAGCTAGCAGCATAGTGTGAGCCACTACCAGCAGCTGCTTTCTCCAGCACGCTAGTGATTTTAACAGCAGCTGGTGAAGTTGAACATGTCCAACTTTAGCAGCTACCAGCTGGTCATGTGACTCCCAGGTGTGTAACTAGACTGCTTGGGTTGGTTGTTGTTAGTTTGTGTTTTTGCACGACTTTAATTGGATGACTTGCGCTGCTAATACCAGCAATGACTGGAGAGGTGTGACCCCATAGCAGCCGCTGCTTGCTGTTGCTGCGAATAGCCAGCAGCAACCAGCGGCTTGTAAACCAACCTAGTGTGAATGGGCCTTATGGATATTGTCCTTGAGCTGCTGAATTGTCACGGGGTTGTTGACCTTCAGATATCCCAAAAGAAGACAGTCAGGTGCCTTCAAAAAGGTGCTTTCAGAGCGCCATTGTTGTTCTGGCCTTGAGGGCAGTACCTCCATTCTACTGAAACCACATCTCAGGGATGTCCTTCCTTCCCTGCAGGATGCGCACAGTTTTTGATTATGGTTTAATATCGCTTGTCAGTGACCTTCTCTGACATAAAAAAACACACACCGGATAGTGCCGTTGAGGGTGTCCCCATCCCATTCCACAATGTCGAGTTGCAATGCCGATCGGCATAGTGTGGATGCACCTTTACACGGTACTACTTATTTCATCGAAGTATTGATGTATATCCTCCTATGCAAGGCTCCTATACCCTTTTATTTTCAACTAGTGGAGTAACCCCTCATAAATGACGGAAACACAAGTCTAGTTTCATTTTGCTGCTAAAATTATTTAACTAGTTCATTCAAATACTTCTTTTTATTCAAATACTTCATTATAAATGACATTTTGTGTGAATTTGCATTGACCGCTTGCATTTTTTATAAGCACCTTACTATTGTTTGGGTTCTTGGATCGGGAGAGCGCAACATAAAGTTGACCATGAGAAGAAAAACCGGTTCATTTAAATTTAAATAAATTCTGATGTGCTTAAACGTTGTTATCCTTGTTTGTACACCATTATACACAGACAGACAAAGATTAATTATATATATATTAAGCCCCGTCTATCCTTCGGTGTTTCTTTTGTTTCTTTCTTTGAGTAACGCTGTACAAACAATTAAGTACAAAAACCTTGAAGCACTTCGGAATTTATATAAATTTAAATGAATAAATGAACCGCTTTTTTTCTCAAGGTCAAGATTACGTTGCGCTCTCCCCATCCAAGAACCCCATGCTATTAAATTGGAGAGGGGAAAAGGTTGGAAAAGGTAGTGGGAGGGGGAAGGGGAGGGTGAAACTGAAATTGAAATAAAAGGAGTAAAAAAAGGAACTAACGACGCGCATGCGCACACCAGAGAAAAAAATGAAAATTTCATTTTCTCTTTCAAATATAAAAAGGGGAGGGGAGGGGATAATAGTAGCAAAATTAAACTAGAATTTATCACAGGCAATTGTGCCCAGCATTAGAATTTCTTTTGCTCAGCCCTTTTATGAACGTCATCAATTTCTAATTGGTTTGTTACTTGGTCTGACGTCATAAAAGGGCGGAGAATTTGGCACCCGTCATTTATGACGGGTTACCCCACTAGTATATATACGTTTATATAAAAAATAAAATTGTCTTGTGATCTGAGTTCCCATACACATTAGGTGTGTGGAGCTTTTGTAGCTAAAGACATACACATATATCTACATTTCTATCGGGTTAAGTAGTGCCGTGTGATAAGCCTCGTAGATCTCTTGTTAATCTCTGAATGAGTGCATTGATCACTCACGTCTGGTTGTATTTGAAACTTATTTATTTTCTCATAAACGAAGTGATTTTCAAATTTATTAATGTAAACGGACTTGAGAAAAGGTGTGTTTTGCATGAAAAATCTATTTTAGATCAGATTAGATATAGTTTCATGTCATGTACCGCTCGTACTGTTTTATTTAAATCCTGATATATTTATTTAAAAAACATTATTTTTTCACCCTGATTTAAACAAAAAACTAAACAATCTCCCTCCCCCCCTCCAAAAAAAAGCAGTAAATAATTGAAAATGCAGTAATAAGAAATATGTAAATAAAACGTTATAAATTGAATTCTTTAAGAGAGATGCTTCAAAAAAAAAAAACTAACAAAGACAAAATAATTTATTTAAAAGTTACGACTGAACTCTCAGTGCAACTTATGGAGAAAAATAAAATCACAGAATATTAAAAGCCTAGCTAGGTACACGTAGGCCTACTCCATCTTGTTGTTTTGAGCAGACTATATGAGATGTTACTAAACTTGCAAGAAATCGCTTCACAATCGCTCAATTAAAATACGGTAAAGTGCAAAATTCAATAAAAAGTATTGTTCTTTAAGTGTTCGCTTTATATAAATTTTGAAAAGGTCCTTCTATTTTTAAAAAAAAGGTTCAAAATCGTACGTTTTTTAACTCCATGTTAAATCAATTAGGACCACACAACCGTTCCACAAACATTTCAAGAACTCTCGTTATAAACGACTTAGAACATTAACAGAAAAGTTAGCACGTGCTTTCATGCATGTGTGCAAAGTGTTTTGTAAACTAGAAAGGTAGCTCGATCAGATAAGGATTATTTATTTCCATTGTGTGATATCTTTCAAAATAAATTTTATGAAGACATAAAAGTTCGAGATGATCGGTTTACACTTAAACCACCTTAAAATAAATAGAGCCTGTACTACGACTGCCTCTTGGAGCCCCTGTAATCGCGAGAGACTTTGGCTCACTAGCATAGCACAGCATTTAAACATTTCTGTAAGGTGGTAATAACTGATATTTAAAAACATAGGACTTCTGGAGGATGGGTAGTTTTCAAACATCCTATGTGATAAATATATAATCGTTGAATATAGAAGGATGGGTACAAAGTAGGGATTGTCATGCCCTCTAATGCCTTCGGGTGGGAGGGACGATAACTACATTCTTGTATATAATGCATATTTGTGCGACAGTCGCACGTAATGTAACCATTAAGGCTGTACCGATCACATGCTCATCTGTATTTCCATCGCAGTTATGGCGCAGTCACACTAGGCTGGTTTCCCAGCTGCTGGTTGCTGCTGGCTGGTTGTAGCACTCTAGTAGCATAGTCTGAACTGCTACCAGCAGCTGCTTTCACCAGCTGGCTAGTGATTTTAACAGCTGCTGGTGAAGTTGGACATGTCCAACTTTAGCAGCTACCAGCTGGTCATGTGACTCCCTTCCTGCTGCTGCCATCTAGTGTGAACTTTTTGTTGCTAGTAGTGGCACTAGTGGTAGTTGAAACTCCACTGCTTGGGTTGGTTGTTGTTAGAGTTTGTGTTTTTGCAAGACGGTGATTGGATGACTTGCACTGCTAATACCAGCAGTGACTGGACAAGTGTGAACCCAAAGTAGCTGCTGCTTGCTGTTGCTGCTAATAGCCAGCAGCAACCAGCGGCTTGTAAACCAGCCTAGTGTGACTGCCGCTTTAGGCTCAACACATGTCCTCCACTTTTTAAATGATTTTTGACAATAGATGCAATCAACACAAAATTTGTTGTGAAATTGATGAGATGAAACCATGTGTTTTACTAAATTATGTATTTGTAGTGAAACATACGAGCAAAATACTATATTTAAACTGATCCATATTAAATGCAAAATGGCCGATCATAAGAATTTACTCATAATGCTATTGTCACAGCCTTTTTATGGGATGTTTTAGGGGAATTTTCTTTTTTAATGTCTTAAATTAAGACCCATTATGGTGAAAGTTTCCCATAATGCCATTGAACATCCATTTCTTTCAGTTCGGTCGGTTGTTTGTTGTGTTTTCTATATTTCTTTAAAAGTTCACTATGTTATGTTTCTGATTTTGTACAGAGGTTGATTTTTTTGTATGTGTTAAAAGCACCTTTTTTTTATTAAGAGGCTACATTACTAAATTTCTTCGAAAAATCTCCACAAAGAGCACTAGCATCGTTTTCATATTGAGCCCATAGACCCAATGTTAAAGAAAAACCGTTATTTTTTCAAACACACAGTCGCGGCAATATGTTTATGTTTTTATATTTAAAGTTGTCCAATTTTAATGGTTCAAAGTACAGTTTGCACCTTAAATATATGCTGATCTAGTGATAGAAAGACAACAAATTGTTAAGTGCGGTTATATTTTTAAAAACTCTTTAAAAACTCTGGCATCACTGTGGTTTACTTTAGGTTTTTTAAATTTATGTTTATATATTTTTACTAGCATTGTAATGGATGTTTCTTTCTTATGAGGGCGGCGTACTCAATGGAGTTTTAAAATTCGCGATTTTGAAATATTTTTTAAAAATAGAAAAACACCAATTTCTTGTCACTCTACCACTAGATAAGAATATATTTAAGATGCACATTGCACTTTAAAAAATTAAAATTGGACAACTTTAAATATTAGAAAATAAACATTGTCGCGACTACTGTGTATTTTAAAAATAAAGCTTTTTTTTTTAACATCGGGTCTATGGGCTCAATTGAAAAACGATGCTAGTGCTCTTTGTGGAGATTTTTCTAAGTAATTTTGTTATGTGATAAATCGATAATTGTTTAAATATTAAAAAAATGTAAAAAATAAATGACGTTTCTCACATTCAAGACTCAATAATATTTTAAGACAAATATTCAGACTTAAATGTTAAGACACATAATGGTGTATTAAAGTGTAAGACACGTTTTGGTGACTGAAAAGTGTCTATACAAAGAAATGACCTACCGTTTTTACAGTGCAATGGGCTTCCAGTTTTGAAATTTTTTTGGATGCCTCGCAGTTTCAAGAACCATCCCGACGCCTTCACAATTTTATTGGGGTCCTGTTGGGTTGTTTAGCCTATACCTTTTTTTAAATTTTCAAGTAATTACAGTATAGTTAGAATTTGTATATTTTAATGTGTTATTAACTTAAATTACAACAATCTAGGTGGTTATTATCAGAGGGCGGAATTCTATAAAAAAACATATTCCAAATACATTCAGCTATCATGCCCAAATTTAATATCCATCCATTTCAGAATGTTAGGAAATGAATAAACTACATTTATAAATACATATTTTACATATTTTGGAAAATATTTAAATACACATATTTTTGTAAATATTTATTGAAATTTAAACATATAAATATTTTTTTTCAAATTTCAAATATTTATACCAATCACAATCATTATTAATCACTGAATTGGAAAGAAACTAACAAAATTATAATTTTTCAAGTATCTAAATGTTATTTCGTGAATCATTAGTTACTTTATATAAGGTTAGTAGAGACCACATGTTAGAAACAAAGAAGACAAAGAAAGTTAAGTTATTTTATGTCTGTTTTCCAGTTGTTAATGAAATTTAACAAAACCATTTACTATTTGAAAGAAAATTTGTCTTTTACAGTAACTTGTGAAGTATTAGGGACTTAGCGAAATTTCGTACGAAATAAATTTATTTACGAAATCCATTATTTTGACGTCATTTCCGGCTGATTTCGTTACAACACAAAGATTTCGTACGAAATGAGGCATTTTTCTTTACGAAATTATAAAATTATTTTGTAGTTGGATTTTGTCGATGGAAAACGACGTCGTTTTAAAAAGAATAACCAACCCTACATGAAAGATTTTCGATTAAAGCAAGAATATTAAGTGCAAAGAATAATAAAAATTAAAAAATCTACGTTTAGTGGCGATTAATTAGGCAAAAATTACCACACAAATCGCCGTAAAAGATGAATGATTTTGTTTACGTTTTTGGGTTGCTTCGCTAACTACAATAACGAAATTGAAACAAAAACGAAATCACTTAATTTAAATATATAAATTTCGTGAAACTTAATTTCGTACGAAATTTCGCTAAGTCCCTATTGTAGTAAAGTGGTCTCTCACTATCAATTATCTAACATCTACATTTTATGATAATTCTGATGATAAAACATTTTTACTTTCTAAGAAAATTAAAATAAACGAATTAAAAGTATTAAACAGACTATTTGCTTATTAAAGAATATTTATGAATTTAAAAATATTTTAATACATATTTTGCCCATTTTGAGTACATATATATGTACATATTTTCCAATAATAAAAACATTTTATTCCGCCCTCTGGTTATTATAGTTTTTGAAATAACGTCTCTAAACACATATTAACGCGCACCACTCGACAAAGTGTATAAAAAGTAAACTTTTGATGCATCGGCCGGCGCCTGGAAAGACCGGTAGAGGTGGCATTTGTCGGCTTGCCACCCGGTCCAGTATGTCTCTGGTCGTATTCAGTAGTATTTACGACAAGCTTGTCGTCAGACAACGCATGCTGTGTAACCAAAGCCTTATTCATACAGCTTAGTTGATTCATACAAGTCTGTCAGAATAGATGAAATTGGAATATACTTCCGAGATATTTTATTATTATTATTATTGAAAGACAGTGAATGAATTGATTTCAATTTACCTGCTTCGACAAGCTAAAATAAAGAAATATAAAATAGTCATGAACAAAAACCATAAAGTCTTGTCATATTTCATTTGTATCTGTTTTCTTGTAGAATATAATAAAGCTAGTAGAATGACAGGTAACAAGATTTATGATGTTAAGATCTACGTTATATACGTGCTTTGAAATAGACTAAACAAACAAATGTCTTTAAAAGTCCTTTTCATGAGATGTTTTAATTTGAAAAATCTTATAAAAAAGCAATAAAAATGTAATACAACATAGGCCTATTTAGTAGTGTTGTTTTTTCTTTTGTTTTGTTATTGTAATTTAATTAGAAGCGCACACTTTAACAGCCTCTTTTTTTTTGTTATTTCGAACAGCACCCATGATATGTAAAATTGTTCGATCCCTTGTTAAATCTATAAGTTTCAACTTATAGCTTGTACACACATGAGTTAAAGGAATTCAAATTAAATGTGTTTAGGTGAATTATACGGAATCCAGTTAAGGACATAAGAACCAGATAAAAATTGACTTTTATTATTACATTTACAAATGGTACTCTGCTAGCAGCCAAATAGGCCTATGGCAGAGGGACATAAAAGTCCACATGCAGCGAAATAAAAAAATAAAATGAATATACAATTGTCAATCCCACAAAACAAAATTATCCCCGTTCACCAATTATTTTAAATGGAAATACTAAATGAAATATTCTGTCAGTATAGTTTTTATAAATTATATTTAAGTATTAACTCAATATTTTGAGATTATTAACTGAATCAATCGAATTCGACATATTGTTTGTTTGTCATTTTCACAGGGCGCTCTGTAGAACACGTTTATTATTTAAATGCATTGTAATTATCAGGTGTGTACTAGGTATTAGATTCGTGAGCCAGGGACGGGTAAATGTGACAAAAGTAATGTTTTATACCGTATAATACGTGACGTATTATACTGTCTAAAACCTGTATAAAATGTATAAAGCATAAAACCTATTATAAAATCACAAATTTAATGCCTATTAAATATGAACCCCCCCCCCCCCCACTCATCCCACTCGTTGTATCAAGTTTGTTTTCATTTCATTTGATTCAAGTCAAGAACACTTGATACAATGAGTGAGAGATGACAGAAAAAAAGAGTACTAAGCATTCCAGCATCCACAGCTATGCTAAAAAGCCGGTTCTCGAAGTGGTCTTATAAGACCACTTCGAGGCTCTCTTCAGAGAAATCAAGAAATCTTCTGTACGTTTATCACGTTCTTATACCTTGTACACACTCATACACACATGATAAAAGAAGTAGAGAATAGAGATGCAATTTGGGATAAACGTTCGTCTCATAATCGAGATCGGCTTCGGGTATATGCTTTGTATGCCTTTTGCATTGGAAAAGCCAAAGTAAGCTTGTGATTATTATTTATATAATATCCCAGGTCTGTGTATGTGTGTGTGTGTGTGTGTGGAGTAACAAAAACCATTGAAGCACGTCGGAATTTATATAAATTTGAATAAATGAACCGTTTTCTCAAGGTCAACTATATGTTGAACTCTTCCTTTGGAAAGTGTAGAAGGGAGAAGAGAGAGAGAGAGAGAGAGAAAAGTGGGGAGGAGGTGAGGAGAAAAGTTTGGAAAGTGTAGAAGGGGGGAGAGAGAGAGAGAGAAAAGTGGGAGGGGTGAGGGGAAAAGGTTGTAAAGTGTAGAAAGGGAGAGAGAGAGAAAAGTCGGAGGGGGTGACTGAAATTGAAATGAAAGGAGTAAAAAAAGGAAAAAACGACGCGCATGCGCACAATTGCCTGTGAATTTTGCTCCCGTCATTTATGACGGGTTACCCCACTAGTTTGTCATAAAGAAATATACAAATGAAAATGAAAATACAACATGTACTTACTAAATATTTTGAATGCATAGTCTTACTCCACATTTACCTTCAACAAAACCTTTGAAAAATGTTTGGAAAGTGATGAGGGCCACTTTCAAGTGAACTGAGCGGTTCACAGGACGTTTGCACTAGGGTTTTCATTACCGGTTTTATTGTTACCGATAAACTGGTATTACCTGTAAATTGACCTTTTAATGCCGGTTTCAATACCTGTAGGCTGTACGAGAACAGATTGAGCTTTAATTATTACTTAAATTTACCGGTATTACCGGTTTTGGTAATGCTATAAGGTGACTGGTAATGGAAACCCTAGTTTGCGCTAGTCTTATAGCGCTCGATCGTATCACGCTCGCAAGGCCGTCCCATCTAGACGAACTTGTTACATTACTGGCTCGGTTCGGATAGGAGAGAATATAACATACAACTCAATGGTAGTAAGTGAATAAAATAGGAGAACAGATTGAGGTTTATTACCGAAATTTAACAGTTTCAGTAACGCTGCATTACCGAAAAACCGGTAATGCTATAAGGTGGCCGGTAATGGAAAACCCTAGTTTGCGCTAGTCTTATAGGGCTCGATCGTATCGCGCTCGCAAGGCTGTCCCAACTATACGAACTTAGTTTTCATTTGCAGGCTCGGTTCGCCTATAGTGTTATACGCGCCTGTAAATTTACTGATAATTATCTTACAAAATGACTGATTTTCTACTTTAGCTGTAATATAGCATTCACTCGTAATTATGCAAATAGATACGGCTTCATTGCATCCTCTACAGCGTTGTTTTTTGCTTTTTACAAAGAAAATACATTCGACGAGAACAATTTTGTCATTGAAAAGAATAGTTTGCTAATTATTATTGGTGATGTGCGGGGGGGGGGGGGGGTATGTATGTATGTTTGTTGCTGATAGAGACGCATCAATGATTTTTCTTCTGTTCTTAAAAGAATTCCATTAAGAATGTTTGTATATCCAACAATGTACTGTACAAGGATACAAAAGACATTGTGCTGAGCACATGCATTCTTTAAAATAATGTTTGAAGATTTTTCAATGTATGAGAAAGTAAATGATAAGATTGTTAAAATAATATTAACAGCAGTGATGCAGTTTATCAAAAGAAGAAAAAGGAAAGAAAAAAAAAAGTAATTGAATACCACACAGTATAGTAATTAGAATTGAAGCTGTGTTTATAGTTCATGATAACGTCCTTTTTTTTTTGTTTTAAGATTGTCATCATAATGATACGTCATGTTCAGTTTTAATAATAACTTATTTATTGTTGCGTGACATATCATCTGCTTGCTATCATGTCATATGATGATCACAAAGAGTCCCTTTGAAAATGGCTTTCTTTACTGTAATGGTACTGTAAAGGCTTATTTCCCATTGCAACCAGGGACGTTACTGGCTAGGGTGACAATTTGGGCAAATGCCACTTGCGCCGGGTCGGGCCGGTCCTTCTAGGCGCCGGTGCGTCAAACATTTACTTTTATAAACTTGTCGAATGGTCTACGTAATATGCGTTTAGATACGTATTTCAAAAACTATAACCGCCTACATTTTTTTTGTAATTTAAGCTAATTGTTAACAGCACATTAAAATATATAATTCTAACTATACTGTAATTACTTGAAAATTAAAAAAAAATTATAGGCTAAACAAGATAACAGGAGCCTAACAAAATTGGGAAGGCGTTGGGATGGTTTTTGAAACTGGGAGACATCCAAAACAAACCTATCAAAACTGGAACGCCATTGGTAGCGTGTAAAAGCTAAGAAGCCCCCTAAGCATATAGAAATCGTGAAGCCCTCGGGGAACTTCTCAAAATTGGATGGCGAGCGAAGCGAGCCAAAAAAAAAGTTAGCAACATTTTTTTAATATAGCACCATACATGTAAAACACGTATGAAATCGAAGTAGTTTTTAAATTTTGGTAAATATAAATTTACATTTCGCAGTTACGAAAGAGGCTCTCGAGGTCCGTCCAATTTTGAGAAGTTCCCCCGAGGGCTTCACGATTTCTATATGCTTAGGGAGCTTCTTAGCTTTTAGAGGCTCCCAATGGCCTTCCAGTTTTGAATGCAATCTTTAACTGAACCTACACAACTATAGTTGTGTCAGGGCCGTGGCACATAAACCACTTTTATGTCGTCTGGTTGGACTGCAAAACGTTGTCGCAGATGGCTGAGCTTGCATTGGTATGTATTGCTATGGGAAAACGTCCAACTTTTGCACATGAACCACACACGCCGACTTCATATTGCAGTCGAACTCGATCACCAAAAAGTGGTCTGTGTGCCTTGACACTTTAATGTGTGCAATTGGTTCGGGCTTTTATAGGTGGCAACGGGTAGAACCGAACCGTTTCTACTCGGTTCGGAACTGGTTTAATCGGTTCGCGATTCTCGATTTTTTGGAAACCGGTTCTGATCAGTTCGTGAATCTTGACAGACCGGTTCAAACCGGTTTAGCCTAATGTGATGTGCAGATCTGCTACTGTGTTTAAACCGGTTCGTTAAGATCGACGAACTGGTCGGAATCGGTTCCCAATATGCCTTAGCAGATTTGTGCAGCACATTAGTTAGAGGTGCCGAAGGATAGAACCGAACCGACTCTACGGGGTTCGGAACCTGCTCTTATCAGTTCGACCTTTTCTGGCGATCCGGTTCTATCGGTTCCAAGCCATTGACTTTTTAGGACACTCTGTACATTCAGTGATGCATTTATCTAGGCTTATTCCTTTTTCTAATTTTGTTTTTGTTTTTTCTATTTTCCGGTATTAATTAATTATTCATTATCTAACATGATTAAGCAAAATTAAAAAATTAATAATTTAGTTAAATGAAGTGCAGCAAATTAATTTTATGAAGGAATATTTGTAGTGGTCATGTTATAATTAATTACTTACCATCTAAGATTTGCAAGTTTACACTAATGTTGTGTGATTTCAAGGCTGGGGTCACACGACCGTTAGAAGAACGGACTTTTTGAAGAATGTTGCAACGTTCGTTGTTGCATAACGCTGACATAAACGCGACCAGTCACACGCATAACGTCCGCGAGATTTAGCGAACACACCCGACACGGACGTTGTAGCATGTTACGTTTTAGTAACTTAGTACTTGATCCAAACTACACAACCATGGGCGTCCGCACATAGGGGCAAGGTGGGGCAGTCGCCCTCCTTTCCGAAGCCATTTTTAATGTTGTCCCAAAAAGCTTGGAAAAGCACAAGGATTCAAGAATTTTTAAAATTCGAAAAAATGGGTAAAAAAGCAAGACTTCGGATTTTTTTTTGAAAAAAGTCCAAAAGTCGAAAAATATTTAAATGCTCTACATTGCATCAGGAGCTCTCGACTGACCCCAGAAGTCTCCCTTTTTCTTGTAGAGGGTGCTTTAATGAAAGTTTGCTCAAGGGCGCCTTTTACCCACGCAGTGGCACTGGAAATGCCCCCCCCCCCCCACGAAATTATACTGGAGTTTTGATGTTCATTATTCAGTACCTAAGCGCAGCATGGTCCGTTTTTGTAACACTTGTGTGACCCTAACCTTAAAACTAATTTTGAAAACTTTTAAGGTTCATTGAAGCGTGAGTTCAATGTGTCTTATGAATGTCAACAAAATATCAGTTGTAATTTTGATAAGGCGTTGTTGGTGACATGAGTCGTCATCATGTGACGACGACCTAGAATGTGTGTGGTTTAGTCGGTTGGTGATTGTATTGTAAAAACTCATTTAGATGATTCCTCATTTGAGGAGGAGCTTTTATTCAAAACTCATTAAGTCCATATTCTGGCCAAACCTATTTTATTGCAGTTTTGCCAACAGTTTTCAAGGCTGAATCGACGATATCTGCTATCTTTTTTCTCTCTCCCAAAAGTAAAAGAAAAACCTCAAAGTAAAAGCCACTCCAAATTCAGTTATTTTTTTTTTATTTCTTTACAACAGGACTTATTTTAGTGCGTATTTGGACACAAATGCACTTGGTCAATGAAACGTGTGCACTCCCCTCCCCCCCCCCCCAAAAAAAATAATAAATAATTAGATATTTTTACTTATTTTGAAATGTTTCTTGAAGTGATGTTGAATTTTAAGTTAGTCACATCTGGGGGGGCCGTTTCACAAAACTACAAATCTTGTCCGTAACAATTGTAGGTTACAAGTCCTTGTAATCACAACTTGTGTACACAAAACTACAAGTCTTGTGAGTAACAATAAGATTGTAGATTAAGTTGTTGGGAAGAATAGAGTATCTGCCCAATTCTTAAAACAGGAGATAAAAATTGTCCAAAGAACTATAGACCCATTTCTCTGACCTCCATTGTTTGTAAAACTCTCGAGCATATAATTTATTCTAATACAATCAAGCATTTAAAAAACCATAAATTAATTCATGAAAACCGGCATGGTTTTCGAAAAGGCAGATCATGTGATACCCAGCTAGCACTATTCATCCAAGGCATACAATCTGGCTTGGATAGTAAGGGCGAATTTGACTTGGTATTTTTAGATTTTGCAAAAGCATTTGATACACTGAAGCATTCCCTACTAATTAAAAGAATGATGACTTTTAACTTAAATAAACAAGTAATTTCGTGGACATCATCATTCTTATCAAATAGACAACAGCGAGTCTAAATTGATGGTGCTGTGTCAAACTGGGCTAAAGTAACATCTGGTGTACCTCAGGGTCGCATTCTTGGACCACTGCTTTTCCTTCTGTTCATAAACGATCTGGCAGACAGATGCAACAGTACGATGCGTTTGTTTGCAGATGATGCTGTTGTTTACAGGAGGATTAGGGATAATGAGGATAGTGAAGTCCTCCAAAGAGATCTAGACAGTGTTGAAGAGTGGTGCTCTGAGTGGCATTTATAACTGAATAGGAGTAAATGCAATGTTATGCGAGTTTCCTGAAAGCGAGAATCGTTCATGGCAGATTACACAATGGGAGAGATGTTCAGCTAACCCATGTTGATACCATCAAATATCTTGGCTTAACCTTGTCCAAGGACATGCTTTGGAAAGATCATATAAAAAAAGCAGTTGCCAAAGCTAATCAAAGGCTGCGGTTTATCCAACGCACCCTTAAACATTGTAAAGGAAATGTAAAGAAGGTCTGTTACTTTACCCTAGTTAGACCTATCTTAGAATATTGTTCCCCAATTTGGAACCCATTTAGAAATAATCTAAAACAAGAAATAGAAATGGTGCAGCGTAGGGCTGCAAGATTTGTAAAGGGATGGTATGCGTATACTGACAGCGTATTGTCTATGCTCCAAGAGCTAGAATGGGAATCATTAGCAGGCCGAAGAAATGAGCAAAGCCTCGCTCTTCTGGGACGTTTGCTGTCTTGTGATAACATTACCCTGCTTAATGGTTTACTAACTAGAAATCCTCGTAAAGGTACATTTGGGCATTCAAAAACTTTCAAAGAATTAATGGCTAGGACTGATGCATATTTTTGGTCTTTTCTTCCTAATAGGAATTATTAGACTATGGAATTCTCTTCCTGTGAATAGTTCTTTGTTAGGACGATTTCAATTTCATGATGATGTCTTATTTTTAAATAATGACAATCAGTCGTGATTGGGAGCAATCCCTCCCTGCCACATGGCTTTCGAGCTGATTGCAATTGTACTTAATTGAATTGAATTGAATTGAAGTGAAATTGGACTTGTTCGTAACAAGTGTAGTTAACTATATACGTGTCAGTATTCATAAAATAGTCGTTTTTTTTTGTGTATATAATTCCAAAGTGTCAAAAATGTCTAAAAGTGTTGCATTAGGAAATAAGCTGTGTATTTTAAAAGAAATACAAGAATAAGTAAGGACATTCTGTTTAATTTCGAAAACACTTGTAAAACAATCTTTTGAGTTTAGGTAGAAAATCTTTGGTTGATAACAAGTGTGTCAGTAACAAGTTAGTCCACTACACTTGTTAGCTACAAGTGATCTTTTGTGGTTTACAAGGGAATTCACTTGCTAAATTGTAAAAACTCACTTGTAATTACAGTACAAGTGTACACTTGTACTTTTGTGAAACGCTAATAAGTGGAAATTTTTACAAACCTGTTAAAATATATACTTGTTACTAACAAGACTTGTAGTTTTGTAAAACGGGGCCCCAGGAGTCAAATAGAATAAATTCAAACAGGATGTTAGAAATCCATAGTTTGCTTTCTTCTTTCAAGAGTTGGATTTTGAATATTTGGAAACACAGTCTATTCAGTACTATAGTATTACTGCAATCCATTGGGGGGGGGGGGGGTTTATTTGCCAATGTCATGTTTACAGTGCAATGCATCATTTTGATTTATCTATTTGTTGTTTTAAGATGCATTTGTGCTTACAAATATGTGGTGTGTGTGTGTGTACTTTGATACAAAAAAGCTCATTGTGGTTAAACATGGGGGGGGGGGTCATGATGAGTTTATGGGATTCCAAAATGCTTACAACAACTTTTTTTTGTTTATGTATAATTGAAATTGCTCAAGTGAAAACAAACAGCAGATGGGTTTGTATGTAGGCCTATGTGTGTGTGTATGTTTATTTATAGATTCCAATTTAATGGCATTGATTGCTTTATGTTTGGACAATAATCTAATCTGAACTCTCAGTGACCAACAAGTTGATGAAAAATGCAAAATGTCTCTTGGTTTCCCTTTTGTGCAACACAAGTGTCAAAAATTCTATTGGGAACTTTTTGATAGAATTTGTTTTTTTTTTTCGATTAGCACAACTCTTAGTTTGGCGTTTGTTTTTCTTTTGTAAATATTTCTGTTGATCAACATGAACACTAGCATAAACTGCATAATTGATCAATGACTTGTAAAATTGATTGTCAATACGAATTGCTTTTCTTTGACAATGTGTAGTCTAAAGCTATAGAACCACATATTATTTACATAGAGTGAGTGTCTCTCTCTCTCTCTCTTTCTGCAAGAGCTAATGTCTAGAAATTTGGACAACCGCCCAGTTTACCCACATTTTAAAGGGCCTCACACAGTCACGCTTATAAATTGTAATAAAAGCCAAATAAGAATATTATGAAAGAAGTCTTTGTTAATTTCGGTTCTGGACCATGAGTGGAAAGTGTAAACCCCATTCCAACTTTGATTGTTTTCTGTCTTTCAGGTGAAAAATGAAATGATATTTGAGTTTTGTTTTAGAAACTAGCAGTGTAGCTCAATCCCTAAATCGTTTTTGAAAGATATTTAATAGATAATATTATATATATTTATATATATCATGCCAGGTCTGTGTGCATATGTGTGTGGGTGTGTGTGGGTGTCTGTCATCTAACGCTGGACAAACACCTTTGTAGGAATTTATATAAATTTGAATAAATGAACTGCTTTTTTTTTCTCAAGGTCAACTATATGTTGGTCCCTTCCCATCCAAGAACATCATGATATTAAATTGGAAAGGGGAAAAGGTTCTAAAGTGTAGAGGGGGAGAGAAATTTGGAGGGGTGACTGAAATTATAATGAAAGGAGTAAAAAAAGGAACAAACGACGCGCATGCGCACACCAGAGAAAATGAAAAACTCATTTTCTCTTTCAAATATAAAAAATGGGAGGAAATAATAGTAGCAAAATTAAACTAGAATTTATCACAGGCAATTGTGCCCAGCATTAGAATTTCTTTTGCTCCGCCCTTTTATGAATGTTATCAATTTCTAATTGGGTTTGTCCGCTTAAAGAGTTGGGTTGTTTTCAAACTCACATAAAAAGTATATAAAATAAACATTTTATGTGAGTTTGAGTATAGTATACTATTGTAACACTCTGCATTTGTATAGCCTTGGGGTTCCTCGTACCCCAAGTGCCGCATTTCCGCCCCTTTCGTTACTCTCTAAGGACCCAAAGTATAAAGTCACATCCTGGTTTCGGTATTGGCGGATGGATACTCAGCGAGGTACGGTCCATAGGGCATGGGTGCACCTGTGTAGGTGCACACACGCCCTAGGTCTTGATTGATTCTGAGTCCATTCTCTGATATCGAAACTATGAAATAATTCATTCAATGGTCCAGTAGCAAAGCAACACCACACTTGTAACTCTTTCTCTGTTTAATGTAATATTCAATGATTGTGCTCATCAAATACGTAACTCGACAATCTACATTCATCTCGCCTGTAGTCATTTATTTTCTTCCAGCCAACTGCGTCCAAAGGAATATGAAAGGGAACGACCCTGGCACCATTAGGAAGCAAGTCTAAATCATATGTATACTCTTGGCGTAAGGCTGTATCCGCCCCAAACTAAGAAGATCCAGACTTGAGTCCCATAACAGGTGCTCCACACTGTTACACTGTAGTGTATAGTATCAACTGCAGTAAAGTTTGGAATTTTACTGCAGTAAACTTGAAATTCTACCATAGTAAATATTTTTTTTATGAAACAAGTAATTTATAAAAAAAAATACCATGGTATGTTACCATTGTAAACACTAAAGTAAGTACCACTCTTTTATGGAATGGGGTCCTGGAGTTCTATCAACTAGTTTCAGCATTTATTGAACTAGAATCATTATTTAATTATGAAGTTACTATTAGGGATTTGTAAAACCTAGTGTGTTTTATAACTGTACCATCACTGACTAATAAGCACGTGGTGTACTCTTAATGCCACACTAATTTGAATTTAATGCAATATGTGGTGACAGCTGCTTTACCAGCTTTCTACAAAGCTGTCAACCAACATAAGAATCCGTCCGTAGAAAGTAACGTGTGACACCTTTTGTGAATTAGTGAATAAAAGTTTCTTAAGGTGGCTGAACAGATATTTGTTTTGCTTTTATCACTCTGGACTACGCCACTGCAGTGGTTAATACTATGACGTTTTTGGAAAATGTTGACGCAAAAATGTGAAGCCAACGTTTTTTTTTTTTTTTAGAAACAACATTATGAAAAAATTCAAATTGTTTTCAAAACTAGAGTGGTAAAAGATGATGCTAAAAGTTTTTTCATCGCCAATATCTTAAAAAAATAAACATTTTATACAGCTGTTTGAAAACGACACGTTTTTTTTTTTGTTTTTTCCATTGACATTTCATGAAAAACTTTTTTCGCCTTTTTCAAACTGTCATAAAAAGTTTATTTTGAAAGATACCGTGATGAAAAACGTTTTCGTATTATTATCAACTACGTTTTAACGTTCGCTTGAAAAATATAAATTTTCTCAAAAAGGGGGGGGGGGCTCCTATAGAACCATAATAGCCACTCAGGCGCGCCATCCGAGGGGACGAAAACAAAATAAATATCTATTCAACCACGTTAAGCAATCTGCCAGATACATCTAAATTGTATCTTCTGTTGTATAAAGTACAAAATTCAACTAAATTATGTACATTTTAAATGCAAAACACAAGATAACCTACTTTAATTATAATTGAATGAAAGTAGTTTGTGGAGTTTTTTATATTGGAAGTATAAATGGTTCAGTTATTTTGTGTAGTTTTATATTTTAAATGTATTTTTGTTTTGCAGTGATAAACACATTGCAATATACATATATATATGTATATGTAGGCCCTATATATTCGAAATGCCACAAGAACATGAAAACCTAAATCGATAAACCACCAGTTTGGGTTGGTACAGTAATTAGTAATTACATCTGAAAAGACAATTCTAACTTTCAAGTCAATCACATAGAAAGATGAATAAAAGACACATTATATTATATTAAGTAAGTATGAAAGGAAATGTCTTAAGCTATTATAATTAATGTTATTTCACAAATTTATGTGTTACAGAGATGTTATTCTTATTTATTATACATGTATATAATAAGCCTTGTCAGTATAGGTTTTGAGTTATTGCAGCTGACTTTTCACGCGAAAATGTCATGAGAAAATTTTAAAAAATTATTCGTACTCAGAAAAGTGTTGAAACTTTGTGTTTTAGCAAATACGCTCGTAGTAACCTTAAGCCATGTTTACACTGAAATGTACGAGCAATTCCAAAAGTGCGACGACCAAAATACTATGGAACATTTGCTGAAAATGACAAGAGTTTTTACATTGGTTTTATAATGACTTAGTGATAATAATAAAAAAAAAAATTCAATCGTCATTTTGTTTTTTAGTAATTTTATTAAAATTTGACGCATGTTAGGCAGCCAAGTAGGGGCAAGAGGATAGACTTGCATTTGACTGAAATGCGACTGCTAAGGCATATTTTCCTCCTATAGGAGGCTATGGCTAATTTTTATGTGCGGGGGGTAACAGGAAAGGGGGGGTAACAGGAAAGGATAGGATCAGAAATTGACTTTTATCAGAGGGAGTGTATGGGGTAGCAAGCATACTAGAAAAAGATGCAGGAAAATAGACTGAGGTGGTTTGGGCTGGTAACTTGTGACGAAACGGGTTTTTATACATGTATATGGGGCTCAGATGGGTCACAATTTCACAAATAAGAGCGGGGAAAGTAACCGGAGGTGTACGTGATGTTGTTGAAAGAATTAAGGCACAAGAGGCTTAATGTTGAATAAACAAAAAGGTTTATTCAACTAACAAACTAGTAATTGAGTTGGTGTGTTCCCTTTCCGGCGAAATTTTTTCCGTCGACAACCCTCAGGGATTGGATTGGAGGCTAACAGTGACGTCAATAAAAAATATATAGACCTTTTTTCATCAAAAGGTTCACTAAAGCTACCGGGAGGTAGCTGGATCGATTAGGTTCGGTTAGCTAGTTTGGTTAGGATCGATTAGGTTCGGTTAGGTTTAGGTTAGGATCGTTAACGTTCGATTAGGTTAGGGAGAAAGGGTTATTTTTTTTTTAGCTGTAGTGACGAGAAAGTGATAAAAAAGGTCTATATTTTGTCCCCCCCCCATGACGTCACTGTTAGCCTCCAAACCAATCCCTGAGGCTTGTCGACGGAAAGGGATACCGCCATTGAGTTTCTCTCTCTTGAAGGTAATATGATAACCGATGAACGGCGATATGAATGAGCGATAAAACACTAAGAGAAAGGCGGTCCCATACGATTGTATTTTTTGGATCCCGAAAAATGAATCGAAATCAGCAGACAACGTTTGAAGAGCGTCGTCTGCTTCTAAAGTCATACAATCAAGAAAGAACCGGGAACTTACGGAGGCGTATGCCCATTTATTCTACTTTGTCCTCAGGCCAGCAAACATCTGGTTCAGTCTAGCACCGGTTTCAAACTAAAGAGCTACCATTCATTATTTTTCTTATTAAAATTTATTTTCAAAAATAAAAATGCTGTTATGGATTTAAATTTAAAAAAAAAAAAAATTCGTAACACCATAAAATCAACTGATTTAAATCCCATTTCGAAATTTTGTTTCAGAACTTTTCTTGTTTTTTTTTTTTCTAATTTACGAAATGAATTTCTCATAATATAATGTGCTTGACAAGTGGATAAACAATAAACATTGTCATGCATGGATTTTTAGTTATGTAAAGAGCAATTTTATAAAATTCTAAATAAATAAGTCTGATTTAAATAAAAAAAAATCTGATTTAAATAAAAAAAAATCTGATTTAAATAAAAAAAAATCTGATTTAAATAAAAAAAAATCTGATTTAAATAAAAAAAAATCTGATTTAAATAAAAAAAAATCTGATTTAAATAAAAAAAAATCTGATTTAAATAAAAAAAATCTGATTTAAATAAAAAAATCTGATTTAAATAAAAAAAAATCTGATTTAAATAAAAAAAAATCTGATTTAAATAAAAAAAAATCTGATTTAAATCAAAATAAATTTGATTTTTTTTTTAAATTTTCTTTTAAAAATCATGATTTTTATCCACCCTGCTATTTACTGTATATTACGGGTATATTTGAAATTAGTTACAGTAGAACGTCGATTATCAGAACTAATGTCGGACGTGCATAGTTCCGATAATCAAAAGTTCATATAATCGAACTCAAAATAAAATAAGTGAAGAAAAAAGTCAGAAAACACAGATTTCAAAGACATTTATTTCTATGAAGGCGGGTTTACACGGAGTCGTGAATTGGGCGAGAGCACTACCAGTAGGCTAGCAGTACTAATCACTACCTCATGTGAACAAGTAGTCGTGAGTGTTCGGTCGTACACGTACGACCTTGAAAGGTGGGGTCGTGCTCACTCCGACCTGCCGGAGTGAGAACGACCGCTTCAGTCGTGAATTCGGCAAGTGAAAATGTCGGTGTACAAAATGAATAGTTCACAAATGGTCGTTGGAGAACAACTTCGTGTGAACTGGAAATGGTCGTGAACTCCGGTGTTGAATAAGCAAGTATAGTGTGACATGCGCATCACTGGGCGTGTTCTCGCCCAATTCACGACTCCGTGTAAACTCGCCTTAAGAATAATTAAAATAAAATTGGTTTCGATAATCGACGCTCTACTGTACTGTAATTCTTTGCATTTATTGGAGAATATGAACTTGAAAAATTACACTGAAAGCAGCCAAGAAGGCCTGTGGCAGAGGGACAAAAGTTCATTTGCAGCATGTCTAATGTTTTGTCAAAAAATGCACAGTAACACATTACAATTGTTATAACAATTGTAATGTGTTACTGTGCATCTAAAATGATGCGATGTTTACTTTCATGCATAAAATCCTTTTTTTCCAGAGAGAGTTCAATTTGACGGTTCTACTTTGTCATCCCAAAGCACCTATCACAAAGGGAGAATATAGTCCAGAAAGTGCATAAGAAACATATTGTCAAAATAGTCTATTAACACCATAAAAATCCCGCAAAATTAAGTACTGTATTTACATAATTGTATTTGGAGAATAATGTTAAATTTAGTCAGTTTCAGTTATTGCCGTCGATCATCGCTCCCTAGTTTTCTGTGATTTTGCCAAAAAGAGTATATTTTGGCCACACATTGTGTGTGTGTGATAACTAAAAAAAACGGGACTTTCTGTAAAAGATAAGTAGCAATCCAGCTATACAGAAACTATGTTAGTTCTGACTTGGTTTTTCAAGAAGACAATCATCTGAAACATTTTGCTTGTATTTCTTGCCACTTGAGTAAAAAGGACATTGACTATGGTGACATTCAGTGTGAAGATTATTATTGTGTAAAAGAATGTGTATAGTGGACCTCCTTAATTATAGGTTTTGTATGGCTTCTTATTTTACCAGAAAAATACATGTAGAAAATATGAAGTCTAGGATGTGTGGCACGTTCCCCCAACTTGTCATGTGCTGCAGACTCACAGGCGTGTGCACAGCATATTTTATTAGGGTGTACAACTGTGCATCCAGGAAATTTCATTTTGTTTAAAGGTGAATGATAACTTGAATACTCAATCATAAAGCATCGTTTCCACTTTGAACTCGTGAGCCCTGTATACATGAGTCTGTAAGCTTTTTTCGTCTTTCGAATCTTTCGAATCCTAACCAAAAAAAAAACTGCTGAAAACTTTGGTAAAATTAGTTTTAACTCCATTGACGGTCCAATATAAGCGTTTCACTAACAAAAAACGGCGATTGTTGCAATTTTGGTGGTAACCGAGTCACCAATATCATCACCTTGTGGCGACCTCGTCGTCATCGTAGGCAGTGCGGAAGTGCGCGAGCCACTTGAATTCACGCTTCCTCGGGAACCTGGTGAAGTGCCTACATCACTGCACGGAGTTCCATTGATGGGCCACGGCAATGTCTTCAAACTCCTCTTATGTAGAAGAGGATGTTGTCGTCGCCTTCGTATTTTGGGGAAACCCTGTAGCAGATGTAGCGAATTCTTCTCATAGTACGGCGTAGGTCCTAGGTTCGGTGCCCATTTTGCTACTTCGTCCGGACCAGGCTTGTGCCAGGGTTCAAAGAATCTTTCGAATTCTAACCTTAAAAAAACTGTTAAAAACTTTGGTAAAATTTGTTTTAACTCGTTTGACGTCCAATAGAAGCGTGCACTAACAAAAAACGGCGATTGTTGCAATTTCGGTGGTACCCCGGATCACCAGTATCACCTTGTGGCAGTGACCCTGAGTGCCAAACACTGTTTTTTTTATTATTAATAATTTAATATTTAATATCCTTTCATTTATTTGTATCTTCTTAATAAATAATCGAGATGTGGGATTCGAGAACCGATTCGGATTCAAGAAAGTTTAGGATTCATCCCACCTCGAATTATAATAATGTGCTGGACAGAAGAATAAAGCAATTTTATGAAATTTAAAATGATTTAAAAAAAAGTCTGATTTAAATGGGGAGGGGGAAATATGATTTTTATCCACCCTGAGTACTAGGTATTTTTGCCAGTTCCTTATTCCCAACGACCTGGTTTAAATCCATTGACTAGTAGCAGCAGTTTGTTGGGTCTAGAGATTTAGGTTTACTTGTTTCACTCGTCTTTTTTTACGTGAGTGACAGGAGATGATGGTTGAGTTCAAACAAACTATTCGAACATTTTGAAACTCCTATTAAACAACAACAACAAAAAGTTTCATAAAGCAATTGTGTACTTAGTAAGTAGGTTTTCAAATGAACTCAAACTTTCTAAAATGTTAACTTTTTTGTTTTTGGAAATCTGATACAAGAAAGTTCTTTGACGAGACCAAAGACCAAGGCTAAAATCTCTTAATAATCGATGTAACATCAGTGACACCACCTTTTGTGTGTATGTTTCTGTTAGAAGAAAAAAAAAAAAAAAAGATATGAAACTGAATTCCAGCTGTTGATGATAATATGTACCAACACAAGTTTATTTGGGTGACTCTCTCTCTCTCTTTTCATGTTATCTTCTTAAAAGAGGGGGGAAAGGGGGTAAATGCAAAACTGTAATATATCAACAAGCTGCTGAACGGTTGCCAAACTGCTTGCTGACAATGGAATTCTTCAAGTACATCATCCATGTGCACGTCATTTCAAGATAATTTGCTAAATCTGTCCTTTTCATGTTCCATAAGTTCTACATAAATAAAATTGTAGCTGTTTTTGTATTATAACAATTTCTATCTATGGAAGAGTAGTTTATATAAAAAGTTGAAAACAAAAACAGGCAGCAAACAAACTTTTTAGATTTTGGAGCCCCTGTTTTTTTTATTATTTGGCACCTGTAAGAGTTTTGCATCAAGTTGGAAGCCAAGAAATATTTTTACTCAACTTTTTACTAAGCTTTTTATTTATTATACTGTATAAAAAGAAAATATATATATATATATATATATATATATATATATATATATATATATATATATATATATATATATATATATATATATTACCATTAAAAGCATATACGACGGGCACTAGATAAGTAATCTACCTGCCGTAGAAGCGATACTCTTCTTGCACTCAAATCTCGTGTGCATGTTGAGACATGCTTTGGTAGTCATATTGCACAGTGTCATCACAGTCGCTCCCTTAGTCTCAGGGAGATTAACGTCACTGGTGAGGAGTTTCACACAAAAATCGACAATCCACATTTAGAGCACCATTATATGGCCCCCCTTATGTTTTCCATTGCATGGATTGTTGTTTTGTTTCTGGATCACAGTGATGAACCCAGGTCTCTCATCCCCAGTAAACCATCCTTTCAAGAAAATTGTCTCCAGACTCCTCAAACAGTGTAAGATTCTATCGACAAATATTCAATTGTCAACTGTCCATTTTTGTGTGACACTCATCACAAATGATGTGTGATCTCTTCGAGACTAAGAGAGCGACTATGTTGACCCTGTGCAGCATGACTATCGAATCTTGTGCGCATATTGGGACATGCTTCCAATATGCCCACAAGATTCGAGTGCAACAAGAGTATCGCTTCTATGTCGGGTAGATTACTTATCTAGTGCCCCTCTTATGAAGATTAACATGTTTAATTGATTAAGAGTGGTCACTACTACCCATGTATGCAGCTTTACACAGTATATTAGCAGCCGGCCCTGTTTAAGAATGTTGAGGCTGAAATCAGCCCTACGAACCGCTAAAAAGTCGCTTTCAAGTTATTTGAGAATTTATTTTAACAAAATACACACATACATGGCCCCCACATCTTATAGCGGTCCCCCAGGCCCAGAATGTTTGGCGGGCCCTCTACCTGCCGCTAAGGTTGAGTGCAGCTATATGCTCTACAGGATTTAGGATAAAACAAGTCAATTTAAATCAAAAAGCGATTGATTTTCTTTTTTAAATGGATTAAAAACAGGCACGGGTGGTCCATCGGCATAAATAAGAGTATGAATGGCGATAAATCACCAAAGACTTTCGAAGCAAAAAGTTGGTATGCTGATAGGATAATGTTAATATGTGCCTCACTTAGCTGGCCGACCTGCCACACCGAACCCCCCCCCCTAATTCTGGGCCTCCAAGCTAGAGCCCTGTCAGCCTCCCTCTTGGAGGGGCCATGCATACATATATTACAAATACCGTACTTTAGAAAATAAGTCGTTAATTAGTTGTTAATAATTTATGGAAATATTTACATTATTCTTTGCGTTTGGGTTGTTAAGTAGCAGTAATATTAAACAAAGAATTTTAGGGGGAAGAATAGTTGTTTTAAAGCACAGTTAATAGAAAACTTGATTCAGTGAGTTAAATAAATTCTTCAATAGTCTGTCATTTGACAGTAAATTGCCATATCGAACTCATATTCATTCAACAGACACAAATGCAAATTACAAAATATTATTATGACAAATGTAGTCATATGACTACTTTGACTAGTGTACAACTGTACATCTTAATATGACAAGCATAAAATATTAGCACATAAGCTGTGACAGAATGTTATGACTTTTTCTGTAATGAGGACCGGAGGTGTTTTGAAAACATACCCAATTAAAATACATGTGAGTTGTTACAATTAGAGAAATGTCACAAAATATCTTAAAGTAATTTACAATTTTTGAATTTGATTTTTACACAATATTAAAATGCAGTGTATTCTAGTTTTCTTTATTATTCTTTGCAGCACTTGACCATCAGAGCACGCAAGATGTTCTTTAGAAATATGATAACTATTACTAAAAATTATTATTATAAATGCTGTATTGGTTGGAAACAAAAGAGCATAATGTATGGTGAAAATATTTTTATTTATAAATGAAACTGAAAATTCAATTCAACTCAGTACACCTGCAATCAGCTTTTTAAGCCATGTGGCAGGGGGGGGGGGGGTGGGGTGGTTGTTCCCGAACACAAATGATTGTCATTCAGTGATTCAGCTAAAACAGGACATTATTGTCAAATTGAAATCGTCCTAAAGCCCGTTATACACCTACAATTTTTACTTGCATTTTTATGTCAATTAAATGATGAATGTGTTTTCGTTAATGATTTTTTACATAAAATGTATATATTAATTTATAAGTGTCAATCGGCGGTTATACATGTACACAAGTAAAAGTATTGGAACATTTTTACTTATGTAACTTGCTCAGAACAGTGCGCAGTGTGGCAGTTTATCATATATCTAACCTTGTGACCTTCTAGACTAAGAGAATTGGGGATAGGCTTGCAAAATATGTTACAGAGCGCATCGTATACTGTGTATAGCTTTGTAAAATACATAAGAATAATGTTAATCCTGAAAAAGCACTCTAGTAGATGTGCAGAAGGCTAAGAAAAATAGAACATTTTCTAAATTAATGCAACTTTGAACAAATAATGTATACATATACATATATACATGCAATGTCACATTTATAAATTAATTTATACATTTATTGAAGAACTAATTGTAGGTGTATAACAGGGTTTATAAATGTTGTATTGGTTGGAAACAAAAGAGCATAATGTATGTTGAAAATGAAAAATGAAAAATAACAAATGAAAAATAGGAAGTCGTTTATTTATTAAGCAACTTTTGAAATGAGTAATTTTTTAAAAAAAAATCTTTGAACTTTTAATTCAGTTTTTTTTTTTTACCAAAGAACAGTTGTTTTGACAGTAATTTTAAGTTTTCTAAGTTAGTTTAAGGCATAATATATAGGTGAGCCACCCGATGATATTTGACATGCTGATTGATGGCGGCTGTAAAAAAAATTGTTATCAATGCAATCAAATATTTTTTTTTTGCATACATGTTTACTTTAACTTGATTAGACCGGCTATGACCGGTTTCGGTCGTTTTTAGTAGACCATTCATTACATAAAGGGTGTGTTCACACGAGCCACTGCCACCATATGTAATTTGCACCACAGTGGCGATGAGTGGTTGAGTGCGGCTACAAGTGGCGACCATTGTGTCAGTGATGATCAAGATCGAACCAGTGGTCCAAACTGACAGCAGGCCATTGTGTTCAATGGTGGTCAGTGCAAAGCATTAAGCCGCATCAACAGCTATGTTGCACCACAAAAATGGTCCGTGTGAAGTCGCCGTCCTAATAATTAATTAATGTATACCCTAATTTAATTGTGACTGATTACTGCTGTCATGTGCGTCATTGATAGATACTGTAATATTTTGTGGTTTTATTATAGGCATGTCAGAAGTGGACATCACAGCCTCTCCAACGCAAAGTGCTGGTGACAGACTTGAACTTCAAGAATTGCGTCCATTCCTTTCTCAACATGGTTGTTCTTGTAAGAAGAACACGAGTAATCGTCGTACCGAACGGAGTTTCATATCGAGGTTATGGCCGAAGAAAAATAAATCTGTAACACAGCCTGTTATCGAAGGAAATTACAAGGATTCAGGTAAATCGAATTAATTGTGGTAATGAAATGGCTTCATTTGTGGAAACATGATTTTACACGAAGCATGTAGCATGACACACTTCCTGTCGGCTAAAAAACGACCACTTTATGTGACGCCACACAAAGTGGTCTGTGTTTTTCTAATTTTTGGTTTTTTGAATGGATTTTTTTTTATTTAGATCAATTGTATTGATTTAACTTGTAATCTTAGTATAATCTAGTTATTTTCCAATCGAATAATGAGAAAAATATATTATTTCTAATTAATTTAAATAATAACTAACGAAGTATTTTCGTTACATGTATAAATTAATTTGTATATATTTTTGAAAATTAATTTCTCGACTTTAAAACTGACGAAACTCTATCTGCGTTTTAAACGAAAATTGCCTTTTCAAACGGCCTAGTGGGGTGAAAAAAAACGGTTCATTTAAATTGAAATAAATTCCGACGTTTTTGTCTTTGTTTGTACAGCGTTATACACAGACAGACAAAGCTTAATATATATATATATAATATATATATATATATATATATATATATATATATATATATAATGTATATATATAATATATATATATATATATATATATATATATATATATATATTATATATATATATATATATATATATATATTATATATATAAAATTGTTTAAAAACGTAATTATGAAAACAACCTTTTATTTCAGTCTTTTTCTCTTCTAGTTTTGAGTAAACAGTTAAAATTCCTTTAGAACATTGGTCTGTATGTGTAAGTGAAGCATACTCTTCAAAGTAAAAAGTAAAAGCAAATGATGCTATGTAGCATAAAGTAAAAGTAAAAGCAGATGCTTCAAATGGTTTGAATAACCTTTTACTTTTACTGTGTAGTAGTATATTATGCAAGGATTATCAATTTATCACAGTGATGTGGTATAGCGTGAAAGCGTGCATAGAAACAAACAATAATCAGGTTGATTATGATGCCAACACTTAAAGTAATTAATGCCAATTATGAATTTGTCTTAATATTAAATTTACAAAAATTATTTGTTTCAAAATACATTCATACATGTAAACAAATGCCAACAAAAACGATCTATAGGCTTTCTATTTCGATGTTAAAGACAGGGTTCATACAGTAACGAAACAATCCATTTTTCCGACTTTCAGGTCAGGGTGGCACAACTCAAAAAATACTTTTTTTGGGGGGAAAATTGAGTTTAAAGTTACATTTTAAGTATTATCTGCGTGATGGCCTTCACTTGACTGCAGCTGGTAAGGATGTTTTGAGCTCTGTTTTCTGGAAATCTGTTTGTAGTCAAGTCCAGGGAAACTTCTAATTACTAAATGCCCTGATTCTAGGAAGAAATCAAATCTAGTTACTGTACCCAAAATAGTTATCCAAAAAGAAACCCAATTTTCTAACAAGAAAATTTCTTCTAAAACAGTTTTTCTGACCAACAAGGAAAACAAGCCTATAAATAAATCCTTAAAAATGTTAATAATCAATTGCAGAAGTATAAAAAATAAAGTAATTCAGTTTAGAGAAGCCATAGAAAGCTACAATCCCGACATTATTTTCGGTAGTGAATCATGGCTAACTGAAGATGTCTCATCCGCTGAAGTTTTCCCCCAACAGTTTAACATATTCCGAAAAGATCGTAACTTAACCAAAGGTGGAGGTGTATTTCTTGCTATCAATAAAAACCTAACATCAAAAAGAGAATTCCATTATGAAGGTCATTGTGAGGCAGTTTGTTGTTTTCTTATTTTCATTCTATCGCCCACCTTCAAATGACGAGGAGGAATTACTCCAATTTAGAAAATGTTTAGATTCCTTATTTTCTACCCACAAACATGCATCAGTTTTCATTGGTGGGGATTTTAACCTTCCTGGAATAAATTGGAAAAATTATACTGTTGACTCCCAGTGCCCTAGCAATAAATTAATAGATATACTGCTTGATGGTTTATGCACATATTCCCTGGATCAACTAGTGCAAACTCCTACACGCTGCACCAATACAACAGCTAATATTCTAGATCTAGTTTTTACGAACACTCCAGAAAATGTCAAATCAATTGAAATTGCTGATGGCATAAGCGATCACAAAATAATTTACTTAGAATTTGTCACCCAATTTGAAAAACTCCAATCAGCTCCCCAAAAAGTCCTTCAGTACAATAAAGCTGATTGGGCTAATTTTAAGCTTTTTGTAACAAATGAACTGAACAATAAAAGTGGACTGTCAAAAGATGTAAACCAACAGTGGTCACTGTTTGTTAATGTCATTTTTGATGGCATAAATAAATTCATCCCATGCAAAAATGTAAAATCAAGTGTGGAACCAATTTGGTACACCACTGAGATACGCTGCGCTCTTCGTAAACAACGCAAATTTAGATCGAAAATGAGGAACATGGATGATACTACTAAATTGCATTTTAATTCCCAGTGACATCTTGTTTAAAATTTGCTTAAAAAGGAACACTTGAATTTTACTAATAATGTCTTAGGGGTATCACTCCATAAAAATCCCAAGTTGTTCTGGAAATATGTAAAATCTCTCAACAAAATTCCAAATAATATAACTTCCATTATAACACCACTTGATGATGTCTGTACAAACAAGCAGGTTATTGCAAACACACTTAATGAGAGAATAATGACTGTTTCCAAAGTGTCTTTCATGCTAATAATGGTGATGAGGAACCTCAACTTGGCACCTTATCTCATGTCATGCCTCACATAATTATAAACTGCACTGGATTACAATATTTGCTTTATAATCTAGATGTTAATAAATCTGCTGGTCCAGATGAAATTTTGCCACGTTTGCTAAAGGAGATGGCCACAGAAGTTAGCCCTTTTTTAAGTAAACTTTTCCAAGATTCCCTTGATAGCGGCATACTGCCTATGGCATGGAGGCAAGCAAATATCTGCCCAATTTTTAAAACAGGAGATAAACATTGTCCAAAGAACTATAGACCCATTTCTCTAACCTCCATTGTATGTAAGACTCTCGAGCATATAATTTATTCTAATACAATCAAGCATTTAAAACCCGATAACTTAATTCATGAAAACCAGCATGGTTTTCGAAAAGGCAGATCATGTGATACCCAGTTAGCACTATTCATCCAAGACATACAATCTGGCTTGGATAGTAAGGGCGAATTTGACTTGGTATTTTTAGATTTTGCAAAAGCATTTGATACAGTGAAGCATTCACTACTAATTAAAAAAATGGTGACTTTTAACTTAAATAAACAAGTAATTTCGTGGACATCATCATTCTTATCAAATAGACAACAGCGAGTCCAAATTGATGGTGCTGTGTCGGACTGGGCTAAAGTAACATCTGGTGTACCTTAGGGTAGCATTCTTGGACCACTACTTTTCCTTCTGTTCATTAACGATCTGGCAGATAGATGCAACAGTATGATGCGCTTGTTTGCAGATGATGCTGTTGTGTACAGGAGGATTAGGGATAATGAGGATAGTGAAGTCCTCCAAAGAGATCTAGACAGTGTTGAAGAATGGTGCTCTGAGTGGCATTTACAACTCAATAGGAGTAAATGCAATGTAATGCGAGTTTCCCGAAAGCGAGAATCTTGCATGGCAGATTATACAATGGGAGATGTTCAGCTAACTCATGTTGATACCATTAAATATCTTGGCTTAACCTTGTCCAAAGACATGCTTTGGAAAGATCATATAACCAAAGCAGTTGCAAAAGCTAGTCAAAGGCTGCGGTTTGTCCAATGCAGCCTTAAACATTGTAATGAAAATGTAAAAAAGGTCTGCTACTTTACCCTAGTTAGACCTATCTTAGAATATTGTTCTCCAATTTGGAGCCCATTTAGAAATAACCTAAAACAAGAAATATAAATGGTGCAGCGTGTAGGGCTGCAAGATTTATAAAGGGACGGTATGCATATACTGACAGCGTGTCATCTATGCTTCAAGAGCTAGAAGGGGAAACATTAGCAGTCCAAAGAAATGAGCAAAGCCTCGCTCTTCTGGGACGTTTGCTGTCTGATGATAACATTACTCTGCTTAATGGTTTACTAACTAGAATTCCTCGTAAAGGTAGCATTCAAAGACTTTCAAAGAATTAATGGCTAGGACTGATGCATATTTTTGGTCTTTTATTCCTAATGTTGTTAGACTATGGAATTCTCTTCCTGTGAATAGTTCTTTGTTAGGACGATTTCAATTTCGTGATGATGTCTTATTTTTAAATAATGACAATCACTCATGATTGGGAGCAATCCCCCCTGCCACATGGCTTTCAAGCTGATTGCAGGTGTATCTAATTGAATTGAATTGAATTGAACCCTTCACCAAAAAATATTTTGTCGCTTGTTCGTTACTTGGCACATATTGAGCGATGTTGAGAAACAAGCAACATTCTTTGATCTCAAGCTGGGCGATGTTGCTTTACAGTCACAAAGACATCTCCAGTCGCAGAGAAACATCGCTCTCAACAATGTTTCCGGGCGAATTATACGTCCTGTCTGTGCTGCTAGGCGCTTTACAAGAAACCCCTCATTCCTCATCATTAGGGTTCGGATTTTGATGCAATATTAACCGGAATATTTCTCAATTTGTGGCCCAAGAGCCAACTGAAGTAATCATCATTAGAGCAACTGCAATTATGTTATTTCTAATCAAAAAAGCTGGGTAGAGAGGCTAGATGTCTGGTTACTATCAGTTGTCAACTAGAGTTCTAGCCTCTAACCATTGTTTTTAATTAGGAAGAACAATTGTTTTTTTTATTTTATTATCTAAACGAGATTGTCACTTCACAATTGGCTCTTGGGACACATATTGAGAAACATTCCCGTTGATATTGCATCAAAGTCCGAGCCCTACTTATCAGGATATAATCAAAGCATATCATGTGGTATATTTGATGGAGGAGGCACCATCAAAAATTATATGTGAACTTCTCTGATGAGCACATACATCCGTTAAGTTTTCGAAAAGTCGGATTGTTACTTTCACAAATAGGAGTTCCGTATATATATATATATATATAAAAAAAAATATTGCTCAGGACTTCGTGACCTGAAAACGTTTAAGAAACACTGTTTTAGAAGAAGGTGCTTCTAATTTACAGAGCGGAAAAAAAATCAGATCACATACTAGGCCTAATATATTCATAAAAAGAAAATGGGCACCCTTGCGAAAAAGAGAGAAATTACATTGTACACAAGGTAGTTTGAGTGTGCTGAGTGGTGGGCGTTCAACTCAATAAACACGAAAATAAATGTTGCGTAGGCTTAATCCAATTTACTGAAAGTTTTTAAGCTCGATATCGGTTTCATATTATGCAAATTTAAACATGCAACAACTGAAGTTGAACAAAAACAACAGTATTTTTTAACGAATATGATAGGGATGTATTTTTTTTTTTTAAAAAAAAGTGCTATTGGTTTCGATTTAACTAAATTTGTGCTTTATACATGATATGTTTTCGTGTTTTGTGCTTATTCAATTATAATTATTATTTCTTTCTTTATACGTAAATTTTTATTGTCTTGTTTTTCATGAATTATACACCTGTACACCACACTATGACATAATGCAATCTAAGTATTACAGGGTCGCTGTGTGGACTTTTGAGAAAGTAGTTTTGCACACGTGCATAGAGAGTGACATTATAATTACAATTGCAAAAATAAATACTCTGCAAGCAGCCGGTTGGCCTATGGCAGAGGGATCTTCAGATCCATGTGCTGCAAGATGCATTGTAACAACAAAAAATAACCTGTATTGCAAATGTAAAAAAACCTAAATGCATTTATAAAAATTTAAATCCACAATTTATTAAGGACATCATCAATAGCCTGTTTCTTAAGAGCATTCCATTGTTGTATATCCCTTGGAAACAAAGACCAATAATAAGAGTTAGTCTTGGCAAAAATCTCTTTAATTTTTCTTGAGTGGTGTCACCCCCTTCTCACATACAATGCTTTACATATATCACTAGACTGTGGTTTGGGACATTGACCACGTACAATTTTCTTAAACATAAACTAATTGCTGATCTACACCCGCCCACCAGCATTTCAGTAACACTATTGAATCTCTGCTACATTATTTCATGGCAAGAACCAGACCTTAAAGGTACAGTACACCCTGTTCACTTCTTAATGGTGTCAAATGGCACTGAATGTGACTGTAGAATGTTCTTGACAATTATGTGTCACAACAGTGCCAGCCTCTCGTCACGGCATACCGTTTCCGTAACTCATTCTTATGACTTTGTCCAAGCTTTGTTACTGCAAACCTTTACATTATGCAAGAGAGAAAAACAAAAGGTCGTGAGGTTATTGTTTTACTTTTAAGATTAGGGCAGTTCGGTGTTACGCATGTGTTGAACAAAGTTACTAAAATTGACGCATTTGAACGATGTAAATGCGAATTAAGAGGCATATTCGAGAAAAGTTGCTCACTATTCAATGTACTTTGCAAAAGTTCAAAAACAGTTTATCAAAAAAAAAAAAAAATACAGATTTTCAACCTAATTTGGTTCATCTTTCTTATTTTGGAAAGTTCTGTTAAGTGACAATAGTCTAAGTTGACTCGAAGAAAGCATTGAAAAACCACTTGTTTTTCAATTTAAATACGCTGATATTTGAATAAATATGTATCAAAATTTCGATTTTTTTTTATTGATTTTTTTTTTGTCAAAAAGGTATTTTTTTTATTAAATATTAAGAATGTTGAGATATTTGTTTGCCCGAATTTACTAGCACTGATCATAGCACGTGCGCAATATTATAAAGCGCTCTCTGTTGCATTGCGTCTTTTCGGAACAAAATTAAGAGAACCTAAGAGGTGTTTTAAAAACTAGATGGGTTGCACGATCACTTAAGGGTATTTTCACGTTGATATCTTTCAAGTAATCTTTTTATGTCAGTTTGAAAATAATCCAGCAGAGGATATTTTTTAATTTTTGTTTATACTAAGTTTATTTTGAAAGCCTATCAACGTGAAAATACTAGAGGTGGGACGAATCCTAAAAGGTTCTCGAATCCCTCGAATCTCTCGAATCCCTCGAATCTCTCATATAAGAATCTTATGTTATTCATTAAGAAGATACAAATATAAATGAAATAATATTAAATTATTTTTTAATAAAAAACAGTGTGGCGCTCAGGGTCGCCACAAGGTGATCCATTGTTGATCCGGGGGTACCACAGAAATTGCAACAATCGCCGGTTTTTTTTTTCGTTAGTGAACGCTTCTATTGGACATCAATGGAGTTAAAACTAATTTACCAAAGTTTTTAACAGTTTTTTTAGGTTAGGATTCGAAAGATGAAAAACGCGCGAAAATTCAAGTTTTCGAATCTTGAATATTTTTCAAGATTCGCGGGATTCGAGGATTCGAATGGCCCATTTCTAGAAAATACCCTTAGATGATTGAGCTGCCATGCACCCGTCTAGTTTCTAAAACTCTTTCTAGTTTCTCTTTATTTTACTCCTGAAAGACACACACACGCACTAATCAGAATGTCGAAAATTCAGCCTGTTGATAAATGATCTTAAAATTTTGATTTGTTTTTATTTCAGTTGTTCACTTGAAGTCAAATGGCAAAAGTAGAACAGAAACGGTGTTACTGGCAAATGATAATGCGTGCCATCCAATTGAATCAACTCCGGTTCATCTGCCTCATAACTCAGATCCTGTATCACAGTTAGAACCTCCAAGAGAAACATGGGATAAAAGAATTGATTTCTTATTGTCCATTGTGGGGTTTGCTGTAGACTTAGCCAATGTGTGGCGTTTCCCATTTTTATGTTACCGCAACGGTGGTGGTAAGTCCTCAGAAAGTATTTATTTATTTTTCTTTTTACGAACTTTTAATAAAGGATACGATTATTTTTGTTGTTGTTGTATGTTTCAGGTGCATTTCTCATACCTTATTTCATTATGTTAATATTTGGAGCCGTTCCTCTTTTTTATATGGAGTTAATATTGGGACAGTATCACCGGCAAGGTCCTATTTCATTGTGGAAAATTTGTCCTATATTTAAGGGTTCGTATTTGTATACACTTACATATATTGATAAAAAATATTGTATGATCTATAATTCTATATATATGTGGTAGAAATCTGAGCAGCCCAGAGTAATCTGCAGCCGCGGCAACATCCTCAAGAGTAGCGGTCGCCAACCAGTGGTCCGCGAGAAATTTTTGGTGGTCCGCAGAAAAATCTGGACAATATTTGCATTTTTTTTTTGTTTTATTAATAATAAAACAAAAAAATATTCTAATAAATTCTTTTATTCTGAATGACAATTTTCGCCTTTATATTTCACTAAATTCACGAAATGTACTAGAGTCTAGTACAGTACTCGTAAAATACGGCACGCGAGAGCTATATTTTGTTCAGTTTCCCCACCACACGTACGCTTCTCCCCTAAGCTTCAATAATTTATTATTTTGTGATAATTAAACTAACTTTAATAATTTTGTTACAATTAAACAACCTTAAAAGGTTTTCTATTAATAAAATGGAAGTTCTCTGATCATTATTTGACAAACATATTTATCTTTTTTTAAAAAAATCCATATTAGTGGTCTGCGGGATTTTAAATTTTGAATTTAGTGGTCCGTGAGGTCCAAAAGATTGGCAACCGCTGCTCTAGAGCATGCTGCGGCAGCAATCTCCTCCGAGTATCCTGCAACCAGTCTCTCCCCTATTTTAACAAGGAAGTGTTAGAATGAAACAATAGAAAGTTGGGAGGGGGAGGGGAGGAAAGACACTTTTTTCGGTAACCTAACCGAACCTAAGTTAACCGAACCGAACCAAATTTACTTTCAAGGAGGAAATAGAGAGAGACTGGCTGCAGAATACTCGGATGAGATTGCTGCCGCAGCATGTTCTAGAGGATGCTTCCGCCGCTGCAGATTAGTCTGGGCTGCTCAGATTTCTACCACACATATATACAATATATTATGTTATTGTCAATTTGCAGATTGCCTAGGCAATCTGCAAACAAACAAACCTGCTAGTGAATCTGCAAAATTCAATACATTTTAGGTGTTGGACTTGCAGATTGGTTGTTAGGCAATTTACAGATTGACTGATTCCGCAGGTTGACAGTAACATATATAATAAAGAGTGTTTGTCCTCACTCACTGACTCATCAAACGCACAGCCTAAACCCTCAGTCTTACCGACATGAAATGTTACAGGAATATGTCTCTTATATCGTAAACAACCACTAAGAAAGGATTTTTCAAAATGACCCCCCAAAGGTGCGAGGCAAGTCAACCCCCCCAAAGTGGTTTTTTTTTTCAACCACTGATGAACTGCAGTCGCTGGACGGTTGTCGATCTCCGCCATCGACGACAGTATTTTTTTTCCCACATGGACCGCTTTTCAACCACCTGTCGCGTCTTTACTAACGCTCCGTTTTTATCAAAAACGTTTCCTTGTCATAAGAGTTCATTTTGTCTGAATGGCAATTGAGGCAGTTCCTGGCGTCAATTATGAAAACTTTTTTTTGCACTTCACTAAATTACACTAGGGCCACTTTACAACCACTGGTGGTCGATTCGAGTGGTAGGTTTTCTGCAGTACACAAATTACATTTTTCAGTCCTTCTCGTCTGTAAAGGGGCTATTAAGGTTATCGTGGGTTTTATTGTCAGCTTTCTGATCTTTTTCTTATGCGATTTTTAATCTTTTATCGATTTTAAATCTTAAAATTCGTTCGTCTAATTGGGGGGGGGGGGAAACCGGCCCTTTGGGTTTTCAAACTCGGTGAGTCGGTGACCCATTGGGAAAATGCCCGATTACCCCGGTAGGTCAGTCCGCACCGATATAATGAAAACCTGTAGTCCTCTTTCTTAATAAATTTAAATTTGCACGCTTTCAATTCACAAAGACTGTCTAATTTTGCAGATGTTTGCAAATTTCATGCACTTCGTTTGTTTCATAGCGTACAATGAAATGAAATCACAAAAGTGCTTCAGTGGCGAATCATTATGTACAATCTTATTACATTAAAGTGACACTCCTAATTAGTAATTAGTATCCAATTTACTTGCACATTTAATGATGAAATTAAGTAGTTGCAGTAGTGACCAATGGAGACATTTAGTGGCTGACAATGAGCATTTTTACTCGCAAGTACTGTGTAGTAACCTCAAGTCGTCAAATGCCAGCCACATAGTGAATAATTTGTAAAAGTTAAAGAATTTACAAGTATTTAATTAGAAATTAGATTAAAACATTTTTAAGAAGGTCGCCTTCTATAATTGGCGCTCTTATTATAATAAAATTAATCCTGTTAAGAGTTGTTATTTTCGATAATTTGTACTCAGCTCGATATTGTGGCGTTCCTGCATTTTCTACATCTCTCGACATTCCATCATTAAATTTTCTATTACTTAGAAATAATAAAATGTTTAATGAAGAAGAATTTGAATGTTGTGTTAACATTCTTATACTTTTTCTTGTAGTTAAGAGCCTTTTTTTATAAGAACCACTTTTGGTGGTTGAGAGGTGTTGAAAAGTGGCCCTAGTGTAGTTGAGTGAACTTTAAAAAAGTGGTCATAATCGACGACAGGAACAAGTCTCATTAGCCATTCAGACAAAATAGACTTTGAGAAGAAAACACTTTTAATTATTGTTGCTCCAATGTAGAGATGCGACAGGTGATTGGAAATTGGTTTGTATGAAAAGAAAAAAAACGCTATTGTCGGTGGCGGCGATAGACCACTTTTCAGTCGAAAATGTGCTGAGAAGCCAATCGTATGAAAAAGTTCACCGTCTTTCTACAGCACGACATTGTCAATCACAGCACAGCAACCTGTCTCGTCGTCGTTGTCGACTTCATTTTGCGGTTTAACTCGACCACTCAAAATGGTTCCTTGCGAAAAGGCACAAAGTGACATTGTCATTTGATGTTTTCTCGAATACTGGTACTTGCTCAACCAGCCAGCTTACGATCCATGTACGTTCGTGTAACTCTCTAAAGTAGAGAATTCACTCACCAAGTTTAAATATGAATGTACTGAATCTAGTTATGTTAATTAAAATTGTATGGGAAGCCGTATATGTGCTGATACGAGCTGTCGATCACGTAATCAATTAATTTAATTAATGAAACATAATGTCATGGAAATTGTAAGAATTTTAATTAATGTTTCTTTTAGCAGGTGCTGGATACTGTGCTGTATTAGTGTCATATTATGTATCTTTCTATTACAATGTCATCATTGGTTGGGCATTCTACTTCATGTTTGCATCCTTGTCGTCAGAGCTACCATGGCTTCATTGCAATAATGCATGGAACACGGTAAATTGCTCCGAAGGACGCTTTGCAAACTCAACTTCCAATAATTATACCTCTCCAGCTATGGAATATTTTGAGTAAGTATGTGTTTCTTCATATGCCGGGTCTCAACGTTTTATTTTCAACCTTTGACACCTGATGTGAACCTCTTTGATTATAAACTTAAGAGCCTAGGCACTGAAACGTGCACTTGCACGTGCTGAATGACTACATAGACGCAATGTTAAGCGAGATAAGATGTTTCCAAAAACATGGTCTCGGTGCTAGCCACCTTATTGCCTTTAAGTTGAATTTTTACCGATTATTTTAACGTTGTTAGTATCTTCTTGAATCCTGTAGCTTGGTTTCAACATTGTTTTTTTTTTACAATATTCATTATTCATTATTCGACCCATGCTAAAGACCATTGACTTCAAAAAGGTCCGTGTTGCTAGTCACCTTTCGGTTCTTCATTGAAGCTTTCAGCTTTGATAAAAATGTGGGTGTATTCTCTCCTTAATATGTTCTACAGGTAATAAGGCATATTCGTGGCGTTTCGAGTTGCCGTTTACTTGCTACAGCTTTTTAGGCAACTTTTGAATCGCAAAATTGACCGTGTCTCATTGGCACGTGAAACTCTGGAGTGTCTAGGTTCTTAAATGAAAATTGCTCCAGGTAACCTTCTAGCATATAATATATGAAAGTTAACTAGAATACGACTAGATTTCACAAAAAAACGCAGCATTGAGGAATGTTTGCCATTATTGTAAGTTTCAAATCAGTTATTCTGCAAAACCACCAATTTGATAGTTAAATAATAACCACTGTTAAATACATCATTGGCTGATGTTTGATTTAGGTTCCATGTAAATACGAGCGTAGATTGCGTGTTTGTTTTAGGCATATTTTGCACATTGCCAAAAACACTATTGTACATATTTGCTACCAATTTTTGTGAAAGGCTATCAATTGCGTACAATTGCATTTACACAAAATACTCAACAAGTAGCTGGTTGGCGAATGGCAGAGGGATCCTAAGATCGAAGTGCTGCTAGATGCATTGTCAATATATAATAACTGTAAAAAAATAACCTGCATTGTAAGCTAGATAACACAATAGCCAGTGCCTAGTGGTTGTTAAACTTTAGGTTGGGAACACCATACTGTATATTAGTGATACGTTTTTTGTTCACAAATTACTTTCTTTTACATGTATTTCTGTTTTTTTTCTGTTTTTAAAGGAGAGAAGTGTTAGAATTGCATAAAAGCACTGGTGTCGATGACTTGGGTGCTCCTAAATGGCAGCTGTGTTTGTGTGTACTCTTGGTATATATACTCTTGTACATGTCACTGTTGCGAGGTGTGAAAAGTTCGGGGAAAGTTGTTTGGATCACAGCCACCATGCCGTATATAGTTTTGAGCATACTGTTGGTTCGCGGACTAATGCTCCCCGGTGCTTTCGATGGCATATTATATTTTCTGCGTCCAAACATGCAGAAACTAACTGAACCACAAGTGTGGGTGGATGCTGCAGTGCAAGTATTTTATTCGGTCGGTACTGGTTTCGGAGTACATCTCACATTCTCCAGTTACAGTAGCTTTCATAACAACTGTTATATGTAAGTAAATGTTTCTCAGTTGTTCCATTTTGTTTTGGGAGGAAAGCAGATTTGGGAGGGGAGGGGCAGTATGCCGGTCAGCATGCTCGGACTGGAATATTGCAATTTCTAGATGCTCTGGAAAATACACACAGATAAGGCACTGGCCCTTCGAGCAATCGCCCATGTGGCCAGTCCGCCCCTGATATTGTTATCAATACTGTTTTTTGTTGTTTTTTTTTCTTCTTCTGAATGATCTCAGATTTGATTTGTTTCTAAATGTATAGAAAAACTGTGTACTTTTCATATTTAATAACTCCTAATGTGATCACATATGCACCGAAGAACTTTGACTGTGTTTACTTCTTAATAGATGAATTTAACGTCTTTAGGGACTGCTTAATTACTACTGGTATCAACAGTTTTACCAGTCTGTTTTCTGGGTTAGTCATCTTCACTTATCTGGGATACATGGCTGATTATCGAAAAATTGACATAAGCAAGGTGGCAACAGAAGGTTAGAGTTTTTCTATTACTAGTTTTGTTAACACTTTTCAGAATGCAGCATCGGCTTCAACATACAATGCAGGGCTGTATTTGCATTTATTATGGAGGCATATATAGATGGAATGTGGAACCAATGGCATGGGCAGATTGGCAATAGGGGGCGATTGACTGTGTGGCCAGTGGTTATGCGAAGTAACTTTTTAGATCTCGTCCTAGTGCCTGATCAGCAGGGCTCTGTGGTTCATGCAATTAATAACAAGATAATAAAGCAAGTGTTCATGCCATAGAAACTAACAAAATATGTTTCAAAATGTGCATTGTAAAACCCGTTTTTGCAATGTGTCAAACGAGGCAAAAAAATTGTTAACTGTCAGAGCAATCCGATCACGCGTTTGAGCCCATTCAGGGATATTGCGCCTAAAAAGCAGATGGTCTCGTGAAGCCAGCCAACATGCACAATTCCTATTCCAGTTTGTGAAATGAAAGTACTTTGAAGTAGACTTTGAACGGGCAATGACCAATGAGCAGCTGTGCTGCTTTGCTAGAGAGCTAGCTTTGTCTGGAAGCAACCAATCTGTGGAATTGAGTTTGTGCACCTGCCGACCAGCAACAGTGCCGGTCCTAGGCAAAAAGTTCATGTAAGCGAAAAATAAAATGTGCGCCCTTTTTAATACGAAAATTCCGCCATTTTTAACATTTGAATCTTTTTAACATTAATTTTGCACCCAGATAGATTTTTTTTCAACCCTCTACGTTTCTCTCTCTCTCCCCTTCTACACTTTCCAACCTTTTCCCCTCTCCAATTTAATATCATGAGGTTCTTGGATGGGACGGGTGCAACATATAGGTGACCTTGAGAAAAAAAAGCAGTTCATTTATTTAAATTTATATAAATTCCAACACAGCATTAGTCCACACACACATACACAGACCTGGGATATTATATATATAATTATTGAGCTCCCATACTATTATAGTGTGTCAGCAAAATCTTGTGAATACCAATGTTATTAAATCGTGTTGTTTTAAACATAAAAAATCAATTTTAATTTGTTTTATTTTTAAGCAAATCGGTTTCTGACTTTTTAATTTAAATTAAACAAACCATGGTATTTACATATTTTAGCTACTATGTATTACTGAAACTAAAAGAGTGCTTATTAAAAAAAACTTACATTTGGTTGTTCTGTGATTTGTATGCTCAATTTGGCACAGATGTGATAAGGTTGACAATACAAAAAGTTTTTGTATTGTCAACCTTATCACAAAATGAAAAAGTTTAGTTGTTTTTGTCAAAAACAACTAAACTTTTTCATTTTGTGTCTATGAACCTACAACTCTGCAAATACCAAAAAACTGATTGGTAAGACCAAAGGTAGTGGTTTCCAATAAAAATGGCCCTTTGATATAAAACACCATAGTCTGTGATTTTGAAGAAAACAATCCTTTGATGAAAACGCCATTGAGTTTTCATGTAATGTCCAAAATAAGTGAAACAACTATCCTTTTCTTAAGAGTGCGGTCTGCGCGCACTCTTAAGAAAAGAAAGATTGGTTAATTGTCACACTTGACAGCATGTTAAACCCCTCTCTTTCAAAACCCCTTTTGTTTATAATTTTCCTATTCATCCCTTGTATTTCAAGCAAATTGACACCATCTGAAATTGTTAGCTTAAAGTGTCAAAAGTTGGGTGCAAAGGCAGTACCTTTTTTCCTTTGAATTTGTCTACTTAGAAATTTCTAGAGGGGCAGTAATAAAACAGTGCAATTTAAAAATGTTATAGAACAAAGGTACCTATAATAATCTCTCTCTTTGAAAAAAATTGAAAAAAACAATTGGAAAAAATTTTTTTTTGTAAAAAAAAATTTTTTTTAAATTTTTTTCAATTGTCAAATTTTGCGCCCCTAAAAAGTGGCGCCGTAAGCCCAGGCTTACATTGCTTACGCCTAAGACCGGCCCTGACCAGCAACGACAGTGTCCCAAATGATCTGTTATGTTCTTTTCTCTCTTATGAGCAGCCGGCTGCACACAGAGATGACAGAGGAATGCCATGGTGATCATGTTCATCATATAGTGTCACATGTCATAGTGTGAAGAGGGCCGTTTTGTCTATTAGACAGAATAGGCACAGTGCCTGGGGCCTACAAGCATTTAAGGGTGTACGAAAATGGTGTGCACAAAAATTACGAAATACAAATTAATTTTACTAAATTGATTTTAATAAACGTTTAAATACACGTTGGAACGTGTATGGTGCAAATTCGAAAGATAAGATAGGAGCCATATAGAAATTAGCTAGAATATTATGAGCTGTGGGCCCTTTAGCAATAGGACTACTAGGGCCTATGAAGGTCTTGAAATGGTCCTGAGTGTAATTCCTCACACTAACTTCTAGATAAACAGATTTTCATGCAAAAAGTATGAGTACATGCATGTGAGATTGTTATGGTGAGTGTGAAACATGAAATTTGCATATTAAGTTTTTTAAAATTTAATTTAAAAATCTAATGCTAAAAGTAGGGTTGCACAGCTGTAAATGCCAGCAATTTGTAAATTAATCAGCTTATATTGTGCAAGGCGCCTTACCACTCGTAGTTGTAGTTTGAAAATTCTTCTCACTCTCACTGACAGAGGCTTTCTAAAATTGTGACGAGCATGTGTTAATCTAAAATTCTTATTAGTACAAATGCCCTTTCCTAGCACTTTCATTAGAGAAAGAAAAATTAAAGCTTGCCGCACGCTATATCGGATCGGAACGGAATGAATCGGAATATTTTGATAACGAGCATTTCATTGGAGCCCAGCACACTAGCGTGGATCGGATCGGAAACGACACATCGGAATGGAACGAATTTTGTTTGCCAGAGAGGGAATATTTTGACTGATTCCGAAAGTTTAAGAAGCTACGTGCATGCGCTGGCTCAGCGTGTAAACTCTCCAATTTCAGATACGATTTCCGATCGTCAAAGCTCGTTTCAGTTCGTAAAGGTTTTTATTACGACTTTTCCGTTTTGATCCAATGTAGTGTGTATGTGTGTGTGTGTGGCAAGGTTTCGGCCTTTTGTCTCTATTGCCATATTTCTTCGAAATTATAAAATGACAATTCTGTAATTGGCAAACCAAGTGTATAGTGTAAGACGTTAAAAACAAACCGAATTCATGTGCTGCTTACATTTTTTTATAGGTCCTGGTCTTGTCTTTCAAGTTTATCCAGAAGCTATTGCAACATTACCTGGATCCAATTTTTGGGCATTTCTATTTTTCTTCATGCTTATTACACTTGGGATGGACAGTACAGTATGACTTTTTTACAATTATTAAATTATTGTTGTTGTAGTTTGTAATGTAAATACCAAAAAAAAAAGTACACTGAACAGTTTGTTTGGGACTTTTTCTTCTCTTCCACAAGGCTATTGAGTAAACATTTATATTTTATCTATTGGTAATGACTAAAGCCAAAACGTTTATGCAAATAAAAATGTTAAAAGGTGCAAATTGTTTTTTTTAGAAAATCTGCGTTTTAATGCATAAAAAAATAAACAGCAAGAAATACAAAATATGCGTAGAAAAATAAACCCCAAGAAATGCCAAATATGCAAGAAAATTTTTCATTTTATGCATATAGAAAAGTATATTATTGCTACAATCGTGCCACTCAATAACTAAAATGTGTTTAAGAAATCGCTTATACGAGCGTAGAATGTTTTTCCTACCAAAAAAAAAAATAGTTCTTTTTAATAAATAAATGAAATTATACAAATTTCCAAAGTTTATGCAAGTTTTGCATTTTATGCATAATGCATTTTTTTTTTTTTTTATTAAATTGATTCTTCTTCTCCCGTAATTATTCCTGCCAAACGACGAAAGATGATGTCGGGAGTAGACAGTATGACTAATATCAAATTCTAAAATCTAAAATGGTTGATTTTCGAAGGCATAACATACAAAAAAGATGGAATTGATTCCAAAATATAAGAACAATTTTAGTATTTATTTGAGAACGCTTAAAATTCTATGATATTTTGTCTGGAAAGAATTGTGGCTTTTAAGCTTCATTTAGACCAAAAAGTAAATAGCAATCCAAAATAGTGCTAAGATAAAGTATGGTGGCCTTGATGGGACATTGTTTGCTGAAAAGTACAAAGTTAGAGGCGGCATTTTTTTTATTATTTATGAGCGAGTTTGTTTGTTTGCAGATGGGAGGCCTCGAATCTGTCATAACTGGATTTAAAGATGAATTCCATCACCAGTTTTCTAAATGGCGGTATAGTCGTGAAGTATTTATGGCCGTAATCATGACGCTGTCATTTTTGGTGTCCACATTAAACTTAACACGAGTAAGTAATAGTTTGAACTATTTTGTTTTATTATGTTCGAAATAATTTCCAAGTATTATGGTTGCGGTGGTTCCTTATGATGTCTTACACGTATGTGCCATGTTACTTGTAGTGCATCTATATTAATTAACACGGAACTGTTATGCCATATGCCTGATGTGTTTCTTTCCACAACCCTTTTGCAAGCTTTTGCTATTAAAATATTACATTAGGTTCATCGTTCGTTTTATTTTAAAATTAATAGTCTGTTAGATTAAATTGTATAATCATAATATTTTTATTTAAGAGTCTATGTAATCCAGAGTTTCACGTACCACGAAACACAGGTCACAACATTCATAACGAGATTACAACGTTAATTATCATTACAAAAATCAACCTAAAAGCAAATAAGGTGGCTAGAATCGAGAACGTGTTTTTGAAAACATCAAATTTCGCCTAACATTGCGTCTATGGAGTCGTACAGCACGTGCAAACAAGAGTTGTCAAGACATTTCGAAGTAAGATCTTGTTAACAAGGATCTTGCCATCTTTTGTATATCTCTGAGTTGAAGAGTATACAAGGAGCTGCATGTTGTCTTACGTTCAGGCATGTACTGATCCAGGCAACAAGGCGGCAAATACCACCAGTGCTAGTCCTTCTAGGAGCCGGTCTGCCATAACATAGGCGCCGACTGCGTGGGCGCTCTGATGCTCAGTACTTCTTGTAATTTTTCAATTTTACCATTTTCTTCAATTTTTATAAAGGCTATAAACATTTGCCAAATAAAATTTCCTATGTTTTGTACACGGTGCGCTCATTTGCACTATCAATCTGTAACTGTAGTTAGCACGATGGGAGGACCCACTAAAATTACACTTGAGCTACTGAGCACCCGTTAAGTTTTTGTAATGGAACAAACGTTTGTGCAAAGATCCTTGTGGAAAACATTTATTTTTGTATACTGTCGAGTGGTGCACGTGACATGCATGTTGTTTAAGTAAACTATAACAACAACACTTATGTAATTTAAGTTAGTTGTTGAAATATAATCAAATATTCGTGTACAAAATTTGAACTGTAGCCTATTAGTTGAAAAGTTGTTGGATAAACAAGCCAACAGGAGGAGCCTCTCTAAGTTGTGATGATATTAGGTTGTTTGGGAAACTGTGATGCACCCAGAAAGTGCTCTAAACTTAAGGGCTCCTGGGAGCGTCTCAGAAATAAGAAACCCTGTAAGCATATAAATATTATGAAGCCCTCGGAACTTCTCAAAATGGGTGTAAATGTAAATACGTTTACTAAAGTTTAACATCTGCTTAAATTTCAAACATGTTTAACGTGATATTAAAGGCATTTTGCTAATTTTTGTTTGGCTCGGGAGCAAAGCGCCGATACCGAATATTGCCGACCTAGGATTTTGGAGTCAGTAAATGCCTACTAATATTACGAGGACGCTTCTTTACTTTTGAAACATAGAGGCCACTTCAAATACATACATAAGGGATGCTGTGGTCACTTATCTTCAGATGACACACTCAACATTTCTAAACTCTGTAGGCACAGTTCACAAGAGCTTGCCAAATCATGGTCTTTGTTATATTGATGGGGTTTGTGGGCTTCAGAGGCACATTTGGAGAGCTTTGTGTGCTTTTCAGGACAATTATGTACATCTTGTAGGCCTCATGTGTTTATGAGACATCAGGGCTTGTTGTGCTGTTTTAATTGTTTTTTTTTTAAATGTATCTCTTAAGTATATACTTTATTAAATACTTCGGAAGTCGTTTGAAAACACAGGGTAATTGCTTGAAATCAATATCATAACACATTGCAATTGTTATTTGATTTTTATTTTTGGGTTTTGACAATGCATTTCACATGCTGCAATTGGACTTTTGTCTCTTTGCCACAGGCCTTCTTGGCAGCTTGTAGAGTTAATTTTCTTAAGTTGAAATACAATGGCTGTGTGGGTAAATGATTGACTATTAAATAACTGCATGTCTTCTGCAAGTGCTGTATACAATTCTCCTATCAATGCAATAAACCTAGGACCGACTGACATTCTTCAATTAAACGGGGATAAACTAAAACAGAAAGCATTTTAAACTTTCATTAAATTTTGAATATTACTTTACTCGATCTGACTATTACTCAATATAGGGTGGAGGATATATGTTGCAGTGGTTTGACACATACTCTGCTGGAATTTCATTGCTCTTTTCTGCATTGTTCGAAGCCATTGGAATCTCTTGGTTTTATGGTAGCATTTTTTTTTTATTTAGCAAATCCATTCGAATATCATTGCAGTAATTAATAGCTATTTACAAATAATATATTCTAGGAATCGATAGGTTTTCAAATGATGTCAAAGAAATGTTAGGTAGTAAACCAGGAGCATTTTGGAGAATATGTTGGAAATTCATCAGCCCATTTTTCCTCATGGTATGAGTATGAATTCAAATAAGTAATATTTTTTTTTAATTTATTCTTTAAACTGACTGTTGAGATGCATACAAATAATTCTTACAAAGTCAGCTTAAGAAGAAGCGTGTATTCACCTCATTGGCGAGTACAAGTTTGCTCCCCGTCATTCATGTTTTTGACATGTGTATATTTACCAATTATCTGTAAGAAATGACATAATCTGAATATTCCATCCACGTGAGTGTGTGCGAATGACGGCTATTCGGAAAGTACGTCCTTCGTCTGAAGCCGGTTTTTAAAAATCCATTAGAAACTATAAAAAGAGCGCTATCATCGTTTTTCTCTTTAGCTAATAAACCCGATGTTAAAGAGAAAAATGTTAAGTTTTCAAATACACACAGTGGCGGCAATATGTTTAGTTTTCATATTTAAAGTTGTCCAATTTTAATTTTTCAAAGTGCACTGTGCACCTTAAATATATGCTGATCTAGTGATAGAATGACAAAGAATTGGTAAGTGTGGTTCTATTTTTAAAACATATTTCAAAATCGCGAATTTCTAACTCTTATGTTAAATTCCATTGAGAACGCCCTCGTAAGAAAAACACATCCATTAAAATGATCGTAAAAATACGTAAAAATAGTTTTAAAAGGCCACATGTAAACCACAGTGAAGCCAACGCATTGGCGCACGTGCTGAACTTTTTCTGGTATTTAAAATTATTTTTAGGCATTCTTATGAGCTTTTTAATTGATGGGTTTTTTTTTTCTTACGAGCGCGTACGCAGAGTTAGAAATTCGCGATTTTGAAATAGTTTTTAAAAATAGAACCGCACTTACCAAATTAACTACCAAAAAAAACTTACCAAATTAATTAGAATTACTTATTATTAATAAAGTATAGTCAAGAACCTAAAATTATATTCTTATTATAATTAATTTATATTTTAGGCTAACATCACGTTTGCATTCATTGCTTCACCAACACTGAAGTACAATGAATACATTTATCCGTCATGGTCTGAAATGTTGGGATGGATTTATGCTCTTTCGGCCGTAATTGTTGTACCAATTTTTGCCATTTTCATTTTTTTTCGTCAAACTGGACCAACTTGCAAACAAGTGAGTTATCTTAACAAATTATTGTGACAAATAACGTAAAGTGTAGCCTGACTCTAGGATAGCATTTTTAAGATGGTTTGAATAATTTCAGGGTTGCCACCGATTTTCATTCCTGAAATTTTCTGACTTTTTCAGGTTTTCTATACCAAAGTTAGATATTTTCCATATAATGTAATATCCAGTGTCCCAAAAAGTTTGCAGTACTATGCACGCTTTGGTTGTTATTACGAGTAAATGTTACAATAAAGATTAGATATAACAGCATTACATGTTTTATGTTTAAATGAAGCATTATCTCTATTCATTGTTTGATATTCTGAAACCAAGACAGCTTTGGTCTACCGCGTGCCCTCTTTTCCCCTCTATTTTACCCTGAATAGCAAGCTGAAGCAAAGCAATATTTATGACCACGAAGAATGTGTCCCACATATCCAACCGTACGAGTCTTCATGATCGTCATTAACTAATATCTCCCCACAATCAAGTGAAGTACCTAAGTATTGGGAATTTTTTTGTCCATGTGATTCGTAAGATACAACATTTTAAAAATTGTTATAATACGGGATGGGCCATTCGAATCCTGCGAATCTTGAAAAATATTCGAGATTCGAAAACTCGACTCTTTGAAACGTCTGACTCGTCTTTTGAATCTTTCGAATTCTAATCTTTAAAAAAAAAAACGGTGAAAAACGTTGGTAAAATTAGTTCAAACTCTATTGACGTCTCAATAGAAGCGTTCACTAACAAAAAAAAAACGGTGATTGTTGCAATTTCGGTGGTACTCGTATCACCAATATCACACCTTGTGGCGACCCTGAGTGCCACACATGTTTTTTATTATTAATAATTTAATATTTAATATTATTTCATTTATATGTATCTTCTTAATGAATGATATAAGATTATATGAAGGATTCGAGAGATTCGAGAGTCGGAAGATTCGAGAACCTTTTAGGATTCGGATTCGAGAAAATTTAGGATTCGTCCCACCTCTAGTTTTAATCTAAAATCTTTTAACTAATCTAAAACCACTATATAAAGTATAGAGCTATAATTGTACATTGCAACCAGTTATCATTCATAAGGGCCTGCCCTAAAGTATGCGAGGCCTGAGGCAGCAAGCGATGAGTGGGGCCGGGAAAAAATGTTTAGTCAGAGCAGTGCAGGGCCCAAGGCGGTTGCCTTGCCCTAACACCAGCCATGCTCATTCACATTTTTTTTAAAAAAACAACCTCGGCTTATTCATTATGATACAGTTGATGCTTTAATTGATTATTGATATTATTATTTGTATGACTATATATATTAATAATTTCTGTGCATAATTTTTTTTGTATTTTCAGAAATTGGCACAAAGCATAACTCCTGTAAAAGAACATCACTTTCTTAGGGAGAAGGGTCCAGTGAAACGATTTGAAGCTAGACACTGGCTGCACATGTAAAAAAAAACAACAAAGGTTTTAATATAATTTTTTAAATGAAAAAAAAAAGAAGAAAAGTTACTTGTTCCTGTTTTCTATTTTGAATAATTTCGATGTTTATGCAAATGAAGCCATTATATGACTCATTTATAATGGAGACTAGACCTTTAGCATTTGTAGATGTGGTTTATTCTCAATGCTATTGTGACTTTTTTTTGTAATTTTGGCATCAAGCAATGGAAAGATCTTCACTACAAGAAATAAATGTGTTAAAAATATGCCAAAGGACAAGATTTCATAGTGAACGCCATTAATTTACATGACAGTTGTACTTATTTAAATTGTAAAAAAAAATATATAGATACATAACGCCCTATTTGCCAATGTCATGCATCCTAGTATCATTTATAACAGAAAATAAAAGAAAATATATTAGACTTGAAGTTGATTGTGCAGATTTTATTGTATTTTTTGTTTTTTTTACTAGAAATGCAAGAGTTTGCGCATCGGCGGAATCCGATATCAGCATACAATGCATGGTGCAATCAAAATGTGTTCTTTTTAAAGATGATTGGGCGCAATCGGATGTTCTGGACTTTTTCCTTCAACTTAAGGTGGCCCCACACTAAAAACCAGAGAATCCAGAAGTAAACCCACACTAGGCCTAGATGGAATCGGCTCGGCTCGGATAGCCGGATGCCAATGCAAGGGAGCGGATTCGATCAGTATTAGTTGGGCCGAACTACTATGGGTCGACCCAAATGGAGCCGTACGTCTTCCCAATTTCCACAATATAGTTTTAGAAGGACAACTATCTGGGAAACAAATATCAGAAACAATGGGGGTTATATGATGAATCCAGTATTTTCTTTTTTTCGGAGCTGTTTGAGCCCATTTTTTTTAGACTACGATAGACACTGCACAGACACCTGTGGAATGAGCGAAGAGCAACCGCACACATTCCTCTGGCATTTTAGAAATTCTGATCTAATGTGAAGAGAGCTATTTGTTTTATGAAATCGTAATTTTTTTCCATTAATTAAGTCATGATTTATTTTCTATTAAATTGTGATTTTTTTTATTAAATCATGATTTCCACTATTAAATTATACTTTTCTTTAGATCACAAATTTAAGTTTTTAGTTTTTATAATATAACTATAGTGGGGTAACCCGTAATAAATGACGGGAGCAAAATTCACAGGCAATTGTGCACATGCGCGTCGTTTTTTCCTTTTTTTACGCCTTTCATTTCAATTTCAGTCACCCCCTCCCACTTTCCTCTCTCTCTCTCTCTCTCTCCCCTTCTACACTTTCCAAACTTTTCCCCTAACCCCCTCACACTTTTCTCTCTCTCTCTCTCTCCCCCCCTTCTACACTTTCCAAAGGAAGAGTTCAACATATAGTTGACCTTGAGAAAAAAACGGTTCATTTATTCAAATTTATGTAAATTCCGATGTGCTTCAATGGTTTTTGTTACTCCAGACACACACACACACAGACCTGGGATATTACATATATAATTTTTTTCAAATACTTCATAATCACCGTAATATTGTTTGGGTTCTTATATATATATATATATATGTGTGATTTTTCTCTTAGGATAGTATAGGAAGCTATGTACAAACCTTAGTTTTCAGCATCGACTCAAAGCGCCTCTAGTGTTATTTAGATGCGTAACCAGCGCCATTTTAATGCCCCATAGAGTCAATGGGAAGCCGGCAGGCCTGTATCTATAGGAGGCTATGGCTTATCCATAGCCTTTCTATCCTATGGGAGGCTATGGCTTATCATGTTGCCTTCGCGACTGTTAAATGAAGCGCTCTTGTGGATGTACAGAAGCTGTGCGCAAAACGAAGATTATTGGTCTCTCTGTTTTTCTTGCCGAAGTTGCCGGTGTCTTTAAGGTATCTTTCGCGACAATTATCGTTTGAAATTCATTCGCGTGTTAGGTTTGCAGGTGCATGTTGTGGTTTTTCATCTTTAGCGTCTTATTAAACGCCGAAGAAGTGAGAATTTGTAGCAAACAGTTAATTCATCAAAGTTGTTAAGTTTGTATGTGAATTTGGAATTTTGTTTGGGACGCTTTTATTTTTGTTTGAACCGGAACCGGAAATCGATAAATCTTTGATAAAATGGAGGGTTGTTCGAAAGAACTTATTCAAGGTGGCAATTCGCGTGTTGCCGGTGTTTCCACGAAGAAACTGAGAGTGTTCAACAAACTGCCTGTGTTCATAGCCGAGAACCACGATGAGGTGAGTTGGGAAAATCATTAGAATCTGTTCAGTAAGGGAAAATGAAAGAGTTGAAAATTGCAATGGCGGTAATACGCATTAATCCCGTAACAGTGCGTCTCTGCATCTATTAAACATGTGTATACCTATATACCTATATATGTATATATATATATATATATATATATATATATATATATATATATATATATATATGTATATATATATATATGTATATATATATATATGTATATATATATATGTATATATATATATATGTATATATATATATATATATATGTGTGTGTATATATATATATATATATATATATATATATATATATATACATATACATATACACATATACATATACACATATACATATACACATATGTATATACATATATATATACACATATACATATACACATATACATATATATATACATATATACATATACATATATACATATATACATATACATATATACATATATATATATATATATATATATATATATATACATATATATATATACATATATATATACATATATATATATATACATATATATATATATATATATATATATATATATATATATATATATATATATATATATACATATATATATATACATATATATATATACATATATATATATACATATATATATATTTATATATATATATATATACATATATATATACATATACATATACATATACATTACATATACATATATTACTAAGCAGTTTTAATAAATATAAATATATTTATATTTATTAAAACTGCTTAATAAAGCCTCTTTTCACGGCAATAGTTCTGTCATGAAATTGTTGCGATAGTTAACTCTCACGTACGATAGCAACTGTCTACATGTCTTGAAGTAACATGATAGTTTTGTCACATGACAGTGTGACGTCTACTTCACAGATATCATTGAGTTATAGTTGCCTCTTCCTCCACAAGCCAAATTTCCCTACGAAGTGGATATTTCCCTACAAGCGGTCATCACTCAACAACTAAATATTACTATTGCGACAGTACTATCAACTATCTATAGTCAAACGAGATATTGTGATAGTGCTTTCGCAACAGTGGGCGATATTGACTATCACGTGGTCTTCACAATGATAGTTCTCGCAATAGTTGCTCTCATGACTGCAACTATCTTGAAAACACAGAACACAGGCAATTAGAAATCGGGAAAAACAGAAGTTGGCTCCGCCCTTTTTATGATGATCGGCAACTTCTAATTGGTTGGTTATGTAGTCTGACGTCACGTGCTCTGCCCTTTTCAACGTTGAACCACACAACAAACCAATTAGAAGTTGCCGTTCATCATAAAAAGGGCGGAGCCAACTTCTGTCTGTCCCGATTTCTAATTGTCTGTCGTGAAAACGAGGCATATGTAAAAGGAGATTAAGTTTTTGGCTGCACACTTAAGGATAACTGCAGACGACGTACAGTCGGTGACAAGACAGTGTAGTCGGTCAGAATGGTCGGACGTATTGGGCAGTATGGCTTCTTAGAGGGCAACGCACATGGGGGACACTGAAGAACAACGAAAATGAAGAAGGTAGAATCTGAATAAGGTCGACTGTTGTACATTTTTTGAATGACAAAGAAAGTGAACAACCTCGAAACTGAACAAAAGAGAAATCATAATTCTGAATAAAGGTGAATTTGAACAACCAGGAAACTGAATTACATCGAAACTGAACAGAGATGAAACTGAATTGCAACGAAATGGAATAACGATGAAAAAGAATTACCCCGAAAAGGAATAAGGTAGAATTGGAACATCAAAACTGAATAAACAAGAAAGAAAAAAACAGGAGGGCGTTTGAAGTTTAGAAAAAACCTACAGGGTAAATCTTGTGAAGTGAGATTAGTTGACTTTAATTATCTTACTTATATACAGGGTGAGGCCACATAATTATAGATTACATGTATGTGTGTACCTTGCACAAAGCTAGTGTTTAAGAGATGTGGCATAATAGATAGAAAGGGAATGGTGACATGAAACGCTAAGAAAGAGGAATAAAGATAGAGGGGTCACTTTTATTGGTTTATTCTTGCATTGAAAATTGAAATTAATGAAAAATAAAAAGGGGGAGTTAGGAGGTGGTTTTGAAAATGTTTTAGAAAATAGAGGAGTAGCTCAATTACTAATGTATTTTCATTTTGATATATTTAAAAATAAACTTTTTATATCAGTTTAGAAATGATTCATCTTTAAGCAGCTACCATTCTAGTTTTTAACAAACTTTCAATTTCTTTTTAAAATTATTTGTAAAATGTTTATTTTGAAAAAAAATGTCTTCATTAAGATACTTTCATGTAGATACTGTTCTAGTTTATAAGAAACTTCCAATTTTGGCAAAATTATTATTTTGAAAGATGTCATGAAAATACTTTCAGCTCATTCATTTACTGTTCTAGTTTCTAACAAACTTTCAATTTCTTTTTAAAATTGTGCGAAAAAGTTTATTTCGAAAGATGTCAACAAGAAAGTTATTTTTTCTGTTGTAGTTTATAACAAACTTTCAATTTCATCTTAAAATTGTTCCTAAAAAGTTTATTTTGATTGATGTTATCAAGAAGAATTATTTTGAACGATGTCATCAAGAGGAAAGGTTTAGGTCATTCATTTTCTATTCTAGTTTTTAAGAAACTTTCAATTTCCTTTTAAAATTCGTTCCTAAGAAGTTGATTTTAGAAACTGTCAGGTCATTCGTTTTCTATTCTAGTTTCTAACAAACTTCCAAATTCATTTAAAAATTCTTTCCTAAAGTTTATTTTCAAAGATGTTTTGAAGAATCTGTTAGGTCATTCAGTTTCTAAGGTTTAAGGTGTTAATTTTTTTCAGAAGCAAAATTAAGAGAAACTTTAAAGTTTTAAAACCGAGAAGGGTCTGTGAATAACCCTGAAAAAGGTAGTTCAATTTCGTGTTGATTATTTTAAAATTTTTAACCATTATAGTTTTTAACACTTTCAATTTCTACTTAGTATTGCTCTCAAAATGCAGAATAACCAGAATTTCAAAATCAGCTGTTCATAAAATATAAGTAAATATAATTTGGGTTTGATTTAGAGAGCAAGTGAATATCAGTGTTAAATGAAATGAATTTACCTGAAACTTTTCACAAAATATATTAAATAATGTACAGGTTGATTTATTGTGGAAAGTACATGTTGTTTGTTAGAAATAGAACCTAAATTGTAGCTTTTTTGAAAAGATGAAGTTGGTTTGTCAGTTCTACATTACCTAGTGTATGCCTGTACAAAAGGTGGAGGGAAGCCTATTTCAGGGAGCCATACACATTACGAGTATGTATAGTGCCTCAAGAAATATATACACACTTTTTAATAACTGCCAAAAAACTTTTTCTTAAATTTAGTTTAATAACTATAATTAAGAGTGATCATGACAATAAAGATAAGATACATTATAACAGCATTACATATTTTATGTTTAAATGATGCTGTTATCTCAAATGTTCAAAATGTCCTGTAGGATTCGAAAGATTTAAAAGAAAAAAAGCACGAAGATTCGAGTTTTCCAATTTCGAATATTTTTTCAAGATTCAAGGATTCGAATGGCCCATTCCTAATTTATGCACTTTTTAGTTTCTCTTTGTTTTGTTCCTGAAAGACAGAATAAATATAATACAAATAGCAAATAAATAAAAAGCCACATAAATTAAGTCTTTCACCTAAATAAAATATATAACATAAGCACAATTAAAGGAAACACCTGAAGCAATTAATAGCTAGAAATTTTCTAATCATAGCAAATCAGTTGAAGAAACACGAGTTAAAAATTTCAGAAAATGCACCAACACAATGATAATTGCAACTCGTTTTTGGTACATCGTGTTACTAAGCATGTGTCACATGTGCAATTATAAACATAAAAGAAAAAATCATGGTAAATAAATATTTAAGAGTTTCCGTAACCCTTTCACGGCATACAGGGCAGTGTACAACTTCACAATTCGAAATTACACCATAGTATCTATGACAGCATGCCAAGTGGCGACAAGGAAGTGTTACCACTGTTCTTTGTTCTATTAAACATATGAGGCATGTGCCACTATGAAAGGGGAATTCTGCATCATCTTCATTTTCTGGTTCCAGATTCCCAACAGGTTGAGCCTCTGCAGGTTGAGCCTCTGCAGCTTGAGCCACTGTAGGTTGAGCCTCTGCAGCATCAATTTCAACGGCATGTTCTGCAAGCTCATCATTGGAAAAGATTTGAGTTATGTTAATACCTGAGTACTTCACCATTGATGGGGTATTGTACATTCTCCTGCTTCCAACTGATGGACAGCATTAGAAATCCTATTGTCATTGAGAAGGTATGACAATCTTCTCCTTTGGATAATTGCTCCTTGAGAATCCAAAGAATAGTCATGCCTCTCAGCTTCCTCCATCTCAAGAAGTTTTTCTGTTAAAATTAAGAATTTTTTGCAAATTAGTTTTTACTGAACTTTAAGCAGGGTGGATTGATTTAAATCATGATTTAAATCAGTTGATTTTTTCCCATTTAAGTCAACTTGATTTAAATCATTGATTTAAATCATAATTTAAATCAGTTGATTTTTTTCCATTTAAATCAAATGATTTTAATGGAAAAATTGCTGATTTTTTTCTGTGAAGAACACAGAGACAAGATTGATATCAATATACGAAACAAAGTCCTAAATCTGTGAATTAAACGAAATGCAGAGGATCTGCTTGCACTGTTGTCATTGCCTTGGATGGTGGTACAGAGAAAAGAATCAACAATAGCTGATTCAGTTGAGGCCTGGAAGAATTTACAGCTGGAATTTGAACATGTTTCACAAAATGTTGAAGTAACTTTTAAGGATCGCATGAAACTTGCACTCAAGGCAGAGCATTATTTAGCTAACATGTTGCATTCAAAATATACTGGTAAGAGACTGACAGCTGATGAAAATGCCCAAGCAATGAACTGGGTTGCAGAAAATCATCCTTACATCATGCCATTAATGATTAAATTTCAATGTGGAAGTGCCCGCCCTATTTCAGAAGTGTTTGTTTGCAGAAAGTGTAGTGAATGAAGTTAAGCCTACAGAATGGTGGAGGTCACAAAGTCGCTTTTTGTCACACGATCTACTAAAAGTTGCACTGCAGCTACTGTCTGCATCAGCATCTTCAGCAGGAGTGGAAAGAGTGAAATCATTTGGGTGCCACGAAGGCTGCACAGCTTGTATTTCTATTGAAAACTTTAAATGAACCAAAAAAGTTTTTTTGTACTTTTTTGTTTATTTTTCAGATTTTGATTTGGTGTGCTGGTTATATGATAATTGATAAGCATATTTTGTTTTTGTATTTATTCATGCTTCATTTTTTTTCTGGTGTTTCCATTTTAGTGCTTTTTTTCTTGAGTTTTCTTTTGCTCAATTTTTTTTTATAAGTTAAATAAAACATTCAGATACTATAATTTCATTATTCATAATTAAAACAATATATATAAAAAAATTAAGATTTAAATAAAAAAAAATCTGATTTAAATAAAACATCTGATTTAAATAAAAAAAATCCGATTTTTTGGATTTTTTTAAAAAAATCATGATTTATTCCACCCTGACTTTAAGTCACTATGACAATATGTATACAATTTGTACATTTCAATTCCCTTACGTGATTGAGCCTATGCTTGAGCTACATTTCTAGTTGCTAAACACTTTCTAGCTTCTTTTAATTTTGCTCAACTAGAGACTAATTAAATCAGAGAAGAAAACTGAGCCGTTCGTATACTCATCTTAACAAACAGTAGATAATGATTAGGGCTCGGATTGTCATGCAAAATATCAAGTAAATATTTCTCAAAAATCAAGTGTTTTAGAAACTAGAATAGTTGAGGATATTTTTAAATATTTTTTATATATCTTTAAAAACAAACTTTTTATGACAGTTTGAAAAAGGCAAAAAGTTTTTCATGAAATGTCAATGGAAAAGCTGAAAAACAGGTCATTGTCAAACTGCTATAAAATGTTTATTTTTAATATAATGTAATACCACAAACTATTAACACAATATTTTACCTTTCTAGAGTTGAAAACAATGGGTGAATACTGATCATATGGGACCAGAATGAATGTATAATTTGTGTTATCTGTTTTTGTGTTGAAGTTTTCATTGTATTAAAAACTAAATTAAACTTAAGAAAACTAAACTAAAAAATAAATAGGTATACTTTCGTGATTCCTGATCATAGATTTGGCAAAGTTCAGTCGATTCATTCTCTGCTCTTCTCTTGCAACGTGAAATAAACTTCATCGTTGTCACTTCATTGTTGTCTATGAGGTGGTTATGGCCCTTTGTTTATCTTCTGAACCCATTTCTTGAACAGTGTGCTCTACCCAGGCATGTTTTGGTGTTACATTTTAAATAAATGCACTCATTGCCATTTTTTCTTTGTTATAAACATGGTTCGTTTCATTACAAACGTAAATGAAAAAGCCACGTCGATTGCCTTCAATAATTGATGACATTTTTGCTACTGTGTTTAAGACACAACCTGTGCTTATGAACTTTTAGGAAAATGTCATCTAAATTTGAAAATACAATGATATGTACCTTTTATACTTTAATTTTAGTTTCAATGAACTTGTAACTTTTCCTGTAGGCTAGGTTAAAAAGTTAATCAGGTCCTAGGTCCCCATAATGCTAAAACATTGATTCATTGGAAAATTTGTGTTATTTTGTTCAAAATCATGTTGACAATTGGTGGCACTCTGATAATTGTAGAAATATTTCTTTTATTTGTGTTCTTAACCTGTCATAAAAGGGCAGAAGAGTTAAATTGAAAAGGAAAAGTATTTATTATACCAGAAACATATAGAAGTTATATGTACAGGCCAAATGAATTCAAAAAGCAGAGCAATATATTTTCCTTTGTTTTAGCACAAGGGAGGGATACGCAACACTTATCCTCATTAAAGACAGTGGGCCATTTTAGGTGGGTGAATTACAAAGGGTGCTGAACCTAGAGAAGCATTAAAAGGGTGAACACATTTTTACTAGTTTAATTTTTTGAAATTAAATACACAATTTTGGTTTAGAAGTGAAATAAAGTGAAGTGAAATATTGTGTTGCTCTGATGAAACTGAATGAAACTGAAAGTTTTTTGGAACTAAAAGAGGAAACTAATCACTTAAAGGACACATTTTCGTTTTTGTAAAAAAACTGGTTAGTTTCAAACGCACATGAAAAGCTTATTAAAACCAATGCTTAAATGAAGGTACCTTTCTAAAGCACAGTGAGGATTTATTTAATCTTGTTTCTGAATTAGTGTTGGAGCTTCTTTTTGGTTCATATTTTTTAATGTGCAAGAACATCTGCTAATTGTACAAGAGTAACAAGAGTATTATTATGACATTGGCAATAAGAATTTATTGCAATGAATCTTGCTATAAAGATAGCCAGTGAGATCGCTGCTTAGGCCTTGTTTCCACTGTGGCAAAAATTTGTATTCAGAGAAAATGTGTTAATGAATTTCTATTAATAGGAGAAAAGTTTGATACAGCAACTAATAACGGAACACACGTGGTCCCCGCCTAATTACTATTATCGGTTGTTCATTATGTTAGGGGAATTGAATTGATTAAGTCAGATTCGTTGTACCGCTTTAACCAAACCATAAATTGTCATTTCTCATCAATAATTACATCGAAACGGTGTTATTTTTCAGTAAAACTATAGTTAAATATATTCTCACACTCGCGTGTGCACGCACACTCACAATGTGCACGCACACTCACAATGTGCACGCACACTCACAATGTGCACGCACACTCACAATGTGCACGCACACTCACAATGTGCACGCACACTCACAATGTGCACGCACACTCACAATGTGCACGCACACTCACAATGTGCACGCACACTCACAATGTGCACGCACACTCACAATGTGCACGCACACTCACAATGTGCACGCACACTCACAATGTGCACGCACACTCACAATGTGCACGCACACTCACAATGTGCACGCACACTCACAATGTGCACGCACACTCACAATGTGCACGCACACTCACAATGTGCACGCACATACAAAATCGAACATGTGCACACACTCACAAATGTGTGCACTAATGTGTGCACATATGTACTTGTAACATGTGTGTACACATGTAACAATGAAAGAAAGTTGGTTATTTGAAATATGAAAGCATATATTAAAGCAATTGAGGTCTATAGGGTTCTTTGAATCCCTTGTTTTTATAATTTTAATGTATTATTTTTAATTTTAAAAATGATTTTATCAATCTTGGGTAAGGCCCGGCGCATATTGAACCCAGCCCACGCACAGCCCATGCCCACGCGTGGGGAAATCTGTAAAACATAGATGGCGAAGGCTGCATGGGGTGGCTGTGGGCTGGGTTCAATTTGTGGCGCAGTACTACCATCTATGTTTTACAGATTTCCCCATGCGTGGGGCTGGGCTGGGTTCAATATGTGCTGAGCCTTAGGCCTAAGTCTAGACAATATTTCAATAAAAAATCCTGGGGTTAATGGTCTTTTTAAAGGATATTCAAAAGCAAAACCATTTTACTTTTATGTACCAATGTTATTAAATAGTTTCGAGGATCAACTGCAGTATCATTTTAGCCCTAATTTTGTTTTGTTTTGTTTTGTTTATGTTTGTAGGTGTTGCCTTTTATCTACCGTTGTATCGGTTCCAACCATCTTTCCGTCGGTGGTTTGATGTTCCTTCATTTTGATTCACATCCTGATCTTCTTTTACCAGAATCTTTGCTAGCTGACAATGTGTTCATAAAGGAAAAACTTTTTTCGTAAGTATAAAACATTCATATTTGAAGAATGTCTTGTGTAAATCCACAGCCCTATACCTAAATTATAACCACAAAATATCATTTTGGATGAGTTATGAGTAAATTGACCAACCATTTCATTTTGAACGGGATAGCTAGTCCCGTTCTTGAAAGGTTTGTGCCAGTGTTTCCAAGCCCTCATTTGGTGTTTTTTTTTTCACTCAGTACTTTATTGGATTTTGAAAGTGATAATACTGTATCAATAGAAATACAGGATGCTATTCATAAGGATATTGAGGTACCATTTCCTCAGTGACTTCTGTCCACCACGACAACTATAGTCATATTATTAATCAGAATAAGTGATGGATACCTCGATAATGATAGTGATGAGGAGGATGACAATACTATAGAAAATAAAGTAAATTGAGACTTTAGAAGCACCACGGACGTCAATGGGGAGATATATGGGCTGCTATAACTATGGGCCGATATATGGGCTGCTATAACTATGGGCTGATATATGGGCTGCTATAACTATGGGCCAATATAAATATCGGCCATTATAGGGGCGCTCACATCGTTAACACTATTAACGTTTGCTGGAGAAGGGCCTTAGCTGTCTCCTTGTCGTCATGAGTCCATGTGCCATCTAGTCGTTTCATTGATTTAAGAACCATTGGTGGCTTTCGTGTCCCAGAGAGAATTTTGTAGGGGACCCCAAATGGATCAGTTGATGATACCCGTGAGCAAAAAGACTGCCAAGAGGCCAACTTTGCTGCAAGAACAACCTTTTTAAACTTCCTCTGTAGTTCATGAAAAATGTTCAGTAAGTGACTACGTTCATCCACATTTCGCTCCCGCTGATATGCTTTTCGAGCTGCACGAACCACACATCTTTCTTTGCGGAGAGCATCCGTCCACCACACACATCGCCGGCCAGTGCTGCTCTGTGGTAAAGTCATTGCATTTTCACAGGCAGTTGTGCATAGTGATTGAAATTGCTCAGCAGATCTGTTTATATCTGAAAGGTTGCCAAGAGCCTCAACCACCCCATTCCTGATGACATCCCCAAAAATGTCCCAATTTGCTTTTTTCCAATTGAAGCGCTGGTTTTTGTTTGGAATGAGGTGTAAGAATCGAAGTTCACAGGAAATGTAATAGTGGTCTCTTAGTGACTCAGTGTCCAGTACCTCCCATGCATCCAGACAAGCTCCCTTGACCAGTGACAAATCTATAAAGCTTTGGCCACATGCTGATGAAAATGTTGGTCCAAAACAGCTGTCATTACATATTTCAAAACCGTGGGTCACTGCAAAATCCATGCAGGCCACTCCTCTAGCATTGGGATTTGCGGATCCCCAGGCTGGGTGCTTTGCATTGAAGTCACCCATGATAACTTTTGGACAGTCATATATGTGGTCAATTTCAGCTAATTTGTCCAATATGGTTGCTACGTCTCCCTTTGGTTCAGCATAAATGTTCACCAGTAGCCACTGAGTACTCCCCACTCCAAGTAAAACTGCCACCACATTCTTCGAGGTGAACTGCTGAAGTTCCACTACATTCCAAGAGGTATTCCGGATAATAGTGAGGACCTTTGTACCCGCCATAGTTGGAATGATAAGTCCCTGACTGGAAGAGGTTATGAGCCATGGAGGTGGTTCCTGCACACACACCACATCAAAAGCTGATCCTGTTTGCTGAAGAAGTGCGCCAGCAGCATTTCGTTTCCCCAAGTTTATTTGCAGCAGATGGATAACCGGCGGTGAAGTGTTAGAACTATCGTGAGCCATAGTTGGTGTTGTTTTTCATCGATTCGAGACGGGCAATATGAATTGGGCATTTGAGGTCAGTGGATAAATGCACCCGTAGTGAGAGGCCAGCTTTCCTACAGTTAGAACAGTCTGCCTGGAGAGCAGTGCATTCTTTGACCACATGGTCACCACCACAGCGAATACATCTAGGTTGTCGAGACTCGCATGATTTAGCCATGTGACCAAAACCGTTGCATCTATAACAACGAGTAACCTCCAGCAGCTCTTCCACAAAATGGCTCATCCATCCAATGTTTAATTTTCCCACATCTAGACAAGCTTTGAAAACCTGTGGCATTGCTTCAACGATGATGTTCATCTTAGAAGGGTTTCTGCATTTTCGTTGAGCCAATATTTTAAATCCTTCCTTGAAAATTGAAGAGCCACCTGCTCGTTCCACCACCACCTCGTTCTTAGCAATAATGTCCATCATTATCTCTGCAACTTCTAGGTCCGCATCAACCCCAGTAATTAGCAGCTTTGGTTTGCGTACCGAAGATACCACAGCAGACTTGAACTCTTGGAGTGTTTGCAGTTTTTGCATCAGTTTGTCCTGCTGCTCTTGTGAGTTACTCTCTATGACCAGGGCCCCAGAGGAACTGGCACGAACCGAGCGAAACACACCTCCAACTTCATGAAGCTGAAGTTTACGTCTGAGGCGGCTTTGCACCTCCTTTGCAGTTGCACCAGGTTTTTGTGCTTTTATTGCGATTGCAAAAGGAGCTGCTTGTTGCCGGCGAACCTGTTTTACATCCTCATAAGTGCAGCTTGTTGTTGGGTGTCCTACATCTGATCTTGAAATACCCTGTTGCACTACCGCAGCATAACTAGTACTAGTCACATTAGGGCCATGGTTACATGTTCCAAGTGACTCATTTGGGTGGCCATTTACTGGCATCTTTGCCAGCTTTGCCTCGAGGTCTCGATTCCTATCCGAAAGAACGACAAATGTTTTGATCATGTCATCCAGAGCATCACGTGCACTGTCACGTTCTGCCCTCCGGAAGACAATGTTCCCTTTCCCATCTTTGCTAGTAATAGCACTTTTGAGATAGTCAACTCGCTGGAAAAAAGCCTGTAGGAGGCCAGCCGACGTCATTGCAAACTGTTCTGAAGGCTCGTCATCTACATAGTCAACTGTTGGTCCATCCTCAATGCAGTCTGTGCCATTGTCGCTATTGGCCGAAGATTGGCTGACCGTGGCCATTTTTGCAGTTGCTGTATTACCCCAATGGGCCACCGTACAGTGTTCAAACAAGTTGAGTGTATAAAATACAGCACAGTACACAGGGGTAATTTCCTTAATGGGCCACCGTACAAAATGCAAGTTTATTTATAAGGTCCAAAAAAAAAACACAGGTATATTTACCCCAATGAGCTACCATACAGTGTGTAACAAGTTTAGCAAAGTTTCACTAAACCAGTCAGCTTGAAAGGTGCTCACCAGGCCACTGTAAAATGTTTATATAGACACACCAAGCACTATGAAGAGATGAAGCAAGGGTGGCCACTGTCTCACTGTGGAATGTGTAATCCGATATGGCTGCACCCACACCACCTCCCCCACCTCTTTCTGCAGTCAAGTTCAAATTTATATAGACAAAGGCATCCAAAACTTCAATAAACAGCAAATTTCAAAATTTTCACCTTGGATTTTCCACTTTATAAGGTAAAGTTCATCACATTTAGTGGCATCAATGGATCACCCATCTATTGAACTGCAACTTATGATTTGTCTCTTTTTACAAAGCTAAAAAACACTATGAAAATGTCAATAATCCAGGCCACAACACAAATACATCTACACACTGTTACTCGTGTCCTGTGTGTGTGTGTGTGCGTGCGTGCGTGCGTGCATGCGTGCGTGCGTGTGTATTCTTAGAAATATTTTTAAAAACATTTTTTTGCAAACGATAATTGTTTTAACGATGTCAGCGCCCCTATGACGGCCCATAGTTATAGCAGTCCATATATCGCCCTATTGACGTTCGTGGCACTTCTGAAGTTTCTTAATGTTTGTGCTCATACAATTTGTTGCTGTTAATGCACTAAAGTATTGGTTGCTAATGGACACATAGACTCTTGTGTCACATGCAGAGAGAATGTGCTTAATATTTGCAACTACTTCAACAAAATGTAAAGCGAATATTATTTATGTTGATTTCAAAACAAAATAAAATATTAATGGAATGGTTTAGATATGTTAGCATTTTTTTCTCTCTTAAAATGTGGATAACTAACTGGAGAGGTTCGCTTAGTCACTGAAGACTGTTTAGAGATAATAAGGTAGCCAGGTAATTTTTTTTTGTGAATTTTGTTTATTGGTTTAACATACAATACATTCCTCCACCATTTTATTTTTACAAATAAGGAAACAAAATTTCCATCACTATGTTAAATAAATAAAAAAAATAAAATAAAATAAAAAAAAACAATTGTTGTTTCACTTACATAAGCAGGAACATTTTGAAAAGTAAAAAAGTCCCCAACTAACTATTTCGGTTCTACTGTATAGAACCTGTACAACTTCTTGTGGTGAACCCAGATGGGAACCAACTTGAAGTGACCGGTAAAATATAGTGACCAAAAAAAAGTTTGTGGGATATCTTTCACTTTTTCAAGAGGAAGATAGCCTTTGAAGATGGAATGAGATGGGCTCCTGTGAAGTCTGTCTTTCTTTTTGGAAATACAGCTCTTTTTATTCATTTTTGGATTCCATTTTCCAAAGCTATGATTGGTTAGTTACAATAAAGACTGAAATACAAAAAAATGGACAAAAATATAAGATTAATGGATTGGGCTTATAATGGAATTAGATTTATAAAAATCATATACAGTGTAAGTTTTACATGGGGTGCAAAAACTGTTATATATAAAAAAGGTAAAAGTATAATAATGTTAATGGGTTTTTTTAGTTTGTTGTAAATCACAATTTTTTAAGGATACAAAAAAAATCACACTTATAATGGCATAAGAAAACACTGGTTAGGGTACTAAGTCTTTGACAATATGAAGTATTGTCTTACTAATGGATAATAGGTTTTTGTTAAATATATAAAAAAAACTGTCTGGGATTTTTTTGTTAAAACATTTAAAATTATCCAAAAAAAATGTTTTTGGTACTCTACTAGAACTTAAAATTTGTACCCCCTAAGGAAAAGAAAACATTAACAATAAAAAATGAGTGGGGAAACAAACAATTTAAAAAACTTGTATGTGCTTAGTTGCACTTATAAAATGAATTTGGTCAGTAGAAAAAAAATGTTATGTGTATTTGCACTCATAAGTTCATAACATATACATCGATTTCAATGACAGTATTACATATTCCACTGCAGATATTACTAATGTTGTAACATCTTTCATAATGTTGTTTCTATTTTTAGTCAACTGAGTATTGAGAACTGGATACTGCCTGCTGTCTATGCCGGCCACTTTAATGTTATTTTATGGATGAAACCATTTTGGGCTACACAGATCCCGGAAGGAGAGACTGATTTTTTTATTGGGAAGCACCGTACTTCGGGGCTTATACGGTAAGCAGCACATTTGTATATATATAACATACTGACTCCTATGTTACCTATCTGTTTGAAATATTCTGTGCAACACACATACACACTAAATGTTATGAACTCTGACCCATTTAACATATTGCAATAACTAAAGTACAACATGATTCATGACAAACAAATGTTTGAAATTGTTACTTTGACATCTACAATGTAGTAACCTTTTACATTTTATATGCACCACTTTGTAATTTTGGCCTGTTACGAAAATGTATTAGGATGTAGACAGTTTACTATTCTATTCTATAGTGTGTAGCTAAGAGCATCATCATTGACTGACCCCCTGCACTGTGTGGGATGTGGTTCAGGGTAAGAAGATTAATAAAGGATATTTTATCTTTACTTATAATAGAATGTTAGTGTTGACCCATCTGTCTACTTCACTGAGTGTGTTTTGTTAAAGTATACAGTAGTTAGTGCATTAGTTTTAGATGTATTTGTCGTTCGCTCCAACTATGACCATGAAGGGGGTCCTCATAGATTCATTATGAAAATTACAATTGAATCATAAGATAATGCTTTAAATTGTAGTTGTTTTACAATGGCAAACCTGAGTAGTATAGTAAAATACATTACTGCATCACTTTTTCCCATAGACTACTATAGAACCCACATTTTGCACACCACATTCCAATCTCCCATAGACTATCATTGAGTCATTTCTGCATCACTCGTTTGATAAGCTATAGGCAACTATAGAGACATTTCTACACCCTATTCTTTTTTAATGCTTCATCATAACATAGAGAGAAAAACTTTGACCCAGTTTTTATGGAGGGAAAAAAGGATAGTCAACAGCATGTTTTTGTATCTCTTGTTTTTAACTCATAATTTATTTCCTGCTTTTTAAATAATTTCTATAATAAGAAATAAAGCAAGGTTACTTGATCAGTGATCACTTATTTGTTATACATTTACAATTCATTCCGTACTGTAGTTCTTATGTATTGAATGTAAGTTGTTTTTTTATTTACTACAATGACTTCTTTCGTGGCCTTGACCTACTTCTATACTATTGGTATTTCGTTTTATTATCAGAGTCTTCATTGGTTACTATTTTGGCCTATTGCATTGCCATCTTTCGTGATCTTGACCTACTTCAACACTAGGTGCTTCATTTTATTATCCAAGCCGGCAGTGGTTACTATTTTGGCCTACTGCATTGATGTCTTTCCTAACCTTGACCTACTTATTATTGCTGTTTTGTTTTAATGAGTCTTCATTGTATGTTATTCCACTAGGGGCAATTTTGAGTATAAAAAGGGTAACTTTTCATCCTAAAAAATCACACATCAACTTTAATTTTGAATTTCCTCAGCGAAGACTATCGGCAACGAATCATCCTACTTTCAACTAGAATCAACACTTTGAAAATACTTTTTTTTACTGTAGCCTCTATTATTTTTGCCAATTGCTAGTCACTTGTAAAACACTTTGTTCTTCAAAAGCTGAACATCAACAGCAATCAACATAATGCAGGACAATAAGGACATCATTGGTGAGTATTTTTATACTCCAAAAGAACTTTAGAAACGTGCATCTCTATTTTATTTGTTGAAGAATATTCATTAGTGTTATTCGTGAGCCTATACACATTTTCAAATTTCACAAAGTAGCCGATATCCTTTCTTACAAAAATTCTGAAACATATTGATAGACTTGTTGGTAGAAACCAGAGTAACTGGCCCAAAGACGAAAAGGAAAGCAGCACTGAGATCTCAAGCTGCAAAACGTAAAGTTAATGCGGCCAGTGATGCAGGGCCCTCTACCACTGCAAAGGAAGACGTGATTAAAGATTGGTTTGGTCGTCAGCTCAGTAAATCGGAGGAAAAGAATACGTTGCCAGACTTTAAAGTTCACGAAACCATACCCATCGAGGACAATTGGAAGATATGCATTCTCGAAAGTAATGAGTTGGTTTATCAATATTCGCAAATATAGTATAGAAAATAAATTGGGATTTGATTTTCAAAAGTGAATTGTTTCATATGTGGACAGTCGGATAACTCAAGGGAACATTTTCTCAATGCGTATGTTATCGGGTCTACCAAAGAAAAATGTAATCTTTGTTATTCACAATTTAATACTAAAACGGAATGGTTAACCCATTTAAATAATATTCACGACATATTTTTATGAGATGCTTTTGTTATACATAAAATGGGGTTTGGGGGCTTATTAGCTACCTTACATATGACTGGGGGTAATATTCAGGATCCTAGAGCCTATTTCCAACTTATCTATGTTGTGATGAATTTGTTGGAGGGATGGTCTAATAAAATGAGATTTAAATTTCAATTATGTTTGTGCATTCATTTTATCAAGCCAAAAATCATTTACGAAAATAATGAAGCAATAATGACTTACGAAACCAATGATTCTTATTTTTGTAGTAATATGAAGCTTATTATGCATTGCTCAGAAATAAAACAGTACATGCGAGAATGTGAAATGCAGATTTTAAGTTCGATAGAAGCTTTCATTAATAGAGGCTCGGGTTGGGTAACTACAGACCGTATAAAGGCGGATGTTTGGTGAAACTTCCCGTTTCATTAAAAAATAAGACATCTATTTTAAATATCACATCGAAAGACACCAAATATTTTTTATGGTGTGTACTAGCTCATTTGCATCCTGTCGCGTGGGACAACCATCGAAATAGATTAAGTCACTATAAGAAATTAGAGGGCTCACTCGATACATCCATGCTTGAAATTGTGAATCTCAAAATTAACGTTTTCGGTTATGATAAGTACATTGTTCCTCTTCAGTTAAGTAGTTCCAACTCGAATAGAGAAATAAATCTTCTTCATGACAGACATTACTTTCTTATTCGAAATATTGCACGATTAATGGGTCATGATGGATTTAAAAGGAAATTTTTTTTATCGATGCTGTCAAGGGTTTACTGTTGAAAGTGCCTTAGAAAGGCATCGTCCGATGTGCGAAGAGCATAAAATGGCAAACATTCTTTTACCAAGCAAAGAGGATTGTGTTTTAAAATTTAAAAAGTTTCATAAGGCTTTGTGCTGTCCTTACGTAGCTTATTTTGATTTTGAAAGCCTCATCCAAAAAAGTGAGTGGCCCAACTCAAAATCCGAGCACCTCCTATACCAAAACTATCCAAAAACACGAAGCTTGCTCGTATTCTTATGCTATCGTTGATTATCACGGTAAGGTTGTAGCTCACAAATGTAAAAGGTCCCAATATCCTGCTTATGAACTCGTCAATGCCTTAAGAGACAAAGCCAGTGAATTGTTGAAGTCGGCCCCACTAGAGCCTATGATCATGACTAACGAAAATGAGGAAAACTTTCAGACAGCCACTCATTGCTACGCTTGTCAGACGGAGTTCAATGAGTTTATTACGGGGAAAGTAAGAGATCACGATCACCATCTTCCGGGGAACAATTACAGATGTGCAGCGTGCTTCAGTTGCAATGCCGCTTTACGTGATCGTTCTTACTTGTTATGTTTCGCTCATTGTTTATGTTCGTATGATGAGCATTTTATCGTTAAAGCCCTATGTAGGATATAAACGGAAAAGCCCATTAGCATTATTCCTTTGAATATTGAACGTTATACGAGCTTCATCGTCTATCTCGTGTTCCTAGATAGTTTTCAATTATCTGCTCCACTCGCAACCCTTGACCAAAATCTTCCTAAGGAAAAATTTAATTGCGTTTCGTGGTTTTTCAAAGACCCTGCAAAAATCGACCTCATGACGCAAAAAGGATATTTTCCTTACGAACATTTGGACACTCATTCAAAATTTGATGCAGTAGGTATACTGGATAAAGTCTGTTTCAACAATACACTGAATGAAGAAGACATCTCTGATAAAGATTACGAGCATGTAAGAAAGGTATGAGTTCGGATGCCAAACTTTAGGTGATTATCACGATATTTACTTAAGAAGCGATTGTCTCATTTTGGCGGATGTTTTCGAAAATTTCCGAACTATTTCTTTTTAAAGTTTTGGCCTAGATCCCGCGCATTATTTCACTTTGCCCATGTACGCTTAGTCCGCTGCTTTGAAATACACTAGAGTTGAGTTGGAGCTACTTACGGATTACAATATGCACTTATTTTTCGAAAGAGGTATTTGCGGAGGTGTTTCTGTTGCCAGTGACAGATACACAAAAGCAAACAATCCCTATATAAATGAGTACGATCCATCTAAGCCTAAATCTTATATAGCCTATTGGGATTACAATCCCTTGTATGCCATGGCAATGTGCAAACCCATGCCCATGAAAGATTTTCATTGGCTAGATGAGAATGAGATCGAAACTTTCGACGTTCATTCCATTAACCTGGATTACATTTTGATCATAGCGACTACCCTCTTTGTCCAGAAAGACTCGATATTCATGTCGATATGCTAGCCCTTTATGCTAAAGACCTTCTAAAAATGTAAAAGGAAAAGAACCAAAAAACTACAAAGCAAAGAAACTCACCCCTAATCTTTATCATAAACAAAATTGTTATTCACATTTACGATGTTACTTAAACATTGGGATGAAATTAACATAAATTTGTGTTCTTTCTTTTAACCAAGGCAAGTGGTTAAAGCCCTATATAGAATTTAGCATCGCCATGCGTAAATTAGCAAAAAGTGATTTTGAAAAAGATTTTTACAATGCAGTTTCGGGAAAACAATTGAAATAAAAAAAAATTAATGCCGAACTCATTAATGAAGAACGGTGTCTAAAATTACTCAACTGCGCAAATTTAGACTCATTTCACATTATCGATAAGAACCTCAGTTTTATAAAATGAAAAAATGGTCTATTTATTTTAACAAATCATTGTATACGGGTTTTACTGTACTAGAAATATCGAAGTTCATGTATGAGTTATTATGTTCTGAAGTCAAATTATCCCAGAAATAGATTGAACTTGTACACCGATACAGACAGTTTCGTCATGCATATTCAAACGAAAGGTTTGTACTGTGACATGCAGCCATACCCGAGTGACTATCCAAAAAGTCACTTTCTGCACTCTTAAAAACAAAAAAGTTATTGGAAAATTTAAAGATGAAATGAATGGTGAACCTATTTCGGAATTTGTGGCCTTAATTTGTGGCATAAATGTAAAGCGAAAGGTATTAAGAAACAGATCGTTAAATCTCACTTCCATCATGATATTGTACATTGAATCTTTGCATCAGTCTATCCCGCATAGGGTCATTCAAAGACAAATCATGTCTAAAATGCACGTCATTTACACTCTAGAAGTGAACAAAATCAGTCTTACCGCATTCGATGATAAACGTTATATTGAGAATGACGGAATTACTACTCTCGCTTATTGCTATTTTTATTTTAAATTGTATTTAAAAAGCATACAGTGGTAAATATTTTTTAGGCTATAATTAATAAATTCATGAACAATTTTATCATTTCGTAAATAATGATGACGATGAAACACAGGAACGATACTCTTCATAGATACATTAGAACATCTTAAAATAGAATAGAACATACAATATTGGCCACATACGGCCGTTCTCGAATGTTATAGTCTACACGCGTTGTAAGACCAGGAGAGACTTTCTCGCGATAAACTGATTTATCTCGTCTGTCATTGGCTTCATTCCGTAACTGTCGAAATATTCAGCCATTCCATTATTAAAGTAAATTGCGATCCAGTGAGATCCAGGCTCCAACCGCGCATCCAGATTAATGATATAAAGTTTGATTCACTCTAAAAGGAAGTTGGTCCCATGCAAATACACCGGCAAATACAGAACGCGTGGCGGATTGGTGTGATGGATTGGTAGATGGAATAAAGGATGACATTCACCGTTGTGTTCAATGGATTTTTAAATTTCATATTGAGCCGTAAAGATCCATTTTTACTCAAGTTGAAATGGGATCCTGATAGAGCACTTTGATCATTGGTGAGATCAAAGGCATAAAGAGAATAGCCATTTTTAAATTCCTCGAACGTCGCATCTACACCATCTGTGCCATAATACTTGCGACATGCATAAAATAGCTGCTGATAAAGATACCGTATTTAGTGAAATTTGGACTGAACTGTAGCCCCAGAAACTGTACCATCCACCTGTAGCTCGAGAAAACTGAGGTCCTTATAATGAAAATGAAAAGGATTTTTTTTTAAATTTCCAACACGTGCATCACTATCAACGAGTCCAATCATAACGAAATTCGGTAATATGCTATTACAAATGTTGATGTTAATATCGTAGCCACCACTAGGTTTGCTGAAAGATGTGCATTTGATTCGATTGATGGGATAAATAAAACAATAGATGGATTAGGTACCACTTTTCGGACATAGAGTGTAGCAGATTTAATATCCACTTTGTAATCATTTTTGTCACTATCTGGTTTCAGTAAAGAAAAGGCATCTTTTTGACGAATTAATTTAATGGAAAGATCGAGCATATTAGGTAAGAGGCATCCCTGATGAAAAATATCTCCGTGAAGACATTCGCACATGTCCATAATAGTACTCGCTTTTGATCCTTCAAAGCGTTGCGCTAATCCATCTGCCGGATCGGCAGTGGATGGTTTACGATAAATAAGGTTTATTCCCGATGTTTTCGCTGCATAGATGGGTCGTTAAATAAGCTTTATATTCATAATCGTGATCGGTGGAACTAATAATGGTATGTCCGAGAGTAACCGTAATTTCACTAAAAAGTGAGTGAAAAAACCTATTTACAGGCGTGACTTCGCAAGTAGTATCCAATGGTTTCCCGTCTGCTTTTAAAATTCTTGCCTTCACATTCAGGTAAATATCAGAAGGATCTATGTATTCATCGGCATTTCCCATGATATTCAACTCTATCATGTTTTCGTCTTCGATACTGTTCACGGGAGGGTATTCCTTAATGCAGTCATCCTGATTACTCGTTTGCATCACGGGCACGATAAAAATATCCAACTCACAACTCATCCCGGGCCCTGAGTCACGATGTACGAGAAAGCTGCTCATGTTTATAGGAGATTCACGAAATGGCTAGTTTTTCTTTTTTTACCCGAAGTTTTCTTTGCTGCGGTTTTTCTTTTATTAGCGACTTTCTTCTTTTGTGCTTTCCTTTTCGCTGTATGCTTCGTACTTGTCTTCTATTTCCAGATGTTTTAGTGGTTTTCCAACACTTAGCTCCACCTGTCATTGTCTTCAAAAATTCATGCCCAGCTTCTGTTCCATGCCTTTTTAAGGCACTTTTGAAAGATTCCCCTGCTTCGATATTGGATACGTTAGTTCCGGACTTTAACAACTGCTTACTCGCTGAGAGGGCTCCTTTTTCAAAAAAAGGATCACGAAACGATATAATGAAAAAAATCCGTGTCCCCGCTGATATTGAGATCCCACGAAGACGGGCAAAGAAGATCCAATTTGTTTATGATAATTATAACATATCAGTCGCTGATCTGTAATTGTAAGGCACCCTCATTTGTGAAAAATGGAACACGGACGAAAATGAACTGTGGCTATCACTATGTCTCCATTGGTAAATAAAATTTTACGTCCAAAGACATCGCTTATACGCGTATACTATCAGGTGATACTCCTTTGTACTGTAGTTGATTGTAGATTTTGGTAACTCATTCCATTAGAATCTTGTATATGAATGGGCCTATATAAAGGTGAAAGTTTATCCCCCACTGGCTGATACTCTATGCAGTCGATATACATGATTAAGGAATGAATATCAAGCTGAAAATTCGAAAGAAAGTCGGCCACCCTAATAATGGGAAGTTCCGACGTACTGCTAAGTCCTCTTGAAATCCGAGCATTCTTTGTATTTTTTCGGAGAATTGAATACTTGAATTGGGCTGAACGGTACCTTCCATACTTGATGTTGTATTCCTATATTTGAACCAAGGATTCTTTTCACTATTTAATCTCGGATTTGCGATATTCTTTAGTCTTGTTTTGCTTTCTAACAATTGCTGATGATAATCTTTCTTATTTTGTAATCCTTGTTTTGACTTGGCTAAATTTAGTTTTTTTTCATCATACGAGGACTTTAAAATATTGTAATTAAATTCATTCGCTTCTTTTTGTAATCGAACAGGATTGATAAGTTTATCTTTGGCATCTTTATTGTTGGTCTTTTTTTTGTTTGTCCTGTAGTTTTTGTTGTAAGACATTAACAAGATGCTGAATTGCTTTGTCCTGTTTTCCATCGGGTCCGGTATGAGGCTTTTTTGGTGTTGTTATTCTTTTTCGAGATCGTTTATTTTGTTTTGATATTCCGTTTGACTGGTATTCTTATCCTTAACAAGATTCTGATAGTTGGTGCATGATTCCTTGCACGTTTTGAACATGACATTCACATTGTCCGCAGTTGTTTGTACTCTGGCTTCTTCCATTACCATATTTTTTTCCTCTTTGTCTATATTATATGTAGATTTGTCTATTTTTTTAATCAACTCATTTTTGTTCGACTGAATCAAAGGATGCCTCAAATGAAAGGGCCCGAAATATTCATCAATTTGGGAGTTTCACGGTGTAATTTGTTAAATGGATAATATTTCATACTGCTATTACTCGGCAGTGTCACGTAAAACTCTTGAGGCTCGGTCATTTTTGAAGCTGTTTCAAATCTCCCGCTCTAATCCAACTGTTGTTTATCAGCATATCCTTTCCACTTCACCAAATGTTGCCGGTGGCGACCTTTCCCTTTTTCAGCTACAACTTTTTCTACCCTCCAAAAATCGCTATCTTTCTTGTTAATTTTTTGAAGTTCTTCCTCGTAAAATGTACCTTCTAATAGTTCATCAATATCCAAAACGACGGTATACCGGAGGTATTCGATCGATGCATGCAGAGATGGTGAAAACCTCGTCTGACCAATTAGGCAAGTAACCTTTTTCGAAAGTTAACTTCGTCTTGGAAATACGGACACGATCACCTACTTTGAACTTGGGCAATCTACTATTGGCAGATGGAAACAACTGTTTAAATACATCTTTTTCCTTGGTAGATGAGACTTTCTCCGGAGCCATTCCAATGCTTCTATGATTCGGTGCATTGTATTCTTTCACCAGATAACTCAACTTATCAATGTACCGATAATTCCCCTTTGTGGTAAAGTATCTCCACATGCGTGATTTCAAAGTTCTATTAAAATGTTCGACAACAGCTGTTTTGACTTCGTTAAAAGTGGTGTAAAATCCAGTCCCATTTTCTTTGAGAAAGGTCTGAAAGTTCTTATTCAGGAATTTTTTTCCCCTATCCGATTGAATTTTTCTCGGCATCCTTCCATCTCGCAGAATAATTTTCAAAGCAGCGATCATTTCCTTTCCAGTTTTTTGTTTTAATGGTTGAACCCAAGCATATTTTGAAAATACATCGATACAAGTTAAAAGATAGTTGTAACCTTTATTCTTTTTTTTTGTAAGACTGCATATCCACGAGATCCATCTGCCATACATCATCGATTTTACTGACCAATGTTCTATTTCTCGTAAATGTTCTTCTCACTGGTTTATGTAAAGTGTAGACATCCCGCATTCGTAACCAGGCTTCAATTTCACCATGAGTAAATTTCTTTCCAGTTGCCGCATGAAGTCGGTCCACACACCTGAAAGACTCACTGTAGGATGGATCGTAATACTTTTTTTTAGTTCTTTGTTTTTCATGATTCTTCCCATAAGAGACTGTTAGATTTTTTGGTATCTAGCTATTAGAGACCGAGGTATGTTCATTTTTTTCAGCTTTGTGATAAATGGCTCCCATCCTGGGGGGTCGTATCTAGTTTTACTGATAACGAGATCTCTAGTAAAGTCCATGATATTGGTATTTGGTACGACTTGTCCATCTATCAGAAGCTGATGCAATGAATTCCAACTTAATGGGCCTGTACCATATTTTATCAAATTAAGAAGACGGACCAGCCTTCTTCTGTTGTGTCTTCAGCAGTTGGTAGACTATATTGCTGATACCTCATGGATGTTTTTCTTCTATGGGGTCAAAAAACCAGGGTCTTCTAATGTCACTTTCGTTAACTCTTTGGGCCTGTTCTCATAAATGGATTTATACGTGTTGTAATTGTCCTAGAAGTAAAACCTTATTGTATTTATCCAAGTTTTCTTCTTCCAAAATACATTGAATGGCTTTTTCAATGTCTTAAAGTACGTTGAATGTGTGTTTTATTTTCTGGTCTTTCTCGATACTGAGCTTCCCAAGATTCAGCGGGGCTGAGGATCATTTTCTCGGCCATGATGTTATTAAACCCGTTAACATCGACAATACAGGGGAAATTAACAGGGGAAGCCAACCCCCTTTTTGTTTTACGAGAAAGTTTTTTTTCGACTTTGTACTGAGTGAACGGGAAAAAAGTTATGGCCGTATAGCCATGTACTGAATAAATTAGTGAATACGAAATCATCTCCAATGTTAAAGTTCCCAATATTATGCACACAATCACAAACACTGAATAAAATCCAAGTTGGAGTTCTTTAGAAGTTATTTTTGAAGTCGCGGATTACTTTCCGCAGCTACGTGTAATCTGTGAATGTTATGATCGAGTCGTGAAGGAATGTTTTGACTTTCATCGTTGTTTAGGTAAAAGTTCAGCGGTATACTCCTGGAAATATATTCGTTCTGAAATGAGTTATCATTCGCATTCTGCATGAGATCAATCATCAAGTAACTGTACGGATCACGCGTACTCTGGTTAAAGGCATCAATCATGAACTTGGTGTTGCCAGGATACATCTGATGCGACAATTATATTTTGATGATGCGAATTGCACGTAAAGAGTTGAGAAACACCTCTATCCACATCTTGAAAGTGATCGTCGAGAACAATAAGCTGATTTGTATCGCATCTAAGCGTCTTCATGTCGAGCATTCCTTTTAGAAATACCGGTTGAGTCCCATAAAGTGAATACCAATCTTGATATTGAGAAAAGTGCCACGTTACTCTCTTCTGTGGGGCTTAATCATTTCCCTAGCATATGATCCAACATGTTCTTAATGAAGGTTGTTTTTCCGCAACTGCTGGGCCCGGCAATAATCTTAAACAGGGCCTTTAACGGAATGAAGGAACCCTCTTTTTCCATGATCATTACGGAATCTCTTGGTAGTTGTATATTGACAGTTCTGTTTTATTGGAAATTGCGATATTCGTTGTTTCGAGGATAAGCATAAGAGCGGCAATACAACTCATAACGTACTTTATATTCGGCTTCTTTTTTTGAGGTACACCACCCTTTCCTCTATCGTTAAATGAGATATTTCAACTTGCTCCACCATTTTAGCTTCAAGAAAGTGTGAGCTTTTGACATCGACCTCCTAATTTTACCCACTTGTAGATGGTGTTTTCTGCAACTCGTTTCTTCTCCTGATCGCGCTGTGACCCCATGAAGAAGATTCGAGTTACAGAAGTGGTTGGATGGTGATTGATTGCAATCATCCTCCTGCATGGGGGTCAAATCTGTGCAATCTGTTCCTCGTCAATGCTGATGCACATCTCCTGTTGTGCTTACCAATAGAAGATGTTGTAGCTGCTTCAGGATCGTATGTCTCCTGCCTTATGGTGTCTCCGGCCTCTGTAGGGAAGTGGTTACCGAACATAGAGACAACGCTGTTTTCCATTATAAACACTTATTCATCCTTATACGGAAACATTTAGTTTACAAGGAAGAATGTTTGATGTCAAAGGTGCATCCTGTGAGCTTTTGACATCAACCAATATTTTATTACCAACCTTTAGATGACATTTTCTACTTTTCGTTTCTTCTCTGAGCAGTATGACACCTGCACAGAGAAGATCCGAGCTGTAGAGAGAGCTGGATGGAGATAGATTGTAGTCACTCTTCTGCATGGGGGTGAAATCGATGCAGGAGAGTGGCGGCCATCTCTCTCTCTTCCGGTTGATGCTGATATACATCTTCTCCATCGGTATTCCGACCAGAGAAGATGTTGTAGCTGCTGAGAATCGTATAGCTCCTGCCCTATGAAACCTCCGGCCTCTGAAGAGAAGTTATTTACATAAACATAGAGACAACGCTACTTCTTATTACAACACTTTTATTCATTCCTTGTAAGAAGTACAGATACAAGGGTGAATAGTAAAATACTAACTGGAAATCCTCAGGCCCATTGATTTGGAATGTATCGCAAAAACAGGCAAAGGAAAGAACTTAGGAACAAAGAGGAACATGGTCCTTTTATACCTTGGACCTGTGTACACCTGCGAGGTGTAACCAGGTCCAAGTGACCATGGTCCTTTATGTATCAATCCGCCACTTGGGCATGAGTCAGAAAGGTGAGTCAGAGAGGAGGGAGGGACGGTTGAGAGTTGTTTACCCCCCAGGCTATGGTTTTGGCGGGATCACGATTTACAGGGTGTTACATACCCTCCAACTTTGCTTGGAGTACGTCCTCGTACTCCAGCCAAGGGTGGAAGGTTTTCAAGTTACGCAGCGGGGAGACATGGGTGGCTGAGGACTTACCGTGTACAGAGGTGGTTATGGAAAGGCACTGGCACCGAAGTGTCAGCGCCCTTAAAAATTGGAAAAGGCTGAAAACATAAAACAAAGATAATTAATGCTCGCTGAGTGGCGAGCCGCTATTGAAATCTAAAAAGAAAAGAACAGTTGCAACGTATTTTATTTTTTTATAAATTTTTCGATAATGCCACCCGGATGGGTGGCAACCACATGAGTACATGTGGCGCGCAGCTATCCCTGCTGCGGAGGGTGGGGAGGATCCTGGGTCCATGAACCGTACGGGGGGGTAATCCCGCCGGACCTGGCCTCATCGGTAGCTGGATGCGGCAGACAGCCATTGTCCCTGGTCGTCAGGTAGATCCCGGTGGAAGATATTGAAGATGTCCCGGTCCCCGATAATCTTACGGGAGGACCGCTTGTTGTACAGTGTAGCCCAAGCGGCGTCCCATAAGACGGCGATTCGGTAATGAGGATCCGGTTCCGGAATGTAGTGACGACTGGTACGGAACGTCTGTCCAGCTGGCAGTCTAAAGACGGAGTTGACGAAAGCTCCCAAAAGGGCTTCCGTGGCTTCATCGATGGCATCTCCGGCGAAACTGGTGGTTTCAACAATCCGTCTTCTTGGGAAGACGATGGTGATGAGGACACTTGTTAGGCGGGAGAGTCCCACGACATATCGCTCCCGGGGAGGGAGGTCCAGACGGGGAAACCCTTCCTCCAAAGAGAAGTGTCCTACGTAAAGGGTGTTGGCAGAGCGCACTTCGCGCTGCCAAGTGACCCACCGATTGTTGAGCAACCTCTCGCCGGAGGTGGCTGCACGGAACGGATGATCCAGCGGTAACCGCCCCAGAGTAGCCCCGGCATGGGGTACAGTGGGCGGTGCGGCTGGTCGGGCTGGTGTTGGAGCCGCAGGTTCCAAAGAAACCGATGCGCCCGTGATAGGCCTGGCATGGCGCAAGGTGGACCGGGCCATATCGCGGGCCCGCTGACGTAGTCGCTTCGATGCCGACTTCCTGCTCAGCGCCTCCAGTGGCTTGGCACTTCCTGGTGCACGGCCCAGTGCTTCCATGGGGTCACCTCCCTGTCGCATGACGTCTTGCAGAAGGTTTGTGATGGCCTTCTGTTTTTTCAAGAACGCGGCACGCTCTGCGAAAGGTGGCGGCATCAAAGGTGTAGGCGTAGGTTGTCCAGAAGGGCGGCCCGGAGGTGGCGGAGGAGGAGAGCGATGCGGGACCCGAGTAGGAGGGCCCCGAGTTTCGTAGCGATGGTCGCGGTCCAGTTGGACTCGGTGATCCTGTAGGTCTTGCCTGACCCTTGGGTCGAAGTTATTACGCGGCGGAGGGCCGCGTCCAGAGGAACCACGTTGTTCCTGCTGACTTCTTCCGTCAGGTCGGCGTTGGGGCGAAAGATGGGAACCACGTGGCGAAGAGCGACGTGGTTGTGGCCGTTGAAGAGAGTCTCGAGAAGAGTGGTGGCCCCTGTAGGACTGTTGAGGCTCCTTGGGGCGAGCCCCAGTGGGAACCTGAACACGAACAGGTTGGGGAACCACCACTATGGAAGGTAGCTTTGGAGTCGGAGTTGGTGTGGCGGCCTCGCTGCGTGGAGGCGTGGCACATCGGGAGGTTGGTGGTGATGAGGAGGAGGCGGCGGAGTGATTGACGGCACCGGTGAGCAGTGTTGGAAAGGCTCTGGTGGCGTTATGGGTGGAGAAGGAGATGTGGAGAGGCCAGTTGTCAGGGTTGCTGGCGAGTCGGAGGATGGAGATGATGACGTAGCTGACGACGTGACTCGGGCGGCTTCTTGGAGTCGGGCCTCGATTTGCAGGAGCTCCTCCTTCGGGAGTTGCGCCGTACACGGTAAGCCCAGCTCGACAAGGCGGGCGCAAACCGCACGGAGGTACGCCAGATTGTCCTCCCCTTCCTTCTTATCTCTGGCTGCCCGACGAAGGGCAGCCTCCCTCTGCAGCTCCAAGTGGAGGTCTTCGAGGGGGGAGGGCACAGATCCACCTCCCCCACGCTTCCCTCTTGCTTCAGCTCCACCCGGAATGGGTTGACCAGGCGCGATGCTATCGCGGAACGCCTGGTTAACCCCCCATGCCATTGTATTAATATCGATGCGGTCTTCCCGCTCCTCCCAGTAGTGTTTTGATGTCGTGACGTCGAAGGGGACGATGCTGCTTGGAGCAGCAGGCTTCCCTTCGCGCCCGACATTGGCAGGTCGCTTGAAGCTTGCTTTTAGGCACTTCTCCCCACGCCGGTGAAAATTCTCCGGTTCGGAGGAGGTGCAGCGCCTATCTATTGTATTTGGCGACTCTCTTCTTGTTGTTGGCGCACTGGCGGTGCCCGCCTTTTGTAGCTGGCAGGTAGATTGAGAGAGGGGTTCAGCGGTCCCCGCCGTTCCACTCTCCGTCTCGTCTTCACTAGAAGAGGCAGACATCATTCTGCCTCCTCTCCATGAGCCTCTACCTGGCATATTTCTTAAGAATTTAAAAGTTCTTACTTTTTCAAAAGTCCCGCTGCTGGTGATTACTTCCAAATAATAACAGAAATCGGTCCCCGATCACTCTGTTATTATTCCAAGAGATCCAAAAAGTTCTGAAGTCTGATGCACTGCACGTGAGTTCAAAGGCTTGAAGGTGGCACTCAAGCTTTGGATTGACAACAAAAACTGAAGAAGTTCGAAATTAAAATTTGGAACTTGGCACAGAAGTAGATTGAAGATTTGATGATTGAAGAAGATCGAGCATAAAGAGATGAACAAAAACGAGTGCTTCTTTGAAGAGAGCAAATCGAGTGGTAATTGACCAAGTTTGGTCACTTTTCTTATTTAATTTTAAAAGTTAGAAGGGCCGGCCCCTTTTAGAATAAGACACCTTACTCTAATTGGTTTCTTCACGACTTTATTTATTGGGGGTGGGGGTTGTCCCACCGACATTAGATGTGAGAGGTGTTGATCTAATTCTTATCAGAGTCGGTCCTGTTTATTATTTTTAGATAAACAAAAGGACTAAGGAATCTCGAGGGAGAAGGGCCGTTATTTTATTTCACACCGAGGTGTGAAGTTGCCCATTAACTTTCTCCCCTTCTTTTCCTTAATGCCTTTTTTTGGAAAGAATAGGTCAGCAAGGTTACTAATGTACCTTGCTGTTTATTATTTTTAGGGGGGAGTGGGGCAGGAGTTGGTGTCCCACAATTCGATCTTAATTGAGAGGGTGACAGGTTCTTCAATTTTATTTTTTAATTGAAGGTGTCCGCTCTCACAAAATCCTCAAAACTGATTTTCTTCCTTTTTTATTTGTTTATGGCCAGCAGTTTTTGTTGTTTGTTTTTTTTCCTTTGAAGTCCCAGTGCATTGGTCTGGCCCCCAGAGCAATTGTCTCTTTGAAGTTTCTATCCTTCTACTGTCAACAGCATGGTCAATGACGTCCGTCCATAATAAAGGGGAGCACGGTGTTTTTCCTTTGCTGACCCTTTTATGGCTCTTGATTTTTCTTCTGAACGTCCTTGACTAGCCTTCGGCGTTTTTCCCAGGTGTACCACGTGGTTGACAGTTGTTTGTGAAGGCCACGTGGTTCCGGTGTAGTTTATTGCATGTTTGAAATGGTTGCCAGTATGTAAATATTGGCGGCCATTTTGAAAAGTTTAGAAGTGTTTCAAAAATTAATGGTTGTGTGAATTTTGTAGAGTTTTGGGAGTTATTTGAGAGTGTTTAGAGGGGTTGTTGATGCTGTGGGGTTGTTTATTCGTTGGGGGGTTCCTTTTATCCCCTCCCCCACCTCTTGACAACTGTCCTCAGTTGTTTCTTAATACAACAATTCTCAAATTCCTCCCGCTCTTCTATTGTTGATATTTGATGGTTGCTGGTGTTTATTTCCATAGTCATGAAATAAACACTGGTGAATTATTGTTTTATTTCCGTCGCGTTTGGTTTCTTGACAGCGTGGGTGGCCACTTGATCGGCTCGCCCGAGGTCCATTTGTGTGCAGGAGCTTGGTCGAGCACTTTGATTGGTATGTCCTCAGAGTGGTCAGAGCTGTCATTGTCGGATGTGTCAGGAGGAGGTGCTCCGGCGGCTGAGTCTGCTGCTGGAAGAGGGATCCGGCGGATTTGTCCCGCCACTCGTATTAGAGCAAACTCAACGCCGTCTTCGGTGATGATATCCGTTTCAGGCACCTCTCCTTTGATGTCGTAGTCGGTAACCGGCTCCCCAAACTGCTTGATTGCAACCTTCTTCTTTGGTTGCCGACACTCACGGACGAAATGCCCCAATTTGCCACAATTATAACACGTCGACTTACTCTTGTCGAACGTGCGAGTGGTCTCCGGTTGGGTGTCCGCTGCAGAGTGTCGGTTTGAATTGGTGGCAGCAGTCTGACTAGGCTTTTTATCATGCCTAGACCGGTGTGTTTTGTCTTTAGGGCTGGCGGCTGCCGCCGGCTCCTTGTCGGTCTTCGATGCTCCTTTACCCGACTGTGAATCAGCTGCGGGTTTTGGTTCCGTCGGCCATTTATCCAAGGACAGCAAGACCACCTCCATATTGAGGACGGCGTTTGTGAAGTCCTTGAACGACGTCGTAGATGCGTGATGCGCGGCGTTCTGTATGGTGGGATGTAGAGCGCGGCGCAACTGGCTTATACGTAGCTGATCGTCAAGTTGCGGGTAAACTCGGTCGCCGAGTATCATAAACTCCCAGATGAAAGCTTGTGTACTCTCACCTTCCTTCTGGAGCATCTCTGTGTACTTTTTCTCCAAGATGGCTAGTTCGTTCGGCTTCCCGAACGTATCCACCATCTGTACTCTCAGTGCTGGCCAAGGAATGTCCTGAAGCTCATACCTCAGTTTACTCAGCCACGTTCGGGCGGCCCCAGTGAAACACCCCGTGATGTATTCCTCCTTGTGGTGGTCTTTCCAACCGTACAGGTGTGCCACTTCCTCGAATTCTTCCAGGAAGGGACGGAAACCTGTCAATCCGTTGAATTTTTGGATTGAGTCGGCTGGGTGGCGACCGCTGTATTTCTTATTGAACTCTTCCACGGAGGGTTCTCTGGCCATCTGGGTTCTGATGCCATCCTGGACGTTTGACATTCCAGCCGGCATCAGACCTACCCCTTGCGGTGGAAAACGTGGCGCGTAAACTGAAGTGCCTTGTGTCGCTCCTTGGTTAGGCTGTTGTTCCGGGGGTGTCGAGCGGCGACCGCTACGTGCAACCCGGACAAGCGAGTGAGGAGAATCAGCACGTGTCGTAATCGGTATTTCCGCACGCTCATCTCTGTGACGCGGATCATCTGACTGCCCTTGTTGTTGCCAGTCAGGGTTACGCGGTAGACGACGTGTGTGCGGTGTGTAATGTCTTTCGTAACGATCGTGACGCTCTCTGTAGCCAACATAGGGGGCTGACGAGGCGTCCGAGTCATCGTCGCGAAGTCGGTGTGTGCGTGTTGTCCGCCGTGGTGTAGTCGGTCGATTCGGTGTGAATCGGTCGTCTATGAACTGGGACATACGAGTCGAGAGTGCAGCCACTTGTTGTGACAGGTGGTCAAACTCGGCCCCAGTCGGCCGCGGCGGTGGTGTCACATCAGTAGTCACGGGTACTTCTAACAGATCTTCGTGTGAACCCTGGTGATCAGACAGGGACCCCGTATTGTCGTGTGAGGTGGCCATGATTAATGATGTGGCTTGTGTAATGTGAATGTGCGGTGATGAACGAGTCCGGCGAAGTCCAAGTCGTTGTGTGCAGCTCCGAGGGTTCTCGAGTACACTCTGAGCTATACTTTCGGGTTCCAGTATGATGGGACTCGTTCAGTTCGTGAAGTTGTAGGTCGGTGATGTCACTGCGCGTTGGTAATTTAGTGCTTGTCGGCAACCGACACTATCGTACTCTTATACACTGAGTAACGATAGATTACCTAAGCTTGTGACGTGTATAACGAAGTGGCCGTTCACTCCGTTAGTGTGGTGATGGTTGTATCGTGTTGATCGTGTTCTCAGTTGGGCGTGTGACGAGTTTTGGTTCCCAACTGGTGTAGCGTCGTGAGTTCTTTATTGAGCGTCAGATTTTGGAAGGATCTCTCTCGACACGTGGTATTTGGCGACCACGTGGAGGTTATGAGAATTCCAAAAGTCTCAATAAAGAAACAGCAGATGTACAATGCAATTTCGAGCGTGGTACACCACCCAACCGAAATTGCACTGTGGAAAGTGAATCGGAAATTAAAGTGTATTGCAGTTGCCTGAAGAAGAGGCAAGCAATATGAAGAGTAAAGCTAGAGCGCGGTGCCCGCACTTTTAGTTTTACTTGAAAACAAGAATGAAGAGTGTGTGTGTAAAGAACACACAAAGAACAAAAAGTTCAAGATGGCTGAACTTTTTTAAATGCACAAACAAAGGAGAAGTTCAAGATGGCTGAACTCTCCAAAGAAGCAAGAGAAGAAAGCTGTTTTACTTGGAAAGTTTAAAACTTAGGTGCGGTGCCCGCACATCAAAAGTTTTAATTTAGTTTTATTAAAAAAAGTAAAACAGTGTAGAAATTGAAGTGTGTTCAACAAGCTAAATGCTTGGTGAACCAGAAGAAATGTTCAGACTGAAGAAATTTTGAGTCCTCACTGCTGGATGGCTCTGGATGAAAAAGACAGAGTCAGTGCCCAGTGAGGGACTATGTTGAGTAGAATGAAGAAGTCCGTAGGTGGCGCTGTGGTGGCCACTTCCGGTCAGTTTATTGCAATGTCCAAAAATTGATGATTGAAAAGTTCCTCCGGGGCACGTTTTTATGGTGGCCAGGAGAAAGACACAAAAAGAGAGAAAATTCAAAGAAAAAGAGAAGTTTTCTCTGACAAGAGGAACTCCGCCAGGGGGCGCGTGAGTGCAACCCTCTGGAAGAGAAGAAAAGAGAAGAGGACACAAAAAGATGAGAGAAGGTACAACAATGAGTCACATGGAGCGAAAAACCGCTCCGTTGGCGCTTTTTGAAGAGTGTCCGGTCGATCCAAGATGGCGGCCGGGCTTCAGTGCTGTCCAATGGAGAAAGTTCATGTGATGATGCATTGAGGTGATGATGATGAAGAAATGGAAGAACATGACTTGGGACATAGAGGGTCCCAAGGGAAACACAAGTGAAAAAACAAAGAACAAAGAAAAGGGGGGACAAGAAAGTCCCACGTGGCTAGGAAAAGTGTGTTCTAAGCTTGTAAGCCCCCTAACAATGAGATAGAGTTAGGGAGAATTTTGCTTGAAAATTAAAGATGAAGAGTGAAGATAATAGGACATTTTAAAAGACACACACGTCCTTTAAAAGCCTATTAATAGGTGGATAGATTAGTAGATGAGATTTGTTTGCTCATCTCATAATGAGACTGCAAACTCCTCTCGGAGAGTAAAAAGAATTTGTTTAAAGTATTGCCCACGTGGTGTGGGTTTCACTTTGAAAATTAAAGAAGAGTGAAGGTGACAGTGGGTGATTGTAATGGAAACATGAAATACAAAAACACGGACGGAAACACGTGTGTCCAAACGGTTGTCCACGTTTCCGAGTGCTAAGCGGTCAGCAGACAAGAGTTCGTTCCCACGTGTCTCTAAGGACAGGACACAGAATCGCGCGGTCGACACGTGGTGTGTGTAGCCACAAGTCTCTTCCGCGATTCCACAAAAAACGGTGCCATGCGGTTGGCTTTGACGTGATCGAGGGCCTCCATACATGGTCCCAACATAAAAAGGCGCCACGCGGTTGGCTTTGACGCTATCGAGGGCCTCCATACGTGGTTCCAACACAAAGGACGCCGCGCGGTTGGCTTTGACGTGATCGAGGGCCTCCATACGCGGTTTTACAAAGGCGCCACGTGGTCGACTTTGACGCTATCGAGGGTCTCCACACGTGGTTCCAACACAAAGGACGCCGCGCGGTTGACTTTGACGTGATCGAGGGTCTCCATACGCGGTTTTACAGACAGGCGCCACGCGGTTGACTTTGACGCTATCGAGGGTCTCCATACGTGGCTCCAACATAGAAAGGACGGACGAAGCCTCGTGAGGCACAGTCACGAGACTTAGGACAAAGGACGGCTTCTGTTTACAGGTCGGAGAAGGCAGATGGAGCTATACCCCGCACCTCCACCAAATGTGAGCTTTTGACATCAACCAATATTTTATTACCAACCTTTAGATGACATTTTCTACTTTTCGTTTCTTCTCTGAGCAGTATGACACCTGCACAGAGAAGATCCGAGCTGTAGAGAGAGCTGGATGGAGATAGATTGTAGTCACTCTTCTGCATGGGGGTGAAATCGATGCAGGAGAGTGGCGGCCATCTCTCTCTCTTCCGGTTGATGCTGATATACATCTTCTCCATCGGTATTCCGACCAGAGAAGATGTTGTAGCTGCTGAGAATCGTATAGCTCCTGCCCTATGAAACCTCCGGCCTCTGAAGAGAAGTTATTTACATAAACATAGAGACAACGCTACTTCTTATTACAACACTTTTATTCATTCCTTGTAAGAAGTACAGATACAAGGGTGAATAGTAAAATACTAACTGGAAATCCTCAGGCCCATTGATTTGGAATGTATCGCAAAAACAGGCAAAGGAAAGAACTTAGGAACAAAGAGGAACATGGTCCTTTTATACCTTGGACCTGTGTACACCTGCGAGGTGTAACCAGGTCCAAGTGACCATGGTCCTTTATGTATCAATCCGCCACTTGGGCATGAGTCAGAAAGGTGAGTCAGAGAGGAGGGAGGGACGGTTGAGAGTTGTTTACCCCCCAGGCTATGGTTTTGGCGGGATCACGATTTACAGGGTGTTACAATCCTCATGCCCATGATGTGATACGGATAAATATCTACGTAGTACAAAAGAGAGCAAAGACAAGAATGAGGAACAAAGAGGAACACGGTCCTTTTATACCTTGGACCTGTGTACACCTACGAGGTGTAACCAGGTCCAAGTGACCATGGTCCTAAGTGTATCACTCTGCCACTTCGATGTGCATCAGAAGTGTGAGTCAGAGGGAAGGGAGGGACAAGCAGGAGTTGTTTACCCCCAGGCTATGGTTTTGACAGGAACGGGAGTTTCTGGGTGTTACAAAAGTAACAAGATGGAGTGCATAACGTGATATTTATTCAGTATTAATACAAGTTTTGAAAATTTCAGATCGCCACTCGTAATTTGGCCAATGAAAAATAACTTTTATTCGGCTTGCTAGCTTCTATCCAATTTTTAACACAAACAGGGAGTTCATACGATCGAATAAATTGCTCATTTTTGTTCGTTCATATTCTTCGGGAAACATCACACAAAATTGAGTAAGAGCTTGACGTCCATCGCCCGTTTTCAAGAGTTCGTTTCGAAGATTACAGTCAGGACACTATGTATTCCACTTTGTTTCTGACAGCACTACTTTCATCATTTGGCGGACATGCTCTCAAATATCTGGAAAATCCATTGCCTCTGAAGTTCTGAGGGAAATAAATCGTATATATTAACTTATTTCTGTTTTTGTACGCATAATCCAAAAATATAAGCTTCATTTTTGGGACAATGTACTATTCTATTTCCCCATTTTTTTTGCCGATCACACGTAAAGTCAGCTGCTTGTGGACAAAAAATTGGCAATAAATTCTCGTATTTCATACAAAGACCTAGTTCTTTGAGATTTACGCAAGGAATATTGAATTTCAATAATAATTTTTTTTTCCATGATGCCACCTTTATAAGCAAATAAGGCATTTAGATTTTCCTTAGAGGCACATGTATATAAGTTACGTAAAGACTCTCCTAATGCCGAAAATGTAACATTGTTGGCATCATTTTTATAGGTTAGCCCGTGAATATGATGTCACAAAATGTACGGTTCTTACATCCTTCTCAGTAAGCCATCTTATTTGAGGTACCCGTACGAATATATTACATGAGTTTGGATCACCAATAGAATAGTATCCCAATTTTTTAACGAAAAAATCATTTCCAATTTGAAATCCATCACAATCAATAATAGTGGTGTAATAGTGTGTAGGTAAATCACAAACTTGTCGAAACAAGACATGTTTAGACTTGTTCAAACCTGTCTCGATGAATCATTTCCGAAAGGGCGTATCTATAAATCATGGGCTTGTAAACAGACATGTTGAGTCTTGTTTACTCACAAAACCTCGCCTTTCTTATACTGGAAGTTATTAAGAGAATAGGTTTATCCTTAATGGTATTCTCATAACTTGACAAGATTAGAATTTTTAAAAGTTGACTGTGTTTAGGAATTGAGAAATTTGACCGAGGAATGCTCGTACCACGTTTTATTGCATCCATAATAATAAGTAGAACAAGTTGCTAATCATTAGTAATTGTGGAACCACATGAACAAAATGACTCGCAGGGGCCTGAGGGGATGTGCAGACATTGTACATGGCATCCCATGATCCATTATCTCGAAGCCACGATGCTGATGATTTGAACACGTATTCACAGATATGCACTGCCGTTGCTTCCTCGAATCCAGATCTTGCCAGTTGGCGGACAAGTGCGTAAGCCACTATAATTTTACTGAATGAAGGTGATCCTCGATAAACTTCGTCCAACAAGAAGGTTAATTCTTGGTTCAAATTTGAAACTGTTTTTAAAGTTGTTGCTATGGTTTGAAAGGCTTGAATATCCTTATTTCGAGCTTGTTCAGCGAGTTCGTAAATCTTTTGTGAAAAGTTCGAATTCACACTTTCGCATGATTGTTTGGCCATGCGAAACACATCAATGGCAATTTTAGTAGAAACCTGCATGTTGAATACTGCCTTCTCATTCGGGAAAGCTATCCACAGTGAATAAAAACCAAGAGCTCTTTAGTAAGTGGATGGCCTTGATGAGGTAGAAAGGCTAATCTAGGAGATAAATCTCATCCATTTGAAATAGTCAACCTCTATTATAATTCAGCCAATTTTTTATTTCTTAAATTAAAAACTAGAAACAATGAGAATTAAAAAATAGGTCAGAACAACAATTTTTTTTGCCAGCAATTTAACACTACTACTATACAATGAATTGGCCTTGGCTGCTACGCTTGAATGAATTATAGTTTAGCCGATTGTTTTATTTCTTTCTCTTTATAATTATGGCTGCTACGTTTGAGAGGCGACATTGGAGTGCAGTGTGGAAAAAGTGACATTGGAATGTGGTACTGAAAATGAAGGTTCTATAGTAGTATATGGGAGAAAGTGACCCAGAAATGACTTTTCCTATACTACTGACAATTACCACCCTCATTGAGTACTGGCCAATTGTTGCACGAAAATGGCACCCTCTGACTAAAGGGTACCAAAAGTTACCATTAAAGGTGGTCACTGGTGAGACAAGATATTGCATCCCAAAAGTTACCATATGGCACTTTCTTTTTCAGTGTGGTCAATTATTCACCCCTGCGGTAATGTTTTGAGCGTCTTTTGGTTGCAATATTCATAGTGGATTCTGTTTCTTTTACATTCTTAAAAATGTCACTGGTCTTTAAAATTTCCATTTAGCTTACTACCTTTTATTCTTCATTAACAATTTTCAGGTTTAAGAGTAACTTTTTTTATTTAATGAGCGCAGAAATGTAATTAGCTTCTGAGGCATTTTAGAGCTTTTAGAACAATTAAATATTTTTCGACTTTTGGCCGTTTTTTTAAAAAAAATTCCAAAGTCTTGGTTTTTACCCATTTTTTTCGAATTTTAAAAATGCTTGGATCCTTGTGCTTTTCCAAGGTCTTTTTTGGGACTTCTGGGGCCAGCTTAGCACTCCTGAAACATTTTACAGCTTTTAGGGCATTTGAATACTTTTCGACTTTTGGCCGTTTTTTTTAATTCCAAAGACACACACTGTACAAGGTGTATAAGTACTGTACAAAATGAGTTAGTGAAACAAAATATTGATTTAGTATTTGAGTACGTTCACATATGAAGTAATGAAGTCAATTTTAAGGTTTTCATCTAGGCTCCCCCCCCCCCACTGTACTTTGTACAGTTATCTTAAATGTAATTATTTCAATTACAAGCATACATATGTACTAGGTATAATAATTACTAAAGAAATTCATATATTTTTCATTACTTTCTGTTTTCAAATAGTTTTGGATTAATTAAAAAAAAAATCTAAAACTTTTTTTTTGAGTTGGGTGGTGAAGGGAGGAAGGGGATGCCTTTCTTTTATTTTGTGTATTAGTATCTGTGCTTATCACATGATGGCAGCACAAACTCCGTCTCTATTTCAATGTTCTTATTACAGTATATTTAAAAAGAAATAAGCCACACCACATTAGGGATATAAATTTTCTTAGAAAAAAAAAACGGTTTTCGGTTAACCTGTTTTTAACCTGGTCGGTTTAACTGGGACTAAATAACCGGTTATTCGGTTAACTAGGCCGGGTTTTTTGTTAAAAATTTAGTTATGATGGTTACTAGCCTGTCTCCATCGTACTATAGTACGGTGGGATGTTAAGTGCTTGAAAAGACAAGGGTTCTATATTTCTATTTATTGTATTTCAGACACATTAAAAATCCTGTAAAGAAATAAAGCAATAAACAGTCATTATTATTATTAGAAATAATGTTTAATACAAACTAGTTGAAACTTCAAACAAAAGAGAAGAAAAAAACTTCGTGAAGTACCGAAAATATCCAGAACCGATATATCTAAATATCGATATTTGTTAATGATATGATATTATCGAATTACTAAAACGATATTTTCAATATGATAGTGTCGATACTTTTTTTTCGATATAAATCGATATTTAAAAAAATTCAAATTTTTCAACCCGGTTATTTTCAATAAGGTTGTTTTTAACGTTATAGCATCGTATTATACCTATGGGCTTCGTGAACTTGACAGAAGCCGCCATCTGGTAGTAGACACATGCACTATATATTTAGCAGTGAAATTCAAAAGGGGGGGGGGGGCTGACATGGCACTTTACGGTAGTGTGCTATGGGTTTTTTTTTTGCTAGGTGTTGCTGTTTTGCAAGTGGATTGATTCAAATCATATTGATTTATGACTATTTATTAATAATTAGTTGTTTTGAATAGTCATGTCGAATTCTTAATTTAACTTTTAAGAATAAGGAAAACCAACTCATTTATAATTGAAACAATTTATTAAATTAATTTTAAAATAATGCAAAAATGGCTGACGTTTCGATTGCGGTTGCAATATATTATTTTGTTAAAAGAAATGGTTTTTGTTTAACTATTTTGTTACAAGATGGTTTTCATTATTCTTAAAAGTTTAATTAAGAATTAATTCGACATGACTATTCGGGAGAAGTAATTATTAGTTGATTTAAATCATGATTTAATAATAAAAAATGGCAACACCATAAGTAGTAGTTGTAGTTATTAGTGAAATCTACAGGTGGCGTCAGTTTCTATGTGGAACTCAATATTATTAGACCATATTTACGGGTACTTATTATTTGTAATTTATTTCTCTAGTAGTTTTGTGGAATCAGGGCCCTGGTGTGCCACGAAATTTTGGATGTTATGCTTGTATATTGAATGTTTTCATATAATTTAATATTTTAAGATAAAATATTAAGTTTATTTTTTAAAAAACAAACAATCAAAACACTAAATCATTAACCTCCAAAGGGTGTGATGACAGGCAATTAGAAATCGGGACGATCATAAGTTGGCTCCGCCCTTTTTATGGCGACCGACAACTTCTAATTCGTTGGTTATGTAGTCTGACGTCACATGCTCCGCCCCTTTCAATGTCGAACCACACAACAAACCAATTAGAAGTTGCCGGTCGTCATAAAAAGGGCGGAGCCAACTTATGTGCGTCCCGATTTATAATTGCCTGTGGTGTGATGTGGCACACTAGTGTGTCTCATGTGTTGTAACATTTCCAGGATTTTTTTTCGGGAATACTTCGATTTTTTTTTTTCAGAGGGAATTTTTTTTTTAAATAAATAGATTTCAGACTTGATAATTTTTTTTTATTTAAAATTCATTTTATGTTAAAAAAAATCGTATAAAAAATTCTTCTCGTTTAGGGCCAACTTTGAGTCCTTTGACTATCCCACAGTTAGGCTTGCCACCTTTCCTCCTTTGTGGAGGACAGTCCTCCATTCGGAAGAAATGTCCTCCGACCAGGACCGTCCTCCTTTGTGGAGGACAGTCCTCCATTCGGAAGAAATGTCCTCCGACCAGGACCGTCCTCCACGAAGGCAAAACATGTCCTCCACACAATAAATTGTATAAAAACTTAAATACGTTCGTGGAAGATGGTCCGACCGGAGGACAGACAGTTCTTCCGAAGGAGGGACTGTCCTCCACAGTTGACAATCGCTACGATTAAAGGCCTATAAACCTAAAAAAAAATTCAAAATATCGGCAAGAAGAAGTTTTCATTGAACACATTTTTGTTATTAATAAAAAGTAAAATTAAAAATAAATATTAATACTTAAAGTAATTAATCACGTATTTATATTTAAATGTCGTTTTCAGACTATTTCTCAATTTTAGGATATATTTTTTTATAAATTAAAAATAAAACTGGCAAGATTGTTTATTTCCTCCCCTTGACAAATTCCCACAAGGAAAATATTCCCCACTCTTTAAATCAAATAATTTTATGACTTATGTTTTTTAGAAAAAAATTTTAAATTAATATTTTGTAATTATAAAGTTAATAAACAATGAAAGGTCAAGTTTCTTTAAAACTTTTGTTTCATATTGTGTTGTGTATGTAAAATGTAAAACTGTACGTATTTTCAATTTAAAATCTTCAAGTTGGGCCTAACTGCTTTTTTTTTCAGTCGTGATTTAAATAAAAAAAAAAGCATGAGAGAAAAAAACCCATTTTTCGATATTTTTTTTTAAATTTTTTAAATGAAAATTATGATTTTTTCCTCCTCTCTGCTCACAAACCACAGCAATGAGTTTTGCTAGGTGTGCCGCGATTTTTGCATGCAAAAAACACTGCCGTGAGCAAATTATCTTCAATTACAGGAAAAATACCTTGAAACTGAGACTTAAGCTCGTTATACACCATCAATTATTTCTTAAATATTTGTGTCAATTAAATGATGAAAGTTTTCTTCAATGATTTGGTACATAAACTGTATAAATTAATTTATAAGTATCAATCAGCGGTTTTTTTGAATTTGAATTTGAAAAATTACTCTGCAAGCAGCCATAAAGGCCTATGGCAGAGGGACAAGAGTCCAAGTGCAGCATAGAAAATGCATTGTCAAAACCAGAAAATATAAAACCCTATTGATATAAACCCAACGACAATTTCAATATTTTTTAATGCTGCAAATATATGCATTGTCAAAACAAAACAAAATTATGACTCCCATAAAATACGTTTTTCCTGCACAAAATCCCTAGCAAGCGAGTTCCATTGTCGAATCGCCCTAGGGACAAATGACCAGTAATAAGAATCTGTTCAGGCAAAAATCTCTCCAACTTTGTTAGAGTGGTCACCCCTACCCAAATATAATGCCCTGCAAAGTTTACTTGAAGTAGGTTTAGGGCAAGATCCTTCTAGCATTCGATTAAAGATATTAAGACTAAAATCTGAACGTCTTTCAAGTAAACTGTCCCAACCAAGCTCTGAAAGCGTTTTAGTTACTGTCGGCATATCCAGATTTACCACAAACAAACCTAGCAGCCCTGTGTTGGACCATTTCTATAGAGTGAGCTAAGTCTTCAGTGTGGGGATTCCACACGGAGCTGCAGTATTCTAGATGGGGACGTACTAATGATTGATATGCTATACATTTTACCTCCCTGGGACACCTTCTTAGAATGCGTTGACTAAACCTAAGCATCTGCATAGACTTGGAAATAATCTGTTCGACATGCAGCTTCCAAGAAAGTTTAGCTGTAATCATTACCCCCAAATATTTATAAGAATCTACGTTATTAAGTGGAATGGCCCCTATTCTATATGGAAATATTATTGGATTCCTTCCCCTAGCTACCCTCATTACACAACATTTTCCCTTATTAAGTTGAAGTTGCCATTTAGAACACCATGCCTCTATTGCTTTCAAGTCACTATTAATAATATGGCAATCATTGTCAGAGGTAACCTCACGATAAATTATTGCATCATCTGCAAATAGCCGGCAATTGCTGCTAACTTGACTGCTGAGGTCATTGATATATAAAAGAAACAGAAGCGGACCCAACACACTACCCTGAGGAACCCCTGATGTAACCCCTATCCAGTCAGATTCAGACCCACCTGCAACAACCCTTTGTTTCCTGTCACTCAAAAAAGAATGCACCCATTTATACACCTGTTCACCCAATCCATACCCACTAATTTTTGTCATTAGTTTTGAGTGAGAAACTGTGTCAAATGCCTTGCAGAGATCAAGAAAAACCAAATCTATCTGACTGCCTTTGTCTAAAATTTTCTGAAGGTCATCAACTAAAAGAATAAGCTGGGTTTCACATGAACGCCCCCTAAGAAACCCATGCTGGTTATCACACAAAAGATTGTTTTCCATAAGAAAATTCATTGAGGAGGAATATATAATATGTTCAATGACCTTGCAAACTATCGAGGTTAAAGACACGGGTCTGTAATTAGTTACCTGAGTCTTGTCTCCTGATTTAAAAATTGGACTACCTGGACCTACCCAGCGGCACTCCATGCAATGTGCCCCCAAAGAAGACTATCATGCTATTGCCCATCCCCATGATATCCGTCACCCTACATCATACCCTGATAGCTCAGTTTCAAAACCCATAAAGTTCCCCAAAACACCCTCCACCAATACCACCACCTAAGCCCCCAGCCCTCTACGAAGACCTGGGGACCAAAGCGAATCTGGCCACCAATCAGATCCGCAACGCAGGCAGTCCTCTGTCAGGATCAACCCCTGGTAATAAGTTATTTAAAGTTATGACTAACTGAGACAGAACGCTGAGTTGTGGTGGAATCCTCAGAGCAACAGATATTGGTTCAATAACCAGTTACCCCAGTCTTTAAAAGACCTGAGGACCGGAATGAATCTGGTAACCAATCAGATCCGCAACGCAGGCAGTCATCTGTCAGGATCAACCCCTGGTATTAAAAGTTATGACGAACTGAGACAGAACGCTGAGTTGTGGTGAGATCCTCAATCCTAGATAGCCCTATGACTTATACTATATTTCTATTTCTTTATATTCCATACTCCCTACTTCTCTTCTAGGTATACTTATTCTTCCCTAGTACCCTCAAAATCATCGAATACTGCCACTGCCGCAAATTGCAGGAGTGCCTCTCGAAGTCCATCATCTGCTAGGGTTGACCCCTGGTTGATCGGCCAACCTCCTAATGAGCGTTGTCCTTGCCGATGCTCGTCTTGGTTCTACGCAGTCGTGTAAGATGTGTTCCATCGTTTTATCACCTCTACCACAGCTACATCCGCCTGTCTCTGCCAGTCCAAACCTATAAAGATAGGCCTGAAATGGGCCATGCCCGGTTAGCAGCTGAAACAGCTTACCTGCCAGTGGTCTCCCCTGTCGACCGAATTCTGGAAGAAAACGGTAGAGTGATCGCCCTTTTCTGTTTACTGCCACATCGCCTGCCAATTGGCACGTGTTTCCAACTTAATCCTACCTGACATATGAAATCGGTATTGGGCATTCCACTATAGTTGTCTGTAGCCGTCCTACCTTTGCTGCGACATATGCTTGCTCATTAAGTGTAATTCCAGCATGGGCTTTAACCCACACCAGGTGTACCTCCACCCCAGCATCATTTGCTGCCCTGAGTAGTCGGTGGACATTGTAGGCCGATCTATACCGACTATCGCCTGTAGCCACCACCTGCAGGGCTGACCGCAAATCAGAACACGCGCTTACCTCTCCTATCCCCGATCAGGTTGGCCGCCTCCAATCGCAAACAGCTCTGCTTGGAAAACTGTACACGTATCCGGTAGTCACGCTGTCCGCTCTGTAGTGCCCCCATCTTTAGTTGCTATAATGCATGCAGCTTCCACCCTGCCCTCCATTCGCGAGCCGTCTGTGTAAATTTCTTCATCCATGGTAGTATGTAATTCCTCGGTCCACTGTGAAACTACCATCTTCCGACAAAGGCCTGGATGGTTCAATTCCCTCTCGGGCATTGGGCAATCTATATTATCCTTAAGGTGCCGCCTCCTTTTTGCCAACTCAAAGTGGGCCAACACCACCACCCACAGTGGTGGCAGCCCGCCGCTACTTGTAAAGATTGATTAGAAGTAGTTCAGTAGGCCCTACACATAGATAAGAAACGGCCGTTGTGCAGCATCTAGATGTCTTATTGCATTTGTCCCCATTGCTTTTTCTCCCAAGTCTCCGCCCCATAGATCATCATAGGGACGATAGCTCGTTCATAGATGGCTTTAAGGGTGGTGGGCAAAATGCCCCTTTCCCGTCTTGCCACCATGAACCTTCCCTTTGACGAATCTAATGTGGTCCATCCAGGTGAATTTTGCATCGATCATTACCCCAAGGTATCTCATTGGTCCCTCCACCGGGATCTGCAGTGGCGGATTAAGACTTTTAGCGCCATAAGCTCAAAGTATTTTGCGCCCCCCGAATTTTTTTGGTTTAATTAAAAAACGTTAGCTTACCTCTTTTATATATGTCCTCAGTAGTATAGGAAAAGTCATTTCTGGGTCACTTTTTCCCATAGACTACTATAGAGCACACATTTTGAGCACCACACTCCAATCTTCCATAGACTATCATTGAGTCATTTCTGTATCACTCGTTTTAAGGCCAACCAGTTTATAAGCTATAAAGACATATTTACACTATTTTTAATGCTTCATCATAACAGAGAAAAACTGACCCAGTTTTCATGGAGGGAAAAAAGGATAGTCAACAATTTTTACAACACATTCATCTTTTCTAAAAATATGGAAGCACCACAAATGAAGACAATGGAAGAAAAGAAAAAAGGTAAATATATATTTTTAAAAATAATCATTTTTGTAATGTTTTTTTTTTATTTTTTTTTTCTAGGTGAAGCAAAGATATTTTATCAACAATGGTCACCAGCTGCCTACAATCAAGCCAGCTAGAGGAAGCTGCTCAGGACATGAGACAACAGCTGGAGGACATCGAGGATTTCCTTGAAGAAAACGAAGAATCATATAAAATGGATGTTGATGCTGGAGAAAAAGACATCAACGACACCAAAGGCCCGGATGACGTGGATGAAGCCATCATTGAAAAACTTCAAAAAATGACGGGATGAATCTTTTAGAACTAGATGGTGAGGATTGGGAGTTGGAGACATATTCAGAGGAGGAAATTACAGCAATGGAGGAGGCTGCAAAAATGGCTGAAGTGGCCAAAAAAATAGCTGAACAAGAGTGGAGATAAGAAATTTGCTGACAGGATAAGTTGTGGATAGCTTTTCACAATGTATTTATTTTGTGTAAAATTTTTAATATTTTTAACTATTGTGTTTTTTAATTTTAATTTTTTTATTTTTGTTTTGTTTTTTAATTGGTTTTTGTGAATAAAATGTTTTAAAGTTTTTTTTGGTTTTGGTATTCTTTATTTCCCTTTTAGTTCTTATAAAGTTTTTAGACTTTGGGTTTTTAATTGTTTTTTCATTTTTAGTTTTTTAAAGTTTTTAAAGCTTTTTTTAAAGTTTTTTAGTTTTGTTAATAATTTTTTATTTTACTTTTAGCTATTTTAAAGTTTTTAGGTTTTGTGTTTTTTAAATTGTTTTTTCATTTTTAATTTTTTAGTTTTTTAAGTTTTGTTTTTTAATTGGTTTTTATGAATAAAATGTTTAAAAGTTTTTTTAAGTTTTGTTAATAATTTTTTTTTAATTTTACTATTTCAAAGTTTTTAGGCTTTGTTTTTTAAATTGTTTTTTCATTTTTAGGTTTTTAGTTTTTTTAAATTTTTGTTTTTTAATTGTTTTTATGAATAAAATGTTATTGGTGCTATCAAAGAAAAATGTAATCTCTGCTATTCACAATTGAATACTAAAACGGAATGGTTGGCCCATTTAAATAATACTCATGAAATATTTTTACCAGATTATTTTGTTGTACATAAAACGGGATTTCGGGGTTTATTAGTTACCTTAAAACATATGAATGGGAATAATATTCAGGATTCAAGGGGCTATTTTCAACATGTCTATAACGATATTACGAATTTGTTGGAGGGATGGTCTAATAAAATGAGATTTAAATTTCAATTATGTTTACGAATTCATTTTATCAAGCCAAAAATCATTTATTAAAACAATGAGGCAATAATGACTTACAAAACCAATCAGTCTTTTTTTTGTAGTAATATGAAACTTATTATGCATCACTCAGAAATAAAACAGTACTTGCGAGAATGTGAAATGCAAATCTTAGGCGCAATAGAAGCTTTCATTAATAGAGGTTCGGGTTGGGTGATCGATTCCATCGAAGATGTAGAAATCAAAATTGGCAAATACAGACCATTTAAAGGGGGATGTGTGGGGAAACTTCCCGTTTCATTAAAAAATAAGAAAACTATTTTAAATATCACATCTAAAGATGCCAAATGTTTTTTATGGTGTATATTAGCTCATTTGCATCCTGTCGCATGGGGCAACAATCGAAATAGATTAAGCCACTATAAGAAATTAGAAGGATCACTCGATACGTCCATGCTTGACTACCCCGTAGCCTTAAACCAAATTTCAAAATTTAAAATTGCGAATAATCTCAAAATGAACGTGTTTGGTTACGATAAGTATATTGTTCCTCTTCAGCTAAGTAGTTCCAGCTCAAATAGAGAAATAAATCTTCATAACATGATATTTATTCAGTATTAGTACAAGCTTTGAAAATTTCACATCACCACTCATATTCTAACCAATGGTTATATGAAATTCCTTGAATGATGACACTTCTAATCGGTTGGACATCTTCAATCTAGCGGCTTAACACAAATAAGACATTCACCCTCTCAAATAAATCATTTTTTTCCGTTTGTATTCCTCGGGCTACATTGTACAAAAATGTGGTGGATCTTGACTTCCATCACCCGCTTTTAGGAATTTGTCTTGATGAACACAGTCAGCACATGCTTTATTCCAGTCTGGTACTTTTATCGTGGTTTTTATCGCACTACATGTAAAGTCAACTTCTTGAGGGCCAAAGATTGTCAGTAAATTCTCATATTTCATACAAAGGCCTAGTTTCGCGAGGTTTATGCTAGGAATATTTAATTTCATTAATAAATTTCTTTCCACAGTGCCACCCTTATAAGCAAATAAGGCATTTGAATTTTTTCTCAAAGGCATGCACATACAAGCTACGTAAAACATTCAGTTATGTTGAAAATGCGGCATCATCGGTATCATTTCTATAAGACCATTAATATGTGCTGTCATGAATTGCATTGTTCTGACATCCTTGCCAGTAAACATCCTATTTTCAGGAAGACGAATAAACATTATTCGGGTGTGGATCGCTGATAGTATAGTATCCCAATTCTTTAATGTAAAAATCACTTGAAATCCATCACAATCAATAACGGTGGAAATATTGCCGAAAATAGACATTCTGGAAACTAGTTTTTCATTCATAAGGCTGAATCAAACCGAGGGGAAAAAAATAACATACCTAATGCCGTGAAATCCGAGGCTTCGGGTAATGAGTAGATTTTGCCATAGCATATACATTTATCCAAATACTTATACCCCTTAGCTTATTCATTATTGTTTCCAAGGGGTGTAAGTAAATCTCGGCCTTGACAAAACATGAATAGATGTGTTGAGACATGTTTAGGCTTGTTTAAACATGCCTTAATGTGGCCCTAAGGATGTGCCTATAAATCATGGACTTATGAAAACATGAATAAACATGTTGACTCATGTTTAGGCTCGTTCAGATCTGTTCCACTGAAATGCGCATGTGGGTGTATCTGTAAATCATAGTCTTGTGAAAACATGAACAGACATATTGCATCATGTCTAGACCCATTAACACTACACTATTTATTAACCCTAATGTTAATCTTAAGGGAGCATGATAACCCCACAAACCTATTCTCAGACCTTGGCTAGACATGATTAGATTTATTGAAACTTGCCAATGGAATAAATATTTCTAGACAAATAAATCGAATGTGCAACTATGTCTTCTTATAATTCATATATTTCATTTGTAGACATTGCATCTGATTCTGAAACGGAGTCTGAAACTATCTAATAGGATTTTTTTTAAAAAAATAATGAAATTGCAACTGCAGATGACACGACCGATAGTGAAATTCTCCTCGAACTGACAGGAAATCCACCTGTAAGCCGAAAAGAACTCCTGGAGAAACTACTGCCCTACGATGATGAAGAAACGGCGACTATCAAATATTGTACTATTTGTTTAGTGAAGGGTGCATGGGTTGTATTTGACCCTTGTAAGCATCAAGCTGCCTGTAAGGCTTGTACAGCAACATTATTAGAAATGGAAAGTTTTTTATGCCCAGTGTAGAAACCCCATTTCAAATGTAATTGATGTTTATCAGCCCTTAACAGATTTATTGCCAATTCAATGAATATCATCTAAAATAAAACCTGAAGTTCTTTTATATATTGAACACTTCTGCGACAGACCTCTGCCTGCCTTGGGATACCAAGTTTGCTATCCCTAGGCAGGCAGAGGTCTGTGAAATGCAGAAGTGTCATGAGTTTATATAAAGAAATGAAACAATACTGCAAAAAATTTGAACATGTAACATTTTATTGCATCCGTATTAATAAATGTAACAGTGCTAATGATTAGTAATTGTGGAACCACATGATTAACATTACTCGGAGTGTCGTTAGGTGTTGCGTAGACATCCTGCATCGCAGCCCATGATCCATTATCTCGAAGCCACGATGGTGATGACTTGAACACGTATTCACCGATATGCACAGCCGTTGCTTCCTCGAATCCGGATCTTGCCAGTTGGAGGACGAGTGCGTAAGTCACTATAATTTTACCGAATGATGGTGATCCTTGATAAACTTCGTCCAACAAGAAGGTTAATTCTTGGTTCAAATCTGAAACAGTTTTTAAAGTTGTTGCTATGGATTCGAAAGCTTGAATATCCTTATTTCGAGCTTGTTTGGCGAGTTTGTAAATTGTTCGTGAAAAGTTGGAAATCACGGTTTTGTGCGATTGTTTGGCTATATGATACACATCAATGGCAATTTTCGTAAATTCCTGCATGTTGAACACCTTATTTGTAAAAGCTAAGCACAACTAACATTAAAAAGTATAAAAGTGGTTGGCCTTCATATATATATATATATATATATGTTTACATATATATATATATATACATATATATATATATATATACATATATATATATATATATACATATATATATATATATATATATATACATATATATATATATATATATATATATATATATAGATATATATACATATATATATATATATATATATATATATATATATATATAGATATATATACATATATATATATATATATAGATATATATAGATAGATATATATATATATGTTTACATATATATATATATATATATATATATATATATATATATATATATATATATATATATATATATATATATATATATATATATATATATATATATATATATATATATATATATATATATATATATGTTTACATATATATATATATATATATATATGTTTACATATATATATATATATATATATATATATATATATGTTTACATATATATATATATATATATATATATATATGTTTACATATATATATATATATATATATATATATATATATATATATGTTTACGTATATATATATATATATATATATATATTGTGAGCTTTTGACATCAACCAACATTTTATTACCAACCTTTAGATGACATTTTCTACTTTTCGTTTCTTCTCTGAGCAGTATGACAACTGCACAGAGAAGATCCGAGCTGTAGAGAGAGCTGGATGGAGATAGATTGTAGTCACTCTTCTGCATGGGGGTGAAATCGTTGCAGGAGAGTGGCGGCCATCTCTCTCTCTTCCGGTTGATGCTGATATACATCTTCTCCATCGGTATTCCGACCAGAGAAGATGTTGTAGCTGCTGAGAATCGTATAGCTCCTGCCCTATGAAACCTCCGGCCTCTGAAGAGAAGTTATTTACATAGACATAAAGACAACGCTACTTCTTGTTACAACACTTTTATTCATTCCTTGTAAGAAGTACAGATACAAGGGTGAATAGTAAAATACTAACGGTGAATCCTCAGGCCCATGATTTGGAATTTATCTCAAAAACAGGCAAAGGAAAGAACTACTTAACAAAGAGGAACATGGTCCTTTTATACCTTGGACCTGTGTACACCTGCGAGGTGTAACCAGGTCCAAGTGACCATGGTCCTTTATGTATCAATCCGCCGCTTGGGCATGAGTCAGAAAGGTGAGTCAGAGAGGAGGGAGGGACGGTTGAGAGTTGTTTACCCCCCAGGCTATGGCTTTGGCGGGATCACGATTTACAGGGTGTTACATACCCTCCAACCTTGCTTGGAGTACGTCCTCGTACTCCAGCCAAGGGTGGAAGGTTTTCAAATTACGCAGCGGGGAGACATGGGTGGCTGAGGACTTACCGTGTACAAAGGTGGTTATGGAAAGGCACTGGCACTGAAGTGTCAGCGCCCTAGAAAAGTGAAAAAGGCTGAAAACATAAAAAGATAATCAATGCTCGCTGAGTGGCGAGCCGCTATTGAAATCTAAAAAGAAAAGAACAGTTGCAACGTATTTTATTTTTTTATAAATTTTTCGATACTGCCACCCGGATGGGTGGCAACCACATGAGTACATGTGGTGCGCAGCTATCCCTGCTGCGGAGGGTGGGGAGGATCCTGGGTCCATGAACCGTACGGGGGGGGGGTAATCCCGCCGGACCTGGCCTCATCGGTAGCTGGATGCGGCAGACAGCCATTGTCCCTGGTCGTCAGGTAGATCCCGGTGGAAGATATTGAAGATGTCCCGGTCCCCGATAATCTTACGGGAGGACCGCTTGTTGTACAGTGTAGCCCAAGCGGCGTCCCATAAGATGGCGATTCGGTAACGAGGATCCGGTTCCGGAATGTAGTGACGACTGGTGCGGAACGTCTGTCCAGCTGGCAGTCCAAAGACGGAGTTGACGAAAGCTCCCAAAAGGGCTTCCGTGGCTTCATCGATGGCATCTCCGGCGAAACTGATGGTTTCAACAATCCGTCTTCTTGGGAAGACGATGGTGACGAGGACACTTGTTAGGCGGGAGAGTCCCACGACATATCGCTCCCGGGGAGGGAGGTCCAGACGGGGAAACCCTTCCTCCAAAGAGAAGTGTCCTACGTAGAGGGTATTGGCAGAGCGCACTTCGCGCTGCCAAGTGACCCACCGATTGTTGAGCAACCTCTCGCCGGAGGTGGCTGCACGGAACGAATGATCCAGCGGTAACCGCCCCAGAGTAGCCCCGGCATGGGGTACAGTGGGCGGTGCGGCTGGTCGGGCTGGTGTTGGAGCCGCAGGTTCCAGAGAAACTGATGCGCCTGCGATAGGCCTGGCATGGCGCAAGGCGGACCGGGCCATATCGCGGGCCCGCTGACGTAGTCGCTTCGATGCTGACTTCCTGCTCAGCGCCTCCAGTGGCTTGGCACTTCCTGGTGCACGGCCCAGTGCTTCCATGGGGTCACCTCCCTGTTGCATGACGTCTTGCAGAAGGTTTGTGATGGCCTTCTGTTTTTTCAAGAACGTGGCACGCTCGGCGGAAGGTGGCGGCATCAAAGGTGTAGGCGTAGGTCGTCCAGAAGGGCGGCCCGGAGGTGGCGGAGGAGGAGAGCGATGCGGGACCCGAGTGGGAGGGCCCCGAGTTTCGCAGCGACGGTCGCGGTCCAGTTGGACACGGAGATCCTGTAGATCTTGCCTGGCCCTTGGGTCGAAGTTACCACGCGGCGGAAGGCCGCGTCCAGAGGAACCACGTTGTTCCTGCTGACTTCTTCCGTCGGGTCGGCGTCGGGGCGAAAGATGGGAACCACGTGGCGAAGAGCGACGTGGCTGTGGCCGTTGAAGAGAGTCTCGAGAAGAGTGGTGGCCCCTGTAGGACTGTTGAGGCTCCTTGGGGCGAGCCCCAGTGGGAACCTGAACACGAACAGGTTGGGGAACCACCACTATGGAAGGTAACTTTGGAGTCGGAGTTGGTGTGGCGGCCTTGCTGCGTGGAGGCGTGGCACATCGGGAGGTTGGTGGTGATGATATCGGTGTATGAGTAGGAGGTAGCGGGGAGATAGACGGCACCGGCGAGTGGTGTCGGAACGGCTTCGGTGGCGTTACAGATGGGGAAGGAGACGCAGAGAGGCTAGTCGACAAGGTTGCTGGCGAGTTCGAGGGTGGAGGCGATGGCGTAGTTGGTGGTGGAGTCGGTGCTGTCTCTCGGAGTCAGGCCTCGATTTGTAGGAGCTCCTCTTTTGGGAGTTGCGCCGTACAAGGCAGACCCAGCTCGGCGAGGCGGATGCAGACTGCACGGAGATACGCCAAGTTGTCCTCCCCTTCCTTCTTGTCCTTGGCTGCCTGACGAAGAGCAGCCTCCCTTTGCAGCTCCAAGTGGAGGTTTTCGAGAGGGGAAGGCACAGATCCACCTCCCCCACGCTTCCCTCTGGCTTCAGCTCCACCTGGGATGGTTGGTCAGGCACGAGGTTACCGCGGAATGCCTGGTTAACCCCCCATGCCATTGTATTAATATCGATGCGGTCTTCCCGCTCCTCCCAGTAGTGTTTTGATGTCGTGACGTCGAAGGGGACGATGCTGCTTGGAGCAGCAGGTTTCCCTTCGCGCCCGACATTGGCAGGTCGCTTGAAGCTTGCTTTTAGGCGCTTCTCCCCACGCCGGTGAAAATTCTCCGGTTCGGAGGAGGTGCGGCGCCTATCTATTGTGTTTGGCGACTCTCTTCTTGTTATTGGCGCACTGGCGGCGCCCGCCTTCTGTAGCTGGCAGGTAGATTGAGAGAGGGGTTCAGCGGTCCCCGCCGTTCCACTCTCCGTCTCTTCTTCACTAGAAGAGGCAGACATCATCCTGCCTCCTCTCCATGAGCCTGTACCTGGCATATTTCTTAAGAGTTTGGAAGTTCTTACTTTTTCAAAAGTCCCGCTGCTGGTGATTACTTCTAAATAATAACAGAAATCGGTCCCCGATCACTCTGTTATTATTTCAAGAGGTCCAAAGAGTTCTGAAGGCCTGATGCACTGCACGTGAGTTCAAAGGCTTGAAGGTGGCACTCAAGCTTTTGATTAACAACAAAAACTGATGAAGTCCGAAATTAGAATTTGGAACTTGGCACAAAAAGGACTTGAAGATTTGAAGAACCGAAGGTGAATATAATTGAGATGACAGGATGAATAAAACGAGTGCTTCTTTGAAGAGAGCCAATTGAATGGTAATTGACCAGGTTTGGTCACTTAGATATATTTCTTATTTAATTTTTTTTAAAGAAGTTAGAAGGGCCGGCCCCTTTTAGAATAAGACACCTTACTCTAATTGGTCTCTTCACGACTTTTATTTATTGGGGGTGGGGGTTGTCCCACCGATATTGGATGTGAGAGGTGTTGATCTAATTCTTATCAGAGTCGGTCCTGTTTATTATTTTTAGATAAACAAAAGGACTAAGGAATCTCGAGGGAGAAGGGCCGTTATTTTATTTCACAACGAGGTGTGAAGTTGCCCATTAACTTTCTCCCCTTCTTTTCCTTAATGCCTTTTTGAAAAGAATAGGTCAGCAAGGTTACTAATGTACCTTGCTGTTTGTTGTTATTTTTAGGGGGAGTGGGACAGGAGTTGGTGTCCCACAAATTCAATCTTAATTGAGAGGGTGACAGGTTCTTCAGTTTTTTATTTTTTTTTTTTTAATTGAAGGTGCCCGCTCTCACAAAATCTTCAAAACTGATTTTCTTCCTTTTTTTTTATTTGTTTATGGCCAGCAGTTTTTCGTTGTTTGTTTTTTTTTTCTTTGAAGTCCCAGTGCATTGGTCTGGCCCCCAGAGCAATTGTCTCTTTGAAGTTTTCTATCCTTCTACTGTCAACAGCATGGTCAATGACGTCCGTCCATAATAAAGGGGAGCACGGTGTTTTCCTTTTGCTGACCCTTTTATGGCTCTTGATTTTTCTTCTGAACGTCCTTGACTGGCCTTCGGCGTTTTTCTCAGGTGTACCACGTGGTTGACAGTTGTTTGTGAAGGCCACGTGGTTCCGGTGTAGTTTATTGCATGTTTGAAATGGTTGCCAATATGTAAATATTGGTGGCTATTTTGAAAAGTTTAGAAGTGTTTCAAAAATTAAAGTTGTGTGAATTTTGTAGAGTTTTGGGAGTTATTTGAGAGTGTTTAGAGGGGTTGTTGATGCTGTGGGGTTGTTTATTCGTTGGGGGGTTCCTTTTATCCCCTCCCCCACCTCTTGACAACTGTCCTCAGTTGTTTCTTAACACAACATCTCAAATTCCTCCCGCTCTTCTATTGTTGATATTTGATTGTTGGTGTTTATTTCCATAGTCATGAAATAAACACTGGTGAATTATTGTTCTATTTCTGTCGCGTTTGGTTTCTTGACCGCGTGGGTGGCCGTTGCTTTCGTCGTCACTCACGGGGTGGAGTTTCGAGGTTTTCCTTAGAGGTGCTGGCAGATTTGCCAAGGGCCTCTACGGAAGTTTTTCCCAGAGCCCATCCGATGTGTGCTTCGATGCATTTTTGTCGGAGTGTGGACTCGAAGAGGTCGTCCTCCACGTATACTTTATTTGTTGTCATGGACACAGCTAAGTGCAGAGCCCGGCCTAGATCTCGGCCTAAGATGGCTTCGTGCCGGCCGGTAATCACTAGTAAGTGCCCTCGCACAGCGTGGGGGCCCAGCTGGACCGTCGCGGCGAGTCGCCCCACCACGGTGATCCGTTGGCCTCCCACACCCTGAATGTTGGGTGGGATTAACACAGGCTCGATTTCGAACTTGTGTTCCTGCGCGAGTTCAATGGTGATAACGCTGCCCGTAGCTCCGGTGTCCGCGAGCATTCGTATACTCTTCCCGTTGATCGTGACGGCGATGCATGGGTTCTTGTCGCTGGCATCATAGTCTCCAACTTCTTGCGGTGAACAGCTGCTTACCAGCTGCTCATACACCGTTGTCATTAGTCTTCGGCAGCAGGAGTGGCCCATTCGTCGGCGATTGGGTTCCGGGGGCCATGATGGCTATTGTTTTATTTTCACGGCACCCAATCTCCTTGACGGATTGTTTAAGGACGTCGAGCATGTCCTGCCAAACGATTAGCTCGTCCGGGGTCCATTTATGTGCAGGAGCCCGGTCGAGCACCTTGACTGGTATATCCTCAGAGTCGTCAGAGCTGTCGTTGTCGGGTTTATCAGGAGTAGGTGTTCCGGTGGCTGGGTCTGCTGCTGGAAGAGGAATCCGGCGGATTTGTCCCGCCACTCGTATTAGAGCAAACTCAATGCCGTCTTCGGTGATGATATCCGTTTCAGGCACCTCTCCTTTGATGTCATAGTCGGTAACCGGCTCCCCAAACTGCTTGATTGCAACCTTCTTCTTTGGTTGCCGACACTCACGGACGAAATGCCCCAATTTGCCACAATTATAACACGTCGACTTACTCTTGTCGAACGTGCGAGTGGTCTCTGGTTGGGGGTCCGCCGCAGAGTGTCAGTATGAATTGGTGGCAGCAGTCTGACTAGGCTTTTTATCGTGCCTAGACCGGTGTGTTTTGTCTTTAGGGCTGGCGGCTGCCGCCGGCTCCTGGTCGGTCTTCGATGCTCCTTTACCCGACTGTGAATCAGCTGCGGGTTTTGGTTCCGTCGGCCATTTATCCAAGGACAGCAAGACCACCTCCATATTGAGGATGGCGTTCGCGAAGTCCTTGAACGACGTCGTAGATGCGTGGTGCGCGGCGTTCTGTATGGTGGGATGTAGAGCGCGGCGCAACTGACTTATACGCAGCTGGTCATCAAGTTGTGGGTAAACTCGGTCGCCGAGTATCATAAACTCCCAGATGAAAGCTTGTGTACTCTCACCTTCCTTCTGGAGCATCTCTGTATACTTCTTCTCCAAGATGGCCAGTTCGTTCGGCTTCCCGAACGTATCTACCATCTGTACTCTCAGTGCTGGCCAAGAAATGTCCTGAAGCTCATACCTCAGTTTACTCAGCCACGTGCGGGCGGCCCCAGTGAAACACCCCGTGATGTATTCCTCCTTGTGGTGGTCTTTCCAACCGTACAGGTGTGCCACTTCCTCGAATTCTTCCAGGAAGGGACGGAAACCTGTCAATCCGTTGAATTTTTGGATTGAGTCGGCAGGGTGGCGACCGCTGTATTTCTTATTAAACTCTTCCACGGAGGGTCCTCTGGGGGTTGGTCGATAGATGCCATCCCGGACGTTTGGCATTCCAGCCGGCATCAGACCTACCCTTTGCGGTGGAAAACGTGGCGCGTAAACTGAAGTGCCTTGTGTCGCTCCTTGGTGAGGCTGTTGTTCCGGGGGTGCCGAGCGGCGACCGCTACGTGCAACCCGGACAAGCGAGTGAGGAGAATCAGCACGTGTCGTAATCGGTATTTCCGCACGCTCATCTCTGTGACGCGGATCATCTGACTGCTCTTGTTGTTGCCAGTCAGGGTTACGCGGTAGATGACGTGTGTGCGGTGTGTAATGTTTTTCGTAACGATCGTGGCGCTCTCTGTAGCCAACATAGGGAGCTGAAGAGGCGTCCGAGTCATCGTCGCGAAGTCGGTGTGTGCGTGTTGTCCGCCGTGGTGTAGTCGGTCGATTCGGTGTGAATCGGTCGTCTATGAGCTGAGACATACGAGTCGAGAGTGCAGCCACTTGTTGTGACAGGTGGTCAAACTCGGCCCCAGTCGGCCACGGCGGTGGTGTCACATCAGTAGTCACGGGTACTTCCAACAGATCTTCGTGTGAACCCTGGTGATCAGACAGGGACCCCGTATTGTCGTGTGAGGTAGCCATGATTAATGATGTGGCTTGTGTAATGTGAATGTGCGGTGATGAACGAGTCCGGCGAAGTCCAAGTCGTTGTGTGCAGCTCCGAGGGTTCTCGAGTACACTCTGAGCTATACTTTTCGGTTCCAGTATGATGGGACTCGTTCAGTTTGTAGGTCGGTGTTGTTACTGTGCGTCGGTAATTTAGTGCTTGTCAGCAACCGACACTATCATACTCTTATACACTGAGTAACGATAGATTACCTAAGCTTGTGACGTGTATAACGAAGTGGCCGTTCACTCCGTTAGTGTGGTGATGGTTGTATCGTATTGATCGTGTTCTCAGTTGGGCGTGTGACGAGTTTTGGTTCCCAACTGGTGTAGCGTCGTGAGTTCTCTATTGAGTGTCAGATTTTAGAAGGATCTCTCGACACGCGGTATTTGGCGACCACGTGGAGGTTACGAGAATTCCAAAAAGTCTCAATAGAGAAACAGCAGATGTACAATACAATCCCGAGCGTGGTACACCACCCAATCGAAATTGCACTGCGGAAAGTGAATTAGAAATGAAAGTGTATTGCAACTGCCTGAAGAAGAGGCAAGCAATACGAAGAGTAAAGCTAGAGCGCGGTGCCCGCACTTTTAGTTTTACTTGGAAACAAGAATCAAGAGTGTGTGTGTAAAGAACACACAAAGAACAAAAAGTTCAAGATGGCTGAACTTTTTAAAGAAGAACAAACAAAGGAGAAGTTCAAGATGGCTGAACTTTCCTGAAAGCAAGAGAAGAAAGCTGTTTTACTTGGAGAGTTTAAAACTTAGGTGCGGTGCCCGCACATCAAAAGTTTTAATTTAGTTTTATTAAAAAAGTAAAACAGTGTTGAAATGGAAGTGTGTTCAACAAGCTAAATGCTTGGTGAACCAGAAGAAATGTTCAGATTGTAGAAATTTTGAGTCCTCACTGCTGGATGGCTCTGGATGAAAAAGACAGAGTCAGTGCCCAGTGAGGGACTATGTTGAGTAGAATGAAGAAGTCCGTAGGTGGCGCAGTGGTGGCCACTTCCGGTCAGTTTATTGCAATGTCCAAAAATTGATGATTGAAAAGTTCCTCCGGGGCACGTTTTTATGGTGGCCAGGAGAAAGACACAAAAAGAGAGAAAATCTAAAGAAAAAGAGAAATTTTCTCTAACAAGAGAAACTCCACCAGGGGGCGCGTGCGTGCAACCCTCTGGAAGAGAAGAAAAGAGAAGAAAACACAAAAAGATGAGAGAAGGTACAACAATGAGTCACATGGAGCGAAAAACCGCTCCGTTGGCGCTTTTTGAAGAGTGTCCGGCCGATCCAAAATGGCGGCCGGGCTTCTTTGCTGTCCAATGGAGAAAGTTCATGTGATGATGCATTGAGGTGATGATGATGAAGAAACTGAAGAACATGACTTGGGGCTTAGAGGGTCCCAAGGGAAACACAAGTGTAAAAAAACAAAGAACAAAGAAAAGGGGGGACAAGAAAGTCCCACGTGGCTAGGAAAAGTGTGTTCTAAGCTTGTAAGCCCCCTAACAATGAAATAGAGTTAGGGAGAATCTTGCTTGAAAATTAAAGATGAAGAGTGAAGATAATAGGACATTTTAAAAGACACACACGTCCTTTAAAAGCCTATTAATAGGTGAATAGATTAGTAGATGAGATTTGTTTGCTCATCTCATAATGAGACTGCAAACTCCTCTCGGAGAGTAAGAAGAATTTGTTTAAAGTGTTGCCCACGTGGTGTGGGTTTTACTTTGAAAATTAGAGAAGAGTGAAGGTGACAGTGGGTGATTGTAATGGAAACATAAAATACAAAAACACGGACGGAAACACGTGTGTCCAAACGGTTGTCCACGTTTCCGAGTGCTAAGCGGTCAGCAGACAAAAGTTCGTTCCCACGTGTCTCTAAGGACAGGAGACAGAATCGCGCGGTCGACACGTGGTGTGTGTAGCCACAAGTCTCTTCCGCGATTCCACAAAAAACGGTGCCATGCGGTTGGCTTTGACGTGATCGAGGGCCTCCATACATGGTCCCAACATAAAAAGGCGCCACGCGGTTGGCTTTGACGTGATCGAGGGCCTCCATACGTGGTTCCAACACAAAGGACGCCGTGCGGTTGGCTTTGACGTGATCGAGGGCCTCCATACGCGGTTTTACAAACGGCGCCACGTGGTCGACTTTGACGTGATCGAGGGTCTCCACACGTGGTTCCAACACAAAGGACGCCGCGCGGTTGACTTTGACGTGATCGAGGGTCTCCATACGCGGTTTTACAGACAGGCGCCACGCGGTTGACTTTGACGCTATCGAGGGTCTCCATACGTGGTTCCAACATAGAAAGGACGGACGAAGCCTCGTGAGGCACAATCACGAGACTTAGGACAAAGGACGGCTTCTGTTTACAGGTCGGAGAAGGCAGATGGAGCAATACCCCGCACCTCCACCAAATGTGAGCTTTTGACATCAACCAACATTTTATTACCAACCTTTAGATGACATTTTCTACTTTTCGTTTCTTCTCTGAGCAGTATGACACCTGCACAGAGAAGATCCGAGCTGTAGAGAGAGCTGGATGGAGATAGATTGTAGTCACTCTTCTGCATTAGGGTGAAATCGATGCAGGAGAGTGGCGGCCATCTCTCTCTCTTCCGGTTGATGCTGATATACATCTTCTCCATCGGTATTCCGACCAGAGAAGATGTTGTAGCTGCTGAGAATCGTATAGCTCCTGCCCTATGAAACCTCCGGCCTCTGAAGAGAAGTTATTTACATAGACATAAAGACAACGCTACTTCTTGTTACAACACTTTTATTCATTCCTTGTAAGAAGTACAGATACAAGGGTGAATAGTAAAATACTAACGGTGAATCCTCAGGCCCATGATTTGGAATTTATCTCAAAAACAGGCAAAGGAAAGAACTACTTAACAAAGAGGAACATGGTCCTTTTATACCTTGGACCTGTGTACACCTGCGAGGTGTAACCAGGTCCAAGTGACCATGGTCCTTTATGTATCAATCCGCCGCTTGGGCATGAGTCAGAAAGGTGAGTCAGAGAGGAGGGAGGGACGGTTGAGAGTTGTTTACCCCCCAGGCTATGGCTTTGGCGGGATCACGATTTACAGGGTGTTACAATATATATATATATGAAATAAAACTTCTTACCAAACAAAATAATCAAATAAAATCGTGAAAACAAGTTTCTTTATCATCATAGTAGGTGGTATCTAGAAGTTTTAAACTTCTTTCTCTTTAATGAGAAGCAAAAAAAAACTGGGTCAAAGTTTTTTTCTGTTATGATGAAGCATTAAAAAATAATGTAGATATGTCTCTATAGCTTATAAACTGGTTGGCCTTAAAATGAGTGATACAGAAATGACTCAATGATAGTCTATGGGAGATTGGAATGTGGTGCTCAAAATGTGCGTTCTATAGTAGTCTATGGGAAAGTGACCCAGAAATGACTTTTCCTATACTACTGTCATCACATAACCATAAACTAGTCTGTCGAGATAGTAACAGTTGTTGTGTGACCGCTTGTAGGGAAATACCATTTTGTAGGGAAATTTGGCTTCTGGAGGGAGAGGCAACACTGTTGTTGACTCAGTGATATCTGTGGAGTAGACGTCACACTGTCATATGACAGAACTATCACGTTACTTCAACACGTGTAGACAGTTGCTATCCTGAGAGTGAACTATCGCAACTTTCATGAAAGCTACTCTCATGAAAGAGCTATAGCCATGAAAACGAAGCTTTACAGAGTGCATCGCTCTTAAAACGTAAATTGTTTTGCTAATTACATAAAAATGATGCTGAACCTTGAGAAAGTGCTCTAGTAGATGCGCAAAAGGTTAACGCACAGAAAATGTATCAAATCATTTAGGAAAAATAGAACATGTTATAAATTAATGCAACTTTGAAGAAATAATTTAACATTCACGTCATTGCACACATGCATTCTACATTTATAAATTAATTTAAGAAATAATTCATGGTGTACAACGGGCTTTAGGCCAAAGCAAAGCATGCGTTTTATAAACTAGAGAGGTAGCTTAGTCTCTTACAAAGTAAGCTTTTTTACATGAACTTGAAAATGACCCAACTTTAAGCAGACGAACGAAGCTTAGCATACAATATTTTTTTAATTTTTTATTGCTAAAAGTTTATTTTGAAAGATATCAACATGAGAATATACCTTTAAGTGGTTAAGCAACCCTTCTAGTTTCTAAAACACGTTTCTAGTTTATCTTAATTTTGCATCTGAAAGACAGAAGAATCTCAGTTTGAAAATCAGCTTTTCATAAACCACGCATTTTCCTTCTTCGGACTGTTCAGATAGAAATTATTTCTATTTTGTATGGCGTCCTTAGCTGATTGTCCCATGTGCTAAGTTGTAAAATATTGGCATCTGTTGGTAGTTAACCCATTCGTCCCGCTTTTCCCCAGGGCAGTCGCATTTTTCAAACTTCAGTCCCGGTGTCGTGGAAAATTAAGTTTGGGACGCTATAAATGTCACAATGTTTAAAATACAGTGTCGCGGCAATATGTTTATTTTTCATATTTAAAGTTGTCCAATATTAAGTTATCAAAGTGCATTGTGCATCTTAAATATATGGCTGATCGAGTGATAGAATGACAAAAAAATTGGTAAGTGCGGTTAGATTTTTAAAAAAACTATTTCAAAATCGCCAATTTGTAACTCTTATGTTAAACTTCATTGAGTACGCCCAAATAAGAAAATAAATCCATTAAAATATGCTCGTAAAAATACCCAAAAATAATTTTAAAATACCAGAAAAAATCAGCATGTGCGCCAATGTGTTGGCTTGTGGTTTTTTAAAATTATTTTTAGGTATTTTTACGATCATTTTAATGGATGTTTTTTGCTTGCGAGCACGTACTCAGTGGAGTTCAACATAATAGTTAGAAATTCGCGATTTTGAAATAGTTTTTAAAAATAGAAAAACACTTCCCAATTTGTTTGTCATTCTATCACTCGATGAGCATATATTTATGGTGCACATTGCACTTTGAAAACTTAATATTGAACAACTTTAAATATGAAAAATAAACATATTGCCACGACTGTTGTGTATTTTAAAACTTAGACTTGTGTCTATGGGCTGAATAGAAAAAACGACGCGTAAGCCCCCTTTGTAGAGATTTTTCGAAGTAATTTTGCTATGGTGTAGCCTCTTAAGCTAGCTAACACTCACCCCATATAGGTATAAATACTTTTTTAAATGTCATAGACCTCAGTGTAAATGCCAACTTTTGCACGCGTTTTTTTTTTTGGTGTTTCAGCACAACAAGATATTTCCATTAATCTATATTTTATTGAAATTGGCAAGTTCTAACTTGTAAGTGTCCCGTTTTTTAAAAAAAAAAAAAAAAATGGAAGAATATGGGATTCACCTTCCCATCGGCCAATCATCATGTATAGCTTGCCATTAAAACAAGAGAAGTTTTTATAAGAAGGGGGACATTTTGAAGGCAGAGAGTGTTTCTAAACACCTTGCACCCCACCCCACCCCTCCCTTGCATTGATAATGGGCCACTTGTTAAAACTTATTTAGTATAATTATAGAAACCAACAAAAAATGACTGACTGTGAACCACTCAATGGCTAAAGATAATGGGGCTAGGTTTTTTTTTTTTTTGGTTATTGTTCCACCCTATCTATTCTAAATAAATTGTAGAAGGGGGGGGGCAGTGATTTTCTTTTAAAAGAGATGCTTTTGGGCCCCTCCATTTAGTATTCTTTAATAAGCTATTTTTATGTAACCCACGAAGCAGCCAACCTGTTTATAATCTTATAATGCCTAGATATATATATATATATATATATATATATATATATATATATATATATATATATATATATATATATATATATATATATATATATATATATATATATATATATATATATATATACATTATATAACATATATTGAAGAAGAGAAAAAAATTCTCGATTCTGTCTTCTTGATGGCAGTTTTTTTATTTCTCCTTGGAGGTTTTTTTTTTTTTTTGCTTTCATTCTTTCTTTTTTTTTCTCCCTATGTTCTCACAACCCTCAACATACAAAATTCACTCTTTCTCGCCATCATACATAACATATATATATTTATACCCCCTTCAAAAATAGGACTTCGTTTTTTAGAGATTCTCACGTCCACTTTTTTTTTTCAACCCTTCAAGAAGAGAAGAAGAAGAAGAGAGAAGAAGCTTTTCTTGTCTCGTTTTACAAAATTTTGGCCAAGTATAGACGTCTAAAAAAATTCAAAATAGGCAAAATAGTCCAAACTCAACGGGGGATTTCTCTTGTCTCTCCTTCTCCTCCCCCCCCCCCCCTCTTTTTTTGCCTCATCATTTTTTAACCCCAACCTCTTTTTTTTCTTCTTCTTCTTTCTCGACCGATCCAGGTCCCTCCTTTAGTGTAGTCTCTTCTTCTCCTTCATTTGGGAACATCTTCCAAGCCTACGATTTGTTCTTTTAATTTTTTTTTTTTATAAACATCCTGATGTTATGGACTCCAAACACATTCACTTGTATGGGTGGCTTGTCTCATATATTTTTTATGGTGTGTTCATGTAGTTATTATTATTAGTCTTTATTTATGGTTGGAAAAAGGGAATACCAGAGTATATTGCAATTGGAATCTCAACTTATAGCAGTGGCCAATTTAGTTAGTGCTAAACATAGGGTTGGTTTGGATGGAAAGGGGTGGTGGTGGGGGGGGGGGGGGGGGGGTGAGTGGGCGATAGGGTATATAATCTTTTCTGGACCCAAATAGGTCGTTGTGGAGTCAAAACAATTACTAATATCCACTTTCTAAACACTTTAAAACAGTGTGGTGTGGTATGTTGTGTGAGCAGCGTGTATTGTGTTGTTTGTATGCAATTTGTTAGACATTTCAGTACTGGTGGGCATTTGGGGGGGGGGGGGGGGGTTTGGGGTTTTAAATTTAGGTAGGGTTAAAGATGGGTATTATTAGTATATATAGGTCTTTAAAGAGAGAAGTTGAGGGGTTTATTTTGTCCAAAATGTTATTTATTTGTAGGTGTGTCGTTATTTTTACTTTTATGTGTTTTAGCACCTGTATCCTTTTTTCATAAAACGTAGTAAGGGCCTTGAGGCGGCTATATTTGGTGCTTTTGTATAGCATTGTTTAAATACAATTTAACATTGATTTTAAAACATTAAAACTTTCTCATCTTCATGTGCTGCATTTAGGCCGGATCCACATCAAGCTGACAAAACGCGAACAAATTGGCGACAATTTTAGAACATTTCTGCGACTTTTGTGGGCCTATTCTGTTTTGTTTCACAATTCCGTGTTCCGACTCAAGTTAGTAAACATCAAAAGGTTTTTGTTTTGTCTCGGTATTACAGCAACATTCTTTCAACTCTTATCTGATGCAGTGTGGAAAGAACAGTGAAATAAAAACACTTCAAAGCAACACTAAAGACTAGAGGTGTTCCGAATTCTAAATTTTCTCGAATCCAAATCCTAAAAGGCTCTCTAATCTCTCCTATAAGAATCTTATATTATTAGTATATATATAATATCCCAGGTTTGTGTGTGTGTGTGTGTGTGTGGAGTAACTGTACAAAACCATTGAAGCACGTCGGAATTTATATAAATTAGAATAAATGAACCGTTTTTTTTCTTCTCAAGGTCAACTATATGTTGAACTCTTCCTTTGGAAAGTGTAGAAGGGGGAGAGAGAGAAAAGTGGGAGGGTTGAGGGGAAAAGGTTGGAAAGTGTAGAAGGGAGAGAGAGAAAAGTGGGAGGGGGTGACTGAAATTGAAATGAAAGGAGTAAAAAAAAGAAAAAACCGACGCGCATGCGCACAAATGCCTGTGAATTTTGCTCTCGTCATTTATGACGGGTTACCCCACTAGTTCATTAAGAAGTTACAAATAAATGAAATAATATTAAGTATTAAATTATTAATAATTGAAAACGCATTGTGGGACTCAGGGTCGCCACAAGGTGATGATATTGGTGATCCGGGTACCACCAAAATTGCAACAATCGCCGTTTTTATTTGTTAGTGAACGCATCTATTGGACGTCAATGGAGTTAAAACTAATTTTACCAAAGGTTTTAACAGTTTTTTTTTAAGGTTAGGATTCGAAAGACGAAAAAAGCGCGAAGATTCGAGTTTTCGAATCTCGAATATTTTTCAAGATTCGCGGGGGATTCGAGGATTCGAATTAGAGACCTACGTTGAGTAAAGATTTGAAGCCCAGCCCAGCCCATGAGACTTTATGCTGGGTCCAGTCCACCAGGCCTACGAAGCCCATCAGGCCCACCAGTCCCACGAAGCATACCAGGCCCACAAAGCCCAAGAAGCACACCAGGCCCACGAATCCCACCAGGCTCACAAAGCACACCAGGCCCACAAGCCTTTAACAAATATGTCGATCCAAGCCCACCATCCCATGGGCTTTGTGTAGGTCTCTAATTTCCACACTAAATGGTTCACACGTTCACATGCTTTCCAAGAAAAGAAACTTCCCCATTAATGGCTTTAATATGTTTATTTTATTGATTGGTCAGTGAGGAATATGTTATACTTTTATTAATGTGTGAAATAATATATGTGGTTCAGTTCTATACATTTGTAAAGAACCCCATGAGAGAAATGATGAAACGCCTTCCAAACCCGTGATACACGCAAAAGCCACAAAGCCCACCAGGCCCAGGACTTTAACATAAAAATGCTGGCCCAGGCCTTTAACATAAAAATGCCGACCCAGCCCGCCCATGGGCTGGGCTGGGCTTTTGCAAAAGCCCACTGGCCCATGGGCTTTATGTAGGTCTCTAATTCGAATGGCCCATCCCTACTTAATAATCAAACAGCTTTCAGGAAACAAGACTTACGTGAACTGGCAGTGATGATGCACATTTCTGAGTTTCATTTTGTCTGCAGGTAACATATTAGATCTACACACCTAATAATGGCCTATGATGAATTGTGAATTTTGTGACACCAGGATATACTAGATACCTATATAGTGAGCAGTTGATTCTCAAAGGGTGTGTGCTGTCGAGTTTTAGCTTGATATTTGCCACGATTTTTTTTTTCAGGGAGAAATTACTGTTTTTCGCTAGCAAAAAAAACCCCACTGAGACCTAGGGTGGTATTACCTAACTTAATGTTTAAGCATACTACAGCCTATACAACTGCATTTTTGCTTGGCATATCTCTTGTGAGAAAATTAGTCACAGATAAAGAAGGAAAAATATCTTGTTTGTGATGAGTCTGATGACAGTCATAACATGATGATGGTTACGATTGTGACTTGACAGTTGTTAACTTATCAATGATGATGATGATGATGGTGGTGTTTTTTTTTGGGGGGGGATGGGGTTTATACTGTGTAAAAGGGTCTCTTCACTATACAACTATACAGTTGTATGCATTTTTTTTAATATTCATTTCGACTGATAGTGACGAATGAACGATATGTATATTTGGTAGAAAGGGGGGCGGGGGTGAAGGGGGGTTAGTTTTTTTTCGTCTTATTTCATTTCAAAACTAACTCGGGAGAGAAAAAAAAAAGGAGAGGGAATTTCTGTTCTTGTATTCTTTTCTTCTTGTCTTGTAAGCTGATCATGCTGCAGTGAACCCGATTAAGAAACGAAAAAAATATATATCTTTTTGAGTTTCAACAGAAATATGCATTTTTTTTTTTTTCAGTTCAAACTAAATGTCTGGACATTTCTTTTTCTTCAATAAATTCAAGATGTTTCCAACTGTGCTGCTCATATATGTTGTACACTAAAAAAAATTGTACAAAAGGAAATTTCTCAGTAAAAGAAAAACGGTTTTTGCAAATATCTTTTCCCAAATTTTTTTTTTTATTATTAAATTCATGTCTCTTGTTGTCTACATCAGACAAACATTTTTCTCATAAGTGAGAGGAGGGTTTTTTTAAATGGAAAGACTTGTTTTTTGTTGTTGTTGTTACAAAATAAAAGCCCTAATGGACATATCTAGAAATGTAAACCTTTTTAATGTTCTTAAGTGAGGAATGAACGGGTTGCAAAATGAATAACGACATTTTGATTTTAGTATACTACTGTAGTGTAAATGTAATGGTCTACCCGAGATAAGTATATAGAGACTACAGTATAATAATTTTGGGAATGTGGTGTTAAACCAGTAGTTAGGTTAAAAAGAAAGATATAGCTGTCTATAGCTATACCTTTCTTTTTAACCTAACTAATAGCTTAACACCACACTGCAAAAATCATTATACTGTAGTCTTTTTTTTTTCTTCTCAGGGATGTACTGGGAGGGATAAAAAACAGCTCTGGAAAAATTATTTTGCAGTCCTAAAGGTCGCCACACACGTTCTGGTAAACCTGTTAGGTATTCCTACTGAGGCAGACTTGTGCAGGTCGACTGCAGAGTGTAGATGATAAAACTGCACAGTTATTTTCACCTTGCACAGACGACTGAAGCAAATATGAAAAACCATTCGATATGCCTGTACAGGTGTGGCCTATATGCAGGCAAACCGGACGACAGAAAGTGTCTACTATAGAAACGAAATGACGTAATGGTAACAGTTTTACCGGAGCCCTGTGCACGATGCACTACTGTCGTCAAGTCGACCTGCATAGGCATACCTGACAGGCTTATCGTAATGTGTGGGTGCACTACTGTCGTTTGGTCAGCCTGCATAGGCATAGGCATACCTGACAGGTTTTTTGATCCACTACTAAAATTGTTTCCTTTTGCTGGAAAAAATTATCCGATAAGGCTAAAAAAAAAATTCAGTGGGTGACTTACGATATGGTACAACAATTGATACTTTTATATCACTCCAGTGTAACGTGTGTCACTGGAATGATCGTTTAAAATGACGATTTTGGCATTAAGAAACCTGACAAAATGCTCGATATTTAGGTGGAAATAAGGTGCTCTCGAGTCTCCAATAGCCTATTAAAGTAATCAAATTTTAAAGTCAATTTAAAAGCCATGTGGCAGGGTGGGATAGCTCCCGATTACACATGATTGTCATTCGGGTAAAACAAGATATCATTGTTAAATTGAAATCGTCCTAACAAACGAACTATCAACTGGAAGAGACTTCCATAGTTATTAGACTATGGAAGTCTCTTCCAGTTGATAGTTCCTTTGTTAGGACGATTTCAATTTAACAATGATCGCGGGGGGGGGGGGGGGGTTAAAAAGGCCAAAAATATGCATAAGTTCTAGCCATTAATTCTTTCAAAGTCTTTGTGAATGCCCGTGTCTTCCCTTCCAAGGATGTATATTTAATAAGTATATTATAAGTATCATCTGTCCGAAAAGGGCAACGCTTTGGTCATTTCTTCGGCCTGCTAATGATTCCCCATTTTAATTCCTGAAGCATAGAAAATTCACTCAGTAATTCAACGCTGTGGACAGTGGAAAGACTTCTTGCATAGATCCACATTGTATTAACCGGCGATCATACTGGCTATTTTTCTTGGGAGGGAAGATGAGTCGCATTTTCAATTGTCTTTTTATGCTTGTATAGTGATGTGCCATTGAAATATTTCAAATGACATGTGAAATTTATTTCAAAAACTTGAAACCATAAGCGAAAAAATGGTGATTGTAATTGGTTCATCGGAGAGTATTTTAAACATGTTTAATTTTACCATTTGTAACAATTTTTTGTTCAAAGTTTTTGGAATCTGTTTCATTTTCTTCAATCATTTTTTTGAATAAATGGCATTTTCTTTAATGTTCAAAAACAATGTCTAATTAGTCTATTCTACAATCATTAGTCACATTATGTGAGAAATAATCATATTATACCATTGGTGTATAAAGTTAATGTTAACTGATCCAAATTATATTGTTTTATTTCATGGATTTTAATTAATTTTACAACTTTTCAAAATATATTTCACAAAAAATTCATAAATTTCATAAAATATTTCAGCAAAATAAATTTCATAAAATATTTCAGCAAAATAAATTTCATAAAATTGCCCATCACTACTGTGCATGTGGAAAGTCCCACATTACAATTACAATTACAAAAAATACTCTGCAAGCAGCCAGTTGGCCTATGGCAGAGGGATCTTAAGATCCAAGTGCTGCAAGATGCATTGTCCATACAAATCTATAATAACTACAAAAAATAACCTGCATTGTATATATATAAAAGAAAATCTATAATGCAGTCACGAAAATCTAAACCCACAATTCATTAATAACATCATCAATAGTCTGTTTAGGAAAAGAGCATTCCATTGTCGTATAACCCTTGGGGGAAAAACAATAATAAGAGGCAAAAATCTCTGTTAATTTTTCTTGAGGTGGTCACCCCTTTCCACATACAATGCTTTACATATTATCACATGCATAACATATGCTCGTACTATGTTAAATGTTTATAAGGCTTCTTTTTTACATGTTACTAAAACATGCTGTAACGCTTGTCATTTCTCAAGCAATTAGTAAAAAAAACCGTTTTAGCATTTTTTTGAATATATATATATAGTTTTCTGAATTTTCATTCTGCAGTTTGTCATGGCTAATTTTCCACTTTCGATTAAATCCTTTGATATGGGACATTATGGAACAGGATTTTATTGCAAACACAGTTTTTAAAGGCTCGTTTTCACGGTGGCAATAGTTCTTTCGAATCGTGAGAGTAGGCTGTCATGAAAGTTGCTATAGTTCACTCTCTCACGATAGGAACTGTCTACATGTCTTGAAGCAAACGTGATAGTTCTGTCGTGACAGTGTGACGTCTATTTCACAGATATCATTGAGTCAACATTGAGTTATCGTTGTCTGTCCCTCCAGAAGCCAATTTTCCCTACTAAGTGGCTATTTCCCTACAAGCGGTCACTCAACAACTAATTACTATTGCGACAGTACTATCAACTATATTTAGTCAAACGAGATAGTTGTGATAGTGCTATCTCGACAGTGTGATAGTGACTATCATGTGATCTTCAGGTTGATAGTCCGCGCGATAGTTGCTGTCATGACAGCAACTATCGTGAAAACGAGGCTTTACAACTAACATGACTTAGTGATTCTTTCAAGAACTGCAGATGCTTGCAAGTCAAAAGGTATAAATCAATTATATAATTACAGCCTCATTTGAAATGTCTTTTTTTATTGAGAAAAACCTCCTTTGTTGGATTCTACATTCATGTAGATTGAAGGCTATTTAACCCAATCCACCCACCCTCCCTCCCCACTACATTTTATGCATCATTTAAGAAAAGTGCCCGCACAAAAATGTCAATTTTAATGCCCATAGATGATCCGTGTTGGCCCACTGTGTGTGTGTTTGTGTCAATGCTCCCACTACTTAAGTTGTTAAGTATGTCCATCCATTCTTAAGTTAGCTTATATTCACTCGGACTTCCCCCCCCCCCCCTTCTTTTTATCGTCGTTTTTAAAACCCTGCTACTATTTTTTTTTTCTAAGGGTCTTTTTTCTTCACTTTTATCTACTCAAAACACACACACATAGTGTTTCCATAAATCGGGAAAAAAATTTCAATACATTTTTCTGAGGATCCACATGAGTGGCATTCGCGTGCCACTTGTCAGCATTTTTTTTGGGGTGAAAACACGTCTTTTTGCCACAAAATGTGCTCATTGTGTTCATTCTTTTACTACCCCTCCTTATATACTTGTGTTCCTCTTTTTCTTCTTTTTTTCTGGTAAAAAAAAAAAATCTTGTAAAAACCCCTCTTTTTCCCCAAAAAAAGAGAGAAAAACTTTGTCTGGACCCTGAAGGTACGGACTGGTTTTTATTTACAACACGCAGAAAACATCCATTTCGCCCCCTCTTTCTGCTTTGGCTTTTTATTTTTTTGCACAACAGTTGATGATAGTGTTAATATTACCACAACAATGAAAATCGTTTTATTCTCACTTTTTACTTTCACTCCATCTATACCTTTTACTTTTGTGTGTGCCCTATCATATCCTTTGGTCTCCTCCCATCATCAGATCAGTAGTTTTTTTTCTTTTGTCACTCACTTAAGGGGTCAGTTTTGCACTCTTTTAACAAAATGATTGCTCGACCGACCACAAAACGATTTCGATTGTGGTTAAAGAAGTTGAGTGATCTTCAGGGTTGACATAATGTCCCATGTGGGAATGTCTTTTAAACAAGCACCTCCCATTTTTATGTTGTCCTGTGCTTTAATTGAGACTGGCTCACTACAGCTACAAGGGTCACTACAGCTACCTGTGTTACTGCACCTATCTGGGTCACTACAGCTACCAGGGTCACTACACCTGCCTGGGTCACTACAGCTACCAAGGTCACTACAGCTACCAAAAATATAGTCCTTTTTATCAATACATTAGCTACAGCTACTGGGGTCATAATGTTTGTTTAGGTTAGATTCGTTTCAGTTAGGTTAGATTTCATTAAGTTAGGTAAGGTTCGGTTAGGTTAGGTTTCATTAGGTTAAGTTAGAGGGAAAGGGTTATATTTTTTTGGTAGCTGTAGTGACCCAAGTATAGCTGTTCTCCCCCTGGTAGCTGCTGTGAGCTTTAGTAGCTGTATAGTGAACCAGTGCTTAATGCTGCATGTGGACTTTTGTGTTCCTCTGCCATAGTCCTATTTGGCTGCTAGCAGAGTACTAATTGTAATTGTAACCACAACACTTTAACTGCTTTAAAATGAGAAATATTTTTAAAACTAAAGGGTGGATTCTGGTTATACATCTTAAACTTAACATACATACTGGGCAATAATTGCTGGAAAAATTGTCGCCAGTAATGTTTCCCGATGACTGGAGACGTTGTTATTGACATCAAAGAGTGTGAATTGTTGCTTGTTTCTCTTGTTTCCCACTTTTCCACTTTTGCAAAACTGAACAAAACAGATGTTGAATTCGGTTTGATCCCTCCAAATCACTGACCACATTGTGGCCTATCCAGATACAAGTCACTAGTGATGGACAATTTCGCGAAATTTATTTTGTTGAAATAATAGTTCATGAAATTTATGAAAAGTTGTAAAGTATATTTTAAAGGTTGTAAAATTAATTGAAATCCATTAAATGAAACAAGATAATGAGATTCCAAAAACTTTGAATAAAAAATTGACACAAAAATGGCACAAATGGTAAAATTAAACATGTTTAATATACACTCTCCTATGAACCAATTTACAATCACCAGTGTGGTTATGGCAAAGGTGACGCGGATACATTTCATCTTCGGCGTTCATCTTCAGCTGCGTTGCGGTTCCTCTTCAGCAATTACTAAATCCGCCCTTAACACTAAAAATCGTTCAAGATCAGCATACTTTGGTTAGCATAATATTGAATATTAGTTTTACTGCCAATTTTTAACAACAACAAAAAAATGGTTCAACTGGTTATTAGTTAGGGATTACTTTTGAGTCGTTGACAAATAACGTGAAATTGCTTCTTAAAATATTTGACTTCTTTGTCCCCCCCCCCCCCCATGTGTGTGTGTGTGTGTGTGTGTGTGTTTTGTATTGACGGTGAATTGTTGGAAGAAGAAGGATGGGGATTCTCGTTTGACCCACTTTTATTATGGGAACTTTTACAACACCTTTAGGGCAGAAATATAGTGGAGATGTAGTTGCCTTAAAAGTTAGAATTGCCGTATTACTTGTATAGATTATGTAAGGTATACATTCTACAGTACATTTTCAACATTGAAAACGTATTGTTTTCCTCATTATGATCATTGTAATGGCTTATACCCTAGTACACACCTGATAATTTAAATGCATTTAAATAATAAACGTGTTCTACAGAGCCCTGTGAAGGACAAGCAAACAATATATCGAAATATTCAGTTAATAATCTGAAAATATCGAGTTAATACTTAAATATAATCAGATAAATTATTGACAAAATAAGCATTTTGAAGGTGCAAAGGGGGCGCAATGTTTTAAGTAACGGGGGGGGGGCGCAACTAAATGTAACTACGCCATTGCTTAAGAATAGTCTACATGCACAGCCATATCTCTTAACCCTTTGTTTCCATTTCCGATCGCCTGCTAGCGATTTACACTAGTCTTATTTCCGTCCGACTACATGGGTGACTTCAGTGCTTTTCAAATAACCATGGCTACATTTTCACTACAGTCTACACCTGAAAGGGAAAAACAAACTGAAACACATTTACACATGGTTTCATTCATTTTAAATTGCGATTTAAATTACATGATTTTTTTTTCTAGAAAAGAAACAAACACATGATTTAAACACATGATCGAGTATTTATTTCAAATTATAATTCAATTACTATTAGGTACTTTAAAAAAAAAAAAAAAAATTTACATTTATTTTATAAAAATGATCATTTTACAAAAATTAAAAATTGGAATTTTTGAAATATTTAACTATATTTAAACATTCTAGTCACAGTCACAAAACTGGTATAAAAAAGAATTCCAAACATGCTTATAACTTGATTCATGACGGCAGTTTACAGTGCGCAAATTGCGTAATCTGTGCAGGATTTCCACCAAACACTGAAATCCTGGAATGTTCAGTTAGAACGCAGAGACTTTTTGTTAAAAAAAAAACACAGGGAAAACATGGAAAAGTTGGAAAACTCTAAAGAAATTTAAAATTCGCCTAAATATTTAATGGCTTTTAATTTTACTGAAATACTTAAAAAAAATAACGAAAAACTAGAAAGAAAAAAAAAGTCACTCGCCATCATTATTTATAAATATAAAAGGGTATGCTCCTAATCAGGCTTGTCATTTTTAAGCTAACTACATACTATGAGAGTCTGCGGTCTGCAGACATGGTCTGTTATTAAAGTGAACTGTGCTCCTGGTCTCACTCTCTCTGTGGGAGACCACGTTTCATAGTGTATGGTTAGTCTTTCTTCTAATACAGTTTCGTGCAGGTTTATTCTACTTAATTTCAGTGTATTTTCACCCTGGAAAAAATAAGACCAAATTACTCTGCAATACCTTTTGACTTTTACCTTTGTACACACGAGTTAAATGAATTCAAATTATAAACGTGGTTTAGGTGAATTATACGGAATCCAGTTAAGGACATGAACACCAAATAAAAATTGACTTTATTATTATTTTAAATTGAAATACTAAATCAATATTTTGTCAATAGTTTATATATTATATTTAAGGATTAACTCAATATTTTGAGATTATTAACTGAATAAATTGAATTCGACATATTGTTTGTTTGCCCTTCACAGGGCTCTTCTGTAAAACACGTTTATTATTTAAATGCAGTTCAATTATCAGGTGTGTACAAGGTATTAGCCATCATTAAGAATTACGACCTAGTACACACTTAATAATTTAAATGCATTTAAATAATAAACGTGTTCCACAGAAGAGTCCCCTGAGAAGGGCATTCAAACAATATGTCGAATTCAATTTATTCAGTTAATAATCTCAAAATATTGAGTTAATCCTTAAATATAATATATAAACTATTGACAAAATATTGATTTAGTATTTCAATTTTAAAATATTAATAATGAAGTCAATTTTTATTTGGTTCATGTCCTTAACGAGATTCCGTATAATTAATCTAAACTACGTTTAATTTGAATTCATTTAACTCATGTGTGTACAAGGTATTATGGCTAATCGCAACTTGTGAATTTGGTGAAACCTATAACCTGTCACCAAGCTTTCTTATGTTCATACTAGAACTAAAACTAAGGTGGGCATTTTCAAACATGTAGTCCACGGTCTGGTGTTTCAGTTGTGTCTTGTCTCCGTTCTGACGTGGATGCTCTTTCATGACCTGTGTAGGCCCCCATTTGTGCGTGCTTGTCTGTAGCATGTCCACGTGTATATATGTGCGTTTAACTCGTTCCCTTTCTTATTTTCCCCCCCTCTGGGTGTTGATTCTCTCTCTCTCTCTCTCCCCCTCAATCCTCAATCTTTACCTTGATAAACCACTGACCTGCATTCCTAAGTTGGCTTCTTCACCACTGGAGAAGGGAGAGAAGAGAGAGAGGAGGGGGGATAGGATATTTTTTTTGTTCACCTGCAAGGTTCTTTTTTTTTTTTTTGCTCATTCTTGGATGTCTGTCTGTCTGGTTCGGGTTCTCCTTAGATCTTTTTTTTGGGGGGGGGGGCAGACAAGTGCATGTAAAATTGTACTCTCTCAGTGAGTGAGACCTTCGTGTCGTTTTCCATTAAGCTTATACCATAGTTATAACTTATAACCAACTATCAAAGACTCATTTCCATAACCTCCCTAGTTTCATTTCACATTTTTTTTTCTTCTTCTTCTTCTGTTTAGATCTTCTTTTTACATCACTTTTCTTTTGCACGCCTGAAGCAAACTTATAAATATCAGAGGCTCGATTAAGGGGAGAGAATTGCATGGCGACTCAAAGAGAACAAAAAAAAAATTCATGAAGAAATTGTTTAAAAGTTTATAAACTTCATTATGCTCTTTGTATTCAATTTAACTAACATTAATGTCTTAAAGCCGTCTCTATCAATTTCAAGTCGATTTTAAGCTCCCTATTATACTAGCAACCTCCAATGCAATTCAACTTGCAATGCAACCTGTGATGAGATTTGCAACTAGAACTTTGTAATAAACTTCTACATCACACCATGCAACCTAGTTGCCAATCAAGATTTCAAAATTTCGTTTATGTCAAGGGGCCGACACATTCGGGTGAATCTCGTACGGTATCGGAAGCCATTTTACTTTTAATCCGCGTTTTACTGAATTTTAAAATTTCAATTCTATTCTGGATATTCCAGTAAAATGCAGCTAAAAAGTAAAATGACTTTCCATCCACACGATCATCTGCTGTGAATCGTAGGTGAAATTGGTACTTGATTTTCTTCAATGTCTGCCCCCCTTGGTTTGTGTCCATATTGGGATCTACTAACAGGAAGTTCATATGTCATTTCCGGCAAACGGCCTGATTGGTTGGTTGTTTGTCAGAAAGTTTATTTGAAAAGTTTGTCAGAAGTTGAACCTGTTCAACTCGGTGAGACTGAGTTTGACACTAGTTGAAAGGAAAGTTTTATCCAGTTGCATGTCACATGTCACACTATAAACATTGAAGTTGCATGTCACATTGCACGTTTTCTTGCATCAAAAGTTGCTAGTGTGATAGGGGCTTTATTTTATTCTTCAATTTAACTTTTGGAGTTTTACAACGGGTTTAATGATCACATTATTTATTTAATTTATATTTTATCCACAAATTTTGTAACCTATTTTCAAATCAGAGTCACCCCATGTATTTCAAGACATAGCTTAAAATAAAGCCAAGTTTAAGCTTTGCTTAATCTTAAGGGAATGTTTTAGAATATATTCATTAGTTCAGGTCTTACTGAATTTATGATAATAATAAAAATAAAAATAATGATAATCTAATACTGATAATAATAAATAAAATAATGCTAAAAATGATATAATACATAATGCAAAATTAAATATAAAATAAACTGAAAGTTGAAAATCAATTGAATTTGAATCTATTTTCAAATCATTTTTTTTCCATAATTTATTTGTGTTGGATTTCATTTTAGTCTCATAATTATATTTATTAATTATTAGGCTATAGTTGCCTCACTGTCAGATGCAGTAACAAAAAAATTAGGCTTGTGACATTGGACACATTGTCACTGATAAATAAAAAGGGTAATTAAATACAATTTACAAAAAAAAACATTCTATTACACATTTAAACAAAAACAAGTTTTAGATCCAGAAATCATTTCAATTGAATCGTTTCCTGTTAGCTGGATAGTCATTTCTGCATCGGCCTTTCACGCTGCTGCAGAAAAATGACTTTAAAAAAAACAAATTTGAAACACAAAATATTGTTTCATCAAAGTTTTATTGATTTAAAAAAAAACATTAAACAAGAAATAAAATCATTTTTAAAAGCTTAACTGTAAGAATGAGCAACTTGCCCATAGTTCTCAATATCCACTTGAATTGGCCTCATGAATTTCATTCAGTTGCTGCACCTCTACTGCATGTATTGTTTAAGTAGTTAATTCTCTGTATCTAGCCATCTGATGATACATACGGTGGCCGAGAGGTGCAATGCCTATATACAAACACACGACAACACCCAATACTCCACAACAACTTCCAAAACTACAACAACTTCCAAAACTACAACAAATTCCAAAACTACAACAACTTACAAAACTACAACAACTTCCAAAACCACAACAACTTCCAAAACCACAACAACTTCGAAAACCACAACAACTTCCAAAACCACAACAACTTCCAAAACTACAACAACTTCCAAACTTTACAACAAATTAAATATTATTTCATTTATATTTATTTATATAATTATTGAATTCAGTATTCATGTGCACATGCTCATTTGTGAGTGCACGCATGCACGTGTATGTACATTCCCCCCCAAAAAATATATTTTACTTTTTTGGACTTTTACTTTACTTTTTAATGCAGCTTAAAGCCTCATGTGGACATTCGCATGTACATGCGAAAAAGCCCATTAACAGAAGAAGAAAACAATTAAAATGGTCTTAAAAGACCTATACCCAAACAATTTGACAGATGCTGTAGTTTTTTTTATAAAGTTTAAAAAATCTCACAAAAAGCCATGAAGCTGGTGTTTTTTTAACTTTAGAAAATCCAAAAAAGTAAAATACATTTTTTTTGGGGGGGGGGGGGGGAGAAATGTACATACATACGTGCATGCAATACACTCACAAATGAGTATGCAAATGCACACTCAAATGAGCTACACACACTCATAACCACACACTCACAACCACACATACTTACAAATGACCGTGCACACACACACTCACAGTTGAGTGCATGTGCACACTTACAATTTAGTGTGCACACTCACTTAGGCAATCGTTCAAATGATCGCCTAAGTCGTTCAAACGATCGCCTAAGTCGTTCAAACGAGTGCCTAAGTCGTTCAAACGAGTGCCTAAGTCGTTCAAACGAGTGCCTAAGTCGTTCAAACGAGTGCCTAAGTCGTTTAAACGAATGCCTAAGTCTTTTAAACGATGGATAAAAAATTCACAGTGTATGTCCTAAAAGGGGATCAGTAGTAAACACAATCCAATGAGTGTACACACACGTGTGTGCGTGCACACTCAAATGAACATACACACGCACACTCACAACCGCATACACTCACAAAACAAACACTGAATTCAAAAATTATAAATAATAAATGTATACTGAATTCAATAATTATAAATAAATATAAATGAAATAATATTTAATATGTTGTAAAGTTTGGAAGTTGTTGTAGTTTTGGAAGTTGTTGTGGTTTTGGAAGTTGTTGTGGTTTTGGAAGTTGTTGTAGAGTTTTGGAAGTTGTCGTGGAGTATTGGGTGTTGTCGTGTGTTTGTATATAGGCATTGCACCTCTCGGCCACCGTAGATACATGATAGATGGTATATTTAGTTGCCTTTGTAGACTCGTTTTATTCAATTTCTAGTTTTTTTACAACAGCGAGACAAATGAGTGTTCTTATAAGGTGTTACTAAAACTGCAAGAAATCACCTCACAATCGCTCAATTAAAATACAGTAAAGCGCAAAATGCAATAAAAAGTATTGTTCTTTACGTGCTCGATTTAATTTATTTTTGAAAAGGTCCTTCTATTTTTAAGCAAGGTTCAAAATCGTTCGTTTTTTTAACCCCATGTTAAATCCCATTGAATCAAAAACCGTCCCAGAAACATTTGAAAAACTCTCGTTAAAAACGATTTAGAACAATCACAAAATGATTAGCACATACTTTCATGTATTGACTTCACGATGTTTCCTTTTTATAAATTTTGAAAAGGTACTTCTATTTTTTAATAACGTTTAAATTCATACGTTTTTTTAACTCCATGTTAAGTCCCATAGGACCAAAAAACCGTCACCCAAACATTTGAAAAACTCTGGTTAAAAACGACTCAGAACAATGATCCAGTGTGGCAGTGATTTAAATCATGATTTAATTCATGATTTCTTTTAAATAAATCAAATGATTTTAAAAAAAAATCACATTTATTTAAACATTTAAATTCTGCAATAAAAATAAAACAGTTCCTGGCATTTTTCTCTACATTTAGGTCTAAGTCCGGTGGTAGTCCTTTCATTAATGCATTATTTTTTTTTTTTGAATGGTGGAAAAATCATTAGAGATACATACATATAAATAGTAATAGTAACCTATTTAAGAGCCTCAGAGGTAAACTGTGTTAAGTCACCAAACCTAAATTTTACAGTGGAGTCATTTGAAAGTTTTTCTCTTCATTGATGGAATATGACTTAACATGGTATACCACCATCTAGCGGTCGATGTGTAAAACCGTGGACTTAACACTGTTTACTGATGGTAGAACTTGACAGGCTGTTTAAAAACACGAATTTTACATCTTATGAAGATGTAAAAATCGTGTTTGTTGTTTTTTTAAAAAGGTGACTTAACCCAGTTTACCTCTTGAGGCACTGATTTGCTTTGGGAACTGAAAATGCTGCAAAGCTCTTGTGTTTATATGTTCAGAATGTTCAATTAAAAGTGCTTGAAACTTATTATTTTCAAATTTGAATGTTTATTTACATTTTTTTCCTATTTTGCAATTATTTTACAATTTAACAATTAACAATGTTATTATTACTCATTTTTGCAAACATCATCATTCCTCATCATAAAAAAATTTAATATTTCATATAAATGAAAAAAAAAATCAAAAAAATTGGATTTAAAAAAAATCTTGATTTAAATCAAATAAATCGATTTATTTGATTTAAAAAAAAATAAAAAAAATCAGCCACCCTGGAACAATCACATAAAAATTAGCACGTGCATTAATCTATTGACTTCACGATGTTTTCTTTTTGTAAGCTTAGCACGTGAAATTATTTTTCTATTAATTATTATGAAAAAATTTTAAAAAAATGTTTTTCAATCAAAAACGATCACAGTGCCTACATTCGGAGAAATTTTGAACTAAACGCTGTATCTAGGCTCTTAAAAATACTTAAAATAAAACTTACTGTTAGAGGTTTCAATTGTAGATGGTTTATTACAACTTTAGATTTAACTCAGATTACAAAATATATATTTCACATTTTAAAGATGTCACCCACCACCATTTGCACATTACAACATGGAGTTAAGAAGAGATAAATTTAGTGAGAATTGATTGCTGTAAAAACACCTATATTTATACCACTACCAAAACAGGTCAAATTGGAAAGTTCAGTGACCATAAGCCACTGGTCACTTTCTAGAAAAAGTTGGAACAATAGGACCATTGTCTTATAGATGAAATGGTGTCACCTTTGAGTGACCACTGTCAAGAGAAACTTAATTTGGGCGCATTTTTTTGTCTAACAATCCCCCTTTGCGAACAAAAGTTTCTCTTTTAATTTCTATCAAATAAGTTCTAGTCATTCACTACAGTTTCAAATTTTGTCATTACTTAAACACTTGGTTAACATGTCAGCCTCCATGTTTTCTGTACATACAAATTGGAGTCTAATATTTCCCCTCTTAAGTTCATCTCTTATAAAATAATATTTACGGTTAATATGTTTAGTGTTGACCAATACTATTAATCCAATCAATTGCAGATTTGCTGTCTGTATTAACTAGAACTGGTAAATTTACAAACTTTCTCATATCTAGCTCTGCCAGAAAACTAGTAACCCATTTAATTTCTTTTACTTCTTCACAAATAGCAATTAGCTCTGCCTCACATGTGGACAATGCCACAATCTTTGTTTTTGAGTCTTCCAGCTAACCAATGCATTCCCCAATTTAACTGTGTAGCCAGAAGAAGATTTTGCATCTTTTGTACTACACCAACTAGCATCAGTGCTAGCCTCTACCTGACTTTTAGTTATATCATAATTAAATTTATATTCCTTTGTTCCTTGTAGGTATCTATATATCCTTTTCACTGCAGTTAAATGGATCTGTTTGGGGTTCTGATTATATTGAGATAGTTGACTAACATTAAATGTAATGTCTGGTCTTGTCCCTACTGACAGATACATTAGGGGCCCCATCATTTCTTGATATTCCCTTTGATCTACTGCAATAGAACCCTGGCTTTCATCTAAATTTTGGTTTGGGTCTCCAGGTGTTTTCTTTAGATTACACTCTGCTAGCCCAAATCTTTTTAAAATTTTCTCAACATATTTTCTTTGAGACAACTCAAATCTCTTCTGTGTTTCATGAATGTCCATCCCAAGAAAAGTATTGGATCCATTTGTTTCAGTGATTTCAAACTTATCTATCACACCCTCCATTATTTCAGTAATAATATTATTGCTACTTCCAGCTACCAATAGGTCATCTACATATACTCCCATAAAAAATATTTCACCTTCCCTCTTATATTTGTATACACAGGGGTCACTTTCCAGTCTTTCTAACTTAAGACTTGTTAGGATTTTATTTAATTTTTCATTCCAACATCTACCTTATTGTGGAAGTCCATATACGCTTTTCTGTAGCTCACAAACCTTTCCCTCGTTCTCTTCTTTGATACTGCCCTCTGGTGGCTCCATATATAGTTTTTCCTTTAGTTCCCCATAAAGGTAGGTTGTTTTCACGTCATACTGCCTAACTTTCAACTGTAACTGAGATGCCAATGCAACCAGAATGCGAAGAGACTCTAGTTTCATCACTGGTGCAAATGATGTCTCGTATTTGAATTTGAATTTGAAAAATTACTCTGCAAGCAGCCATAAAGGCCTATGGCAGAGGGACAAGAGTCCAAGTGCAGCATAGAAAATGCATTGTCAAAACCAGAAAATATAAAACCCTATTGATATAAACCCAACAACAATTTCAATATTTTTTTAATGCTGCAAATATATGCATTGTCAAAACAAAACAAAATTATGACTCCCATAAAATACGTTTTCCTGCACAAAATCCCCAGCAAGCGAGTTCCATTGTCAAATCGCCCTAGGGACAAATGACCAGTAATAAGAATCTGTTCGTGCAAAAATTTCTCCAACTTTGTTAGAGTGGCCACCCCTACCCAAATATAATGCCCTGCAAAGTTTACTTGAAGTAGGTATAGGGCAAGAGCCTTCTAGCATTCGATTAAAGATATTAAGACTAAAATCTGAACGTCTTGCAAGTAAACTGTCCCAACCAAGCTCTGAAAGCATTTTAGTTACACTGTCGGCATATCCATATTTACCACAAACAAACCTAGCAGCCCTGCATTGGACCATTTCTATAGAGTGAGCTAAGTCTTCAGTGTGGGGATTCCACACGGAGCTGCAGTATTCTAGATGGGGACGTACTTATGATTGATATGCTATACATTTTACCTCCCTGGGACACCTTCTTAGAACGCGTTGACTAAACCTAAGCATCTGCATAGACTTGAAAATAATCTGTTCAACATGCAGCTTCCAAGAAAGCTTAGCTGTAATCATTACCCCCAAATATTTATAAAAATCTACGTTATTAAGTGGAATGGCCCCTATTCTATATGGAAATATTATTGGATTCCTTCCCGTAGCTACCCTCATTACACAACATTTTCCCTTATTAAGTTGAAGTTGCCATTTAGAACACCATGCCTCTATTGCTTTCAAGTCACTATCAATAATATGGCAATCATTGTCAGAAGTAGTCGTAGTTGATTCCTGGTCTTTGGCTACATCCCACTGCTACTAATCTTGCCTTTCTCTTGTAGATTGTGCCATCTGGGTTCTCTTTTATATCATAAACCCACTTGCTCCTAATTACCTTCACGTCTTTAGTTCTAGGAACTAATCTCCACACTTCATGTGATGAGATTGGAGTTCTTTGCCCATTGCATCTTTCCAATCTTCAGCATATGGCGAATGCAATGCCTCTTCATAATTTCCTGGGATTATTGTTTCCCCTTCTATCGATACATTTGCCTGATGGTTTACCTTTAATCGATCTGATCGTCTGGCACCCTGGGCTGCTAGTCGTTCCTCCCGTTCTAACATTTCTATTTGATGCCTACCTCTTACCAGTTCATTTGTAACTCCCTGTTTTCTCCCAGGCCTCTGAGCTTGGCCCTGTTCTTCTACAGCTTGATTAGGGTTTGACTCGTTAAATTGATTATTTATTTCTGGTGGCCCAGCTTCATCTTCAAATTCTCCCTCATTATGGATTTCATAATTTAACTTACTAGTTTCTAAATTCCCTAAAATTCTTTTTCCTAATAAAGTAGCTCTCATCTTGTGCTCATCAAATTTTACCGATCTTGTCTCATGAACTCGGTCCTCATCTGGGTTGTACACCCTGTATGCAATTCGTTTTTGGGAATACCCAACAAAAATTCCCTTATTTGCCTTTGGCTCTAGTTTGTTCCTCTTTTCTTTTGGGATATAGTAATAGGCTATACTTCCAAAGACATGTAGGTGAGCAACTCTAAGAACCTTCCCATTCCACCTTTCAAGTGGAGTCTTGTTACTATCCTTTGTTGGGGTACAGTTTTTAAGATATGCAGCTGTGGAAATAGCTTCAGCCCAGAACTCAAGTGGGAGTTCTGCATCTATCAAAATGGCTCTAGCTTTGTCCAACAATATTCTGTTGGCCCTTTCTACCACCCCATTGCTCTGGGGTGAGTATGGCACAGTTCTTTGATGTTGGATGTCCTCATTAATAAAATGGTTTTCCAAATTTTTATTTACAAACTCCATTCCATTATCTGACCTAACACTTAATTTTTGTACCTAATGCATTCTCATGTAATTTCTTGAACTCTACAAAATGTTCAAAAGCCTCACTTTAATTTAAGAAAATATACAAAGATTCTGCAACTATAATTGTCCACAAGAACAAATATATACTTTGCCCCACCTAGGGATTCTTTGGGCATGGGTCCACAAAGATCAATATGTATTAGTTCTAAGGGTCTACTGGCCAATCCCAAATTGCTACCCTTAAAAGGTGTTTGAACCATTTTTCCCTAATATACTAGGTTCACATGTTCCAAGTTTTTCATGCTTAAAAGATAAACCTTTTACCATCTTGCTTTGCTCCAGTTTGTCCATGTAATCCTCTCCAAGGTGTCCAAGTTTCTTGTGCCATAACTGCTTTTCATGGCTCCTTTGGAATCCTAGATTTTTATTTAAAGGTACACAATTTCCCAAATTTGCTGTCATGCACTCTTTTGTTAAATGTGAATTATTACATTGTATTTTGGTAGCTAATACAAACATTCTGTTTTTCTCTAGCTTCACCAATGAGTTCCCCATTTTGATTTATGATTTTTGCCCTCTTTTGATCAAAAATGATTTGGTTCCCTTTACTTATTAAACTTCTAACCGACAATAAATTTGTTCTTAACTTAGGTACATAAAGAACATCTTTTATACAAATGTTCTTTTCTTGTCCATCAAGAAGTTTGGTGGTGACTTTCACATTACCCCTTGCTTCAGCCTTGATAGATCAACCCTCCTCAGCCAGGTTAACTTCATTCTCTAGAGGTTGAACTTCCTCCATCCAGTCAACCTTTGGTGACATGTGTACAGTGCATCCAGAATCCAAAGTCCAGAAGTCCGTCTTGTAGTTGCCTTCAACCTGATTGCATTTTTCATCTATCTGCTCTGCCGTGTTCCAGGCATGTTCTGTATTTGTCCTTGCTTCATTTGCTGTTTGTCTTCCCTGTCCAGTACCTTGAAATGTTGGTATACCTCGTCCACGTCCTCTTTCAATTCTAGATCTATTCTCAGAATGTTCAGTATTGTGTCTGTGCCAGCAATCTTTTGATAAATGGCCCAGCTTTCTACACACAAAGCATTTACTCCTTGGGTTTTGTCTTCTTTGTCCTCCTCTTCCTGTTTTAGCCCTGAATGCCTTTTCTGTATTTTGGTGGCCCATCTGATTTGACCCTCTTGGAGTCAATCTAAGCTCCTCCTCCTTTAGGGCTTGTTGAATGTGTTCAATAGTAGCATCTCTTTGAGGCCTTAAAACTGATGCTACTCCCTCCATTCTATGATGTAGGCCTCTTACAATATGATACACTAACTCACAGGTTGGTATAACCTGGCCTAGGGCAGCACTCCGTGTTGCAATACTCCTAGCCCGGGTTAGGTAACAATCAACAGTCTCATTGTTCCCCATTAGAATGTTTTTTAATTCTAAAGCAGTATCAATTCGCTGATCTTTCACATTCCCAGTATGGTTAAGTTTTAATTGTTCCCACAGTCTTTGCTCTTCTTTCCCCAATAAAAAGGCCTGCTTGTTCTTCAGATAGTGTACATACGATTATGCCGAATGCTTCATCATTTTTCTCCTCCCATGCTGCTCTGATGATCCTGGTTCTCTATTGTTTGTTGGCTCTGAGTACTCAACGACTGGCTTGTACAATTTTCTTGTTCTCAAGATGGTGCTTATTTTCAGCTCCCAAATTGGATAGTTGTCCCCTGTCAGGAGGTCAACCCTACTTAGTGATATTGTGTTTGATGACGCCATTTCGTTGAAAAAGTTCCAGGTTGTTAGTCCCAAAAAATTTCAATGTTCTTCAATTTCTTTGTGAAGAGAAATTGTTCCTTTGTTGCACTCACTTTTCACCAATAATCACTTTTTCTAATTGTAACCACACTCTGCTACCATTTGTTAGAGGTTTCAATTGTAGATGGTTTATTACAACTTTAGATTTAACTCAGATTACAAAATATATATTTCACATTTTAAAGATGTCACCCACCACCATTTGCACATTATAACATGGAGTTAAGAAGAGATAAATTTAGTGAGAATTGATTGCTGTAAAAACACCTATATTTATACCACCACCAAAACGGGTTAAATTGTAAAGTTCAGTGACCATAAGCCACTGGTCACTTTCTAGAAAAAGTTGGAATAGGACCATTGTCTTATAGATGAAATGGTGTCACCTTTGAGTGACCACTGTAAAGAGAAACTTAATTTGGGCGCATTTTTTTTTGTCTAACACCTTTTTTCTCAACAAGTTGTTCCTTTTCAAGACTTCTTCGTAAAAGCTAATTTATTCTTATTGATGTTATAGTGACTCGGTTTGTTTTTTAAATAAAAAAAAGTTGAACTAGTGTCCACTTTCCAATTCCAGTTTTGTATTATCGTTATCGATACAGTTTCCCGTCTTCAAGAGTTGTCTGTACCTGTTTCTGAAATGAAATATTATGTTAGGTTTTTAGGCAGGTATTTTGACACCTAACATCATGATAGGATTACATACAAGTGATTACCCACGTAGTCGTAATCTATTTTCACTAAAAAATAAAGCCCTGTTTTCACGATGATAGTTGTCACGATAGTTGCTGTCATGAGAGCAGCAACTATCGCGAAAACTATCATCGTAAAGACCACATGATAGTTGCAAATTACTACCACGGGCCACTCATGCCCGAGGACATACAACAGTCTATGTTACAGACACAATGGGAAAACAATACACTGGGGTGCCCGAGGACAAGTGTCAGACTAAATGTACATTGTAGATCGCTGAAGAGTTCATGGCAGTCTGGTTCGTGGACACTAGACATCTGTAATAGATCTGCTACTGGTGCTGTTGTTGCTCCTGTCTGTGCCATCAATACTGTCACCATCTGTAGTGGTGTAAGCGAAAACTGCCTCATTTGCGAAGGTACACAGGGCTACCATATGGTTGCAGAGAACTGATGGAATTGCAGGCCAGACAATGCCCACTTTAGAGATTTCCGAAACTAAATGATCATTGATCACGTGCAATGACATGGCGTGGGAGAAGACAGTGGTAAAGTATGTGATCCAGTGAATCATCCTCGTGAGCATCGCACAGACAACATCCACCCGAGGTAGATAGGTGGAATCTACTAAGATAGCAATCGAATGGCCCGTGACCAGTGACGCACTGTTGCGATAGCACTATCATACTATCTCGTTTGACTAGATATAGTTGAAACTTGATAGTACTGTCGCGATAGTAATAGTTGTTGTGTGACCGCTTGTAGGGAAATATCTACTTTGTATCTACTTTGTGTTTAAAAGCAAAGATGTGTTGTTTTAATTCTGTACCACAAACAACATAAAATTAAAACTAAAGCCCCCTATAAAAAAATTGTAAAGTCACACTTTAAGCATAAAATCTATGTTTTGAGATGTGTAACTCAAAAACAGATTATATCCAAATATTATAAATGTTTGCACACTTGAAGTTAAAATAGGTTTAAAATGTATTCAATGGTAAATGATATATATTAGATGGCTCTATCACAACACTTGTTTATGGATTTTTGAAAATAGATGAATAGAAATGGTGTATTCAATGACTGAAATAAAATGTTTATAAATTATTTTTTAAGTGATTTTCAACTTTTTGCACAAAAATTGAGTAATGTTGCTATATTACCTAAAAAGGACTCAGGATTACATACTTCATTAGACTGAAAGAGAAATTTATGTAAATACATATATCTTAAATGTTTTATACCATTAGGATGTTATGCTAGAATTGCCTTCAGATCTTGTGTTGCATTACATCATAGTATTGGTGGTGTTGTAGGTATGATTGAATCAAATTATAGGGGAAATAATGGCATGATGCTAATTAATTTGGGAAAACAAAACTACCTTTCATTGATACATTACTACATCCAAGTTTAAACAAAATAAATTGGAGTATTATTGTCCAAAAAGTTCTGTTCTTGAATGTTGGAGTCTCTCTATGCATTAGAAATAAAATCAGGTCAATTCATTTGAAGAAAAAAGTGTTTCCTTAACAAGTAAATATAAAAAACTACATTTTACAAGTACAATGAATGGTGGTGGTTACAAAAAAAAATGTAACAACCAAATAATTAATTTCCAGATTTCTAATTCCAAATTAAGAGTTCATGTAGATAGTAGTCCAGCTCATCTTCCAAATGACCATTGACCTCTCCTCCTTTTCGTGACTTCCCTGAGTGTAATTTGTTTTATTTTGTTGAAAAGTACGTTATGTAAGGTACCCTCCTCCTACAACGGCGGATCCTTGGTCAGGAGGTCATTCGAGGGTCTGTCAAAATTTGATAGATTAACAGGTCACACTAGTAGAGGCTGCTGTGTATAAAATTTCAGCATCTCTACGTTATGGGGGGGGGGGGAATTTATTTAAAATAGGAGAAATACAAGTCCATGCAAGCGGACAACGGTCTCATGTCGACTGAAATAAAAGTTTGTAAAAAAAAAAGCATCAAATTAACTAGAGAACCATCATATACCACAGGCATTTAGAAATCGGGACAAACACAAGTTGGCTCCGCCCTTTTTATGACGACCGGCAACATATGGCTGTATATTCCTGCAAATCATTTATTAGCACAGTGGTCAAATTCGTACATAATGTTGAAAGTGACCGTTTAACCAACGGTTATTGCTGTGGTTTTATTTTTTTTGCTTTTATGAGATAAAATTAGCATAGTGTATCATGTGTGTTGTACTGTGTTAGGGGGAATTATGGTCCAGATGTGGCCACATACAAAACACCGAACCAAAAAGAGCTCAACGAACAGAGGGCATCAGTATCACAAAGAGCCATAAATATACGAAGTCACTGACTGACTGACTTAACTGAGTAAACAGTTGTTTTGGATAAATTTATATTTAGTATTTTCAACTGGTGGTGGTGGTGGTGAGCCCACACCGTTTTCTCGCCTGTTTCTACCTTTTTTGCTGTACATACTGTATTATTCATAATGTACTCTTTCTCTCTCTCTCTCTCTCTCTGTGAAAGATCCAATGAATTGCTATCATAAAAGGGGTTCCGATTGTTGTTAAGCATGCAAACCTCTCGATAATTCTCTATGTATTTTTAACCACACCCATGAAATACCAGGTGAAATTTATTTTCAAAGCAAATATTTTAAGCCAACATCTAACAAAAAAAAACAATGTGCATGTACTTAAAAGTTTTATGTTCAGAATATTGACTGCCAGTAATTGATCCGTTAACATTTCCGGCATTGAAAATTGATTTCCAATGGACTTGTATAAAGTTTGACGAATTGAGAGAAAAATCAAAGGGTTTTAAAAACTAGACTAGCAACTGAATTGACTTAAATAAAAACGCAACTCGTATTAAAACATCCATGTGTTCCTGATATTTATTAATGACCTCAGCAGCACAGTTCGCAGCAACTGTAGACTATAGGTTGTAACTAGAGGTTGATGGTATCCAAGACTGTGAAATATTAGCTCTAGACTTGAAGGCAATTGAGGGATGGTGTAATACATGGCAACTTCAGTTGAATGAGGGGAAGTGTAGTGTTTTATGCGACTAACTCGGGTTAGAAATCCAATTGTGTTCAATTATAGTATGAATGACATTATTCTTCGGAGTGTCAAGTGTTATAAGTACTTGGGGGTTACAATGATAGATGACCTTTCTTGGAAAAACACATTGACTAAAACGAAGCATTTGTAGAACTTTCCCAGTAACACCATCAAAGGACATTGGGCACCTGCCCAGCACAAGTTAAAACTATTGCCTATCAAGCATTGGTTCGGCCTCATCTTGAGTATTGCTGCAGTGTATGGAATCCTCACTCTGTCACACTCACTCATTCAGTTGAAATGGTTCAGCATAAGGCAGCTAGGTTTGTTTGTGGCAGGCACAAATTTACAGATAGTGTCACTGAGATGCTGTCAGTGCTACAATGGCATAGTTTGGCACATTGCAGGGCTGAGTAAAGTTTGAAATTGTTTGGAAAAAATTACACGTGGTGATTGTCCTAAACCACAGTCCAGTGATATTCATAAAGCACTATACATGGGCAGGGCTGATCACTCTTAAGAAAATTAGGGAGATTTTTGCTAGGACAGATTCATATTATTGGTCTTTTTTTTCCTAGAGTTATAAGACAATGGAACTCTCTTTCTGAGGCAGTGGTGAATGGGGATAATTTTGTTTTATGGGATTGACATTTGTTATTCATTTTGTTTTTATATATGTGCTTGACAATGCTTAATGCTGCATGTGGACTCTTATGTCCCTCTGCCATAGGCCTATTTGGCTGCTAGCAGAGTACTAATTGTAATTGTAACTGACACAAAGCGGTCCGTTTTTTTTGCAGCTTGCCTGCCACTAATGCTTATAAATGCATCTGTGACGTCAGTTTCTAGCATACTTTATATATAAAAAGCTAAAAACGGACTGGCTTACACTGTATGTGCCTTGGCTTTATAGCCAAGAGGTTGTACAGGTAAAATTGAGGGATAAGGAAAGGACAAGAAACCATTAAGCATTCCTATAGAAATTCTCTTGTCTAAAACTTTAGCCACGCCATTTTTTCGTGGAATTTGGGGGTGAAATTCAAATATTCAATTTCCTGTTTAGAACAGCATTTTTTTTTTGCTTAGTTATTGTAGAAATAGTTTGAGAAAGTTACTGTTAAGAGTCTATATGTAATTATTAAGTATAAATTTAAGTTGGGGGTGTCTTAAACATACTGTACACAAGGGCCACCAGGGCTGAACCATTCATTAGAATGAACCTAGACGGTCGGCTATGGGCGCATTTTAACAAAATGTAATTTTTTAGTGTTTAATTGGAACAGTGGAGGAGGAGGAGCAATAACACCAGGGAGGGCTCTTCTCATTTCAGTTGAACTAATAATCGAATAGGTGGTGCTAACCACATTTGTGATGTCATATTGAATTTCTTTTCTCTTAATGGTGGGCCGGTTTTAATATTAGTGTATTCTTAAACTATACACGTATTGCCCACTCGTCGTATAATAAAATGCCACTTTTCGCCAGTTGTAATTTTCGTTTTAATCATTTTCGTCTGGTGGCAACAGGGGTCTATAAACTAGTTTTTAGTTAGTTTCTGCACTTGACTGATTCATCTGAAGATTACTTTTTAGATTATGTGAGAGAGCCTTGTATTCAGAAAGTGCTATGAGTGACGTTTCTGTGGAATTTTTTTAGTTTTGTTTTTGGTCTAACAATGTACATACAGTACATAATGACAAACTATTATTATTATTAATATTATTATTATTATTACTTAAACGCATGAAATATGATATTTTCAAGAATTGTGTACAATTTCGCAGAAGAAATTACAAGGTTGTGGCAGTTTGTGGTTAACAAACATTTTCTACGTTAGTCATTTATTTTTTAATCACATAGACCTACAGCTTCAGACATTTTTGTAATTTTACGCTGTTTTCTAAAAGTTAACAACTTTTTTTTTAAAGGGAAAAAAAACTTTTTCACTGAATTAATTGACTATTTTCAAGTGGAATTTATACGTGTGGATTGTGACTGTAGATAGTCAATTATGACTAACTAGAAAGAAAGCCCGTCTTCGACGGGTGTGATAGCGTTTCACACACTTGATTGATTAGCCTGAAATTTTCAGCATAAAGCGAGAGCATCTTATATTATAAATTTTCTGCTGGGCAGAAAACAAATTTTTTAAAAGGTAAAAATTAAAAAGAATTAAAAACTGGAAAATGACCTTTTCACAATTATAGATGCACTAATAAACTTTTCACTTTTATTACAGTGACAAAATAAAATACTGAACACAACAGTAACATTAAAATTAATAAAGTATATAACTGTCCTGAAAACATTTTTTTCTACATACTGCAAATTTACAGAAATTCTGCCCGAAGTAGCTAAAGTGGCACTTTTCAGCTCTACTAATGTATTATTAATTTATTATCATGGCAATCTGCTTAATCATCACGTACGGTGATGTACCAAATGTTCTCTATAGGATTTAAGTTGAGGGAACATTTCGGCCGTTGGAAAGTGGTGATATTTTGGTTTTGTAACATTTCTTCGTTATGTTACTGGAGTGAACTGGTGCATTCTCTTGCTGGAATATTAAGCTAATGCTAGGGAATCAATGTTTTCGTAAGGCAGTGCATATCCTCCCAACATTTTCTGATAAACGATGATATTTATTTTGATTGAAATGAATCATAACTTCATAAGCTATGCATTTCAAAAACTATGCTACTCATTTCAAAGACACTACATGTTTCCCATGTCATTAGGCTCACCCACTGCCAAAATTTTGATTAGAAAAGTATTGTGGTTTTTTCCTCGCATCCTTCCAATATGAAGAAAAGAAAAGAAAAAAAACTTCAAGATCATCAAGATTGAACTTTTCTCTCTCAGAAAGTTTGGTGGTGGGAGCCTAACAATATGAGAAGTGTTTAGTGTCCCTTGTATTAATTAGCTTTTCCTTCATTTCAACCAAAAACAAATGTTTATTATCAGACAACGTTATGAGAGTGTCCCCTGGACTTAAATCCTACAGAAAACTTTTAGGACGTCATTGCAGATTGCCATGATTATACGACATCAATAGAGTTGAAAAGTGCCATTTTAGCTGCTTCTGGACAGAATTTTTGTTAATTTGTTTATAAATATTGTGTAATGTATGTAGAAATCAATGTTTTAAGTTATAAAACATTAGGACAATCATATACTTTATTAATTTTAATGTTACTGTTGTGTTCAGTATGTGATTTTGTGACAATAATTAATAAAAGTGAAAAGTACATTAGTTTGTTTACAATTATGAAACGGTCATTTTCCAGTTTTTAATTTTATAAATGTTTACCTTTTTAAGAAAAAAATTTCTGCCCAGCAGAACGTTTATAATATATATGATGCTCTCTTTATGTTGAAAATTTCAGGAAAATCTATTGAGTATAGCCCGAGTTCAGTGCCAGATTAAGGTGGGTGCTATTGATGCTGCAGCATTAGGCCGATTCCTGAAATAGGCCCAGATGAAAACAGACGACGATGTTAAACAGTTTACTTAGTAATTTAACTGCGTTTTTTGCAATATCTTGGGGATTCTTGCACTGCTGCATCAGGCCCAATTTCATCTTACTCCGGCCCTGCCCGAGTTATAAACAATTTCTGGGGTGTGTCTATATATATGAAATGCACTGTATAACATCTCAAATTGAGAACATTTCCAGATATACATTTTGAGTAAATACTTGTCTTGATCCTAGTATAAACCTGCCTTGTGTTGAAAAAATGAATGTATAAAAACCCCAGCCAGGACTTGAACCAAGCACCTCTCACTTCTCTGCCAAAGACATAACCAATTTTGCTACCAATGTAAATTGTGAGATCAAAGGTGACCTCACTGTAACCCACGTGGGTTAATTTATTCATTTGAACAAAAGTATGATGCAATCATGAACGCTTTCCTGGCTGCCAACTTTATGTGTTCAAGGGTTTTGGTGAAATTTGATGATTTTTCACAAAAATCAGGCAAACGGAACAAAATTGAAAATTCTAATGTAGCTTACGAAGAAGCCCATCTAAAGATGTGTATACTGGTTAATTTTCACAATTTTAGAGTGTGTAGTTTCTGAGAACATTCGTGCACAAAGGGAGGGAGTCAGCCTTTAGCAAATTATGATATTAGATGTCTCATAAAGTCATAAGTTATACAGGGTTATTCAAAAAGAAGGAGCATATTTCTACCATTTATTTCTTCCAAACTACAAAAGATAGAAATATAATTCCAACGTTCCTGGACAAAGAAAAGTTCAAATTTTTTATGCACTCAATATGAGCACCATGTGTTACACGACAAATATCAAAACAGTGGCTCATTTCTTGCCCCACACGAATCAGCTGGTCTCTAGTTATCGAATTCACAGCTTCAACAATTCGATGTCGCAGATCTTGAAGAGTGTTAGGCATAGGAGGGGACAAAGACACGGTCTTTTACGTAACCCCACAGATAAAAATCACAGGGAGTAAGGTCTGGTGACCTGGGAGGCCACCGGCAAAGAAGTTGATCTTCTGCTCCTCCTATTCCAATCCAACGTCCTGGAATGATGTTATTCAGGACTTCTGGAACTTCCACCCGGACTGTTCAAATTTTGAACTTTTCTCTGTCCAGGAACGTTGGAATTATATTTCTATCTTTTGTAGTTTGGAAGAAATAAATGGTTGAAATATGCTCCTTTTTTAATAACCCTGTATCTATTTTTTACCTTTGTAATTAATAAAGTTAACATTATTATTATTATTATTATTATTATTATTATTATTATTATTATTATTATTATTATTATTATTATTATTATTATTATTATTATTATTATTATTCAGGATTGTTAAATAGTTATCACTAAGGTAGTAATGACTATCACAATATATATCATATTATTAATAATTATTGTATTTTTACTATGGAGACATGTGGAGTATCTGGGAGTTTGGCACAAAATTGAAAGGAGTGGAGAGATAGAACCAGTAAGGCCGACCCTGCATACTGGTGGGAAAAGGTGCAGGAAATGATGATGATTGAATTTTTACTATTTTTACATAAAATAATTTGGCTTCTACTGACGATTTTCCACATAACCTATCGACAAAACGTTTGGGTATATATGTCTTTTCTGTTTGTCTGTCCGAGCATCACGTGAAAACGGCTGCATATCAGTTCATGAAACTCAGTATTTGAATTCAATGCACATACTGTACATGCTGGGATAACCTGCATGTATTGCAATACAAAACCAAATCACTCCTGACAATAATTTTCTACTGCAAGTCTGCACCCAAGTGGACGTTTTTCTTATTTTACTCATCTTTACTACAGTACTACTAGATTGACTAAAGACGAATTTGAACAAACTGGCAGGCGTTTTTAAGCGCCTCATGCGTAATATTTTCATAACATAATCGTATACCATATTGCAGTTTCAAATGCAGACACAGAATTGTCTTTATTATTGTTGGTTGATTTTAATCTTCTATTTTAGTTGATTTAGTTAAATCACTTCGCAGCATCACTGCTTGATGGTATATTGCCACTTTTATTTGAAGAATCCCAGGCATTGAATCCCTTTTGTTGTTGGAGTATTGTTGTTCTAGGTCAGTTTCCATTAGTTCTGTTCGGGTTACTTTTTGTCTTTCTCCATTTATTTTTTTAAAAAAATCATAACCAACCCTGGATTGGATATAATAATAATAATAATAATAATAATAATAATAATAATAATAATAATAATAATAATAATAATAATAAAAATAATAATAATAATAATTATTATAATAATAATTATAATAATTATAATAATAATAATAATAATAATAAAAACAACAATAATTATTATTATTTTATTAAGGGGTTTCAGCCCGTTATACACCTACAATTATTTTTTAAATAAATGTTTAAATTAATTTATAAATGTGACATTGCATGTGTATAACAACGTCAATGTTAAATTATTTGTTCAAAGTTGCATTAATTGTGAAAATATTCTATTTTTCTTAAATGATCACTAGGGCTACGAATTTTAGGTGGTCCACCTAACTATTATTATTAGGCCTACAGCAAATGCCATGTAAACCATATGTAGTATATTTCTAGTCGTAGGAACCCCAAAAAAACAATTTTTATTCCACCTTTTTTGCAACTTTCAACCTTTTTTCTGATTTTCCACTTTTTCCCCCCTTTTTGCATATTTTTGTTAAAAGTTTGTAATTTTTTTTATTCTTTCCATGCTTTTGTTTGCTTCAGTGTTCTTTAGTGTAAGAACCAAATATACACCACTTGTGTTAGACTGTCAGTAGATGTAGAAAGATCATTCTAAGTGTACAAGACAATACTTTCTCCTAACAGAGAGAGTTTTACTTTTGACAACATCGAAGTGATCAACATTGTGCAAGCAAATTCCTTCTTATTCACCAATAAATAAAGCCCGTAATATTATGTTATTCCATTTTATTTGTACATTTTATTTCTTCAAGTGCAATAGATATTCTAATTTTAAATGTTTTTTTCACCTTTTTATTGAGTTTTTCCACGTATTTCACCAATTATTATCCACTTTTTACCCACCTTTTTTGCCAGTTTTTCCCCACCTTTTTAACATTTTTCTCCACCCAAAATTCCTAGCCCTAATGATCACCCATCTACTAGAGTACTTTTTCAGGATCAGCATCATGCTTATGTAATTTACAAAGCTATATAAGATGCGCTCTGCAACCTATTTAGCACACTTCTCCCCCCCAATTCTCTTGTCTAGAACGTCACAAGGTTAGATATACGATAAAGTGTCACACTATGCACTGTTCTGCGCACTTCTGCGCACTGCACTGCGCACTGTTCTGCGCACATATAAGTAAAAATGTTGGAATACTTTTACTTGTGTATAACTGCCGATTGATACTTATAAATTAATACATATATACATTTTATGTAAAAAATCATTAACGAAGACATTCATCATTTAATTGGCACAAAAATGCAAGTAAAACTTGTTGGTGTATAACGGGCTTTACAGGATGTACATCAACACTTATGTTTAATCCTGGTCAATATGAAGAGAAAAAAAATAATAAAACAGAAATACATGTACATAGAAATATATAAAAAAGGTGAGAATAAATTATTTCATTGTCATTAATTCCCCCTGTCAGCCTCTCCACACAACCAACACGTTAGGTCCAATGACTTTTACATTGACATAGAAGCTGGAAGATGATAAGAAGTCTACTACATTTTGTGGGAGTGAATTCCAAATAGGAATAACCCTGTTAAAAATGTAATTATGTTTACAATTAATACGAGTAGCAGGTAACAAAATACACTTCGAATCCCACTAGCCAATCCTTAGCCAATATTTTATATTAAAATCTAAATTCAGAGAACACTTATAGTTTTAACTAGTGTAGGCATAGTTTGGCACATCGCAGGGCTGAGTTAAGTTTGAAATTGTTTGGAAAAATTACACGTGGTGATTGTCCTAAACCACAGTCCAGCGATATTCGTAAAGCATGGGCAGGGCTGACAACTCTAAGAAAATTAGGGAGATTTTTGCTAGGACAGATTCATATTATTGTTCTTTTTTTCCTAGAGTTATAAGACAATGGAACTCTTTTCCTGAGGCAGTGGTCAATGGGGATAATTTTGTTTTGTGGGATTGACATTTGTATTATTCATTCTGTTTTTATAAATGTGCACGTATAAGTGCTTGACAATGCTTAATGCTGCATGTGGACTTTTATGTCCCTCTGCCATAGGCCTATTTGGCTGCTAGCAGAGTGCTAATTGTAATTGTATGACCAGGTCCGGCGACACAGATTTTAATTTATAACTAGAATATTGAATACTAGATACTCCCAAAATACGGATCTTGACTAAAATAAAATTTACAAATACATCCAAGTAAAATTCCTTGGTGACGTTTTTTTTTTCCTTCTTTAAGCCGACATTAGGTCTAGAAAACGTTGCCTAATTGTTTAATACATTCATGAAAGAGGGAGAGAAAGAGAGAAAAAAAAAACTATTATCATTTTTTATGCTGTAATAGTAACCCACATCACATCCATGTATTAATAACATTATCTCTTTGAGTGTGGCCTAGTTCCACAAGACAGTTAAGTAAGAGAGAAAGAGAATAAAATGCCATAGTAACCTAATTTAAGTGGTAATGAATGATTAAGTGTCAGTTCTGGTGTATATGTGTGTGTTAGTGTGGGGGTAAGGAATTGTGTTTTGGGTGTGGGAGTAAAAGGGAAATGAAGTGCAATTATGAATGAATTTAATCAACATTGCACCTGTTGCCAAAGCAATAGGGCACTCAGATAATGAACTGATTTTTTGTGCGTGCAATTCTTCATTTGAATTCCTTGGGTATGTTTCACAAAACTACAAGTCTTGTTTGTAACAAGTAATTTTTTACAAGTTTGTAAAATTTTCACTTATTAGCGTTACACAAAAGTACAAGTGTACACTTGTAATTACAAGTGAATTTTTACAAGTGTAGTGGACAAACTTGTTACCAACCAAAGATTTTCTACCTAAACTCAAAAGATTGTTTTACAAGTGTTTCGAAATTAAATAGAATGTCCTTACTATATCTCGTATTTCTTTTAAAATACACACCTTATATCCTAATGCAACACTTTTAGACGTTTTGCGCACTGTGGAATTACACACAAAGGAAAAAAAATGTATTTAATGAATACCGACACACTACGCTTGTTACAAACAAGTCAAATTTCACTTGTTCTCAACAAGTTGTTAGGAATAACTTGTTGAGAACAAGTGAAATTTGACTTGTTTGTAACAAGTGCAGCACGTCAAGGTTCATAAAATAGTCGTTTTCATTTTTGTTTCTAATTCCATAATGCCAAAAACGTCTAAAAGTGTTGCATTAGGCAAAAAGGTGTGTATTTAAAAAAAAAATACGAGATAAGTAAGGACATTCTGTTTAATTTCAAAACACTTGTAAAACAATCCACCTACTTTTTGAGTTTAGATAGAAAATCGTTGGTTGGTTAGGTTAGGTTAGGTATAAATCCGTGGTAAGCCAACTCATGCAACCAAACTATTGCACAACTGATGATTGCTGATGTGTGCCCCATCGCAGCCTTAAATGAGAAGAGTGTAATATTTTTCTATTTTTGGCGACAATATTTATTATGTCCGGTTTAATTGTTGACAGTTGTATTCAGTTGTCTGGAGGTATACATGTACAGTATGTTCTGCGTAACCCTGGGGTTCCGCACAAAACGAAAATTTACATTTTCATTTTGGTGTAAATATTTAAACAGTTGTGATTCTATGAAATAAACCAGGACCTCACTGTACGTCGTTGGAGTTGGGTTCTTCGAAAAAATGCAGTGCATATTCGAGCTACCCTTCCAGTTTCTATAATGCAAATGCGAAATTTTATAACTCAAAGCGAAAATTCTCCTTATCAATATTTGTAATTGATAATTGTTTTTTTTTTGATAATTTTGTGTAAGTATTTTACGAAAGGAGTTTACAATTGTAATATATGTAACATGCTTCCAACTGAATTGCAAACTTAAAAAGAGTACTTGAGGAAGAAGTTGAGTTGGAATACGGTACATTTAGACTGATGATATATCTACGCAACTTGCCTTGTGATTAAAATTTTAATATACCCTCTTAGATATAACTCGAATAATAAGAGAAAAAAATAATAGAAAGACAGTTAGTTACATTAACCTGTTGGCAATATTAACAATTCAACAACTGTAACAATACAGTATTATTGTCGTTTTAAATATAATTCAAATGTTATTTTGAATTTCGTTTTTTTGTTTGTTTGTTTTCTACATGAGTAGAATGACATAAGTTGTACACTAATCAGTGATTGAGCAAAAAATTGAAGCCCAGCCCAGCCCAGCCCATGAGATTTTATACCAGGCCCAGCCCACGAAGCCCATGAGACTTTATACCAGGCCCAGCCCAGCCCAGTCCATGAGATTTTATACCAGGCCCAGCCCACGAAGCCCAACAAGCCCACCAGGCCCAAGAAGTCCACCGGGCCCACAAAGCATACCAGGCCCATGAAGCCCACCAGGGCCACAAAGTCCACCGGCCCATGGGCTTTATGTAGGTCGCTACTTCCAATGACCATCAAAACCCATAAATCCAAAAAAGTAAAAATTGTCAAAAAATGAAATTCTTAAAAATTCAAACAATTCAAAAAAATTATTTTAATTAAATTATCATAAGAAAACCATATTTTAACTTAAATTTCTTAAGAAAGAAATCATGTACCTAGTTCTAGGATGTCACAAAAGTAATTGCTACTTCAAAGTAACGATTGCATACTTAATTTTTTTTTTCAGGACCATAGGAGGAGGGTTAATACATTGCATTTCAGATATATAGACGCACCAAAAAAATTGGTTATATCTCGAGTTAAACTTGATGGATTCGCCTGAAATTTTCAACATAAAGAGACAATCTTATATTATAAACTTTCTGCTAGGCAGAAAATTATTTCTTAAAAAGGTTAAAATTAAAAAAAAAAAAACATTCTGAACACAACAGTACCATTACAATTAACAAGGTATATGACTATCCTGATGTTTTAGAACGTAAAACATTCTTTTCTACATACTTTAAACTAGATTTATAAACACATTTACAGAAATTCCGCCCGAAGCAGCTAAAATGGCACTTTTCAGCTTTGATGTTGTAGCATAATCATGGCAATCTGCTTATTTACCATGTACAATGATGTCCCAAAAGTTTTCTACAATATTTATGTACAGGGGATTTGCCGGCCATTCGAGAGTGGTGATATTTTGGTTCCGTAACCATTCCTTCATTAGGTTATTGGAGGAAACCGGGGCATTTTCTTACTGGAATACTAAGAGCTAATCCTATGGATGTTTTATATCTGTAGATACTCTCATAACATTGTCTGATAATCACTGATATTTGCTTTGGTTGAAATAAAGACAAAACTCCTCATTCCAAAGGTGCTAAACACTTTGCATATTGTCAGGCTCCCACCATTAGTGGAAAAAATTCAACCTCGATGATTCTGATGGTTTTTATTCTTTTCTTCATATTAGAAGGATGTGAGGAAAAAATCACAATACTTTTTTCTAAAGAAAATTTCGGCAGTGGGGGAGCCTAATAATATGGGGAAAGTTTAGTGCCTTTGGAACGAGCAGCTTTTTTTTTTTGAAAAGCAGGCTCAGCCTTTATTTCAACCAAAACAAATATCAGCAATTATCACACATTGTTACGAGGGTATGTACTGCCATAAAACATCGATTCCATAGCATTAGCTTAATATTCCAGCAAGATAATGCCCCAGTTTCCTCCAATAACCTAACAAAGGAAACTCTTTTTTTCCATACGTTCTTGTGGGCGAGAACTGCTTCTCTCTTGGCCGATCATCGCCGCAAACAGCCAAAATCGGTAGTGAAAATCGGCATGATCGGCTCGGTTAAATCGATCTGCATGCCAATTTTTTTAGCATGATCGGTTCCGTATTGGCTCGGTAAAAAAACAAGAGTGTGATCGGTACAGCCTTAGTGGCAACCATGAAATAACTTGCCAAAACTGTTTCAAAGCAACATGAAAAAAGTTTCATCAAGGAAGATGGGTTTCTTCCACACAAAAATAGTGTCGTGGTCTCTTAGTTTTCAATAAATTAGATGAATCAAAATATTTATTGAGTATTATGGTTATTGTTAAGTATACTTCTAATAAGTTTACTTTATTTTGTGCTTGAACGTGAAGACGCAACAGCACCAATAACAACAAGAGAGTAAGTAGAGAGAGGTTGTTTGCATCTACCAGCAATTTCATTTCCAAAATATCATTTCTGGTTATGCAATTTTTTTTTTTCATATTTATTCAAGTTTTTCTGTTTCTTTGCTGTTTCTATAGACATGAAAAAGTGATATAACAGGAACTGTTAGATTTACATAAAGATATTCTTTTTCTTCTTATTTTGTTTATGTTTGCATTGTTTGACATTTCAATTCGCAAACTGTACATACAAAATTCAGGCTTCAGGCAACGAACAAGATATTCATATTTAAAGTAAGACACATGACCAAAATACACGATATATCTAGGAGGAGGAGGAAGGGGGGGGGGGGGGGGTCACCTGTGTGTGTGATATCGTGCAAGTGTGCCACACAGTAAGTTCTGCCCAGTACACTTGCCCAGCCCTTTTATGAGCGTCATCAATATCTAATTGGTTTGTTACTTGGTCTGATGTCATACGGCCCCGCCCTTTTCAATTTCTAATTGGCTGATATTTGGTTTGACGTTTATAAAAGGGCGGGTCAAACGAAATTTTAGTGTGCTGGGTTAGTGTGCCACTTGTATGTTTTGTATTAAGCCTCGTTTTCAAGGTGGCGATAGTTCTTTGATGACGGGCAATTAGAAAGCGGGACAAACAGAAGTTGGCTCCGCCCTTTTTATGACGAACGCAACTTCTAATTGAGGTTGGTTATGTAGTCAGACGTCACATGCTCCGCCCTTTTCAACGTCGAACCACACAACAAACCAATTAAAAGTTGCCGGTCGTCATAAAAAGGGCGGAGCTAACTTCTGTTTGTCCCGATTTCTAATTGTCTGTCTTTCATGAGAGCAGCTGTCATGAAAGTTGCGATAGTTCACTATCACGATAGCAATTGTCTACATGTCTTGAAGTAACCGTCATAGTTCTGTCATGACAGTGTGACGTCTACTTCACAGATATTACTGAATCAACAACAGTGTTGCCTCTCTCTCCCTGCAGAAGCCAAATTTCCCTACAAAGTGGATATTTCCCTACAAGCGGTCACTCAACAATTATTATTGCGACAGTACTATCAACTATATCTAGTCAAACGAGATAGTGTGATAGTACTATCGCAACGGTGTGATAGTGACTATCATGTGTGGTCTTCACGATGAATAGTCCTCGCAATTGTTGCTCTCATGATAGCAGCTATCGTGAAAACTATCATCGTGAAAACGAGGCTTTACTGTGATGTGTGTGTGTGTGTGTGTGAAATATGACTTCGGCCCTCCTGCCGTTAGGCTTTAGGCCACTCATGCCCATAGGCACACCCACCAAACCAGTATCCATCAACTGGGCAACCCCACAGCCAAAATAGCCGAGCTGGCACCCAGGTTGTCTCTAAAGAAATGTTCCCAAAATAAGACACAAGTTAGTATGAATGTCATTTTCCCAGCTGAGAAATAGGACGATTTGTCACCCATGTGATGTGTCTGTATGCCAGGGCTATTTTATTGAAGGGCAGACTCTGAACGGCTTCCCAGAGCATCCATGTTTAATAGGGAATTCAATTTTTTTAAGGAGGTCTAAATCCAGACAAACCTATATATATAAATAGGCAATTAGAAATCGGGACAACCAGAAGTTGTTTCCGCCTTTTTTATGACGAACGGCAACTTCTAATTGGTTTGTTGCGTGGTTCGTCGTTGAAAAAGGCGGAGTATGTGACGTCAGACTACATAACCAACCAATTAGAAGTTGCCGGTCGTCACAAAAAGGGCGGAGCCAACTTCTGTTTGCCCCGATTTCTAATTGCCTATCTATACATAGAGAGGCGACTATACTTTCACATTTTTTCAACAACTTTTCTTTATTTTTCTCTCTTCTGTTTCAAAAGATGAGCCACTCACTCACTCACTGCCAAAACCAGTTTCTTAAAGATACCAAACCACATTTGGAAACTTTGGCTCATAAGCCTATTTAATACTCTTTTATTATGGCAATATTCATATTTCAAGCAACATTAGGACATAATGTGGGTGGGGAGTAGTAGTAGTAGTGCTATTAAAATAATGGCAATGTTACTGAAAGAATATTAATGGAACTGTGATTTTGCTTTTTATTCCTTGTTCTTCCTATTTCTTATGTATGTACATTGTACAAGTATATCTAGATGTATAATGTCAGTGCAAACTGTGCGGGGAGGGTGGGGGCCACCTTACATCATCAGAACTATAATATCTACCATCATAATAATTGTTATGGCTGTAAGGCGATAGGCCTTATTAATATATGCAAAAAAAAAAGTTCCATTATTATTAAATTTATTATTGACTGTATATATGTGATTTACAGGGTGTTTCAGCATCATGTATTTTAAGGGGGATTTAGGGAAGATTCACATACACACTGAAAAGCCACCAGAAAAAAAAAACAGAAATATTAAATAAAAAAAAAGTCATAATATTTCTGTGGTCTAAAGTTTGATGAAAGAAAGTTGAGGATTATTAAAAGGCTACATCGCCAAATTACTTCAAAAAAATTCTCCGCAAACAGCGCTAGCATCGTTTTTATATTGAGCCCATAGACCCAATGTTAAAGAAAAAATGTTAATTTTTAAAATACACACAGTCGCGGTGGCAATATGTTTATTTTTCATATTTAAAGTTATCCAATATTAAGTTTTCAAAGTGCAACGTGCACCTTAGGTATATGCTGATCGAGTGAAGCCAGCACATTGGCGCACGTGCTGATTTTTTTCTGTTTTTTTTTTTAATTATTTTTACTTATTTTTCCGAGCATTTTAATGGATGTTTTTGTTTACAAGCGCGTACTGAGTGGAGTTTAACATAAGAGTTAGAAATTCGTTATTTTGAAATATTTTTAAAAATATAGAACCGCACTTCCCAATTTTTTGTCATTCTATAACTCGATCTGCATATATTTAAGGTGCACATATTGTTCTTTGAAGACTTAATATTGGACAACTTTAAATATGAAAAATAAAGATATTGCCGCCACTGACTATTTTAAAAATTAACATTTTTTCTTTGAAACGATGCTAACACTCTTTGCGGAGATTTTTTCGAAGTAATTTAGTGATGTCTCTTAAGGATTTTCATTTGAATTCCTTACATTTTTGCTTGAATGAAAAAGTTGAGAGTAGTAAAGTAGCGATTTGTTTTTGAAGCAGCCTGTACATCATCTCTACATTGATATTATATGGTGATAAGTTTTTTTTTATGAAAATCCTAACAAAAAAAAAACCATTATAAAACTAACATGTTAGCGTCGACCAATTCTCACTGTGCAACTGTGAAGTGTAAAAAATTACAATTTCAAAATATAATATTTGAAGAAAAAAAAATCAGAAATAAATTGAACTGTTGGTTTTGGTAGAAAAATACAGCATTGATTTTTGTGAAGAAAAAAAATACCAAAGCACACAAAACCTGTCATACTTCTTTTATATACATGATGTAACAAAATACCTATCAATTGTAACAAGTCATAAAAAGGAAAGTGCTTGATTTGTTATTACAATTATTCTATTGTCCAGCTGGACATGCTGGACACTTGTTTTCTGTGTGATACAATCTATAATCATTGAGGCTAAAGGAGAATCGTCATATTTTGTTCATCTGATGTTTTGTGCACACTCTGTATTTATGATGAATATACTGTAGGAGAAGTTAGCAGGAGTTCATCTCTCAGCAATGCTGCATTTTCAAAACTAAAAATTAGGGATGGGACAATTCGAATCCTCGAATCCCGGCGAATCTTGAAAAAGATTCGAGATTCGAAAATTCGAATCTTCGCGCTTTTTTTTTTTTTGTCTTTCGAATCTTTCAAATCCTAATAAAAGAAGAAAAAATTATTAAAAACTTGAGTAAAATTAAGTTTTAATTCCATTGACGTCCAATAGAAAGCGTTCACTAACCAACAAAAAAACCGGTGATTGTTGCAATTTCGGTGGTATCCGGATCACAAATGTCATCACCTTGTGGCGACCTTGAGTACCACACTTGTTTTTTATTATTAATAATTTAATATTTAATATTATTTCATTTATTTGTATCTTCTTAATTAAGAATATGGGATTCTTATACGAAGGATTTGAGAGATTCAGGAGATTCGAGAACCTTTTAGGATTCGGATTCGAATTAGAGATAATTTGGGATTCGTCCCACTTCTACTAAAAACTGTATAGCATTATTTTATTTTTTTCTTCTAAGTAATTTGCATCACTGGAGACGACCCTCGGTGCCTTGTTTCATTTTGTAGATTCCAATGAGCCGCCCATTGAAAACTTACCCTTCTCAAACTAATAGTTTGTGGTGGGCTATATTTTGGCTCCATTTGTCGCAGCACACATGACAATCCTTGTAATCATTGAATGACTACTGAATGGTCTTCTGTCGGTTCGCGAGCTTGCATCTTGCAAAACTAGAAGCAAGCTTAGGATTCTTGCAGCTAAACCACATTTGTTAATATGATGAACATCCAAACTAAGCTTTTCCAATATTAATAGGTTAAAGTTCAAACAACCATATAACCAGAAGTCATTTGCAATTCTTGCATTATCATTGGAAGTTCCTGTTTTTAATATCTTTGAAACGATATAGGGGCTACTAGGGGGCTAGTCAAAATTTGATAGCCTACTTTTTTCATATAAATTTTGAACAACCAATAGGGAATCTCTGGAATTCGAAAGGCATAGGAAGTTGAAATTTTGTACAAAACAGTTTCTCGCATGTTTGATAAAATTTCACAAAAATTGAATGGATTTAGGTTCGATAACGCATCGTTTTGCATAGAATTGACTGTTTGTGGGGGGAAAAAACCGCTTTGCAACTCAATGATTTTGTGTCACGGTGAACTGCCAAGTGCACTTATTGGAACTCAAACTTCAATGAACGAGAAAAACTAAAAAAAAAATATATAGTTGACCCCAGTATACAATAAGCTGACTTAAATTCTTAATTATTTTTAATGAAAACAATGGTCATAAGACTCATAAATGCATCATAGAAAACCATGATGCAATACAACAATGCAGTAGGTATACATTGTATTGCATCATGATTTTCTATGATGCAGCACCTATGACCATTGTCTCTTCATTGAAATAATTAAGTCAACTCAAATTTCAATGATCACTGGGGGCGGGGGGGGTATTGAAAACTTAAGGTGGTATTCTTAATGATTTAAGCACTCAAAGTTAGTGTTAAACCCAATCAAATTCCACATGAAACGTTCGTGAGTTTAGCACTACCTTTGACTTATGCAATCATTAAGAAAACAGCACCCTAATTGCTTGAAATTATAATAATGTAGAGTGACCAAAAGACCAGCAACAAAGTTCTTGACTTCAAATAAAAGATCTCCATCTACGTTTATCCAAGTTGCTGTTTTATATTAAGCTGTGATTACATTTGTTTAAAGTTTTGCAAAAGTATTATCACATTGCCAATGTGATGACACTCTTGCAAAACTTTGAAGTGGTTTCTTGCACAACACTGTCTTACAGAAAACGCTGATCTTCGTTTTTTTTGTTGTTGTTGTTGTTGTTGTTGTTGCAAGAAACTGTGATGCAAAGATTCATAGCAATATTTTGACTTATTTATTGCGCGGAATTTTGCGAGAAAAATTGCCAGTGCATGATCGCCGCTTTAGATCACAGGTTGTTTGTTACAACTTTGGTTTTTGAATGATTGGAGGCCAGCAAACTTAAAATTACTATATAGGCCTACTTGTTTTGTGTCAGTGTAACGAAAGCGAAATTGCGAATTTATTAATGTCGGCCTTAAGGCCTTGCTAGAGCTCAATGAAAAAGAACTCTGAAAAAAACATTCCAAAAACAAATAAATTCCACAAAATCTAACTGAGAAAATAATTTGCAGCCTATAGCATAATGAAAACTTTGAAAACAATTGTTTGAATCAATAGGCTGCTGTCTGCACGTGGTCACCTTGACTGTTGCATTTCCCCAGATTCACTATTTAAATTTCAGAGCTTTTCATTTGTGAGTATTTCGATTTTTTAATCTGAAATGGCAGTTTTCGGAAGAAAAAAACTTTCAAAAACTATCATTTTTGAGTGTTTCATTGAGCTCTATAGCAAAGCCTTAAGTTGAACTTGTGCGTTGTTCCATATGGTCTACGAGTATAGTGTATCCATAAACCAACCCACCTGCTCCCAAACCCCCGGTTAAGTTTTTACAATTCTAACAAACAAATTCTCTTTTGTGTTTGCAGATTGACCAGTACCCATCCATATTTTATGAGTGATTTGTTATATGCTCCAGAAGAAGAATTGGACAATGCTAAACGCGTTAAATTGATTGTGAAGACATTGTATATGAATTCAAATGAGGAGGGGAAGGAAATTGTCAAAGATGGAGGCTTGAAACGAAAGGATTTAGAAGACACCACCACATCTAGCCCTGCACCTTCAGACAAACGTAGTCGAGTGTCAGGTTGTTTGCAAAGAAAAGAAGAAGAAGAACCATTGTTGAAGGATGTCCAGTCGATTGTGTCAGTGTCGAGTACAAAAGAAGAGGAGGAGGAGGAGGAAATGCATCATCCGGATTTGAATGAGGCAGACGAAGTGCTCACCACGTCTCAATCCAACCCTTTGAGGACTCTGACTTCGAATGTCGCGTTCGAACTCGGGTCGAGACCTTCAGAAATTTTCTCACCAATACAAGAGGAGGAGGAGACGACACTGCAAGAGCATAAGCAATTTACCCCTTTCTGTTTGATCCAGACGACGTCTGATTATGCAAATCAGACCTTGTCTGGAATGTCCTCTTCTATGAATCCAACAACAATAACCCCTTTAACACAAAAGCAAATGAAAACAGACGGACTCGAGTCTGCATCTATTCATCAACATTTACCCCTATCTGTTCCTTGTATGCCAACATCAAGTTCAGCACAGACGACAAATTATGCTAATGAAACTGGAGCATTAAGTCAGACTCAAAAACCACCAATGTCCTCCACCACCACCACCACCTCCTCTTCTTTTTCTTGCAGCAGCACTTGCCACAGTTCCTCAGTGATTGTCCGAGACAATTTAAAGTCTGACACCTTAGAATGTCAACCCTCTCCAGCCACCACTACCACCGCCGCCATAAACATTACAAAATCTTTGATAAAAGGGGAAGATAAGTGCACCCTTTCATCCAACGCCGATCATCAGACTCAAAGCGAAAACGATGATGATGATGATCATCATCATCATGATGATGAAAAGGGTACAGACATTTTACCCCAGTTAGATTCTTTTAAACCTGTTGAGCCTTCCTCACCTGACAGGAGGTCGTCTTTATTCAAATTAAGCAGCAACAACCCGTCTGAACTATCATCTACCTGTCGATCAGGTTCTCAGTGTACCCTTTCACCTGAACTCTTAACTGCCACCACTACCATGGGAACCAGACGGGTTACAACTTCAACTACTTCTTCTTCTTCTCCCCTTCAGTCTCTTTCTACCTGTACCTCTTCTACCCCTTTGATCGTCCTCGATGTCGATCTAGACTTTTTTAGCACAAAGAACCCTTTTAGACAACTCTTTACAGACACAGTTATGTCTAGCCTCCATTCAATGTACTCCTTTACCTACAACCACATTCAACTACCTGTTCCATCAGTACAGGTGAGTGTCAATGCTTTTTTTTTTTTTTCTGTCTCTCTATTTTTTACATCCATCCATCCATCCACCTCCTCCCCTTTTTTTTCTCCTCTTCTTCTTCTTTGGTCATCAAAGGTATTTATAAGTGTTGTATAATGAAGAAGAAAAAAAAGACTGGTATAAGCTTATATGTTAAAGGGGTGGTTGATGGGATGCATATAGGAAGGGGAGGTGGGGAGTAAGGTGCATGGGTTATATAAAGAAGTATTCCATTTTTAAATATATAGTAGAAAAAAAAAGTGTGTTGCATACCGGGAAGGTGAAAAAAGGGGGAAGGAATGATTTTGAGGGTTGTTGAATTTTGGTTATGTTTTCTTATGTAATATTAAAGGAATAAAAGGGGGAAGAGAGAGAAAGAAAGAAAAAAAAAAAGAGTTTAAAGAGAAAATTGAACAAGGAGAAAAGAAGTGTTGGAAATTTTGAAATATGAAGTTTTGCGGGACGTAAAATGGGGGAGGAGGGGGGGGGGGGTACCTTCAAGAGGTATTTTATTTTTTCTTTGTGTTTTCTGCTCTTTTTTATTTTTGTGCATCTGCTTATTTGAGTATAAATTAATTAAAAATTAATTAATAACTCTATAACGTGTTGCGAATGTTAAATAATTGTTTGTTTTACGTGTTAAAAATTGTATTATTACATGTGTCCAGTTGCGTGTGTCCACTGTTTGTAAGAATGTGTGGCCACTGTTTACGGGCATGTGTGTCCACTGTATTCCTGCAATTGTGGTCACTGTTTACAGGCATGGGTTCATTGTATTCCTGCATTTGTGTCCAATGTTTGCAGGCATGTGTCCACTGTGTTTCTGTATGGTGTGTCCACTGGATTCCTGCAATTGTGTCCACTGTTTACAGGAATGTGTGACCACTATTTGTCTGCGTGTGCACTTTGTGTGTATTCTCGAGTGTGTGTGTTCCACATTGTGTGCATCTTCTCTGTGTTTATACCGTAATTATATTTTGTGCGTACTCTTATACAATACGGATGTTGTTGCGAGATGATGACGTATTGACATGCCAATTTTAGGGTTATGCAAAAGTGGATGAAAACTAGTTTGCATAAAAGTTGGATACTGGTGACTATGTAGATATAGAAAGAAAGAGAAAGAGAGAGGGAGAGAGAGAGAGAGAGAGAGAGGGAGGTGAAAGGCGAAGAAAAGAAAAGAGATGGGAGGAGGGTTACTTTTTTAGTTTTGTTATGAAAAGAAAAAAAACCTTTACTTCTCAGTCAGGTCCTCTTTTCTCCCTTCTATTTTTTTTGTATCTGTACACGTCTATCATGTGTGTGTGTGTGTGTGTGTGTGTGTGTGTATATAGGCCTACTATGTATGCATCGCTGAAAGAATCTTTTGAATAATAAGACCGCATGATGTCATTCATCATAACAGGGGCCCCCACTTGTATTTATATATACATATATATATATATTTGCAAATGCAATGTATGATGGGTGCTTATATGCCATAAACGATTACCAACCCCACCCCAAACAAAATCCCCCCATTCTTGCACCAAAACCGCTCTTAAATAGCTTCCAAGATTTGCTTTTTTCTTCGTTCTTTCTTTCTTGCAGGCTATCTTTTTTTTAGCAGGTTCCTTCTTCTTTTTTTAACCGGGCTCTCTTCCCCTCCCCCTCCCCCCCCCCCCCCACCCTTTCCCGCATTCTGCGACTTTTTTAACCCGGTTTTTTTTTTGTATTCTTAACTCGAGAACTTATAAACTTATAAGCAAGGGTTGTGGATGTAGTGAAAGGGACAGAAATAACGGATAAAAAAAGGACCCTTTCATGTCATAATTTTTTCTCAATCCCTTCAATACCCCCTTATCCCATTTATAACTTTTATATATAATATATATGGATAGAGAGACAAACACACACAACGTAAAAACTATTGAAGAAAAAAAAGAGAGGGAAAAGAACCAAGTAAAGTGTTTTTGAAAGGGTTTTTTTGTGTGTGTTGTGTTCTTGTTTCTTCTTTTTTTAGAGTTTTTTCTTTCTTCTTCTACAAAAAGCAGGACGGGTTATTTTTTAGGGTTATTTTTTCCTCCTGTGATGCAGACAGTATTTAAATTTTGTCTGCCCACAATCAAGAGAGAGAGAGAGAGAGAGACACCACCCATTAGAGAGAGAGGAGGAAGGACCATTATGCAAACATCCCACTTTTTTTTTTGGCATTTTTAAGCTTGATCTCTGTGTGTGTTTATGCAAAACATCTACATATAAGGAAAGAGATTGTATTTGACCCTTTATTATATTAACGATCTACCTGTATGTGTGTTTTATATTCTTAATTGTGTGAGAGGTGTGTATTTCTCTGCAATGTGTGCATTATGTCTCATATAGAGGAGGTTCTGTATAAGATAGCCTGGGCTACTTTGAAGATTACATATAGCGGAGGGGGGGCTATAATGCGTGTATTTTCTTAAGCTGGTTCCAGACGATGCATTCATGCACTTGTTATAGTTTTTTTTTACCTTCTAGTCTAATTGCCTAGTACACACCTGATAATTTAAATGCATTTAATTTGATTTAAATAATAAACGCGTTCTACAGAGGCCCCTGTGAAGGGAAAACAAACAATATGTCGAATTCAATTTATTCAGTTATTAATCTCAAAATATTGAGTTAATACTAAATATAATATATAAACTATTGAAAAAATCTTGATTTAGTATTTCAATTTAAAATAATAAAATCGATTTTTATTTGGTGCGTGTCCTTAACTGGATTCCGTATAATTCACCTAAACACATTTAATTTGAATTCATTATGTGTACAAGGTATAACACTGGTTACTATACCACTGATAGAACCTCGGAGGGCCTATGCATGAGGCACTGACATATCGTTAGTAAAGGCAAAACGTTTAATTTGTTTAAAATAAACAATGACTCATATTTAAACACCTTTTTTTTTCAAACGCTATAATACTCATTATTAGGGTGACATATGTGTAATAAATTAATAATAATGAGTTGAAACAAAAAATCAAAATACAGAAGAAAAATGGCTCCTATTTCTAAAAATGAGTAGGGGAATATAAAGTTACATGAATCGCTTGTTTTTTGGTCAGAACAGACAACTTTACGAAGGCGCTGTGTTTTGTTTCTGACGTTTGTTCCTATGAATTGCATCGCCAATTAATTAATGGTGTTTTTGATGTTTTTTTCTAAATTTTATTTATTAGGTTAAACGAACATTAACTATCATAAATTTCGTAAAGTTTTGTGATCATTTCGTACGAAATTATAGTATTATATTTCGAGAGAATTTAAAAATAAACGGGGAACCCCCCCAAGAAGAAAATAATGATTTTTTGTCGCTCGCTGCGCTCGTGGAATATATTCTGAAATCCAGCACTGTTTTTTTTTTAACTCTAGAAAAACATAGACAATTCAGTAAAAATGAAAATGGTTCTTTGATAAGTAATTACTATCGGGTACTGCTGGTTTCTATTTAATAATTTCATAATTTATATAAAATTCTATATACACCATTTCGATAACCGGACATATCGATAATATCGGTTACCCCCCCCTCCCTTTCAGACCAGAATTCTAGTTGCGCCACTGAGGAAAATAATTATCAGTTTTTTATTGTTACTACTATTTATTGTGATAATGAAACACTTAGCTCTATTTGAAACAGACCAATTGTAGGTCACTAAGTGACCTACACTGACAGATAGCTGCTATTTGGAGAAGAACTGTGGGTCACTCAAGTGTGACCTACACTTCTACATTCTGGGGAAGTGGTGCCAACCAGACCACCTGTAACAATCTTAATTTAACGTAACTCCACCTATAATAACTGATATAAAATGGTTCTAAAGCATAGATCACTATCAGTTATTATAGGTGGAGTTACGTTAAATTAAGATTGTTACAGGTAGTCTGGTTGGCACCACTTCCCCAGAATGTAGAAGTGTAGGCCACACTTGAGTGACCCACAGTTCTTCTCCAAATAGCAGCTATCTGTCAGTGTAGGTCACTTAGTGACTTACGATTAGTCTGTCCAGTAATTGCGAAATTCAGATTTAATTAAAGTTTTAAAGAAAAAAAAAAACATATTTTCAAAATTTCGAAGAAAAGATTACAAATTAGTGTTTTGTAAAAAAAACGTGTTTTTTTCTTGGTGTTTTTAGTAGGAAAAAAAAAACGTTTTTTTTTAAAAACCGTTTTTTTTTTTATTTTTCTTCCAATTACAAGAGGGACCTAAAAAAATTTCCATTTCCCAAAATGAACGTGTTTTTTACTATTGTTTTTTTAAAGTTTTTATTTTAAAAAATGTTTTCCAGATTTCCTATCATATAGTGAAGGTAATTAAAATGACTTAATTCACGAATCTGACATAATTTATATTCTTAATTTATTAATTTGCATTTGACTGCTGTATTTTTCCCTATCGTAGAACTGAAACCAATCAGGAATCAGGATTCACCACCCACATATACCTAAAGAAAGGCTTTTTTTTTTACATTTCCTCCCCCCCCCACCCCCCAGCTTTTTATTTCTAAATAAAACATGTTTTTTTTTATAAAAAACGAACACTTTTTAATATAATTTCTAACTGAATCATCCAGTAATTTCGGGGACACAAGTACTTAAAACTGATCAATTTTCTTTATTTCTTGCATTTTTCTTTTCCCGTCGTTATTTTTTTATTTTTTCTTCACCGTTTTTTTTTAAATCGAACACGTGTTTTTTTTAAATTTACAACACTATTAAAAAATTAAAAATAATTTGAAACTAGTTATAAAAAAAATTCTTTAAAAATGCTAATGAGGAAAATGCTTTTAAATTGTAAAAAAATATGAAACAACACTTTTCAAAAAAAAAAATCTGCTGCAAAATATTTGTTTAATGTATATGTGTTAAAGTAAATAGGCCCTATAAGCAATATTTTAACTAGGGATGGGACATTCGAATCCTCGAATCCCCCGCGAATCTTGAAAAATATTCGACATTCGAAAACTCGAATCTTCTCGCTTTTTTTTTCCGTCTTTCGAATCCTAACCTTAAAAAAAACTGTTAAAAACTTCCGTAAAATTAGTTTTAACTCGATTGACGTCCAATAGAAGCGTTTACTAACAAAGAAAACCGGTGATTGTTGCAATTTCGATGGTCGGACACAGATCACCAATATCATCCATCACCTTGTGGCGACCCTGAGTCAGGCTGAGTGCCACACTTGTTTTATTATTATTAATAATTTAATATTTAATATTTTTTCATTTATTTGTATTTTATTAATGAATAATATAAGATTCTTATATGAAGGATTCGAGAACCTTTTAGAATTCGGATTTAACCTTTTGAACCTTTTAGGATTCGGATTCGATTACACTTTAAAACCATCTTAAAACTATAGGCTACATTATCCACAGTCAAAACTGGTTAAATATTTAACCAGTTTTGTCTGTGGAAAATGTAGCCTATAGTTTTAAGATGGTTTTAAAGTGTAAAAAGCCCCCCTCAAATTCTGATTATTCTGTGTTTCGAATGCAAAAAAGAAACTTGGATGTGTTTTAGAACCTAGAAAGGTTGCCTCTTAAGGTTTTTTCATGTTGATATCTTAAAAAATAAGTTTGAAAATGACCCAATTAAGCAGAAGATGATGTTTAAAATACTATATTTTTTATATTTTAGTTATTATTTTGAGAGATATCAACATGAAAATACCATTATTAAGTGTGATTGAGCTACTACCCTTCTAGTTTCTAAGACACTTTAAATTTATTATTATTGTTGCTAGTGAAACATAGAATAACCGGAATTTGAAAAATATAAAAAATAATTAACTATTTTCACTGATTTTGAATGATTTTTGTTGAGATAAAAATGCTTTTTTTTAAAACTCAAGTGAACTTTACAAGATTTTACAAAATGAAACATAAACAACAGATTCTTATCCGCAGGCATTAATATTTTCACAGTTAATTTTATCTGCTATAGAAGGTTTGTTTATGTGAAATTATATTCTTTAAACTTTAAAACATGTGTGATGGTTTGATTCGGATTTGAATTTTGCGCCAAAATATTCCACTTGGATATTGTTGGTGAAGGGGGAGGGGGGGGGGGGGGGGGGGGAAGGGAAATAAAATTTGCATAAGTTATGCGCAAACGCAGTGTGTTTGGAATGTTTGGCGGCCATCATGCCTCCTAGTGAGGCATGGGAATAGGAGGAGGAGGAGGAAGAGGAGGGAGAACCAAGAGAAAAGGGTAAGAAGAGCTTATGAATAGCGTTACAGGGTGAGGTATTAAAATGATTTTTTTCTTTCTTTCGTCATATTCTCATACAGTGAAGAATTTTACAGATTTATTTTTGGGGATGAGTGTTCAATATAAGAGAAGAGGTATCACTGGAATTGCACAAACAGGTCTATCTGCAATTCAAGATAGCTTTTTTATGCCAAGTTAATCTATGCAAGTTGAGGAACCACCAGTAATTCATAAATTGAAATTGAAAAAAAAACCTCGCTATACCTAGTCGGTTCCAGACGACGCTTACAGTTATATATTTTGAAAATTTAATTTTTTGCATAGAAAGATAAAAAAAACACTATTCAAGAAGAGAATTACCCTTTGCAATAGGATTTTTTTTTCTACGTTGAAACCCTCTGTATGATGTAATGAGTTGAATGTGAGAATATAGCCTACGTGACAAGCAGACGCATCGTGCGAAACTGGCCTTTAGGCCTAGTACAGACTCGCATAACATTGGGATCCACATCTTCACGCAATTTTTTCTTAAGTCCACGTCACTTTTGATCTAATCTGAATCCTCGGTTTCTATACAGATACAGCTAAGGTCGAAATTGACGAGGGACACTTGGCATTTGAACTTCAACTTTGAACTCTTCTAAACCTGGGTTTCAAATTTTTTTTTTTTTAAAAAAAACCTGTTTAATGATTTCTTAATAAAACAGGGTTGAAACTTTATTCAGAGACTGCTTGGAATTTCAGCTTAATTTATTTATTTTTAACCAAAATGAAAAATGATGTGGTTAAAATTTGTACTTTTTAATATCCTCCATTTAGAATCTTTTAACTATAATCTAATAGGTCCCCAGTTTTTTTTTTTTTTTTTTGCTAATTGCAAAGTTGTGTGGTAATTTTCTTTTTCTCTCTAAAAACCATTTAATGTTTGGGGGGGGGGGGGGGTTTCTTCTTTTTTTTATAGCTCATAGGTCTATTATGCTAATTACACTCATATTTGCATACATTATACCAAAGTGCTTATATAATGAAGTCTCCTTGTATATTACAAATATATATATATATATAGAGAGAGAGAGACATATATATATTACTATATAACTCATATAGGTCTGTATAGACTTAGATCTATCTAGAAATATATATATGGAGTTAGTTCACATGCTTGTTGTGTGCTAATGTCTTGAAATTATTGTGGCGCCAAATATGCAAGACTCTGGCCTCTCTCTCTCTCTCCACGTATACATGTATAATATAAATAGGCCTGTACATAGAAAAGAAAAAAACGCAAATGACAGTCAATACAAATTGATGGGAAGAAGTCCTCTTTAGACACAAAACGCGCGCATATACTGTAGAGAGAGAGAGAGAGAGAGAGAGAGAGAGAGAGAGAGAGAGAGAGAGAGAGAGAGAGAGTATACTGTATATACAGCAAGCAAACAAACAAAAAAATAGAAAAGCCTTCTTCTTGTGGATTTTTACAAACAAAACCATCTCAGAAAATAAGAAGAAAGAAGAAGGAAAAAAAAAAAACCCCCGTCGTCCCTTTTTATATGGATATTTGACTCTCAAAATGAAACACAAAATCAATAAAAATATACATAAGGATGAAAAATGTTGTTTTCTCTCTCTTTCTTTCTGCCTTCAAGAAATTTTTTATTTTGATATTTGTATATATATATAAAAAAATACAACAAGAATAACTCATGTATGACTAAAGAACATTTTCACAGTCATTTATACGAATTTGTTTGGCTTAATTATCACATATATATATATATATAGTATAATGTCTCTTGACTTATAGATGAATATATACATGTATATATATTATTACATGTCTTAAGACTTGTATTCTATAATGATAAGAGTGTATGGTCCTGTGGTATCTTTATACAGGGTGAGATCCCACCATATCTTTACATATAGGCCTAATAAGCGGCTAAAAACGGTACACTATAGGAGGAGTCCCGTGATTTAAATTTAGAAATCACTAATGTGGACTTAAATAAGCGTCTAAAACTCCCTGTTTTTTTTTTTAAATAGACCATGGAGAGAGTAACTATAATCCAGGAAATTTCCTAGACTTATAGTATAAAGTATAGGCGTACTATACCGAGCATATTTCAGTGTATATAGGCCTAACGTTTTAAGAAACTAGAAGAGTATCCGGAATCAACCACGTGAGATTCACTTCCATATAAACTTAAAGAATTAACATTAAGTTTATTGAAAATAACCAAATTTTTACTATACGTTTGTATAAGACAATTTTTTTTCATATTTTTCCCAATTTGAAGGGAAGAAGAAAAAAAACACACACATCTAAAATTCGTAATCGTTCTAACCACCCCCCCCCCCAGAAAAAAAATAAGTTTATTTTTTTAAAAAAATATATCAATCTAAAAAAAAAAAAAAAAAAGAAAAAAAAATTCTCATGTTTCATTTACTCTTCTAGTTTTTAATCCATTTTTCAGTTCCTTCTTAGTGATGTTGTTTTTTTCTTCTGATATTCTATTTGTTCTTTATAGGCCCTATATTTGCATATATTTTGTAATAATCACAAAGTGAAGATTGTAAAAATAATGAATAGCAGCAATGTATTAGGCGATGTAGTATAGGCTCTTTATGTATTGAGAAACACACTTAGATCTTATACAATGTACATATAAGTGTATGAAAGGGCTATTTAGGCCTACATTATACATATGATGCGTGGGGACTTTTTGTATTAAAAACAACGGACAAATTACATGTAGAATATACAGGGTGTAATAAGCTCCTCCTTAATAGGTTTTAAACCGATATGAAACATAAGATAATTTTTCTATTATAAGCTTGATATAAGGGATAAAAAGGCCTTGGTCCTAAAGACTATATATATACAACTATAAAGGTCCGTAAATGACCTATGTATACAGTGTATATAGGTCCATAAACGTCACAGCAGAAATCAACCACGTTTCTATGATTAGGCCTATACATCTTAAAGGACCCGGCGGCATGCGCAGGCGAACATCACACAAAAGTTCTCTTAATTATATAGATTTAATTTCATTAGAAATTTTCTCTCTATATCTGGCAACACTGTATATGGTTTTAACTTCTTTTGTCAATTGTCGCGTTATATTAACGCATATATATAATATAGAGGGGGGCCCCCCCTTTATATCGGTTTAGGAAAATGGACACGCGGCCTAATATAGGACCAAATTTAAAATAAATAATATATACAATGCCCCCGTTTACTTCGAAAATGCTACATATTAGGGAAGATATAAATTTAAAAAAATAAAATAAAAACGACATTTAGGCCTAAAAGAGGAAAAACACGGGTTCTCTTCTTGAGTGGTGTTTTTTTTTTTGTTTAGAATCTCGGCCGAAATATTACAATCCGTATTTTTCTATAGAGATCTATTTATTATACAATAATTTAGCTGTATTTTCGATTATACAGCTAAAATATTGTATAATATATAAGCCCTATAATTATTTTGAGTCAGTTTCTAAAATGAACTTATTTTCATGAATAAACCCCGATTTTGATGCTGCGAAGCCCGGCATAGGGTTTTAGAGGCCAAAAAAAAAAAAACGTTGGTTAGATTATTTTTGTGTTCGCCCGCCCGCGCCTAGATTTCTTTTTTTGAAAAAAAAAAAAAAAAAAAATAAGTCAAAGCGATGGGATTTTTTCTTTGTTAGATTATTTTGTTTTTTAAAGCAAATATATTTCACTTAGATCTCTGTATAGCCTCTTCCTCCTCCTCCTCCTCCGTTCGTAAAACCTATTTCACTCGAAACAATTGTCTAATTTCGGTTAGATCCTATAATTAATGCTAATTAGAATCTACATCCATTGCTCCGTATTTTTACTATATTGTATATACGGGTTAATATTCCTAATTTGTAAATTGGTTTTTGCAAAATAGACAGGGGGAAGATTGTTTAACACGAAAACGGATAACACAAAAATCGAAATAACACGAAATCTATATTTTCGATCTCTGTTCTCTTATAATAGGAGCCCTCTACAATAAAAATATAAATTTATATATTTTTAAAACATGAAATTCGTTTAGCCTAAATTTAACAATAATAAAAACATTCGTTGGTCCCTTTCCATTTTGTGTTAAACGGTTTCCACAGTATATTGAGATCTAAACAATGGAAACAAAAAAAAAACACCAATTTAACTAACACGAAACACAATCCGATAACACGAAATATAGACCTATTTTCGATCTAAAAAAAAAAAATAATTTCTCTTAACACAAAATTCTGAATAAAAAAAAATGTTTCTTGCGCCTTCCATTTCGTGTTAAACAGTTTTCTACTGTAATAAACCTATGAGAGATAGACATTATAATATGCTAATTAAGAGAGAGAGAGAGAGGTTGTGCTTAATAAAACCACCAGCTTCTTTTGTTTTTTTTTCTCTTATGGGTTCTTTTCATCTCATATATAGAAACTGTTATTATCTGACAACACTGTGTTTCTCAATGCTTTCTAATCAATGGTTACTTAAACTAATCTCCTTAATGTTCGCAGTTTTTATAGTTTTGAAGGAACAAGAGAGAGAGAGATTTGTTTGTAGCCTTACTTGCGGTTTTAACACAGACACACAGCACACATTACACAAGAGAGACACAAACACACAAGCCTTTTTGAAACAGAGAGAAAGAAGGCGCGAGAGATAAGAATGTTTCCATGGCTGCTGGTGCTGCTGCTGCTGCTGTTGTTGCTGCATTCAAACACGGCATCATCCCATCTATTGTTCCACGTCGTCGCTCCAAAAATCCATCGTCGATTGAATAACACTAAACATACTAAACCTATAATTCTCAAGCAATTTTTTTTTTTTTTTTTTTTACAAAAAAAGATTGTGAATATAAGAAACAAGAGAATCTAGTATTTAGAACGTTGAGTATATTTTAGAGAAAAGAATTCGAAAATTTGATTTTTCGATTTGTTTTATCGATGAATTTCAAACACAAAATGGCATTGTTGGTGTTCCACCTTCCTCCGGTTGTGTTGTTTCCGCGACGACGCCATATACCCACTATATTTCCGAGACTTCGGGCCGCCGCCGACGCCGACACATCCGTCCGATCCACTTGTTTTTTTTTTTTTTTCTCCCCCTCAGCTCGTTGTTTTAAGTCGGCAACGTTTAGAGCACGGTATGAAGTTCCTATCTTGTCTTATGGTACGATAGGAACTCCATACCTCGCTCCTAACGAGGCGAAAAGATGTTTTTGTCTTCATCGTAATGATGATGATGATGATGACGATGATGATGATGATTAAACATGATGATGATCACTTATAAAATATAATTTTTTAAAAAAAAAAACACCTGATCACTGTATACATATTTATATAATAAGTAATATTTTTATATATATATATATTATAAATTGACAAAAATGGCTGACACACGAGAGAAGGAAGAAATATTTTGCATTGATTTTTGTATCCATTTTTCGTATAAATAGAACGATGTTGTAAAAATGCATAAGATTTTAGTCGTCGTTGTCGTCGTCGTCGATGATGATGATGAACTTGCAACATAGAAAAATCAGTAGCCATGCATGTGTTAGATATATATAATGTATATATATATATATGTATATACATATACATACATATTATCTATATACATATATATGTATATTCCAATAGAGTATCTTAAGCTGAAACAGAACATTGGAGCAGTTTCTAATGAGCGTTTTTTTGTTGTATATAGTTAAAGAGCATCTTTTTTTTTTTTCTCTTAGTCTCTCTCTCTCTCTTTAGTATAACGAGAGTTTTCAATGAGAGAGAGAGAGATGGATGAGAAAAACTAAAAGCGTATAGCGATTTTTTATAAATATATATACGATATAAACTAGAAAGCGAAAAAGACTGAACTGACGCCGTAAAACACAAAACCAGAGAGAGAGAGAGAGAGAGAAAAAGAGAAAAAGAGCAAAAATGATTGTAGTCACGACACACTCACTCACTGTGTGTGTGTGTGTATGGTGTAACACAGCCTTATGTATATACATTATATATTATATAATACAGTATATATACTGTATATGTAATAATAATATGTGGGACTCGAAAGCGCACACCAGTTTCCACTGACTATTCTAGCCTAGATAAGAAACAGTATAAGAAATACCGGAACCTCCTCGGCTTTTCTCTATACGTACAAAAACATATATAAAAAAACAATATTCATATACAGTATAATAAATATTAAAAAATATAACAAACAGTTTTCGCTTGTTTCTTCTGAAGCAAAAAAAAAAAAGCGAGAAAATTCGCAAACAATGCTCAAATTTTAAATATTATAAGCCGATATCCTGTTATACATATTTAGAAAAAAAAAAAAAAAAACTTCAAGAAATAGAAATGAAGTGTTTAAAAAAAAACTAGAAGAGCTACTTTTAAAGTTCAGATATTTCAAAATATGGCTGTTAAAAATGAAATAGTTAAAGTTCTTTTTTTTTTCTTCAGAAATAATAATTAGTATAGATCCAAATATAAGAATAAGAATTAATTATTCTAGTTTTTAAAACACTTCTTTAATGTTGTTTCTTACAAATAAAGAATAAACTAATAGTTTCTTCATTTCTATAGTATAGAAATTAAGTTCTTTTTCTATTGTTGTTTATTCATTTGCATATTTTATAATGGCTGCTTTATAAAACTTTCTAATTGTCTCATTAATGTATATTAGATAGAGGGGGGAGTCTATATCTGATTGCGCGAGGCTATAAAATAAAAACACTTAAAAACGACAAACAATTCACAGTGGTTTATCATAAATATATATCTGGATATGATTTTTTTTTTCAAGTTGTGTTTCTTTATAAATGAGTATAAAAAAAAAAAAGATTTCGGATTCTCCCCGTTCGTCGTACGGAGAAATAATACCAATTTATTATGTAATATTAATTTATATAGAAAGCTTTGCGGCCCTCGTCGTAAAATGGCTTCGAATCACGGAGCGAAACATATAGATGCAAAAACGGTCCAATTAAAAAAAAAAGAGAAAAATCTAAATTTCGAAACAAATAAATAAATAATAAATAGGCCTACTAAATGGTTCTATATAATAGGACCATATAGAAGCCGAAATATATAAATAAAAAATAGAAGTTTTAAATTTAATAATAATTAGTTCATCAAATGAAAGTTTTATTTTAAAATTCTGAACTTTTTTTTGTTTGTTGTTGTTGTTGTTGTTGTTAAAAAAAGATAAAACTTTTGGCATATTTTTTTTATGTTTAATGCTTATTAATATGTTTGTGATGTTAATGACCCCTTTGATGTCAATGCCTCCATTAGGCCTCATTTAAAAAAAAAAGCCTCCCCTCTTATAACCTCATCTTCTATCATCTCCTCCTCCTCCTTCTTCTTCTCCACCTTCTCCTCCTCCTCACTTAAACAAAGTTAATTAACTTATCGATTCATTAAGCTTTAAACGTCAAAAGAAAGCGCGGGAAAAAAAAGCGCGCCAAAAAAAAAGTGAGGCAGGTTTTGTTTTTTTGAGGATATAGAAAACAAGAATAAAATGATTTCTTGACTCTCAACATTGACGTATTTTATCAAGGGGCCTTATTTTTTTTGTCTACCTCTAATAAAGCCCCTTGTAATCTCAAAATAGCCCCTTGTAAAAAAAAAAATATATATGTAAAAATTTAGTACTCACCAGTGTTGCCAGCTACTAATTTTTTTTTTCTTTTTTACTTTTGGTTCATTTTTTTGGAGGTTTTTTTATATCAAACTGACCCGAAAAAGTTGTCAAAAAAATAAGCAAAAAAAAAAAAATCTCCAAATAAAAATTTAATCCATTGGTTTTTTTTTTTACAAAAAAAAAAAAGCAAAAAAAAAAAATGTTCTTTTCTTATAAATTCATTTTAAGAAAAAAGTTTCACCGCGTTTAAATTTTCAAATATTCGTTTTTTTTTTTGCACAATTTTTTTTTTAGTTCTTCTAATGCAAAATATAAAAATCTCGTTATTTTTTTTTATATATATATATATAATAATACTATATAAAAAAAATTAAGTTATATACACTTGTTCTTCAATCATGATTATAAATAAAAATGCGTTAGAAAAATATATAAAAAGTAGAAGAATTCCCCTCTTCTTCTATGCACGTTTTTCTAATAATAATAATAAGAAGAAGAATTCACGACCTGCTTTTCCTGCATCAAACACACCACAGTTCATGATCATAGCAACTGAAGCTTGGTGGCCCAGAGATCGGTTGCCGCTGCCCTCTACGGAAAGACGCCGCCCGACCCTCTTTTCTCCCATGTTTGCCAACTCCGCCTTCAGTAAAAGCTTGTTGGGTAATCCCGACATCATCTCCACCCTCAGATTTTTTTAAAGAGGCCAATGACGGAATGAAGAGGTGGAGCTTAGACGTGGGGATCAAGGGGGAGGAGGAGGAGAGGGGGGGAAGGAGTGGTTTTTGTTGGCAAAGTGACGTACATTAGATGACGTGACGTCATCAGGCTACTATTTGGCCTACTGTAGGCCAAATAGGTTTCATTTTTTTTTTAATTTTTTTTTTATCTTTTCCACTCTTCAAACGCCACTTTTTTTGTCATTCTCCTTATGTTGCTTATTTTTTTTTGTATTCTTGGGGGCCTACGTGTATGCTTTTGTTTTTTCATACCGTCACTGTAAAGAAAAAAAAAGTTCTTACCCTCCAATTGCGACCCCCCCCCCCCCCCACCTCACCTCCCATTCTCCTCCAGCCAACCCCACAAATTGCTACTTCTAAGTTCTCCGTATACCGTCAGTATGTATAGACTGTGTACATATACAGCTAGATTTGCCTTTAGTTTTTTTTTATATATATATTACAAGGTGTATAAAGAAATTAAATAATGGCATTTGATAAAAGAAACGTGGAGGGTTTTTTTTTGTAAGTTTAATGCATACAACAACTTTCAGAAAGCCATTGCTCTTTTTTTTTTTTAAGAAAAAATAGTAAAAAAAAAAAAGTTAAGGCTAATACTTTGTATACACACATGAGTTAAATAAATTCAAATTAAATGTGTTGAGGTGAATTATACGGAATCCCGTTAAGGACATGAACACCAAATAGAAATTGACTTTATTATTATTTTAAATTGAAATAACTAAATCACTATTTTGTCAATAGTTTATCTAATTATATATTTAAGTATTAACTCAATATTTTCAGATTGTTAACTGAATAAATTGAATTCGACGACATATTGTGTGTTTGCCCTTTTCAGAGAAAGCTCTGTAGAACACGTTTATTATTTAAATGCATTTAAATTATCAGGTGTGTACTAGGTATAACAGAAAGCGGAACTCAGTAAAGCAAAGATGAAATTGCAACATTGTTTTTGTTGTTGTTTTTGTACGTCATAAAATTATTTTGGATAATATAAAACATAATAATATACACGTGACTTGTTGATCAAACCCATCTGGCAATACATTAGTGCTGTCCTGAATAAGCCTGCTCTGAGAATGAAAGCAGAGAAAAGGAGAGTCTGTAAGGACGAAAGCAGCTCTGGATCTGTGTTCAATTTGGTATAGAAAGAGAAAGAGAGCAAATTGCTCTGAGATATTTTAGAGCCACTCTTTTTGGGCTCTTTTTTTAAAAAAAGGCAAGAGCAAACAGAGCTGAACGTGCTCTTAAAGATGGCGGCATAAAAAAATAACACCTCAAATAGTATGTTAATTTTATACATATAAACATTATAAAAATCATTTATAGGTTTTGCTACAATGGTGTCCGCCATGTTTGTACAGATCTGATATTTACTGTCCATGTGGTATATTTTCATAATAAGTGTCAACTCCTGTCGAAATTAGGGCCAACCCTAGAGTATGCCTATGCGAGGCCCAAGGCAGCATCAGGAGTCAGGCAGCAAGCGATGAGCAGGGCCGGGAGAAAAAGTGTTTAGTCAGAAGCGCGGGGCCGAAGTGGCCAAAGGCCACCAGGGCCGGCTTTAGGGCAAGAAATGAAGTCACATCACAGAGCAGAGCAGATTTAATGTAGAGTCTATCTGATCCAGAGCAGGCCATTTGGACAACACTATCGTAAAGTTCAGAACACTGAACAGTTTTCATTTATAGACCGAGGGTCGGCTCAACACGATAAGCAAACGATGCAAAGCATCGGGGTACTGCCCTGTAGGAGCGATGTGAAATTAAAAATTTTGATATCAGAAAATGGCGGCTATTGATGAAGTTACAAGGCCTGTCATTATAATGTGACATGTTACCGCTAGATGGCAGTAGCATTTTGAAAGCCCATATTATGGCGCCACATTTGACATTACATAGGGGGCGCCAAGACCCCCTAGAGCCGGGGCTGTATTGAATCGTCCTTATAAGATGATGTTTGTGACGTCAGTGGGGTTGACAAAAACTTTAGGATTGTGTCATTTTTTGTCTGATAAAAAGGGGGGGGGGGGTAACAATGTTCAGAAGAATGCAAGAACTCCTTTGTTTAAGCTGTTGCGACAACAACAACAAAAATAGTGACAGTAGTTCGTGTGAACACGTTGCAATCAATATTCAGCTAAAAAAAAATGGACTAATTTATGTTGACGACGCAAAGTGTTCCGTGTGAAGCTGGCTTAAGCATGTGTTTGTATGTGTGTGTGTTGTGGGCGGGGTTCATTCTCGCCTAACCTATTGTCTGTGTGTACATTGCAGCATGTGGGCTTGAACCTTCAGATTATTTAGCACCTGTTGTAAATTTTATATCTACAGTAATAGTAGTTGAGAAGAGGGGGAGGGGGGGATACAGGATTACTAGAGCTTATACAGGATAGTTTAATTTGTATACCTGTAGGCCTCCTGCATAGAGACTTGTTTTTTTTTTATATACAGAATAATTGTATATGATTTTATATTTCCTTCAAATTAAAACACAATAGAAAGATAAACTCAACATTTCTTTTCGGTTTATATAATGTTGCAATATTTTAGAAACTTCAATTAAATTTAAGTAACGAATATATAAATTTTTTTTTTTGAACTTTATACCTTCTTTAAATGAATATTTAATTGCTATAGTGACTATTTAGTTTGAATTTTTTGTTATATGTTTTAGTGTTTTTTTTTTTGTTACAATCACATTTACAATTAGTACTCTGCTAGCAGCCAAATAGGCATATGGCAGAGGGACATAAAAGTCCACATGCAGCATTAAGCATTGTCAAGCACATATATATGTACATATATATATAAAAACAAAATGAATATACAAATGTCAATCCCACAAAACAAAATTATCCCCATTCACCACTGCCTCATGAAGAGAGTTCCATTGTCTTATAACTCTAGGAAAAAAAGACCAATAATATGAATCTGTCCTAGCCAAAATCTCCCTAATTTTCTTAGAGTGGTCAGCCCTGCCCATGTATAGTGCTTTATGAATATCACTGGACTTTGGTTTAGGACAATCACCACGTGTTATTTTTCTAAACAATTGTAAGGTGATATTGGTGATCCGGGTAGACGACCGAAAATGGCAAACAATTGCCGGTTTTTTGGTTAGTGAACGCTTCTATTGGGCGTCAATGGAGTTAAAACTAATTTTACCAAAGTTTTTAACGGGTTTTTTAAAAGGTTAGGATTCGAAAGACGAAAAAAGCGCGAAGATTCGAGTTTTCGAATCTCGAATATTTTTCAAGATGTCCCATTCCTCCCGAGCGTTATTTCGTATTGCTGACATTCGGCAAGAAACTGATCTGCAACCATGCCAAACATCAATTAATAGTTTCTCTTGCAATTTTGCGGCAATTCTTTTTTTATTACTTGACATTTATACACAATAATTCGCAAGAAATCCAAGAGAAATTGTGGCAAGAATACAAGAGATACATATATTAATTGGTATTAATTTTGCAGATCAGATTCTTATCGATGTCAGCAATGCCTTGATGAGATTGAACGACATTTTTTGAAAACTTGAGATAATTTCCTCATGCATTTAAACATAAAAAAATGCAACGCTGTTATTATATTATCTAACATTTATTTTAACATTAATTACTCTTTAATTATAAAATTATTAAATTAAGTTTAAGAAAAATAAACACAGGCATTGGTGATTACACTGATTAGCAACCAAAGTGTGTCTACATATTTGTGCTACACTTTGTATTTCAATTTTCATTTTTCTTGTTTTTGCATCTAGTCATTTATAATTGTATCAAGTTGGTTTTATTTGCATACAATTTGAATAATAATATTTAAAAGTTAATTGACTATTACTTTTTTTTTGTTTCAGATAGGTGAATTATTTTTAATGTGAAAAATATGTAAATGATAATTGGTAAATAAACAGTGTCAACATTTCATCTGAATCACACGTCATGTTTGGGCAATGAATTAAAGAATAGAGATGATTTTTTTCTAAAAATGTCTTCACTGACCCACCACGTATTAATTCTCTTAATGAACGTTCCGTTATTAATCAATTTATGGTGCAGTAATGACTTCTCGTCTGTAGAAATGTATAAACGTGACGTCACATTTGCTGGACAAATCGATGATTAATGTAATTGTGAGGATGTGGAAATTGTCTACCTTTAATGCCAATTTAGTGATTAACTTTAATGCTGATTATCTCAGTTGCAGTGGCGTAGTTAGGTTTATGGCGCCTGAGGGCAAAAATCCTCAGTGCGCCTCCAAACATTTTAAAAAAATAGAAATTCACAAGTAATTGAAAAATTGCGTTTTTCAGTTGCAAAACCTGGTTAGAGGCTAGAATTCAAAGGTGAAACCAGCATCCTATAGCATAGCCTTTTAAAAACTCAAAAGTTATTAGTTTAAGTGCTATTTTTTTCTGGTTGCCTCACTAATTAATACCTTTAATTAATACTCTCTTAACATTGCGCCCCTCAACGCAGTTGCGAGAGCTGTGGGCCCCCAGCTATGCTCGTCAATTGCGCACAAGGCAAACTGGTAACTTTCTTTTGCCATATGTCATGAAATATGTTTGATCACTTAGACCTATACATCTCACTTAAGAAACTGCATTGGAAAATTACTTTGAAACATCTCTGCAAAGAGCGCTAGCATCGTTTTTCTATTGAGCCCATAGACCCAATGTTAAACAAAAATTTTTATTTTTTAAAATACATAGCAGTCGCGGCAATATGTTTATTTTTCATAGTTAAAGTTGTCCAATTTTAATTTTTCAAAGTGCAATGTAGACTTTAAATATATGGTTGATCGAGTGATAGAATGACAAAAAATTTGTAAGTGCGGTTGGTTATATTTTTATTAAAAACTTATTTCAAAATCGTGAATTTCTAACTCTTATGTTAAACTCCATTGAGTACGCCCAAATAAGAAAAAAAAATCCATTAAAATGCTCGTAGAAATACCTAAAAATAATTTTAAAACACCACAATTAAACCACAGTGAAGCCAACACATTGGCACATGTGCTGATGTTTTTCTGTTTTTTTTTAAATCAATTTAAAGGATGTTTTTTTTTTCTTATTTGGGCGTACTCAATGGAGTTTAATATAAGAGTTCTATTCGAACAGCATACATTTAAGGTGCACATTGCAATCACTTTGAAAACTTAATATTAGACAACTTTAAATATGAAAAATAAACATATTTCCGCCACGACTCTGTATTTTAAAAATGAACGTTTTTTCTTTAACATTGGGTCTATGGGCTCAATAGAAAAACGATGCTAGCGCTCTTTGTGGAGATTTTTTCGAAGTAATTTTGCGATGTAGCCACTTAAAGAAATTAGCAAATCTGTACATATGAACCCTGGTCTTAAATTGTAGAACAGGTGCAGTCTTAAAATTAATTTCGGTTAGCAAATGCGTGACTTCACAATCCTCTCTGCAAGAAGAAGAAGAAGAAATCCAAAGAGGAAGAAAACGCTTATTTTTTCTTCTTTTTAAGTCTTATAATGTACACTTAAATCTTAAGCAAAACAGTCTAATTTTAACGGGTTTTTTGTTAACTTCAATTCAATTGAACAGGTGTTGGGTGTGGAACGTCTATAGAGGGGGTTAGGGCGGTGGTAAGCAAGCATTTTCTGTCTGAAATCTAATTGTGTGGACTCTATATATATAAAAAACGGTTTTAATTGCTAAATAATTTTCTAATTTTTTTACTCAATAAAAACAACGTTTTGTGGAAAACAACTAATTGCACTTTACACATGCTTCAAGACACTGTTCAGTGTGTGTGTGCCAGAAGTGGGCACATTGGTGGCCCATGGTGCCATTTTAGATGATAATCCGATCAAGTGTACAAAGAAGTTGATTGAGACAACATTAAGGCCTTGTTTCCATTGGGGTGTAAATTTGAACTTTTTAAAAATTTCAACTGGTGAAAAACAGAAAAAAACGTGTGGCCCCCCACATATGATAGTGAATAGGAGGTGGCCACGTTTCCTTTATGTTTCACCAGTTGAAATTTTCAAAAATGTTCAAATTTTCACCCCAATGGAAACAATGCCTAAGTATCAATTTAATTCAAAAGCAGCCTTAATTGTTTTTTTTTGTGTGTCACTTTTCTATTTTTAATTGTGGCATCAAATTTTTTTTTATCAAAAAAATTGTTTTTTTTTAAGTTGCCAGCAACTTTAATCAACAAGTTGTATTGTCTTTTGGTAAACATCAAAAGTGTCATCTTTCATTTGAGTGACTTACTGGGCACTTGAACGAAAGTTGTCACATATGATTAGCAGTTTATGCCATTAATTCAAAAAGAAAGAAGACATCTTGCTTAAAATGTCTTCCATTTTTTTTTTGGTACATTCATTGAATCCAATATAAATATACAGAGATAACTCAACTAAGGGTTCTTCCTACGGAGCATTTCATGCGACAGCTGAGTGTTGCCAACAGATGGCGCAAACTGTACTTAGTGCTTCAGTTGCAATAGGTTTCAATGAATATATAAAGAAATATGGATGACATTTGAAGCAAGATGTCTTCCTTCTAGCTTCAAAAAGCAAGACATTTCTTCGCTCACTTTTGGCGAGGTTTCCCCCCCCCCCCTAACATGGAGTTACTTTGGTTTTATATATTTATGGCGATTGTATATCATTGTATCTGAAGCACTAAGTACACTTTGTGCCATCTATTGGGCACACTTAGTTTTGGCATGAAATGCTCCATAGGAAAGCTCTTAGTTGAGTTACCTCTTTCTTTATATCCATTCCTCAGAGGTAAACTGTTAAGTCACCAAACCTAACTTTTACATGGGAGTCATTTGTTTTTTCTCTTCATTGGTGGAATAGGACTTAACATTCTATACCGCCATAAGGGCAAGCTGTGGCAGTCACTCTCTTTTTCCCAAACCAAACTTTTTATGTTTGAAGAACTGTTTTGCTTATTGTCCAAAAAATGTTAACAGGCTGTGTATAATGTTGGTCCATAAGGATGAAATAAAAAATTAATGAAATTTTGGTTTCTGAAGTAGTTGATAAATTTTTCGGAGAACCACGTCGACTGAGACAACTTTTTAAGGATACAAATACTGGAAATTAAGTTTATTTAAAAAAAAAAAAAACTTGAACTTCTGCTGTTTTATTTTGCTTTTATTTTATATATATTAAGCTTTGTCTGTGTATAACGCTGTACAAACAAGGACAAAAACGTTTAAGCACATTGGAATTTATTTAAATTTAAATGAATAGGTTTTTTTTTCTCATGGTCAACTTTATGTTATGCTTCCCCGATCCAAGAACCCAAACAATATTAAGGTGCTTATAGTTAAATAATATTAGTAGCAAAATTAAACTAGAATTTTGCTCCCGTCATTCATGACGGGTTATCACACTAGTGTCTTATTTTTTCCTAATAATTAATAAAAAAAATACGAATACTTTAAATCACTTAATTCTGTGAGCCACACATGTTAAGCTCATAATAGTATGTGCTACTTATTTTTGTTGTTGATAATAGTAGCTTGGGAATCCGCCCCCTAATGCCTAGTTCTCACCACCTTCTTGTAGCTCGGGCTAAAATAGCCTTGGCTAAACGACTGTGTTCACATGTGAGCAGCTACATATGGGCTTCGTGACCTGCCTAAAGGTGGCGCTGACTACAGCATATTTATTTCATTTTTACAAATTTGGCACTGGCCATTATGTGTGGACATTGTGCTGTGTATAGCCTGCATAATATATAGATAATTGGAGGGAAAATGGCTGATATTGTTCATACTAACAAAACTGAATTACATGAGTCTTCATTGAACACACTAAATGCAACGTATTTTAATTGTAGGTAGGTTGATGATTTAGAGTTTATGGAAATAAATTAATTATCAAATAAAGATCAATTGATAATTTTAAATTATTTTAATAAATTAACAAATAGACTGAAACATCTAACAATGGAAATAGAAAATGAATGACGCCATTTTCCATTCAGATTTATGACCACCAGGTGACGTATGATCAAGTTAACTTTGTCTTGCATTCACACGAAATAATGTGTAGGCTACATATGGGTAACCAAGGCTACCTAACCAAAGCTAACATATGACATTGACCACCACCTAGTGTGTGTTCTCACAACCCTTATACATAGGCTAAGTCCTTAGCCTGAGCTACATGAAGGTTGTGAGAACTAGGCATAAGAAATAATCCAGTGTGCACTTGCCACTATATAACCACCACTATCCATAAGCATAAGATGTGTAAAACTGTGAACTAAACACTTGTTTACCACTGATAGAACTTGTCAAGGTGATTCATAAGATGTGTAAAAATCGTGTATTTTTTGTTTAAAAAAATGTGACTTAACACAGTTTACCTCTGAGGCACTGATATTTATTTTGGGGCAATATTACCAAGTTACTACTCAAGCCGGATTATAATAGTTTTATTATAACAGTAACAAAACAATTTCTTATGAGTTAAATAAGTATCAATTTTTGCAGTATAGTTGTGGTTGAAGCTTATTGAAAAGGGGGATTTAGAATATATGTTGATGTTTTCTCGCTTTTCACAATCATCACCAGGTGGCGATGCTTGTCAAGTAGTACATACATGTAATATGCAAACCGGATTCTAACCCCAATAGAGAAAAAAAGAGGTCATATGCAAATAAGAAAGGGCCTTAGAAAAGCAACTTTTAGTTTTTCAAAAAAAAAAAAAAAGTTGTTGGCATAAGTCAAAGGTGGCAAAGATTTATTTCAGTGATTTTGAGAATGTAAATTTATGAGTAAGTTGTATTGCTCAAAAAGAAAAGGAAGTTGCTATGTTTGGCCAGAAGATGGCGCAAAGCCTTCAACTGATTCCACTTTATGAGTTGTCAAAATTGGGTCAGGGTTAAAATATATGAATTTACATAGTTTACTTTGAAGTTCATGCAATAATATGGGGCAATAGGCTTAATGTAAGGAATAAGTGGTTGGTTCCAAACAGGAATTTGGTAAAAACTAGAAGAAAAAAACTTTTCAAGTTTTAATGTTAATTTCAATTTAAATAAATTATCCACATCTTAGCACAGTTTCAGGTGGCTTAATAGATATTTATTTTGTTTTTATCTCTCCGGAGGGCGCCACTGCAGTGGCTTATGCTGTGCTCCACAGGCGTTTTTTTTATAAAATTTGGATGCAAAAACGGTCAAGTGAACGTTTTTTTTTTAAAAAAACATTATAAAAAAAATTCAAATTGTTTTCAAAACTAGAATGATAGAAGATTATGTTAAAAGTTTTTTCATGGCAATATCTTAAGAAATAAACATTTTGTACTAGTTTGAAAATCGCCCGTTTTTAATTTCTCAATGATATTTCGTGAAAACTATTTACGCCTTTTTCAAACTTGTCATAAAACGTTTATTTGTTAAAGATATCGTCATGAAAAACCTTTTAACATTATCACTAACTATTCTAGTTTCTAAAACACTTTGAATTTTTTCGTAATATTTCTCCTGAAAAACGTTCGCTTAAAAAATATAAATGTTCACAAAACCGCAAGTGGGAGGAAGAAACATCCAATAGCAGAACTTGATAGTCACTGCAGTGGTGCCATCTGGAAGGACAAAAACAAAATAAATATTTATAAAGACACTTTAAACAAAGGGTTGTGGCAATCTTTTGTTATTCTTTTTAATCAGACATAAATATTGAGTTAGTACTTAAATATAATATATAAACTGTTGACAAAATATTGATTTAGTATTTTCAATTTAAAATATTAATAATTCGTCAATTTTTATTTGGTGTTCATGTCCTTAATGGGATTTCGTATAATTCACCTAAACACATTTAATTTGAATTCATTTAACTCATGTGTGTGCAAGGTATTACTCATTACAATAATCAAATAAAATCGATTCCAAAGGCCTTCTAATGAAACTTACAGAAAAACTTAAATTCGTTTAAAAAAAAATCCCTGACTTTCCAAAAGGTTGGTGTGAACCCTGCATGGAATTAGGAAAGTTCTACCAAATAAATATCACTGTTGTAATAAAAAATTTATTGTACAACAATTTACTAAAATATGCATACAAATCTTAATAAAACCTAATTTTTTTTAACACCCTGTATAATTTTAAAAAAAACCGTCTCTGTAAACGTGACCCCCGTTGCTTAAGTTCGAAAGACAAGTTTAAATTTAAAAACAAGAGCCTAATTTTTTGGTCAACCCCTTTGACGTCATAAGCTTCATTTTATGGTGAGGCAACTGTAGCAATCACATTTGAAGAGCTTTTTTTTCTTCTTCCAAACTTCGTTAAGTCCAGTGACTCAAAAATATTCAGGAAACGAAAAAAAAAAAACCGAATTCTTTCGAAGTTTCGACAAGAACCTGAATTTCGACTGGCTTTTACTATGGGATATGTTTTACTTTTGAAAACTTTTTTATAGATATCGATTCAGCTCTGAAAACTACGGAGGCCTGTAAAGAAGATACGAGATTTTTTTTAAATCTCGACATGTCGACTTTAATTTCGAAATTTCGACTTTTTCCAGAATCTCAACTTTTAATCTCTTTTATTCGGCCATGTTAATTATGTCATGTTGTGCACACCATACTCTAATAATTAAATTATTGCTGCTACAAGAGGTCACTTGCAATTTAATTATTAAGAGTGTGGTGCGTGCAACATGGCATAATTAACATGGCCGAATACAGCGATTAAAAGTCGCCATGTCGAGATTAAAGAAATAGTCGAAATGTCGAAATTAAAAAAAAGTCGAAATGTCGAAATTAAAGAAAAAGTCGAAATGTCGAGATTAAAGTCAACATGTCGAGATTTAAACAAAAATCTCGCATGTCTTTTACAGGGCTCCGTAGGAAACTTAATTAGAAAACTGCAATAAAATTAAGTTCGGCCAAAATATGGACTTATGAAAAGTTTTGAAGAAGAAGAAAAAAAAAAAAAACAGCTCCTCATTGGAAACTCCATTTTTATATACATTAAGTAAGCCTATTCTACGAGCAATATTTCTAGTCGAACCTTTTGAAAAAAGGCCTTCTTTAGTCCCTGCAATGTGCCGGCATTAAAATGTATATCCAGTCTCTACCTGCAAAATGCATTCTTTTTATTTATGGCTTATTATAATTGGCCATAAGAATAGCTCGGTTCTTCTTTCTAATGGCTTTTGATCTGATATCAATTGATAGCAGGTGCAAAGAATTGAGTTTTTTTAGGCTTATTATGTTTCATAATAACGTCTAGTGGAAAAAACAAAAACAAATTTAAACTTGTCTTTCGAACTTAAGCAACGGGGGTCACGTTTACAAAGACTGGTTTTTTTTAATTATACAGGGTGTTACAAAAAATTAGGTTTTATTAAGATTTTTTATGCATATTTTAGTAAATTGTTGTACAATAATTTTTTTATTACAACAGTGATATTTATTTGGTAGAACTTTCCTAATTCCATGCAGGGTTCACACCGACCTTTTGGAAAGTCGGGGATTTTTTTTTAAAACGAATTTAAGTTTTTCTGTAAGTTTCATTAGAAGGCCTTTGGAATTGATTTCTTTTGATTATTGTAATGAGTAATACCTTGTACACACATGAGTTAAATGAATTCAAATTAAATGTGTTTAAGTGAATTATACGGAATCCCATTAAGGACATGAACACCAAATAAAAATTGACTAATTATTAATATTTTAAATTGAAAATACTAAATTAATATTTTGTCAACAGTTTATATATTATATTTAAGTACTAACTCAATATTTTGAGATTATTAACTGAATAAATTTAATTCGACGACATATTGTTTGTTTGCCCTTCACAGGGCTCTGTAGAACGTGTTTAATATTTAAATGCATTTAACTGTGTATGTGTGCGAAAAAGGTATGACACACATGAGTTAAATGAATTCAAATTAAGTGTGTTTAGGTGCATTGTACGGAATCCAGTTAAGGACATGACCACCAAATAAAAATTGACTTTAATTATTAATATTTTATATTGAAAATACTAAATCAATATTTTGTCAACAGTTTCTATATTATATTTAAGTATTAACTCAATATTTTGAGATTATTAACTGAGTAAATTGAATTCAACGACATATTGTTTGTTTGCTCTTTTCAGAGAGGGCTCTGTAGAACACGTTTATTATTTAAATGCATTTAAATTATCAGGTGTGTACTAGGTATAAGGGAACGAACCTAGAGACTTTTGCATGAACAGATTTTGGGTATTTCGACAATGCAACTCACTTGCAGGAGATTTCATGCACGAAAATCAATTTGTATTATGGGTACTTCGAATTTTCTGACGATTCATTATTTCAGGTGCACCAGAACTCATTGCAATTATTGTTATCAGGTTTATGTTTCTGCGTTTTGACAATGCATTTTGCATGCTGCAATTGGACTTTTGTCCCTCTGCTACAAACAAGCCTTCTTGACTGCTTGCTTGCTGTGGAGTAATTGACGAATTTCAAATTATCCTATTTTTCGTGTTAAGCATTGTATGTGGTTTTTTAGCTCAAAGAAAAGTAAAATGATAGCATTTTTTTTAATTTGAAATTTCTAATGCTCAAATTGCGAACCATAAAATATGACAATGCAAAAGGAAATTTACACGTGGAATATAATTTGAAGTTTAAACATAATCATTTAGGAGTTATTCACCTTTGTTTTAAAGAGGCAACTGTGTAGAAAATTTAATTTATGTCAGAAATTAGAATAATAATAAATAAATTGACTAAATATATATACAGAAGATTTATTTAACTCTGAACTTTTAAAAAATAACATCAGAAATCAGAAATAACGTTTCAAAACAAGCAATGAATGCAAGCAGGTTTTTCTTTCTTTCTTCAGAGACAATGTACTACTTTATAATTGTTGAAAGACAATGGAACAATAATTCAGGCTATTAACTGAATAATTAATAAAAATAATAATAATGACACTGGCCTGTAGAAATAATTAAATAACATTTCTACTCGTTATATGAATAAATATTATATTAAATATTAGTTTTTTTTCTTGCTTCCCTTGTCTTTAATTACAAATTTTTTCTTTCAACAACAATAAATAAATATTCATTTTTTGGTTTGGAATGATGAGAAGGGGGAGGAGGAGGAGGAGGAAGACCTATAATTGCGGGAAATGTCAATCATTTATATTTTTCTTCATAAAAGTTAGATTTTGAGATGTTTTTTTATAAAAAAAACATTTTGTTTAATTGCATAAAAAAAAGTTACTGAGGTCATTTAACTTAGTTTATCTGATTAATGAGGTCGGTTAAGTTAATGGCAGTTTTTTTATTGTTTCGTGTTTCATTTTTATTACCAATTGTGTTTAAATTTTTCTTTTCTTATTTAGTTGTTTTCTCATTGAATCGGAGGGTTTTTTTTTTAATTTTTGTTTATTAATTAGCCCTATTATATGACATATGCTTAATTAAAGAAAGATTCGATAATAATTTTTAATTAAGGTTGTTTATGGACTTTATGAAAAATAATTTCTATTTTGGAGTCGACTACATCTGATTTGTTAACCGCACAACCATAGCCGAGGTCACATTACTCAACAAATTGTAGTATACTGTGTTACGAAACCTGTGGAGCACAATTTAAAAATGTTCGCATTCAATTGTATAGGGACCGTGCACATAAGTACACCCCTCCCCCCCGGGTCTGAGTAGTAAACTCATGGTACTAGTAAATACAACAAGCATTTAGAAAACGGGACGAACAGAAGTTGGCTCCGCCCTTTTTATGACGACCGGCAACTTCTGATTGGTTTGTTGTGCAGTTTGACGTTGAAAAGGGCGGAGCATGTGATGTCAGACTACATAACCAACCAATTAGAAGTTGCCGGTCGTCATAAAAAGGGCGGAGCCAACTTCTGTTTGTCCCGATTTCTAATTGCCTGTGTAAATACATGACGCCGTGAGCATTGATATGTCACAATCTAATAGACATATCGATGCTGCTTAAGCAATGAAAACGTCTGAACGCTGGTCCACACACAACGTTTTGCCTGCACAGTTCAAGACGTTGCATGTGGACAGGAAAACTGTGCAATTATGTGGAACTGCACGGAAACGGTACACTGAGATGAAAAACTGAGGCTGTAAGAGCTCGGTAATCCACGACCTGCACAGTTTTTCCTTTGATTTTGTTGCCAGAACAGTGTTTGCAGAGTAGGATTTCGATATATTTTGTAGAACTGAGTGGGGACACTGCCTGCACATGCAAAACGTTGTACAAAACGGTTCATGTGGACCAGGCTCAGAGAGAGAGAGAGAGAGAAAGAAAGAAATAGGCAAACAAACCGCCATTTTTTTTAAATAAACGAGGCGGAAAAAGCTCTAGCTTAAAAACCAATTTAGCATGATTAGGAAACCCAGGCTTTTGCTGCTAATAATGTTAATGACAAGAAATTATGAAAAAAACAAAACATAGTCAAGGAAAGACACACAAAACCGCCCCCATTATGCGCAGCGCTACTTGAGTGGAGAAATCCGCAAACAGAAGAGCTAAAGCACAGAATAAAAAGTTATACAGACGGAAAACACTCTGTCGGAACCTTTGATGTTGCTGTGGCAGGAAGTCACGCAGGAAATCTTTATTTTAACCAGCCGCCATCTTGAAACTGTGGGCAGACTTGGTATATATACTCTAAATAGCTGTGTTTACACGAGTCTAGTGTGTTGATCAACTCACTTGACTTGTGTAAACACAGCTTCCTATGGAGAACTTGTGATTACCTAGTTTCAAGATGGCGGCGCCCAAAATATAGAGAACTATCAAAGAATATCAGTAGTGCCACTGCACATGCGCAAAAGAAACTCTGTCACAGAAAAATAATCAAGTTTCCCTTCTGTATAACTTTTTATTCTGTGGATAAGGGTACACATAATGAACTTTGATTCTAGCATGAACCCAAACTTATAACAAATATTTTTCTATTGGTTGCAACACTTTGACCTTGACAAAAAAAAAAAAAAGATAAGCGGAATTCCGTGCAACAATATATTGTTGTTGTTGTGCGGAATTACACTACAGTTTGCAACAAATTCCTAAATTATATGAATCCAACTTTATACTAGTAGATTTAGTCTCGAGTGAAAAACGCCATGAGTGAAGTCTACATATATTTTTGCGCTGTGAAAACAACTTTTAGAAAAAAAAAATTCGAAATTGTTTTAGAAACTATAATAGTTAAAGGAAGCCTCTTAGTATATTTTAAAGTAAGTTTTCTTATGGAAGTTTGAAGAATAATCAGTAGAGGCTCGGATTTTTATGCAATATCAAGCAAATGTTTCTTGATTTTCTGGCTCTCAAAGGTCAATTGTGGGAAGTAATAATCTCGTTTTGATCAACCAACTAAATCGGGTTTTTAAAATCAAAAACACTGGTTAAAGGCTAGTTCTCTATTTGACAACACTGATATAGTAACCAGACGTCTAGTCTCTAACCAGCCTTTTTGTCTAGAAAAAGAATAAGATTGCAGTTGGTTTATTGATGACCTTCACAATTGGCATTTGGGGGCCACAAATGGAGAAACATTTGCTTTATATTGCATAAAAATCCGAGGTGTATAGACACGTGAACGCTCAGTTTCATTTACAAATTATATATTTTATTAAATATCTTTTGAAAGTTGCTTCTAAAACACAGACAGCCTTTACACAGAATAACCAAAGTAACATTCCACTGTTCTGTTTTTAGTTTTATGTTTGGCAATGGCGGCTGCTTATGAATTTAAATGTCTCGAGCAGGTAATTTTCAAAATGGCTGCAAAGAAATGGTTTTATTACTAACAAAGGCACGAATGATATTAAATAATTGCTGAATTCAGTGACAATAATGGGCCAGCTTAACACAAACATTTTTGTGGTGCCACAAGGTGGTTGACGCACCTTGCTTCACAGGCATTTAGAAATCGGGACATACAGAAGTTGGCTCCGCCCTTTGTATGACGACCGGCAACTTCTAATTGGTTGGTTATGTAGTCTGACATCACATGCTCCGCTCTTTTAAACGTCGAACTACACAACAAACCAATTAGAAGTTGCCGGTCGTCATAAAATTTGCGGAGCCAACTTCTGTTCGTCCCGTTTTCTAAATGTTTGTTTGCTTCACACGGATCACCATTAAAACAATTGCGTGCTGCCCGTGCGGACCACGGTTAAGACCTTGATTGTCATTGACAAAAAAAAAGTGGTGGTCGCCACTTGCAGCATAACTCAACCACTCATTGACACGGTGGCTGTGACGGCGGTTAACTTTTTAGTTGCAAACTGCTTTAATTTTTGTATTGGAAACGCGGTATTATGACAGGCATCTGTAGACAGCTTCAGAATTCTTTGGCTCCGCCATTCTATGAGTGTCATCAATTTCTAATTGGTTGATATTTGGTTTGATGCTCATAAAAGGGCGGAGTCAAAGAAATTCTGAAGCTGTCTACAGATGCCTGTGTATTATGCTTACGTTACGATCATAAAACTAATGCACTACATACAGCATTACAGAAAAATGACGTCATAGTAACAAAATGCAATGTGGTAGGGCCAATTTCATGGTGGTGACGTCATTTTTCTGTAATGCTGTATGCAGTGAATTAGCTGCATGATTGTAGAGGGCATTAGGGTCACATTCTTAAAGATTTTTAAGTTAAAACTAGTTTGTGCTAAACTAATGAAATTTTATATGAAACTTTCTCTCAAATAGTTCATGAGTTTCGCACCAGCTTTGACGTAGCAATCTTTAAAAAATACGACCCCAAATGACACATTTCTAAAAAAAAAAAAAAAAAAAAAAAAAAAATTGCATCAACCCCTCTGACGTCACAAGCTTCTTACGAAGATGTAGTAGGTATATATTTCTATAGATTTTGTCTGTGTTTTTTTGTCCTATTGAGATTAATTAATTAATTTTGTTCATTTTCGCTGGATAATTTTCTACGGCATTTTCCCAAAAAGGGTATTTGGTGAGCTTAATTTATGTTTGTTTGTGTTGTTGACTAATTTGTTTTTTTTGTTTAATGAGTCCTGCGAAACGTTTGTGGTTTTTTTAGGTGCATGGTTTTTCCTAGCTACTTGGTGGCGCTGCAAACAACACAAGTTTGTTTTCTCAGGCATTTATGCTCGCAGCTTTTTCTGTATTTCCAGTTAAACTGGTTTTTATTTATTTATTTATTTTTGTTAATGCTAACATTGACCTTCAGTTCATTGGGTTAACAAACAAAACAATTTTTCAGTTTCACTTGAAGATGTAGCTGTTTGATGTCACAAAGTCGTGTAAACATTGTCCAGCTTATTTCAGGTGAAACACAATTAAAAATTAAAAGTAAGCATAATAGGCTACATTTGAAAACGCCGACTTGTGTTGCAGTACTGAAACCAATGTGTTTTTAATAGCAGCAACGTTTATTTTATAAAACTCAACAGATATTGCACCCATTCTATGCTAATCTTTAGGCACATATGATGCCATTACCCATAATGCATGTTAACTGAAGAATACCATTCGATTCATTCTGTCAGTCGGTCCAACACGTCATTGTTAATGACAGGCAGTTCTGCCCAGCACTAAGATTTCGTTTGCCCTCGCCATTTTATGACCATCATCAATTTCTAATTGGTTTGTTACTTGGTAAGATAAGTCACATGCCCCGCCCTTTTATGAGGAATGGCAATTTCTAAATAATTGATCTGTTGAAACGCTCATAAAAGGGCGAGGCAAACGAAATCTTAGTGCCGAGCATAACTGCCTGTTTGTTAATGTTGCGTTAGTTCTACTGGGTTCGAAATTGTTTGCAGTGTTGCAACAGTTTTCAAATACCTTGTTTCTGTAAGATGAAGTTTGTGATGTCAGAGGTGTTAACAAAAAAATTTAGTATTCTCATTTAGTCTGATTGAAAAGGGGTTATGTCAAACGTTCTCAACAGTTTAAATAGAAGAGTTCTGGCCTTCTTTAATTATTATTACCAATTTTTTATCAGACAAAATGACATAAGCCTAGTTTTTTTTGTAAACCCCTCTGACGGCAAAAGGTTCCTCTTACGACGAATCCACTATATGTCATATACTAGTATGGTATCATAACCACCTATAATCAGACAGGCAAGTAAAGACAGGAACACGCATCTGACGTCACATGCCCCGCCCTTTTCAATTTCCAATTGGTTGATATTTGGTCTGACGCTCATAAAAGGGCGGACCAAACGTCTGCGTGTCCCTGTCTTTACATGCCTGTATAATACAGGCCTGATTTGTAGGAAACGAAGAGAAGTTGGCTCCGCCCTTTTTATGACGAACGCAACTTCTAATTGGTTGGTTATGTAGTCTGACGTCACGTGCTCCGCCCTTTTCAACGTCGAACCACACAACAAACCAATTAGAAGTTGCTGGTCGTTATAAAAAGGGCGGAGCCAACTTCTGTTCGTCCCGATTTCTAATTGCCTGTTAAATTTTGTGGTTGTAAATGACATCATCATTTTGGCGCTGTTGAAACACTCTTTAACGTGCTTAATATGAAAAGCTTTACATCTTTATGGGTTATGACCTGTTGCATGACTCGACTAGGACATAACATGGAGGGGGGGTGTCTTCTGACGTCAACAGGGTGTAATATGACGTTGGCAAATAATTCCTTGCATAAATCTCAAGCATTGCGAAATTGTCCGCTAAGTATGTTAAAATGGGCGCCCTCTAGTGCCGCAGTGATACAGAAGTGCCTAAATGCGCTACCAATTTTTCCCGGTGGTTTTTGTTGGAAAATGGCATACCTTTATTACAAGAGGCTATGCTGGTATAATAATTACATACATAGCATTAGCTTAATTCGAAAATTCCTATCTTGTTTACAGTAAACGTAGGATTATTCTGGTCGAGTGTTGGCTTCTAAAGGCACAGATACAGTAGGCCTATTATAAATGTAACAATTCATGTAATACTCGCTACAGTTTGTGTCCAGCGAGCATGCCGCGAACGTCCTGTCTCAATTTTTTTTTCACGAAGGGTATCCCAACTGGTACTGCGAATCCCTTTGTGTTCGTTGCAAAGATGGTGGATCAGAACAAGCACCGAACATGCTGCTCGTATTGCGCTCGCAAGGCCGTCTCAATTAGACGAACTCATTACTGACCAAAATTAGATGTTCACAATCTGCTTGGGAACTGTTCGAGAGCTGATCGCGAGCATAATGTCTACAACAAGAAAATAGTGTGTTCACATGGCGACCAGCTCTTGAGATTTTGTTTGTTAGTTCATCAAGAGTTCGCATAAGGTTCACGTTTTATTAAAAATGTCATCAAACGATGAAGATGTAAAATGTCAATAGACCTAATTATCAACTGGCGAGACGAGCTTACTCACGTCTAAACCTAGTTCACTGTTCGGCAGGTGTTCGCGAACTAACCCGTTGATGTGCCGCCTCAAGAGCGAATTTAGTACCGGTTCGCGAACAACTCTGGAACTGTTTGCGAGCTCGCGTCTAAACCGTGTTCTGTTTCTGTTCGCGAACTGTTCTAGAACGGTTCGCGAGCTCGGTATAAACGAGCCTTTTTATGTCGTCATGGACGTTTTTTTTTTAAATTAAGCATAGGCAAAGTTAAGTATTGTTTTACAATTTGTTGAGTAATGTGAATCCACCTTTATAAAACTCCAGACGCATTTAGGTAACAGATGCCACTTCAACAGACAAAAAAAAAGTGATTTTGTTGTGTTCTTGATGTTGATTTCATGGTTTGAATTTTTCTTCAGAAGAAGTCCCAAATTGTGCCAAAGGCATGAATTTTAATATATTGCTCAAAAGCTATGGGGTCAGTGAAAAATATAAAATATTTTTATTCTGTATAGATTTAAAGTCTTAAAAGAAATGCTGATGGTTTTTTTTTGTTCATTTTAAAACGTAGAGGTCATTATTTGACTTAAATTATATATACAGGGTGAGGTACAAAACATTTAAATGGAGTGTAAGACAGTTTAGGAGTTAATTTTATCAATAGAATGAATAAATACTAAACTGAAGTAATTAAACAATATTATTACAATATTACATAAGAAGTGGGGTAACCCGTCATAAATGACGGGAGCAAAATTTACAGGCAATTGTGCCCCAGCATTAGAATTTCTTTTCCTCCGCCCTTTTATGACGTCCACCAAGTAACAAACCAATTAGAAATTGATGACGCTCATAAAAGAGCTGAGCAAAAGAAATTCTAATGCTGGGCACAATTGCCCGTGATAAACTGTAGTTTAATTTTGCTACTATTATCCCCTCCCCTTTTTTATATTTGAAAGAGAAAATGAGCTTTTCATTTTCTCTGGTGGTGCATGCGCATCGTTTTTTCCTTTTTTTACTCCTTTCATTTCAATTTCAGTTTCCCCCCTCCCCCTCTACACTTTCCAACCTTTTCCTTCCCATCTCCAATTTAATATCATGGGGTTCTTGGATGGGAAGGGTGCAACATATAGTTGACCTTGAGAAAAAAACAACGGTTCATTTATTCAAATTTAAATAAATTCCGACGTTACACACACACAGACCTGGGATATTATATATATATATATATATATATATATATATATATATATATATATATATATATATAATTTTATTCAAATACTTCGTAAGCAAATTGCTATTGTTTGGGTTCTTGGATAGGGAAAGCGCATCATAAAGCTGACCATCAGAAAAAAAAAACCGGTTCATTGAAATAAATTCCATTGTGTTTAAACGTTTTTGTCCTTGTTTGTACAGCGTTATACACAGAAAGGCAGACAAAGCGTAATACATATAAAATAGCAATAGCAACTACAATGTGGCCACAATGTCTTGGTTGCTCTGTTTTTGTTATTACCTTGTAGTAATGGTTACACAGTTTTATGGTATGTTAACTAATCACAATTAAGCCGGGTTTACATGGAGTCGTGAATTGGGCGAGAACAGTACTGGTAGGCTAGCAGTAGTAATCACTACCTCATGTGAACAAGTGGTCGTGGAAGTGGGTGGTCGTACACGACCTTGAAAGTGGGGTCGTGCTCACTCCAACCTGCCGGAGTGACAACGACCGACCGCTTCAGTCGTGAATTCCGCAAGTGAAATCAATAGTTCACAAACGACTTTTCACAGCTTCTCGTTCTGCCGTTTGAACAACTACTCGCGAGACAACGTTTGGCGACGGCAACAGATGGTCGTTGGAGAACTCCATGTGAACTGGAAATGGTCGTGAACTCCGGTGTTGAATAAAAGCAAGTAGTGTGACATGCGCATTACTGGGCGTGTTCTCGACCAATTCACAACTCCGTGTGAACCCGCCTTTAGGGCTGTGGAATCGTTACATAATTGCTCGACTTCGACTCCTGTAATTTGAAATTTGTAACTCGACAAACAAAAATAAAAACAAATTGAAACTAAATCAACATATTATGTATTTATTCAAAAATAATTTGTACATTGTAATCGAAATAGCATGGCTTCAATTATGTCCGATTCATCGATGCTCTCAAATCAGATTTCCGAATTCGGAGAGCAGAAAATAATCTTTCCACAGATACCCGAGTCGGTTTTAAAGCCCTAGCGGTTAGAGCCGCATTTTTCGTAATCTCGGGGTACGTCAATAATTGCATCTGTAAGACTCCATTTTGATGTTCGGTCATTCATTTTTATTTTGGAGTCGTTTACTTTATTCCGACTCCTACCAAAATTGAACGACTCCACCGACTCCGACTCCACAGCCCTCTAATCACAATAATAGATGCCAGGCACATGTAAGGGCCTACTGACTCAAAAATCCTAGGTCCGGCAATATCTGGCATTGGCACTTTTGCAACCTCCCAAATATTTTTTTTATCTAGTAGCGAGCAAAGCGAGCCACACCTAACCTAACCCACAGTAGTCTGGCTCGAATCGGAAAAAGGCTAATCTAATCCGCCTCTAGCTAGCATTCTCATCCTGGCTATCGGGAACCGAGACGATTCCATCCGGACCCATAGTGTGGATTTATCTATTCGATTCTTTGATTTTTATTCCATCCTTAATTTTCCTTTCCGATTCGAGAGCCGATTCGGTTGTGGGACAATTAACCTTCACGCTGTTATCAAGTCAAAAAAAAAAATATGCGTTCTCCAATGCACCTGTAGTCTTTGATCACGTGATGTGTGATGCTAACTTGCTAAGCAGTGAGTGAGTGAGTGAGTGAGGAGTGATTGACACGCAGACACTATAAAGTTCAAATATTAACATTTTGAAGTGAATCTTATTTGGATTCGTACTTTCCCCCCCCCCCCCCACTTTGCTTCAATATATAAATGTATAATAGTTTAAACCTCATATTTTAGAAGTGCAAAAGTGAACTAATATTTGTTGTTCGTATATGGTTTAAGTGAAAAATCATTTGTTGAAATAATGGCGTTTATTAGTAAACAAGCAAACAAGAGTGATGATGAAAAAAAAAAAACATATACTTGTGACTTGTGACTATACTATGACCACCACCACCACCATCATCACTTGAAGGTCGCAGTTGTCTGTCAGAAAGATAAATAGTAGGGGGCAACAACAGCACTTGCGCGATGAATATTTCAACCTGAGCCAATGGCGAATTAAGTTGAGAACCACATGTTGCCTCCTCAGTATTTGTTTAAAAAACAGACTTTGAAATTGATACTAACACACCTGTATAGCATAATAACAAGTATGGGACTACAGTGTTTGAAAATTAGGTTAAATCTTAATTGGCTTATAAAACAGCCTCCAGTAAAACTAGAAAACTCATTTGGGCTGTTTTTTTTTATAATCACAAAACTATTAACTTTGTTTACATTTGATACAAAAAAAAAATAATAAAGTAGGTTAAGAGCAAGTTGTATTTTAAATATTTAGTAGTTTAAAAGCCGGAAAAAAGCAAATATTCAAATATGTACTGTATTTATTTTGGTATTCTTGTTAATTTCTCAACTGTAAACAAGTTATAGTACGTGTTACAGAGTGGTAGGTAAAATTGTGGCTCGCTTGTCACAACTGGCTCTCTGAGCATGCATCACTCGGCCACTCCAATGACTTGAAGCATTGCTAGCCTCCTGGTTCCACCTCCCCCCCCCCCTTCCCAGTATTTGTCATTGTTCGATAAGTTGAGATGGAATCGGACATGGTGGAACGCACCTATAGGTGGTACACATAAAACGTCTAATGTTTAAATATGAATATCTCAGATACTTCAGAAGTTGTACAAGTGATGAAATCAACAAAATCTTCTGAAATGATGGCGTTTAGAACTTTTTTTTTCTTCTGAGGGCTTTGCTTAGAGCTCAAGGGAAACACTCAGAAATGATAGTTTTTTTTTGGGGGGGGGGAAGTTTTGTCTTCCAAAACCTGCCATTTTGGAGCGGAAAATGTGTATACTCTTGAAATAAATGTATTTCAGAGTACAATATAATGTCGATTATCGGGACTAATGTAGGACATGCATACTTCTGATAATCAAAAGTTTTTATAGTCGAACTCCCATTTATAAAAAATGTTTTTAAAATGTGCGCTAGTACCGTTATTGTGGTACGTTGTCAACAAATAGGTAAAAGTGCAAATGTGTAGCTTTTATAATTTCAGAAAGGGCGTTTTACCTCAAGGTTTCTAGAGCTCAATAGAACAACTATGCTATAGCGCTCTTTGCGGAGGTTTTTCGAAGTAATTTTGCGATGTAGCCTCTTGACCTTAGATAAAGCTTGTGACGTCAGTGGTGTGTTACGTCGCCTTGATGCAAGTATATACATATATGAGCTCGTATTTTGGACAGTGGCCACCTCTTGATTGTGGACGAGCCATATTTTACTTGGCTATAACAATAGACAATAATTAATGATAGATTGGTTTGTGATTGTTGTGCAAGCACATAAGCTTATGTGTTTTCGAAGTGTGTTCTGTGTTTTGTGATGATGACTGATGAGTCCTGACAATTTTCAGAGCAAATGCCATTTAGCTTTACCTCACGAAAAAAGTTTTTTTTTAGTGAAAACGTTACTGTTGTACTTTGAAAATGTATTCTTTCCGTTTTTCACAACGAATTTTTAAAATAACGTCATCAGAAACATCTACCCGGTATTTAAAAAAAAGAAGCTGGCATAAAATTACAAATGCAGTCATGGCGTTTATAAAGTTAAATGTCATTGGCACTCGGAGCTATTATGCAAGGAAGGTGCGCTTGCCCCGCCCCCTTTTTGAAAAGCGAAATTTCTTATTTTAATATTACGTTTATTATATATATATATATTAAAAGAAAGTAAAGCGGGATTGATCCACTCACTGTTCTACATGATATTAGAAAATGGTGTTGTTTGGGTGTGTTTGAGGCTATTCTCTGCTGAATGTAGCGATTTTTCTTATTTAGCCTTTTGTGACTTTATGAACACCCTGTATAGGTTCGTTCTCAATAGCCAACAAGCAATGATAAAACGTATCAACGTAAATGTGGATTGCGTCTTATTCAGATCACCCTGTAAATACTGTAAAGCCTGGTTTACATGAGGATAGTAACTGGGGTAGTCACTTGGTCTAGAACTGTACTATCCCGCAACCAGGATAGGTTGTATTTGCACGCAAAATAGCACTTGCATCTCACCAGTTTCAAGTCTAGCAACAGAAATGATCCTGCACGTGGTCCGTGGGCATAAAACATTCAAAAACATGAGGAAAGAAAAGGCAACATGTCTTCTCCACTCCTTGTACTGGTCCAAAAACGTCTCCACTTCCTGTTTACTTGGGGTTAGTATGCAGTAGAGTGGGCAAATCCGGTGAAAAATATTGTGGTGGGCGTGTAGAGGATAGCCGGGATAGCGAATAGACTGCGTTTTAGAGATGTCAACGGTTCGGAACCGGTAGAACCGGTTCGCTAATTACTGGAACTGATTAAACCGGTTCACCCGTATAGGTCGAACTGATAAGAACTGGTTCCAAACCGGTTCTGAACCGAGTAGAAACGTTTCCGTTCGACACTTTGCCATCTCTAACTAATGTGCTGCTCAAATCTGCTAAATGCATATTTGGAAACTGGTTCGAAGTGGTTCTGATCAGTTCATTGATCTTGATGAATCGGTTCAAATGCATTAGTAGATGTGCACAACACATTAGACTGATTGTTTGGTCCATCACAATCACAAATTCATATTTAATTTCGGCGTCATTTTATTTTGTGGTTTTTTTTTCTTAACTTCATTATTTTTGGTGATGGTGCTTAATTCTCTGAATCCTGTATTTAGGTCATCATACTGGGGGGATGGCCCTATTGTTCTCTTGTGGCCACATCCTGGAGACCTCTGCCTCTGGAATGTGGTCTATTGTTATCGTTTTTTGTTTTCTTTAATTTTCTTTTTCTGCAGGTGTTTTTTTAGTTTAAGTTTTGGTTTTTTTTTAAATTGCAATTCTTCTTTTTATTCATTCTGTTTTGTGTTTTCATTTGGTGCAATGCTCAGTTTTTTTGTGTCTGCAGTTTATGCGATTTTCAGTGGATAATTCAATTTAACCTTTTTTCGAAGTGACTAATTATTTTATTTAGTAAAGTTTAGTTATTTGTACTTTCTTTTTCACTTTATTTTCGCGCCACAACATTTTTGGTCCGTCGAGCCGGATATACAGTATATTTGAGCCTCAATATTTGGTGGGTACGTGAATTTAAGTGTAATTTTAGTGCAGATTACTATGGATGCCCTAATAATTCGTCGAAGAACTGTGAAATCGAAAATTACTCGATTGGAAGCAGCCACAGAGAATCTACAATCTCTAAATGCTATTGAAGTCAATGTGAACCTAGAAAAGGCATACAAGGTGGAAGCAGAAGTGAACATTCTTCAAGATGCAATTGCAAGTTTGTGTCTTGATAATGAGTATGTTATTCATGAAGAACAATTCACAGAAATGGAACTCAGAGTGGACAAATTAAAGGTGAATCTTCTAAGTGCACACGAATCTACTAGCTCCAAACCATCATCATCAAGTGCATCATCTACACCTAAACTGGCTGAAATTCGTCTGCCCAGGTTTGAACTCCCAATTTTCAATGGTAACTTTCAGGAATGGCTCTCATTCCATGATCTCTTTGTGGCATCAATCCACAACAATACAACTTTAACTGGTGCCCAGAAGATCCAGTATCTGAAATCCTCCCTACGAGGTGAAGCAGCTCTACTACTTCAATCCATCCAAGTCACCGATGCAAACTATGCAGAAGCCTGGGGAATTCTTACTAAAAGGTATCAAAATCAGCGCGAAATTGTACATTCACATGTGAGAAGGCTAGTGTACCAGCCAGTCTTGAAGGCAGAATCACCAGCTGCCTTGCGTAAGTTACTGGACACAACAGTGGAATGCACTAGAGCATTGCGAGTGCTTGACCAGCCCACAACCCATTGGGACCCCATCTTAGTTTGCATGATCACTGACAAGCTTGACCCAGAGTCACGTCGTCAATGGGAACTGTGTCTCAAGGACGACAGTCTACCCCCCCTTTCAGAGTTGACTGGTTTTTTAGAGCGGCATGCAAGAGCTCTCAATGCTGCCTGCTCTACCAATATTGTGAATACTCATTCTAAGACCCCAGTGGGTGTGAAGCTGTCAGGAGCTGGTGATCAAAGGAGATCTACTGCTGTTCATCTTGGTACATCTAATCCAAGCTGCACAGTGTGTGGTGAGGACCATGTCATCTACAAGTGCTCGAAATTCCAGAATGCAGGAACACAGGACCGCTGCAGCCTGGTAAGGCAACTCAAGTTATGTTACAATTGCTTGCACCCTGGTCACACAAGTCAACAATGTAAGGGAGGCAATTGTAAGAAGTGCAATCGCCGCCATCACACTCTACTCCACTACGAGGAGACTGTAGCTAAAGACACCACCATAAATGAAGGTATGCATGTGGCCACACATTTCTCATCCAAACTTGATGTGAAACAAGTGCTCTTAGGCACAGCAATAATCCAAGTGTTGTCCGCACATGGGCAAAAGGTACTATGTCGTGCTCTGCTAGACTCAGCTTCACAATCATCCTTCATAAGCGAAAATTGTGTTCAAAGATTGGGACTACAACGTCAACATGCAAACTGCACCCTATCAGGCATTGGGCTGTCAGGTCTGGGCACCTCTCGTGGATTGGTACAGTTTCGTATTTGCTCACCTGAAGATCCAAAATTTAAGGCAGACATAACTGCCTTAATACTCACAAGAGTGACTGGAGTATTGCCAAGCGTGGCATGCAACATTGATAAGTGGTCGCATCTCAAGCAAATACAATTGGCTGATAAAGAGTTTCATCAACCAGGTCATATAGATATACTCCTTGGGGCAGATGTCTATGCGGAACTCATGTGTGGAGGCAAGATAACAGGTCCGAAAGGGTCACCTGCTGCCTTAGAATCTGTGTTTGGTTGGGTTGTTTCTGGTCCTATTGACCAGCAAGGCAGCAAATCCAAGGTGACTGTGCACCACGTGAATTGTGATGTGGATAACACACTGCGTCGGTTTTGGGAACTTGAAGAACTTCCGCTATCAAATAAGTTCACTCCAGAGGAACTTTCTTGTGAGCATCATTTTGCAACAACACACCGTCGAGACAACGAAGGTCATTACATCGTGAGTTTACCATTTCGTGAGGGCACTCAAGACTTAGGAGATTCGAGAGAATTAGCTGTTCGTCGTTTGAAGCAAGTGGAACGTCGTTTATCTAAAGATCCAGTCACATGTCAACAATATTGCGACTTCATGAGGGAGTACATCCAGCTAAATCACATGGAATCTATTCCTAACAGCAAATCAGAGCAAGAAAGTGACCGTTATTACATCCCGCATCATGCCGTAATAAAGGAGTCTAGTTCAACCACCAAGCTACGAGTGGTGTTTGATGCATCTGCAAGGACTTCAACTGGAGTCTCCTTGAACGACAAATTGATGATTGGACCCAAGCTACAAGAAAACCTCGTGAGTTTGCTAATCCGTTTTCGCATCCATCAGATCGCTATGACTGCAGACATTGCAAAAATGTATCGTCAAGTACTCATCGAACCCACCCAAAGAAGTTTCCAAAGAATTGTTTGGCGACACTCTCCAAAGGAACCTATCCAAGATTATCAACTGTGCACAGTAACATATGGGACTTCATGTGGGTCCTATTTGGCTACAAAGTGTTTGCAGCAACTGGCATATGACGAGCAAGACAAATTCCCTCAAGCGGCTGCAGCTGCAAGGAAGGACTTCTATGTGGACGATCTCATGACTGGGGCAAACACAATCGAAGGTGCACTTGAGCTTCAAGGTCAACTGATCGAACTCATGAAGTGTGGCGGGTTTGAACTTCGAAAGTGGTCCTCTAACATTCCTGAAGTGCTGTCCGCACTGCCACCAGAACTCCGTGAAACTACTTTCTCTCGTGAAATTGAGAAAAATGAGTCTGTAAAGACCCTCGGTGTCCATTGGTACCCCCACTCTGATATGTTTTCATTTGTTACTAATGTATCCGCTTATCAACAGATAACCAAAAGAGCCATTCTGTCAGATGTAGCCAGGCTATTCGATCCTTTGGGTTGGCTAGCTCCTACTATCATCAAGGCGAAAATCCTCCTTCAGCAGCTATGGAGCAGCAAGGTCGGCTGGGATGATCCTATCGGGGAACCCATCGTAAGTGATTGGAGGCAATTCCAGGAGGAAATGAAGGTAATCGAACTAATCAAAATCGGCCGCTGCGTCACAAAAAACACTGATGAATGCTATGAGCTTCATGGCTTCTGTGATGCCTCAGAGCGTGCTTATGGGGCAGCTGTCTACCTTCGGAGTAGAACCTCAACCAACGAGGTGAGAGTAACTTTGCTTGCAGCAAAAACTAAGGTAGCCCCCCTTAGGCAAGTCTCACTGCCTCGTCTTGAGCTCTGTGGTGCAGTATTACTGTCTAGACTTGTGCAATCGGTACAAGATTCTCTTGAACTACCCATTAAGGCAGTCCATGCATGGAGTGACTCAACTGTGGTCCTGTGTTGGCTCGCGGATCATGCTGTAAGGTGGAAAACATTTGTTGCCAACCGTGTCTCAGAAGTTCAAAACATCATTCCAGCAGCCAACTGGCACCATATTGCTGGCGTCGAGAACCCAGCAGACTGTGCATCTCGTGGCATGACACCGGCAGCACTACAAAAGCACACACTCTGGTGGAATGGGCCATCATGGTTATCTGAACCAGAGTTTCGCACGAGTGATCAACCCATAATAGATGATGAAGCAATTACCGAGGAAAGAAAGAGGGTAGTTGTGGTTCATGTACAGCATAACACATCGGTGTTTCAACAGTTTTCATCATTAACAAGGCTAAAACGTGTCATAGCCCACATGTTACGCTTTGCCCACAACGCTAGAGTGCCTACTGACTCCCGTAAGTCAGGTTTCCTCATGAGCAGCGAGTTAAATCAAGCACTGCTTTGTGCCATCAGAACAATGCAAGCCTCTGAATTCGCTACAGAGATACAGTGCTGTCAGGGTAATGAAGCAGTTCCAAACAAAAGTCCTTTGCGTTCATTATGTCCCTTTCTCAACGAAAGTGGTATTCTCTGTGTTGGTGGCCGTCTACGTCATTCGTCCCTACCAATGACTCAGAAATTCCCAATAATTCTTCCACGTAACCACGTGGTGACAAATCTGATCTTGGCCCACTATCATCTAACTCATTTTCACGCAGGGCCTCAGCTGTTGTTAGCCTCTCTGCAGCGAGAATATTGGATCATACGTGATAGAGATGCTGTACGTCACTTCGTTAAAAGATGCGTAATCTGTTTTCGTCATCGTGCTGAATCAGCCCAGCAAATGATGGGCGACCTGCCTGCAGCTCGAGTAAATCCCTCTCGGCCATTCCTTCACTGTGGTGTGGACTATGCTGGGCCATTCAATCTACGCATCTTGAAAGGGAGGAGTCAAAAGACGTTCAAGGGGTATATTGCCCTATTTATCTGCTTTGCCACTCGAGCCATCCATTAAGAACTAGTGAGTGATTTGTCGGCATCTGCGTTCATTGCCGCATTAAAAAGATTCACGTCACGTAGAGGCAGGTGCAGTGACATCTACAGCGATTGTGGTACGAATTTTGTCGGGGCCAATAGGGAGTTAAGAGAATTTGCAAGATTTGCAAAATCACTAGCTCGTGATGTCAAGATCTCTAGCCACCTTGCCAATGAAGGCATTAATTGGCATTTCAATCCTCCTGCAGCTCCACATTTCGGTGGACTGTGGGAAGCTGGTGTCAAGTCTGTGAAATACCACCTGAAGCGCATAGTGGGAAGGGTAAACCTAACATTTGAGGAGATGGCAACGGTATTGACTCAAATTGAAGCATGCCTCAATTCTAGGCCATTGACAGCACTCTCCAGTGAACCTACAGATTTTACAGCCCTGACGCCAGGGCATTTTCTTATTGGCAGTCCTTTGACAGCCCTCCCAGAGCCTGATTATACCACTGAAAACTCAAACCGGCTGTCACGTTGGGAGTTAATTCAGCAATTGTTTCAACATTTCTGGAAGCGTTGGTCATCGGAATATCTGACAAGGCTTCAACAACGCCCCAAATGGCTTCGTCAGCAGCCAGACTTACGAATCGGGGATTTGGTGCTAATCAAGGAAGATCGTCAGCCGCCCCTTTACTGGAAGCTCGGAAGGGTAATTGATAAGCACCCTGGTGCTGACAAGCTCACGCGTGTTGTGACTGTCAAGACGGAGCAGGGCATTTATAAACGCCCAGTGACTAAACTTGCTCCTCTACCTATCGATAGTTGAAATTGATTATTTCAAGGTGGGCGGGATGTTTGGTCCATCACAATCACAAATTCATATTTAATTTCGGCGTCATTTTATTTTGTGGTTTTTTTTTTCTTAACTTCATTATTTTTGGTGATGGTGCTTAATTCTCTGAATCCTGTATTTAGGTCATCATACTGGGGGGATGGCCCTATTGTTCTCTTGTGGCCACATCCTGGAGACCTCTGCCTCTGGAATGTGGTCTATTGTTATCGTTTTTTGTTTTCTTTAATTTTCTTTTTCTGCAGGTGTTTTTTTAGTTTAAGTTTTGGTTTTTTTTTAAATTGCAATTCTTCTTTTTATTCATTCTGTTTTGTGTTTTCATTTGGTGCAATGCTCAGTTTTTTTGTGTCTGCAGTTTATGCGATTTTCAGTGGATAATTCAATTTAACCTTTTTTCGAAGTGACTAATTATTTTATTTAGTAAAGTTTAGTTATTTGTACTTTCTTTTTCACTTTATTTTCGCGCCACAACACTGATGTATACTGCACAAATCTGCAGAATATTGAGCATAATTTGTTGCGCACATCTACTAATGCACATTAGGAACCGGTTCGTCAAGATCGTCGAACTGATCAGAAACGGTTCGGTTCTACCCGTTGCCCACCTCTATACCTGCCTTCCAGTCCACTATCCTATCCCAAATACTAGGACACAAGTACTGCAGCTAGTACTCTCCCAAGGGTTTTACAGTAGGATAGTAGCTGTCTTTTGTCACTAGAATGCTAGCTAGTACGCTTTTTACTATCCTAATGTAAACTAGGCTTTATGAAAAGGCAGTTTTCTTTCTGTTCATTGAAAACTTACATGAAATTTCACTGCTATATCACAAAATTCTCTTGTTTTATTTAATTTTTTTTTTTAGAATTTTCTAACCACCTGTAGTTTTTTTTGCATTGTCGTATTTGTTTGTTTTTTGCAAGAAAATAATTTTTTTTTCTGTTTTCTGTTTTTTAAGGATTTGAAAGAAATAAGTGAAGCGCGAAAATGTCAGCTGGATGAGCTGAAACACATTTTTCAGCATTTGGAGCAAACAGGTGGTTCTTTGGACGGTCTTACTGGCGTCTCAAGGTAAGAGAGAGGTGAGATCCTCTTTCAATTAATGCTATTCATTTTATATCCAAGAGATTTAGGAACATTATAAATATATTTAATAGAAAAATTCTGTTTTTTTTTATATAAAAAAATAGTTTCAATTGAAACAAAACTTTGAATTGCGTGTACAGAACAATAATTGAAACAAGTAATCTAATTTAATGCATTGCTGCGCTTTAATCAGGTTGTAATTGTCATGTAATAATCATTTTTTTGTTTGTGTCTTGTTTTGTGTGTGTGTGTGTGTGTGTCTTAAGTGGAAGGGGGGCCACCCAAAGAGTTGTACAGATAGATAATCTCTGTACCTGGTTAACAACAACAACAACAACAAAATTTGGTTGTTTTATCAATATGGAATTTTTGATTTAAACTTGTCAACAAAACTGATTGTGGGACAAGAATTCCTCTAATACTCATGCAGTTCACAAACTGAACCAAAAGTGTGTTTTTTGGGAGGTTATTTTTTCATTAAAAAAAGACAAACAAAATAACCAGAGTAATGGTTTATTTTTATTAGGCTTGTTTGTTTCAGGTCAGAGAGTTACTATATTTAATTAGGGAAGACTCGCACACGCATAGTTAAGTCTTAAAATATTACCTTCCTGGACTTGGCAACTTCCAAAATGTTGTGTTCAACAGATATGCGGCGTCGGTTTTCCAAACAGCGCCTCTAGAGAGAATATGATAAACTAAATGTCGACCTGATGTCACTTTTAGGACGAGTTCATTTTGTAGCTATTGAGGGTGTCTAGTTATATCTTAGACTATTATCTAAGAGAAAACAAAATGAGACTTTGGCTAAGATTTTACGGACAAATAATACCACCAGACGGAGCTGGCCTCGCTTCCGTCAGCCCTTCCCTCCTCAAAGCAGTCATGCAACGCCTTAACATGAAGAAGATAGGAAATTGCCAGTGCAGGAAGGTAATAGTCTAAGATTATACGGGATTGCAATATCTTGATAAGAGTGAAAATGGCAAGAAAAGCACAAAGTAGACAGTATATTTTATTATTATTTAAACCCTGAATTTTGAGTTCAGCTACTTTTTTTTTTTAAAAAAAAATAGTAATCTTATGATTGCACACAATTTATTCGTTATGGTTTTTTTTTGTGCAGAAATAAACGAATTCGAGAAACCAACCCTGCCACTTATTTAAGTGTTTTTTCATGTAGGAAAATGGTTTTACAAAGATACTATCTCAAAAGAAAATTGAAAAACCAAGCCTTAAACGTTTATTTCGTTTTATGCGAAAATTATTTTAGGTATAGATTTGTATTCATGCTTGGGACTGAAACGATTTTTTTGTGTTAACCAATAATTTCGAGTTATTTCTTTCTTTCTTTCTTAAACGAATCTAAGTACATGGAAAAGGATATCTTAATAACCTAGTCTAAACTTACACTAAATGTATATTCGAGATAACCGTTTTGAATTAAATTATCCAGTTAAGAGGCTACATCACAAAATTACTTCGACAAATCTCCACAATCGTCCAATATTGTCCAATATTAAGTTTTCAAAGTGCAATGTGCACCTTAAGTATATGCTGATCGAGTGATAGAATCACACAAAATTGGTAAGTGCGGTTGCTTATATTTTTAAAAACTATTTCAAAATCGCGAATTTCTAAACTCTTATGTTAAACTCCATTGAGTACGTGCTCGTAAGCAAAAACATCCATTAAAATGCCCGTAAAAATAGCTTAAAAAAATTTTGAAAAAACCACAATCAAACCACATTGGCACACGTGCTGATTAATATTCTGATTTTTTTTTAAATTATTTTTTTTACGTATTTTTACGAGCAATTTTTGTTTACGAACGCGTACTCAATGGAGTTTAACGAGTTAGAAATTCGCGATTTTGAAATAGTTTTTAAAAATAGAACCGCACTTACCAATTTTTTTGTCATTCTATCACTCGATCAGCATATATTTAAGGTGCACATTGCACTTTGAAAACTTAATATTGGACAACTTAAAATATGAAAAACAAACGTATTGCCGCCGCAACTGTGTGTATTTTAAAAATTAACTTTTTTCTTTAACATTGGGTCTATGGGCTCGATAGAAAAACGATACTAGCGCTCTTTGCGGAGATTTTTTCGAAGTAATTTTGCGATGTAGCCTCTTAACGATATGACAAACTTTAAATTGAAGTTATTACTTGATAATTTTTGGATGTGGGGGTTGTCTGTATGTTTGTCTACTATGCATTTCTCACACCCTTTGGCCTACCAGGAGGGCCCCTACCACAAGAGCCACACGCTCTAAGTGTCACTTATAATCGCCTAAAAGGGACATTTGACCTAAAAAAGCATAATACTTAAAAACATTTGCTCTAAAGGTTAATTTACTCTAACGGGACATCTTTACAAAATGAAGGAGACATTTATTTGCCATAAAACTATTTCCTTAAATGGATATTTGACCTAAAAGGGTGTTAGACCTAAAGTGACATAGATCTATCACGGGGCATCTAACCTAAATGGGAACCTTGAAAATTACCCTGCATGTGTAAGGTAGATGGATGGATATATATATAGTGGTGGGTCCTCAAACCTTCTACGTGTATATTTACATATACCCTTGTAGGTATGATTCATACTTTGGTTTCTGCAATGCTGGATAATCTGTACTAGTTGAATCAATATTTTTGTATACGAAGGCCAGGTCTCACATGCAGAAAATACTGACAAATTAGAATTTAACTAATTTTAAAAGAAATCTGAAATAATGTCAGTTGTTTTCAACCAAATAAATAGAATTGAATTCTTTAAATTAGCTAGATTTTGTTTTCAGTCGAACATTTTCAGTCAGCGGTTTTCTGTATGTAGGATCCTTTTTCCGACTAATATGCAGTTTATATATTGAAATATTAACTAATTTATATTGAGATTGTAACTGACTATATTGAATTCAGTGTGTGTTGTGTGTTTCTATAGTCCTTTACAGGACTTTATAGAACATGCTGTTGTTTAAATGCATTTAACTTATCAGAGTCGAATATAAGGAACGGGATTAAACATATATTTCGTGTTATCCAGTTTTTCGAGTAACAATTTTCACAGTAAATTCAGATATCTTTAAAACTAAAATGTCTGGCAATTTTATGTTCTTGTACACACACACACACGAGTTAAATGAATTCAAATTAAATGTGTTTAGGTGAATTATACGGAATCCAGTTAAGGACATAAACACCAAATAAAAATTGACTTTATTATTAATATTTTAAATTGAAATACTAAATCAATATTTTGTGTCAATAGTTTATATATTATATTTAAGTATTAACTCAATATTTTGAGATTATTAACTGAATAAATTGAATTCGACGACATATTGTTTGTTTGTCCTTCACAAGCCTCTGTAGAACACGTTTATTATTTAAATGCATTTAAAATTATCAGGCGTGTACTAGGTATTACGTAATATAATGACTCTTCTAGTTTCTAAAACAACAAATTAATTTTTTCACAACTTACGTGAAGGTTGTTTTAATTAATTTTTATAATTATTTTGGGTAAAATGACTTGAAAAGTACATAAAATACATAGAAATATAGAATACAGAAATAACGCTCTTTTTTGTTGCTATATTTCACAAACATTTCATTAAATTATTCATATAATGAATAAAATTTAAATATAGAAACCCTGTGTTTTTATTTACTAAAATTACTTTTCACTCTTGCTTTGCTTAGGAATTAATGATAATGAAGGTAAAAAGAACTGTGTTGTCAATCAACAAGACTGTTTTCGAGGCTAAAAAAAAGTTAACTTAGAAAGTTCTCATTGACTTTAAAGCCTCTTAACTAGTCTCGCTGATTGAAAAAACACACATACAAGTAGATCCTTTTGGCTTAATTCAGGTGACTTTTTGTCGCGTTTATAGCTTGTATTGCATAAATGGAATACATGCCAATCTAATGCCTAGTACACACCTGATAATTTAAATGCATTTAAACAATAAACGCGTTCTACAGAGCCCCCTGTGAAGGACAAACAAACAATATGTCGAATTCAATTTATTAAGTTAATAATCTGAAAATATTTAGTTAATACTTGAATATACTATTATAAATTATTGACACAAAATATTGATTTAGCATTTCAATTTAAAATATTAATAATAAAGTCAATTTTTATATGGTGTTCATGTCCTTAACTGGATTCCGTATATTTCACCTAAACACATTTAATTTGAATTCATTTAACTCATGTGTGTACAAGGTATAAGGAAGATGTCGCCTTGAAATGGCAGACTTTTCTCATTGCATTTTGTCACAATGTGTGAATGTGCATTTATTTTTTGGGAGGCCATAAATACACGCATCCATGTGTTCGTTTTTTATGGAACTCAATGTCAGATGTCTTTATTTTTCACAGTGACGAGTCATTGAAATATTTCACATAATCTGAGTTTGAAATATATATTTTTTTTTAAATGTGAAATTTATTTTTTTAAAAAAAAAAACTTGTTTCCAAGTACTGAAACCATAAAAGAAAAAAATGCTGATTGTAAAATGGTTCTTAGGAATATTTTAAGATGGGACGAATCCTAAATTTTCTCGAATCCGAACCCGAATCCTAAAAGGTTCTCGAATCTCACGAATCCTGTATAAGAATCCTATATTATTCATTACGAAGATACAAATAAATGAAATAATATTAAATTATTAATAATAAAAACACAAGTGTGGCATTCATGGTTATCACAAGGTGTGACATTGGTGATCCGGATACCACAGAAATTGCAACAAACGCCGGGTTTTTTTGTTAGTGAACGCTGCATGCTTCTGTTAGACGTCAATGGAGTTAAAACTAATTTTAACCAACGTTTTAATAGTTTTTTTTAGGTTAGGATTCGAAAGACGAAAAAAAGCGCAAAGATTCGAGTTTCGAATATTTTTCAAGATTTGCGGGATTCCAGGATTCGAATGTCCCAGCCCTAATTTTAACCATGCGTACGTAATTTTAACATTTATGTCATTTTTGTTTCAATTTTTTCTTCAAAGTTCTTGGATTCTGTTTCATTTTCTTGAATCATTTTTTGAAGAAATGGAATTTTCTTTAATGTTCAAACAATATGTCTAATTATTCTACAATCATTAATTAGTCACATTATGTGAGAAATAATCATATTTATACCATTAGTATAGAAAGTTAATGCAACCTGATGCAATTATCTAAAGTTTTATTTCAATGGATTTCAATTAATTTGACAACTTTTCAATATATTTCACAACAAATTCATAAATTTCATGAAAAACAAAATAAATTTGATGAAATTGCCCGTCACAATATTTTATATTACAATTATGTTTCCAAGTTGCAATTTGGGTCAGACTAAAAACACGGAAATGGTTAGAAAATGACGGAAACGTGCGGAAAAATAAATATTAGGCTACGATAGGCGATACAAGGCACAGGAAAGCACGGAAAACGCATACAAACACACGGAAAAGCGCAGAAAACACTTACAAACACACGGAAAAACGCAGAAAACACAAACACACGGAAAAACGCAGAAAACACAAACACACGGAAAAGCGCGGAAAGCACTTATAAACACGCGGAAAAATGCTTGTGTTTGTGTTTTCCGTGCTTTCCCGTGCCTTGTATCGCGTATAGTAAGCCTAATATTTATTTTTTTCCGCGCGTTTCCGTCAGTTTCCATCCGTTTTCGTGTTTTAGTCTGACCCTGCAATTTTGTTTTAACCGGGTTATTTATTTTTTTTTCTCTTCTGTACAAAATCACCCTGTATAATCAAGAGATCCATTATTTTTCAAATGTAAAGGCCTAGAGCCACCCATGAGCGTCTCTATCAATAAGTGAATCTATGAAATTTGAATATAGGCCTACTAAAATATGCATAGCACCCCCTCTTCCCCCCCCCCATCCTCCTCATGTAATTTTTTTCTTCTATATACACTTAATTTTCCTTCTGCTCTCCTATTGGACTTAATTTCAGAGCTCCTCCTCTAAATGCTGCCATACTGTATGAAACCATTGGTGTTTTGTGTTTTTTCTTCTTCTCATTGTGATGATGATGATGATGATGATGATGATCGATCACCATGGCAACCGTGTTGTAGACATAAATCGATAAGCCAAATGCATCTCTTTTAATATTTATATGAAGAAAGCAAAAAACACACACACACACACAGGGGTGCTTAGGGGTGGGTGGAGGTATGGGTTGGTTGGTTTTCTGTCTCTAACATGATAACATATGTACATGACAAACGGCCTATATAGGGTCTATGTCTCAACTTAAAATCCAATGCATTTTCTTTTCCATTTGGGCTTTTTTTTATATAAGGAATCTCATGTGTATATTTGGGTGGGGGGGTGGTAGGAAGAGAGGTAGGGAGGGTACTCTGCATTAGTCTAAAATAAAAGAGTACAATTTTTTTTTTTGTATTTCTACATATAGGACTAAGAAACGCCTAAATTGGTCCCTGTTTCTTAATATGTAGGGTCTGTTTAGCATAATGTAGTATGGATGCAAATGACATGATGTGGATCCCACCCCCCCCCCCCCCCACCCTCCCTCCGAATCTTTCCCAAAAATAAATAAGCTCAAATTCATTTTTAATTTAAATTTTATGATGCAAGATGTTGTTACTCGGCACAAGTATAGGCCTATTTCTTCTTCTTTTTACTTCGATTGCTATATTATAATTACATTTCTTATTATTTAATGCTAAGTATACTAAAGAAAAATAAAAAAAAGATATTATGTAGATTTCGAGGCGCGTGCGCGTGTGCGCGCCACGTACACGATATTCTAGTATTCATCTGTTTCTCGGTTCATTTTGGACCAAGTTTCCTTCATTCTCATGATGTTTTTTTAAGAACTCTTATTTCTTCTTACTCATGTTTTCACTCTTAATTTGTTGTTTCTTTTTAAAAAAAAAAACGAAGATGTGTTGCTTCAAAATGTAATTGTCTTAATGAGTATCTTATAGATTAGATCTGGATCTATATATCGTAAGGCTATAAAAGCTTAAAGCTGACTCTCTCTCTCTCTCGTCTGTCCGTCTGGAACGCTAGAGCGCGGCATATATTGTCAATGAGATTGCAGTAATCAAACAAAAAAAAATCGACGTATAATAAAAAAGTTATAATAAATTTATTTATCTATTAATTTTTATAAAATGTTATGCCCCCCCCCCCCCAAAAAAAAAAGCTTTAAAAAAAAACAGGTTATTGAACTGGTAGAAAAATTAACAAGTGTTCAAGTTTCAGTGGTCAAAAGTAGCTAAAAACGCTGCTAAAAATCTCTCCCTCGCCCCCTCTCGTCTTGGGGTAGACCTATGGTTATATTTTCTAGAATCATTTTTATAAAATTAGTCAAAATTAGTTAAAATTAAGGCTTGAATTGGCTTATAGACCAGCTAATTATGAATAAGAATTTTGTTAGCCATGATCCGGATTGGGTCTTAGACTCTTAGTGTATATAATGTATGTCACACAACATTTGATAATAATATCAATAATAATGAACTTGTGTTTTGTGCTTTTTGTGTCAACCATGTTCAAAATATTCAAATTTTGTAATGGTTTTTTAATCGCGTGTTTATTATGGTATTTTGAAAGAAGAAACATAATGCCCGATCTATATAGACCTAAATAAAGCCCATGAGTCGGTGGACGGCTTTTCCAAAATTCCAGAGCGGCATTTTTATGTTAAAAGGCGCATGGGCCTGCATGGTAGGCTTCGTATATGCCTGGTTTGCTTTGTGGGCTGGGCCCAGTATAAAATCTCATGGGCTGGGGTTTAAATTTGTACACAATGTTGGTCTCAAGTTCGATCCATACGAAACTTGACAAAACAAAACCAAAGCAGAAACTCAAGTGTTTCAAGATAAATTGGTGACAATTTTAAATATTTCTGCGACTTTTTGCGTTTTGTGTTTTGTTTTTATCTGCAAATTCACAAACAATTCAACGTCCCGCCTAAGGTCGGCAATCATCAAAAGGTTTTTGTTTTGTCTAATTGGTACCACGCAACATTCTTTCAACTATTTTATGTTCCAGTGTGGACAGTTCGTATTAAAACAACAACAGAACGAAACACTTCAAAACAACACTAGAGACTACTGTGCACGTCTATGTGGATAAACAAAAAACAAAACACCAATTTGTTTGTGTTGTGTCACAATATGTATCGTGGGTTTGTCTTGAGTACTACTGATAGTTGCTTCAGTTTTGTTTCATTTTCAAAATCTGCTTTTTCTGGCCTTTTTTTTGTTATGTTTTTCTCTCGAACTCATGTTGCACTTCTGTCAGCTTGATGTGGATCGGACATTAGACTTGTTTTGTACGATTGCAGTGTTTTGCATCTTCACATAAAGCCTGTGAGCCATGCAAGCTTAGATTATTTTAGAAGAAACTTGAATGTGTTTTAGAAACTAGAAGGGCATTTTCATGTGATATCTTTCAAACTCAGCTTTTTATGTAGATCTAAGCTTGAAAATGGCCCAACTTTAAGCAGACCACGTTTAACATAATGGTATTTTTTTAATTTTTGTCTATAAAAAGTTTATTTTGAATGATATCATCAATATTGATAATACCCAATTATTGCGATTGAGAGCTACCTTTCTAGTTTCTAAAACACTGTATAGTTTTTTTTTTTAAATTTTGTTTCTGAAAGACAAAATAATCAAAGAGTACAAAACTCAGCTGTTCATAAACCATCTTAAGAGCCTAGATGCACTTCGTCCATCTTGTTGTTTTGAGCAGACGACAACGAGACAAATGAGTGTTATTATATGGTGTTCCTAAAACTGCAAGAAAAATCGCCTCACAATGCAATAAACACTATTGTTCTTTACGTGCTCGATTTATATAATTTTTGAAAAGGTCCTTCTAGTTTTAAACAAGATTCAAAATCGTTCGTTTTTTTAACTCCATGGATCAAAAACCGTCCCACAAACATTTGAAAAACTCTCGTTAAAAACGATTTAGAACACTTAACAAAATAATTAGCACATACTTTCATGTATTGGCTTCACGATGTTTCTTTTTTTATAAATTTTGAAAAGGTCCTTTTATTTTTTAATAACGTTTAAATTCTTACGTTTTTTTTTAACTCCATGTTAAGTCCCATAGGACGAAAAAACCGTTCGACAAACATTTGGAGAACTCCCATTAAAAACGACTTAGAACAATCACACAAAAATTAGGACGTGCATTAATCTATTGGCTTCACGATGTTTTCTTTTTATGAGCTGAACACGTGAAATTATTTTTCTATTATATATTATGTAACTTGATACCTGGAGAGAAAACGTTAAATAACCGTTTCACAATCAAAAACGATCGCAGCACCTACATTCGGAGAAATTTTGAACTAAACACTGTATCTAGGTTCTTAATTAGAAAGTCTTCATTATTAAATTGTATCAAACTGACCGCATTATCCTTCCTCCCCCCCCCCCCCCCCCCCGAGTGTCTGCAAAGTGGGCAAATGTAGCCCACTTGCAGTGATGCCTCAATATTCAAAAAAAGGCTTTTCTCACTTATAGCCCCTATACTTCAATTGTTCACACTCAAAGGTGTGATAAAGTCTTACCCTTGAGCTTTTTACCCATGGGTTTCTTTCCCCCCCCCCCCCGACCCCACTCTCCCCCTCTTTCATAGGCATAGCCTCATGGGGACATACCTGGATAGTAAGTACCTAGCTCACCTTCAAAACTCTCATGCACCCATTGCAATATATATAGAGAGAGAGATCCCTGGTTCTTTGAAGAAGAGGGGTGTGTAAATTATACTCCTCTTTTTTTTTTGTTGCTGAAAGGTGAAAGTTCAATCGTGAAAATGAGCTAAATCTTGGAAACCTCAAGTGGCCTTTGACTTGAGGTACATTCAAATAGTCAAGAAAAGGGAATTTTATGAATAGAGGAAGAAAGTGGTTGCATGGTCATTTTACTAGTATATATAGAGGGGTATGGTATAGAGGATGGTGGGTCTAATAGAGTTCCCTCTTTTCATGCTGAATCACCTATTAACCTCCCTCTTTTTTTACCTTCAGAAAGAAGAAAATTTGAGGGATGGTTATAAAGGTGAATTTCGGGGGTATTGCTGCTGCTCTACCTCTGCATAATAATGCAACTCTGAGGGATATATACCTGTATAAGGCGCTATAGCTGCAATTGATATTTTATTCTACATAATTTTAAAGAAGTTTTAGAAAACATGGGGTGGGGTGGGGGAGGGGAGGAATTTAGTATTCTGTTCACTGTCCAGTCATTCTGCAGTGCATCTTGTATGCGAGTACTATATCAATATGAAAATACCATTAGGTGATCAATAGGGCTCGGATTTTTATGCAGTAATCAAGCAAATGTTTCTCAATTTGGAGCCTAAAGTGCCAATCGTAGTGTGTAATCATCATCATTAGCATAACTGCAAATTTCTCGTTTTCTATTCAAAAAAGCTGGTTAAGAGTCTTTGAGACTAGATGTCTGATTACTATCAGCTGTAAACTAGAATGCTAGCCTCTAATCGGTGTTTTTGATTGAAAAACAAAAAACAAACATTATTGTTGGTTTATCTAAACGGGATTGTTACATGACAATTGGCACTTGGTCCACAGATTGAGAAACATTTACTTTGATATATTGCGTAAATCTGAGCCCTCTTGAGCAATAATTGTTCGCAGTATACACAGGCCTACATTTTTTATGTTGTAAATTAAAAAAAAATGTATGAAACATTTTATGAAAGACCTTCAAAGAGGGAGAAAAATGGCTTTTTTGAAAATCATTTTCTTGTCTCTGATTTGCTTTATTGCACGATGGGGGAACCATGCAAGAAATTTAAATACAAAATAAGGGCCTCTTCAATCACTTATGGGTTTGTTTTAAGTTCTGGCCACATCTCCTATAGGTCTACTATATAGGTCCTTATGATGTTGATAGTTCCAAGGGCCTCACCAGTTGAAATTAGATCTAATCAATACAAGCCGTTTATAAATCTATAATATGCAGGGACCAAATTGTATTAAAAAAAGGTCCAATAACAAGTTCAAGGACCTTATAAGACTTAAGAGGCCCTAATATATATATATATATAGATCTATGCTATAGTATATAGCCAACGACTTGTTTATTGATTAGTGCGAATGCAACTAATTGCTTTTAATCACTTCCTCTTGCTTTACACAAAAAAAAAACGACAGAAAAAACAAAGGAAAAAAGGAGGAGGAAGAAGAAAGAAAGAAAGAAAAAAACCCTTAAAAAAATTCAAGGTGGTTAAATTGAAAATTACCTTCTTTTTTTGTTGTTGTTGTTTAGCTGAAATGAGCAGCTGACAAGCAGCTTAATTATAGGTGTTATATGTCACTTCTTATCATTATATGAAAATTAGGTTTCGGTTTTTTAGGAAATTTTTCTTTTTCTATATAGCAAGTGGAGATGGATAATAATATTATTATTATTATGGCATATTATTTAAAACATAATTACCTTCATCATATATGTAACCAATATTCAACCAGCTCGGTTATGTGTTAAGCTTACTTACTTACATTTCTGTTATAATCTTCAAATATAAGAACTTAAAAAGTGTATTTCTGTGTGTGTGTTTGAGTTTGATGCACAATTTGTAGACATGTAATAGGTCTACTGGCTAACCGTGTGGTGTCGCATTGGAGTTTTATAGGCACATTTCCAAATAAGGCCCTATACATATTCCTATAGGAAGGTAATTTTTTTTTTCTTGTTGTCTTCCTTCTGCTTCTGGACGGTTTAATGTTTGTTGCTTATTTTTTTTACAGTCTTGAATATCTTATCAATAATAATAATGGACATGATTATGGTATAGAAGCTGTATAGAAGAATACATAAAATTATTATATCTCATCATGATGCTAATATATATTAGTAAGTGTAAATTAAGTTCATTATTATTGTATTCGTCTTGCATGGCATGTATATTATTGCATGTTATATAAAATGGGTTTAGTTGGTGCCTATAACTATATAAGTCGTTAACATATAGTGTTGTTTCAGTAATTGTGGGTCATTTTTGGGTCGTGGTTTGAAAAATTGGCTTGAAGCTGTGTGGTAAAGATAAAGTTTTGAGTAAGAAAATTCCATATATGGTCTATATATTTGGGATGGGACATTCGAATCCTCGGATCTCCGCGAATCTTGAATAATATTCGAGATTCGAAAACTCGAATCTTCGCAGCTTTTTTCGTTTTTCGAATCTTTCGAATCCTAACCTTAAAAAAAAAACTGTTAAAAACTTTGGTAAAATTAGTTTTAACTCCATTGACGTCCAATAGAAGCGTTCACTAACATAAAAACGGGCGATGGTTGCAATTTCTGATCACCAATATCGCATTCTGGTGACCCTGAGTGTCACACTTGTTTTATTATTATTATTAATAATTTAATATTTAATATTATTTCATTTATGTGTACCTTCTTAATGAATAATAATATATAAGATTCTTATAGGAAGGATTCGAGATTCGGGAGATTCGACGGATTCGAGAACCGTTTAGGAATCGGATTTGGATTCGAGAAAATTTAGGATTCGCCCCACCTCTAATATAATCTATACATATAGATCTATATATATATGCGCACACATACATTAATGGCGTTCAAAAATGGCGGTGATCATCTCTCTAATACCTAGCAGGCCCTACACACACCTGATAATGTGTTCTACAGAGCCCTCTGTGAAGGGCAAACAAACAATATGTTGTCGAATTCAATTTATTCAGTTAATAATCTGAAAATATTGAGTTAATACTTAAATATAATTTATATAAACTATTGACAAAATATTGATTTAGTATTTCAATTAAAAATATTAATAATAAATTAAATTTTTATTTGGTGTTCATGTCCTTAACTGGATTCCGTATAATTCACCTAAACACATTTAATTTGAATTCATTTAACTCGTGTGTGTACAAGGTATTAGGGGTAGTGCTCATTTTGTTTTTCAGCTCGTGTAATCTAACCTTAGACGATTTACTCTCTCCTTAACTGGCAACTGTGAAAATCTAGTCTTTATATCTAGTGCATGGTGACCATAGACTTAAATGGTTATACGGTGCATGTTTTAAATTAAACCACCTCTCGATCTCTTGATTAATTATTTTTTTTTCAGGTGCGAAATGACTAGAAAACTTGACTGTGTTTAGAAAACTAGAAGGGTAACTCAATTTTTTATGGTCATTCGTAGCTATATATAGCTGTTGATTACAATGATTTTCGCCGTATAACTATACTGGTTTGTTGACTTATGATATATTTGTGACCATTATATATATATATGCTCATCACGAATTCCACTTTTATTTCAAAATTAGCTTTTTATGCGAGGTTTGAAAATAACCTATGAATTTAGTAGAGAGAATAGTTCTTTTAATTTTCGAATATAAAAAGTTTATTTAGAAAAAAAAAAATATTAATATGAAAATAGAATTAAAAAGATTGAGCTAACCTTCTAGTTTTTTTTAAACACTTTCTAGTTTTTCATAACTATCCTCCTGAAAGAATATAGCATTCTAATTAGATTTCAAAAATCAGCTGTTCATAAACCATCTTAAATAACATTCATGTTTTTCAATAAAACTTCAAATAGGTCTATACCGGTAATACCAATATAAAGGGTTAAAATGAAATTAAACTTAGTTGCAAAACGCTCCCCTTGTGGTTGGTTGCTGCTGGTTTTCTTAGATTGCTGCTCAAGTTTTGAGAAATTCCTTAACATATTTTGTTATTTTTTTAAAAAAAATCCAAGAACAAATTACTTTTTCATAAATTCTGAAAGACTGATAATAATTTTACAACATTTTAATAGTTCATATTTTAAACAAGAAAATTAAACAATAAACATGTTTATTTTTGTGATCCTCGCTTTTATAAATAAAAAAGACTAAAAAGTAAGAAAAAACAAGATGTAATCGTGTTTTGTGTTGCTGGTGTCTCGGGCTCTCAGCCCATTAGTAATGTTGGTCATAGGTTCAATTAATTTTCAAATATTTCAGAAATTGGTAAACAAACAAACAAATAAACAAATAAATTAGGAAGTTAAATGAAGTAAAAATATAAAAAAATCTGTTCATGCTGTTAAGAGCCTGGAGTCCGTAGACGCTCCAGAGGTTCACGTGCTAATGAGACACGGTCAATTTTGTGGTTCAAAAATTGCCTAAATGGCTGTAGCAACTATAAAACGGGCAATTCGAAACGTCTTGATTTGACCTTAATAATACCTGTAGAACATATTAAGGAATACACCCAGTTTTTCTTAAAAGCTGAAAGATGATTTTAAAGGTCGAAAGGTGGCTAGCAAAAGGGACCGTTTTGATTGGATTAATTAATGGTCTTTAACATGGGTCAAGCAAATTAGCAGAATTTAAAATTGTATTCAAAATAAAAATCTCTTTAAATATATTGCAACAAAAAATTTTGATCTTAATACGTGGCCACAACATTCATCAAGAGATTACAGCGTTGATTAATAATTATCGTTAAAAATTCAACTTTTGAAGGCACACTTAAAGGTGGCTATAGAATCGAAACCATCTTTTTTGGGGGGGAAATATTCAATTTCGCTTCAAATTGTGTCTATATGGAGTCTAACAGCATGTGCAAACTTGGGTTCTCTAATCCAAGCATGTCAAACTCACGGGCCACATGTGGCCCACAACGAATATCTTTGCTTTCCACAACGAATATATTTGTGGCCCAGCCAATAAAAATCTCGTAGGTTAATTTTTAAAATTTCTAATTATATTAACTTAGCCCTTGTTTATTTGGCCCGTGTTAGGCTTTTGAGTTTAACATGCTTGCTTGTTGTAGGCTCTTAAAAGCTTCCATGCACATTTAAATGTAGTCACCTTGTATAAAACGGTATATAGAATATATAGACTTTTTCTTGAAAGTTGATTTATTCTAAAAATGGTAAGAGATTTTTTTTCTTCTTCTTCTCGTCAAGATGCCAAGTAGAATATTTAAAAACATTTCAAACTTTTCATTGTTTTGCGAAAAGAAAAAGAAAATATTGGTCTCATTAATTTGATTTAAAGTTAGTTTTTTTATGTTTAAATTTTGTGCGATGACATTTGTTTACTCTTGAATAGAATAGGGTTTTATGCTAATGTAATTTAAATTTAAATTACAACGCAAACATTGATCGATATGGGTTCATTAAAATCATTCTCTTGATGGATTTGCGAGATTTTTTTCTTCTTCTTCAGTTTCAAAATTCTCTATCTTCTTCTTATCTCAGATATATATTTCTTTTCTCGGGTTTTCTATTTTAGAAATTGAGAAACATTCAAATAACATAATAATAATAATAATAATATCCATAATGGCTACCACTATATAGTTTTATGCGTTTTTCTTTAGTTTCTGGTTGAATGCATCCCATGGTCTTGTTTATATTGCATTTGATTTTGATAAAATTTGAGTAACTTATTTATTGCTCGAGGTTTTTGTGTCCCCAACAGCTTCTTCTTACTTTTTATGGGACGAAAGATTTTGACATTTGTGTTGTTGTTGTTGTTGTCATTGCATTTTAATGTAATGTGCAGTGCCGCCGGCCGTAGCCACTTTGGCGCCCTGGGGCAGATTTTTTTTTCAGGGCGCCCCCCCCCCCCCCCCAATTCAAAAATGAGAAAATGAAAATATTTTGCTTCATTATTATTAGTACAAAAAACACATCAATATTATGTCCATAAAGAAAACCATATTATTTTTAGATTTAAAAAAAAAATGACAAACTAGTGCAAAGATCACAAAGAAAATTTTAAACTAAGTTTAATTAATATCTGAAGATTACAAGTTGGCCCATTCTGGCCCTTTTTATCGACGAAATCTTTAATTATAGAGCAGAAAAGTCGAGTTTTTTTGGCAATTTCATTTTCAATGGATAGAGAGAGAGAGTTCCTAAACTGGAAAGACTATTTTGTGACATTATTGTAGACCTGGACAAAGGGGGTCGAGTTGTTCTGTTCACCACAAGGTGAAAAATGTTTTGACCCAATATAAACATAATATAAAAGAATTTTAAGAGAGGGGCCCTTGGCGACCCCGAAACTTGCTTGGCGCCCTCGACCTCACCACCCCCAAAGGCCGCGGCACTGGCTGCAAATATGGCCAGTGGTGGGATTTCAATCACTTAAAAATGAAGGTCAAAAAAGTATTGCGAATTTTATTTTATTGTCGGTCCTCCTCCTACCTGTATTACACGCCCTGTATAAGGATATATGGCTTGTAAAAGTTGTCTTCAATGCATACATAATGTATATTAATTTATAAAAAACCACTTTTTTACTTGAATGGGTTATTATGGCCCACACGTAAAAAATATAAATCCCTCCATCTTTCTGTAAAATACGTTTTGCCTGTGAGAATAGAGAAAGAAAAAAAATAACTTCATCATTTTTAGTGGGACGGTTTGGTTGTTGCATTTGGTTTTGAAAAGAAAAGAGGTAAAAGGGGGGATGCACTGGTTTTTTTTTTACCCCTTTTTTAACTCTCGGTTGTATGTATTTACAATTTTTATATACAGTAGAATGAGTAGATGCAATTTTGAAGAAGTAAAAAAAAAACCTTCAACTTTGGGAAGCTCAGGAAGAAAGTAACAAGTCTCAAATGCAAAAATCTATAATGTATATAAAGGGTTGTATACAATAAACGAAAAACCGGAACCTTTTTTTTTTCTGTATCGGTTTGGTTTTTTTTGTTGTCAATTCTCTTTTTCCTTTTTGCCAATGCAATAATAATCTCCCCCTTTTTTTTCTTTCTAGAGCAATATATATCTGCATTTTTGGTGGTTGTTTACGGGTAAAGGAAGGGTTATTTCGTTATGATGTGTATATGAGGAAGACATATATGCAAATAAGCAAGCAAACAAAAAAAAAAAAGGGTGGAGGAGGGATGGAGGGAACTCCGGAGGACTTTGAACTTGAAGCATCTTTTAAAGGTGGAGACAGATTGGGTAACAAACAAAGAATTGGCTCTATATACAGTATATATGTATATAATGTTGGTTTATGTGAAGGTATATATAGGGGGTTTCTTTTTTTTTTTGCATTGTTTGTTATGTGAAGCCACATAGTGTGGGAATGTGTATGTGTATTGAAGACATGAAGGGTTGAATATGAGTTTCAATGCTTTTCTCTCTCTCTCTCTCTCTCTCTCTCTCATTCTTTAGCTTTTATACCAAGCTTTGCTGCTCAAGCTATAGTGAAGAAGAGAAAAAAAAAAAATAAACCCTCCTGTCGCAAATCAAGATTTTCTTTTAGACACATGACTTGCTAAGCAAGGTATACCAATTGTACCAATGCTAGCATACTGTATATGCTTTCATAATAATAAGTATGTAAGTAAGCATATGTTTAGTCGTGCATTTCACGTGATGAAATCATTTTCACTTCTGGGTTTCGTTTAAAAACATATAGAAAAATGTACAAGATGCCTATTGTCCATTTTTTTTGTTGTTGTTGAAGGGGGGGGGGAGGGGTTGGGAGGAGGAACGTTGAGGCTATATAATCTAGTCGTTATCTTTCTTGCTGAAAGAAAGAAAGGGAAAGTGAAATTTATATATTTGTTCACACCTTGTTAGTATGTGTGCGAGACTTACACACACATTTGTGTTTATGCATAACGTCAAAGTTAAAAATCAGTCATTCTGTAGATTTACTATTGGATTTGCAAAATCATCATTTCGGTATAGAAAGTCGATCTGCAAAATGACTAGCAGTTTAACAAATGTGCTAAATGCCAAAAAAAAACAATTTAGCTAAACTTACAAAATCTGTTAAAGCATAAAGTAAGTTTTCTAAGCTTAAAATTTAGCATTTTTTTTAGAAAAATATGGGGTATGGCAGGCAGGGGCGTAGCTAGAGGGCCACAGACACCGCAACTGAATTTGGTGCAGGAGGTTTTGGGGTGCAATGTTAAGAGAGTATACTCATTACTCATTAGTACGGCAACCAGAAAAAAATTGCACTTTTATGCTAAATGCTGATTTCACCTTTGAATTCTAGCCTCTAACCAGGTTCTGTACCTGAAAAACACAATTTTTGGTTTACTTTTGAATTTCTATTTTTTTTTTAAATGTGGGGGAAAAGAATTTTTGTTGACGGGCGCCAAAAACCTGGCTACGCCACTGATGCCAGGCCAGTTTTGCATTGTTTGATGGCAAAGGTAAATCTAAAATTTTTCACACGACTGGCAAAAGTAACATAATTACAACTAGGGATGGGCCATTCGAATCCACGAATCTTGAAAAATATTCGAGGTTTGAAAACTCAAATCTTTGCATTTTTTTCGTCTTTCGAATCCTAACCTTAAAAAAAACTGTTAAAAACTTTGGTAAAATTGGTTTTAACTCCATTGACGTCCAATAGAAGCGTTCAATACTAACAAAAAAAACCGGCGATTGTTGCAATTTCAGTGGTACCCCGGATCACTAATATCACCTTGTGGTGACCCTGAGTGCCATACTTGTTTTTTATTATTAATGGTTCAATATTTAATATTATTTCATTTATTTGTATCTTCTTAATGAATAATATAGGATTCTTATATGAAGGATTCGAGAAAATTTAGGATTCGTCTCCCCTGATCCTTCTCTGAATTTTTCATTGCATTCTGCTTGTTTAGCAGCAAGAGGTCACCAAAGAGGGGGTATGCTATTAAGGATTTTAGTGCATAGTAACTCCACAGTTTTGGCATGGGCCTTTGTGGTCTTATTCATTCTAGAATATGCAGCTCCAGTTTGGTCTCCATTTCTAGTTAGGGATATTGATGTGATTGAGGAGGTCCAAAGACGTTTTACAAAAAGGATCTCAGGTATGAGTTATTTATCATACAGGGAACGATTGCATGTGTTAAAATTATGCTCATTAGAATTACCGTGACTCCGTGATGATTTATTATGGCTCTATAAAATCCTAGCTGGTCTTCTGTTTGTATCTGAACTTTAGTCAAAACACGTAGTCATTCCTAAAGATTATCATCTAAGATAGCAAGACTGGATACCTCAAAGTTCTCATTTTTCTACAGGGTTATACCAATATGGAATGCTCTCCGAGAAAGAGCAGTTCTTTGCCCATCTCCGTATATATTTTTCTTGAGGTTGAAAGAAGTTGATCTCTCAATATACTTGCGGGGTTCAGCGACAAGGGCTAGTTAATTAATTAATATGTAATAGTTTGTTTGTTTAGTTATATTGTCTTTGCTGTTATATTGTAGTTTGTATATTTTTGTGTATTTGCTTTATTGTGGTATTTTTATATATTTAGGGGACCTGTAAGATGAGCTTGTTCTTCTTGGTCTACCTTTTTTGTAACTGTATACGCATTATGGAATAAATCTAATAATAATAATAATAATAATAATAATAATAATAATAATAATAATAATAATAATAATAATAATAATAATAATAATAATAATAATAATAATAATAATAATAATAATAACAATAATAATAATAATAATAATAATAATAATAATAATAATAATAATAATAATAATAACAATAATAACAATAATAATAACCACATAAAATTTAAGTTATTTATTTCTTTGGATTGCTTTGTAAGCAGTACATGTATCAATTTTTATAAAATTTGTTACAAAAACGTTTGGCTCACTTCGGTTGTCGGGTTGAGACATGAGAGCTTATATTTTAGCAACATATACAATAATGTACTGGTGCCACTTTTTTTTTGAATTTTTTTTTTCATTTTGGGCAAAGCAACTTTAAGCAGGTCCACAACACTGTATCAGCTAGTCCAGCGGTCGCCAACTGGTGGTCCGCAGAAAAATCTGGACAATATTTGCATTTTTTGTTTTATTTATAATAAAACAAAAAAAAAATCTAATAAATTCTTCTATTCTGAATGACAATTTTCGCCTTTCTATTGCACTAAATTCACAAAATGTGCTGGAGTCTAGTACAGTTCTCGTAAAATACGGCACCCGAGAGCTACATTTCCTTCAGTTTCCCCAACCACACGTACGCTTCTCCCCTAAGCTTCAATTATTCTGTAATAATTAAACTAACTTTAATAATTTTGTTACAATTAAACAACTTTTAAAGATTTTATATTAATAAAATGGAAGTTCTCTGATTATTATTTGACAAACGTATTTATCTTTTTAAAAAAATCCTATTAGTGGTCTGCAGGATTTAAAATTTTGAATTTAGTGGTCCGTGAGGTCCGAAAGGTTGGCGACCGCTGAGCTAGCATATCCTGATCTTCAAGAAGCGTCAAATGAAACAAGTGCTAAATTAAATACTGTACTTGCCAGCCCAAATTTTTTTCACCAAAAGACATTAGAAAAGTACCTTTGAATTAGTGATTACAAATGTAATCACTGACATGTTATAAAAGATTAATCTGTTGCTTGTTTGGTTTTTCGAATTGAGGGACTCGGAAGTATTTTTTCGAATATAACTGGGGAACTTCGAATGAGGTTTTTTGGTGTTAATTATAGTTCACCGTTTGTTCAATTTGGCAAGTGGATTCTACAGTATTTAATTTAGCACTTGTTTCAGTTGATGCTTCTTAAAGATTAGCACATGCTAGCTGATACCGTGGTTGTGGTTAGCTTAATGGTGGCTTGCCCAAATTGAAAAAAAGAAATATGCAAAAAAGTCAGCTGTGCCACAGCAATATATATATGTATATATATGTACGTGCATGCTAAAATAATTAATTTGTAAGCTCTCAAGCGGACGAGCGAAGCGAGCTCTAAACGTTTTGTAACACATTTGATGAAAATTGCTACTTAGCGAAGCAATCCAAAGAAATAATGAAATTTTAATTTCTTTGTTAGAATTACTTCAATTTCGCCAGCTGTGTTTTTGTAGAAAATGACAACTTTTCTTCGCTTTCCATGACACAGTTTCACTTTTGATACTTTTCAATTTTAGTACGAGGCGTGATGAACCATACGTTCATTGATGATCCAGAATGCCTGATGTTTTTTCTTTCATTTTAATTTTTTTTTTTTTTTACTATACATCTTCATTATTTTTTAATTACCGATTTTTATTTTATTTTTATTTCAAGGAAGACTTTGAGTTGAGCTTCTCGTACCCTCATTGTAGTCGACGCCTATGATTGTTGTTATTAGTTGTTTATGTCACGGATAATATGAGTCATTTTCATGAGATCACGGTGAAATGTGTATTTAATAATTAATAATTTCGCAATGGTTTTGACATTTATATCTAGGTATATTATGTTTTTTTTATTAAATATTCCTTGCAAAATATACTGACACACTTTTGAACGGGATATAGACATTTGCCCTAAAGACATTTGCCCTAAAACCCTTTAAACTTAATGTTTCTTCTTTTAATTCTTCGGTCTATGGGCTCAATATAAACACGATGCTAGCGCTCTTTGTGGAGATTTTAAGAAAGTAATTTTGCGATAGTAGCCTCTTAACGGTGGCATAGCCAGGATTTTTGTTATGGGGGTGGTTCTGAAATTTTTTCTTTGGAATAAAGCTAGTTGCCCACTGATGTGCAGTGCTGTGCCGCGCCACCTAGAAGAACGTTCTATTGTATGCATCATATGAAATCAAATGGTGTAACGTCTGCTACAAGGCCGCATGCTGTGGCATGCAAAACTGGCTTGCAGAACTTCCATGCTAGAAGTCTGGAGGAGAACCGATAAGCATTTTTCCTTTTGCCGCAGCAAAAGAAACAGCACACAGCAGTGCGGCCTGTGTGTGGAGGTAAACAGAAGGAACCAGGAGAAAAGCACGCTCAAGTGACATTCAGACACCACTCAGGTGTCTTTGTTTGCCAGCATGCCTTGTTGTAAACAACAGCATGTGTTCATTTGTATTGTGAAGTGTGAGCATTTAAGTTGTCTTCAATAAGTGGTAGAGTTGTGCTGGCACGTTTTTATGGTCGGAGTCTTAGATGGAATGTGCGACATGGCGGTTTGGGATGGTGCAGCACTGCGCCATAGTTGGTGACTAGCTTAAAAGTCGCTGACTTGATGAGCATCTATCATGGTGATGGATCGTGTGGATGGAAAGTCAATTTTACTTTTGAGCTGCATTTTACTGGAATATCCAGAATAGAATTGAAATTTTAAAATTCAGTAAAACGCGGATTAAAAGTAAAACGGCTTCCGATACCGTACGAGATTCACCTGAATGTCGGCCCCTTGGCATAAACGAAGTTTTGAAAAGTTGATTGGCAACTAGGTTGCATAGTGTGATATAGAAATTTATTACAAAGTTCTAGTTGCAAGTCACATCACAGGTTGCATTGCAAGTTGAATTACATCGGAGGTTGCTAGTGTAATACCGGCTTTAGATATTATATTATGCAGTTGCATATGATGGATATAATCTGGTTTCTCGTTTTTCCTACGTGTTTTTTAACGCTTTGAACAAGTTGGTTGAAAGTATTCGTTTCAAACTATTCAAGTAACAATCGTATTGGAGCTTTCTTTTACTCCCTCTTTTTTTTACAACTGAAGCAACAAAACCTGCTTGACAATTTTTTATTATTATTATTATTATTATTATTTCTGGAGCATGTACATAAAAAAACTTGAAATATACAACAACATAAAAGTACACAAAGAGGAGTTGTATTTCCCTTGACTCCCTCCTCCTCCTCCTCCCCCTCTCTCTTTCCTTCCTTCAAACTCTTTGACAGCCAGGCATGATTTGCATATTATGACGTCACATTTACCGGGGTCTGGTTTGATTTTCATGTGATGAAAGGGTTTTTTTTTACTGACATATTCAAACTGGTAAACTTTTTTCTTTCCCCTTTTTTTTTAAACTTATTTCTCTCTAACCCTTTCAGCCAAAACTTTTGCAACCCTTTTTTTTTGTTGTTGGTTGGGTTTGATACAAAACTACATCATCTTTTCCCTTCCTTTTCACCCCTTTGCTTACCCCTTTTTTTTTCTTATTCTTGCTTTTCTACATGTACCTTTTATATAAGGACAGACAGAGGATGCTTTCTTGCATCACAGTCTAAAATTGTATACTTGTTGTAGTCTCTCTCTCTAACCCTTTACTTATTTTCTGTAGACTTTGAGTTAGTTTATCCAAACCCCTTTGTAGCCACGTATATATAACTGAGAGAGAGAGAGAGCTAGGATCCTTTTTCCTATGTCTACTTTGCTCTTTAATTTGCATATGAAGAAAGTGTTGTGTTGTAGGCCTTATTAATGGCATTAAAGAAAGAAAAAAAAGGGGGTGGAGATGATTTTTCTCATGGATTCAACTTTTATGCTGTATATAGCTAAAGCTATAATGTAATACTACTAACCACTATAGGAATAAGTGTTACAAATGTAGTTTTTTCTTACGGTGTTGTTTGTTAAGTCGTCGTAAGGTTAGTTTTTTTTTTTTTGGGCGTTTTTTTTAAGCATTTCACGTGAATCTTAAGAAAGGATGATCGATTTTGCAAGTATATACTGTATATATATAGAAAGTTATTTTTTGTTTTTGTATTTCTTCATTTGGGTTTCTTTTCTTTTGTCAAAAATGCCTTAGTTACAAAGTAATACCTTGTACACACACACATGAGTTAAATGAATTCAAATTAATTGTGTTTATAGGTGAATTATACGGAATCCAGTTAAGGACATGAACACCAAATAAAAATGTGACTTTTATTATTAATATTTTAAATTGAAATACTAAATCAATATTTGTCATCAATAGTTTATATATTATATTTAAATATTAAATCAATATTTTCAGATTATTAACTGAATAAATTGAAATTCGACATGTTGTTTGTTTGACCTTCACGGGGCTCTGTAGAACACGTTTATTATTTAAATGCATTTAAATTATCAGGTGTGTGTGTACTGGGGCGACTGAATAAGCGCCAAATTGAACAAACGCCAAACTGAATAAGCGCCAAATTGAACAAACGCCAAACTGAATAATCGCCAAATGGAACAAACGCCAAACTGAATAACCGCCAATTTTTTGGCTTTTATTCAGTTTGGCGTTTGTTCCATTTGGCACTTATTCAGTTTGGCATTTGTTCCATTTGGCGTTTATTCAGTTTGGCGGTTATTCAGGTTTTTTGTAAATTGTGATGGTCCAAATATTGTGAGCTTTTATAGACGTCAGACTGTGCAGATTTACAAACAGAACATGCTAACTTAACCTAACCAATCCTAACCTAACCTAACCTAACCTAACCTAACCTAACAATGTGTATCACATTTTGGTGGTTATTCAGTTTGGCGCTTGTTCAGTTTGGCGTGTGTTCCATTTGGCGCTTATTCAGTTTGGCGTTTGTTCCATTTGGCGTTTATTCAGTTTGTCGTTAGTTCAGATTGGCGTTTGTTCCATTTGGCGCTTGATCAGCGCCACCGTGTGTACTAGGTATAATAGAAAGATGATGAAGAAGAAGAAGACAGACTATTTGGAAACTTCAATGTGGCAATGATGATAATGATAACTTTGTACTTATGGAAAAGTCTTATTTGATAATGTCAAGTTTCTTCTAAGTAGGTCTATTATTTTAATTTTGTTGTAGGCAACATTTTTTTTGGGGTCATGTGGGCTGATTATATATCATTCTGGTACATATGTTTTTCGAAATATATTAAGCCGCTTTCCGGAAACGTTGTTTCAGCAACGTGATCATGGGATGGCGCTAGCATAGTTAAAAGACTTTTATTGTTAAAATATCCAAGTTATTAAAAAATATATCTAACATTTTAATTAGAAATATAAACGGTCTTTGGTAATTGTTGTATTCCGATGAAACGAACACAAGAGGAGTAAATACCCGGCTCAGTAGTCCCTACAACTGCACTTCTCTAGCAGATCTATTTTTCCGTTGGGGGGGGGGGGGGGGGGGGGGTCGCCCACGAAAAAAAAAAAAAGAGATAACGATTCAACGGAAAAAGTTTGCTATTCGTCCTCGTTCCTCGTACTCGTCATGGTTCCGGTATTTTCGCCTTTCTGTGATCGTTTTACAGGAATTTCAACAAGTTATGAAGATAGATATTCGTGACACATACTTTTTATATTTTATAAATTGTTAGAAATATTTTTAAAAACATTTTTTCGCAAATATTTGTTTTAACGATGTGAGCGCCCCTATAACGGCCGATAGTTATATTGGCCCACAGTTATAGCAGCCCATATAACGCCCCATTGACGTCCGTGATGCTTCTAAAGTTTCTTAAATCGCTTGGGCGCCGCCGACTTTTCAAGAACTTAAGGGTTCCTCTCAGCAGGGCTCAAATGTAATTTTTGGTGGATCCTCCTCTCATCAAGCATACGAATGAATGTGTGTTTGTTAAGGTGTAGTAGGCCTACACACCAGGATTCTTTGTTGCGATACAATGTTGCGGGTCTGATTCGCATCAGTTGCGATTCAGACCCGTAACAATGTTGAAATGGTTCGGGAGCTGAATCGCGTCAGCTCAGATTCAGTGTTTCTTGACTCTCATCGAAATGGGGAAACATTTAAACATGTTGTTGCAAAACATTTCATAGTGTAGAAGATGCTTTTTGAAACAAGAACAAAAAAAACTCAAAAGAGCTCAGTTTGTTATTAATTATCAAAGACTAGGTTTTTAAAATACTGTTAAACTACTTGAGGGCCTGCTGTGTATATTCACTACTAAATTGTGGTTTTGGGTATTTCGAACTGCTGTCCCCATCTCCTAAGTTCAGGGTGAACTGAATGTGTTTTCGGTTGAGAAAAGCTTGTGTGTGTGTCCAGTGCCCACCACCATCGTTTTTGTTTTACTCGCCCCTCTTGATCAATGACAGTGTAAGCACATATTTGAAAGACACACTTCCACAGATGATAATGACACGGTGAATGCCAGAAGGAAGGAGAGAAACTTGAGTATAGGTTTGGTGAACACGGAACAATGTTGCGGGTGTGAATCGCGTCAGTTGCGATTCTGCCCCGCAACAATGTATTGCAACAAAGGATCCAGTTGTGTACTAGACTTTAGAGGCTATGCCATGCTAACTACAGTCACAGATTATATTATTATATAGCTACTTATATCTATTTAGTGCGATAGTGTCAAAAACAAAAGGAATTTTACTTGGCAAAATGCTTATATAATTCATAAAAATTGGAGAAAATGCTTAACAGTTGAAAAATTTCAAGAGGCGCTCAGCTATCCCTTGGGAAGTTTCAAAGGATGCTTGAGCACCACAGCACCCACGCAGTTGGCACCTCTGTTAAATCCTATTGAATTTGTTAAAACTATAGGGTCCGGCAGTATATAGGTATTGACAGTTTTTATCGTGTGATTGTCAGTTTAGTAATTGAAACACAGAGATTAAAACGGAACATATTTATTCTATACATAATGCAGTTTTTTTTTCAAATATGCTTATTTTTTAAAAATTATGTTAGACAAATGTGCTCCTTCTTGTCTTTCGGATTCTTGGAGCCTGCTGCGAAAAGATTGCATGACACGGTGCAATACATCTGGGCCGATCGCTCTAGATAATTTCGTTGGTTATGTTGTTTCTCAACTCCTGTAATGTGTGGGGCCTGTCAGCAAACACTTTGGACTTCAGATATCCCCTAAGAAAAAATCGCAGCAAGTCAAATCCGGAGATCTTGCCGGCCAATTAACATCACCATTTCGAGATAGATTATGCTTCCGTTCGAATGAACACCGTAACACAAAAAATTCGTTGCTGCACACAGGCGAAGAATTCATGGCTACTGAAACTGCATAACATATTAAATTTATTGCGCAATATACTGTCCCCCACTCAGTGTCTGTCTTCCCACCACAGCGCTCACAAATGCGTCAGTACCTATTGCCGGACCCTAAATATGAATGGTGGCAACTTCCAAAATATGTTATTGAAATGTTGTAGAATAATAATTAGGACTCGGATTTTTATATACAATATCAAGCAAATGTTTCTCAATTTGTCAGGGTGGCGTGGTTAAAACCATAGTTAAAACTAGGGATGGGCCATTCGAATCCTAGAATCCAGCGAATTTTGAAAAGTATTCGAGATTCTAAAACTCGAACCTTCGGGCGTTTTTTCGAATATTTCGAATCCTAACTTTAAAAAAAACTGTTAAAAACTTTAGTAAAATTAGTTTTAACTCCATTGACGTCCAATAGAAGCGTTCATTAACACAAAAAACAGCGATTGTTACAATTTCGGTGTGGTACCCGGATCACCTGAGTGCCACACTTGTTTTATTATTATTAATAATTTAATATTTAATATTATTACATTTATTTGAGTCTTCTTAATGAATAATATAGGATTTTTATGCGAAGGATTCGAGAGGTTCATGAGATTCGAGGGATTCGATAACTTTTTAGGATTCGGATTGGAGAAAATTTAGGATTCGCCCCACCTCTAGTTAAAACCATGATCTCCTAACCCACCGATCGCATCAGATATATGGTACAGACAAAGTATGTAAAATGTTGCAACTGCAACTATATGAGGCGCACATTTTCAAAACGTTGTAAATGCCACATAATGGCAAAATACATTTTTTAATCGAAAATGGGTTGTAAACGCCATTCCTTTTGCAGGGGAATTTGCTTGTCACGAAAGTGCGTGCTGTAACCTAGTTGTAAACAAGGAAATTAAATATAAAACATGTTTTTTGTGATACTTTGCTTTTATGGAAAAAAAAGGTTTAAAAAGTAAGAAAAAACAAGATGTAATCGTGTCTTGTGTTCTTGGCGTAGTGGGTTCAATCCCCGTGGAGTGTGAATTAATTTTCAAATATTTCAGAATATAATGAAATTATGAAGTTAAATAAAAGCGATTAAAAATTGAAACCGAATAAAAATGACATAAATTTGTTGGTTATTCAGTTTGGCGATTGTTCAATGTGACGCCATTCAGTCGCCTCGTTTGTTCCACTTCAAATGACTAAAAAGGTAGAATGACCACCACCACCACCCTAATACCTTGTACACACATGACTGAAATGAATTCAAATTTAAAATGTGTTTAGGTGAAATATACGGAATCCAGTTAAGGACATGAACACCAAATAAAAATTGACTTTCTTATTAATATTTTAAATTGAAATACTAAATCAATATTTTACATATTATATTTAAGTATTAATCTCAATATTTTCAGATTATTAACTGAATAAATTGAATTCGACATATTGTTTGTTTGTCCTTCACAGAGGGCTCTGTAGAGCACGTTTATTATTTAAATACATTTAAATTATCAGGTGTGTAAAATGAATAAATTGTTCTACATGTAGAGGAATGTTGTAGGCTATTGCATTATTCAACTTCAGTTTAAATTTAATGGTCACTTTAAACGTTTTGAAACGGAAGGAAGAAAAAAAAAATGGTTCATTTTAAAAACAGCTTAATAAATAAGCTAATTCAAAAAGATATGATCACTGATCACCACCATTAACAAAATGTGAAAAAGCAGGAAAAAAAATCTTCTAATTTATATGCTGAAAATAGAACTTAAGTCACGTTTTGTAACGAAATATTTTTATGTACATTTTGGTTGCGCATGACGCACAAGTTCATAAATTCAATCAGAACGATTTTTCAATTTTAAATGAAATTGAAAAAAAAATGTTCTGATTGAATTATGAACTTAAAAGAAAACCCCATTTACAAAAAGCACTGTTAAATGACGATTTTGTAAATTGGGGTTTTGTTTATTGAGAATTTGGTCGCATTTTTAGATTTTGTTATTTCAAAGCTAGCGTTTTTATTCATTATGAAAAAAAAAAAAGCCAAAATTACACTAGGCCTATTATATGAGGTTTGGATATTAGAACCGGTCCACATCAAGCTGACAAAGTTGCAAACATGAGTTTGAGACAAAAACACAACACAAATTTTTGTTTTTGTTTCTACAGCTGCTCTACGTAAACTACGCAACTATTCTGTTGTCGTTGTATTTAATATTAACTATCCACAACTGCAGAGACAAGAGTTGACAAAATGTTGCCTAATATCGAGACAAAAAGCAGAAACCTTTTTTTATGTTTACCGATCTGAGCCGAAAGATGGAATAGTATATATGTGAAATTGCGGACAAAATAAAACACAAAAGTCCCAGAAATGTTTTAGAATTGTCGGCATTTTGTCTCTCGAAATACTCTTAAGAGTTTCTGTTTTTGTTTGCGTTACGTCCGTTTAATTTGGTTCGAGCCTTAGGTCGGATCCATGTCAAGCTGACAAGGTTGCAAAAAAGCAGAAAAAGCAGATCTTGAAAACAAAACGAAATTGGAACAACTGTCATCAGTACTCAAGACCAAACTACAACAAATTTTTACGACAAAACAGAAATAAATTCTGTGTCGTGTTTTGTTTCTTAGACGTCTTTACCATAAATAAAGTATACGTAACCTATTACATGTCCCAGCTCAAGTCGGTAAACATCAAAAGGTTTGTGTTTTGTCTCAGTTCTGCACAACATTTTGTCAACTCTTCTCCGTTCCAGTTGTGGACAATTAGTATTAAAACAACAACAGAATATTTTCGTAGTCTTATGTCGTAGGACAGCAATAGAAACAGAAAGAAAATTCCAATTTGTTTGTGTTTTGTCACAAATGTTGCATGTGTGGTTATGTCTTGAGTATTGCTGACAAAGTTGTTTCAGAGGTTTGTTTTGTTTTCAAGATCTGCTTTTTTTTTTCTTCTCGTGTTGTGTTTCTGAGACTTTTGTCTGGAACTCTAAAACTTTTGTGAGCTTGGTGTGGACGCGGCCTAACCATGAATTGTTATACTGCAATATTAGATAATGCCAAGACAGATTGAACAATTAAGGTAACAATTAGATTGTTGACAATTGTTTTTTCTGCTAGCAACAAAAAAGCAGTTCAAGCTGCACAAGCACCAGAGAAAAAAAAATATTTTGACAAAGACATTTCTGGAGGTAATATGGTCTCTTTAACTGCATGGAATGGAAGCATCATTGCTTCTGAACTTGTTCTTTTCGTGTGAACTAGGCCTTATGCTATCAAGGGAGATTTATTTTAAATTTTAGAAAAAATGGTGTGCAGGAAATAAAAATATGAAAATAGTAAAAACATGGAAACATTTTTTTAAAAAAAAAAAATAGCTTTTAAAAATAAAAGCGTTTCAGAAACTACAAATTTAAATGAATCACGTAAGGCTATTTTTTTATGACGATATCTTAGTATAGATTGAAAGGAGACGAGATTTGATGTGTTTTTATTTTGGTAATTTGCTTAAAAGAAACGATAATTAGCATTTTTAAATGTCGATAAAATGTTAATTTTTAAAGAGATCTCTCGTCAAACGTGAAAATATCAGAAGCTTTTTTTGTTTGTTTCTTTTAAAGATTCTAGTTTTCATGTTTCTTAAGATGGTTTATGGAACACAGTTGATTTTCGACCAATTTTAGGAGCAAAATGAAGAGAAACTAGAAAGTGTTTTTTTAGAAACTAGAAAGTGTTTTTTTAGAAACTAGAAAGTGTTTTTTTAGAAACTAGAAAGTGTTTTTTTAGAAACTAGAAAGTGTTTTTTTAGAAACTAGAAAGTGTTTTTTTAGAAACTAGAAAGTGTTTTTTTAGAAACTAGAAAGTGTTTTTTTTAGAAACTAGAAAGTTTTTTTTTTAGAAACTAGAAAGTTTTTTTTTTAGAAACTAGAAAGTTTTTTTTTAGAAACTAGAAAGTTTTTTTTTTAGAAACTAGAAAGTTTTTTTTTAGAAACTAGAAAGTGTTTTTTTTAGAAACTAGAAAGTGTTTTTTTTAGAAACTAGAAAGTGTTTTTTTAGAAACTAGAATGGGTATCTTAATTACATAATGGCATTTTCATGTTGGTTTATCTTTCAGAATCAAATTTTTATAGACAAAATTTAAAATATATCGTCTGACCCACCTTTTAAGGTTGGTCATATTGAAGCACATAAACCCCTTAAAGCCTTGTTTCCATTGGGGTGGAAATTTGAACTTTTTAAAAATCTGAATTAGTGAAAAATGGAATGCACGTGGTCCCGTCTATTCACTAACATAAGGGGAAACCACGTGCGGGGTTCTATTTTTCACCAGTTGAAATTTTCAAAAAGTTCAAATTTTCGCCCCCCCCCCCCCCCCCCCCCCAATGGAAACAAGACATAAGGTGGTTTTTTAACAAAAAAAAAAGTTTCATGATTGTGTGTTGCTCCAATGGAGCAAATTAAACACCGAGAGTGCACGTGGTATATTTAACTCGAAAAATGATTTGTTTTTCAACAAACTACATTGGGTTGAAAGACTTTTTGCAAGCTCTGACGCAAACAAGCTATAAGGACAATTTTCAGATTGCTTATACATTTTTGGGCCAAAAATTGGCAGGAAAATAAAAGTATTTGTAACACACGCCACATGGTGACGCATACTAATTAATAAACACACACACACTAAAAATAATGAGAGACATGCATGCAAATCTAATGCCACAGACATCCAATGGCAGAAAAGGAGAATTTAATGTAGAAATAAATACAAACACAAATTGACATTAATACAAACACACTGATTGATGCTGACACGCACACCAATTCAGTCCAAACGTACTTTGCAAGTCATGTTGTATAGTCTGTAAAACCCAAATAAGAACACTGAAAACAACCATAGTTCAATATATTATGTTATTGCCAAATTATAGAAAATTACTTATTGTGCAAAATTATCAGATGAATGTGTTGGTAAAACCAGTAAATTCGTTGACACATTTGTACAATGTATAAAACGCCTTCCTTACCTCTGATTATTCTCACTTTCAAAGGTGCAAAAATGAAGAAAAACTTGAATCTCGTAGCTCAATCACTTAAGAGGCTACATCACAAAATTACTTCGAAAAATCTCCGCAAAGAGCACTAGCATCGTTTTTCTATGGAGCCCATAGACCCAATGTCAAAAAAAAAAAAATGTTAATTTTTAAAATATGTTTATTTTTCATATTTAAAGTTGTCCAATTTTGATGATTCAAAGTGCAATGTGCACTTTAAATATATGCTGATCGAGTGATAGAATGACAAAAAATTGGTAAGTGTCCTTCTATTTTTTAAAAGTATTTCAAGATTGCAAATTTCGAACTCTTTTGTTAAAACTAGATTGTGTACACGCTGGTAAGAGGGAACAATCATTAAAATAAATGCTCGTAAAAATAATTTTAAAAAGCCACAATTAAACCACAGGGAAGCCAACACATTGGCGCACGTGCTGATTTTTTAAAATTATTTTTACGTATTTTTACAAGCATTTTAATGGATTTTTTTTTCTTCTCATTTTGGCGATACTCAATGGAGTTTAACATCGAGTTAAAAATTCACGATTTTGAAATAGTTTTTTTAAAAATAGAACCGCACTAACTAATTTTTCGTCATTCTAACAATCGATCAGCGTATATTTAAGGTGCACATTGCACTTTGAAATCTTAATATTGGACAACTTTAAATATGAAAAATAAACATATTGCCACCGCGACTGTATGTATTTTAAAAATTAACATTTTTTCTTTCGGGTGGATGGGCCGAATAGATAAAACGGTGCTAGCGCTCTTTGCCGAGATTTTTCTTAGTAATTTTGTGATGTAACCTCTTAAAGATATTTTTATGTTTGATATCTTTCGAAATAAGCTTTTTTTCCCGAGTTTTGAAAAGGACCCAACTTTTAATCAGACGATATTTATTTAAAAATTTTGGTTTATAAATTTTGTCGTTGAAAGATATGTTACCGTGAAAAAAATACCCTTGATTGATTGATCTACTCTTCTAGTTTCTAAAACACTTTCTTGTTTCTCTTAATTTTGTTCCATAAGGACGGAATAAATAATCCAGAGTTCGAAAATCAGAGCTGTTTCTAAACCATCTTAATAGCGTTTTGAGGCACTGTGTATAATGTGCTTAAAACAATAAGCTATAATCTATATATAAAATAATGTAACAATAGGTGCAATGTGAATTTTCATAGATTGGCTTGTTGTGAAAGTTAGGCATTTTGCGTGTGAAAATTACATCAAAACGTCGCTATAACTTTATATAGAATTAAACCCCTATCACAGTAGCAACTTTTGATGCAATAAAACGTGCAATGTGACATGCAACTTCAATGTTTATAGTGTGATATGTGACATGCAACTTGATAAAACTTTCCTTTCAACTAGTGTCAAACTCAGTCTCACGGAGTTGAACAGGTTCAACTTCTGACAGACTTTTCAAGTAAACTTTCTGACAAACAACCAACCAATCAGGCCGTTTGCCAGAAATGACATATGTAACATTGAACGAATTCCCGGTTTCATGACGTCCGTGTTTATGAACTTCGTCTTAGTTGATCACAATATGGACACAAACCAAGGGGAAGAAAATCATATGTACGATTTTCACTAAGATCCACAGCAGATCGTGTGGATGGAAAGTCAATTTTACTTTTGAGCTGCATTTTACTGGAATATCCAGAATAGAATTGAAATTTTAAAATTCAGTAAAACGCGGATTAAAAGTAAAATGGCTTCCGATACCGTACGAGATTCACCAGAATGTCGGCCCCTTGACATATAACGAAGTTTTGAAAACTTGATTGGCAACTATAGGTTGCATTTAGTGTGATATAGAAGTTTATTACTAAGTTCTAGTTGCAAGTCACATCACAGGTTGCATTGCAAGTTGAATTGCATCAGAAGTTGCTAGTGTGATAGAGGGGGGATTTACTTTTAGGTTTACGTCTATTATTGAATTTTTAAAAAAATATTTTTCAGGTATTGTAATGTATTTTAAATTATTTAAATCACTTGAATTACCTATGGGTATTTTCATGTTCATAATATCTTTAAAAATGAACAATTTTTTTTTTAAATTTTGTGAATATTTGAAATAATTGTTTCGATTTTTTTTTTTTTTTCGCCGCAAATTGAAATGAAAAACGGAAAACGAGAATTTCAAATAAGATCAACATGAAAATTATGTTTATGTGATTTTGTTTACTCGTCTACTTTATAAAACAATTACAATTTAAATTTCATCTTGTAAAACGCAGAATAACTTTGACTTTTATTTGTTTTTCTGTTCATTTGCATATTTTTGCATTGGCTATAATACTTACATAAAATGTCTTTATTTGTGTAGATTTTACTCTACTGGTAATTTTAATTATAGTCATGATTGAAATTGTGATTTGAATCACATAAATTAAGTAGTTTTTGACCAGTAATTTTGTCTACTTTTTTTTTTTTTTTTTTTTTTGGCGAAATTTCAGTTAAAAGTGTTCGGAGCCCTGTTGAGGACATGGAATATTTTTTTTATCTCGTCCGGACGACTAAGTATCGCGTTCGGACGAGATACTAAGTCGGGTCTGGATGAAAGGATGACCATTGTAGGGTAACTCTAAACCCCGAAACAGAATGCATATAGAATTTGGAGGAACACGATACTTTTTTTCATGATTCGATGGTGTTACGTTAAATTAAGCTTGTTGCAGGGGCGTAGCACCCCCCCCCCCCCCCAAAAAAAAAAAAAAGAATATGAAAAAAAATCACCAGATTTAATTTAAAAAATGGTTATGTTTGTTCCGCACCCATGTTAGTATAGAGTTCAGCCAATTCTATATGCATTTTGTTTCAGGTTTTAGAGTTACCCCACGATATTCATCCTTTCATCTTGACCCAACTTATACTAATCTCGTCCGGCCGAGATTTAAAAAAAAAAACATTCCATGCCCTCAATATATAGGGCTAAAAGTAAAAGTGTAAAATAAAATTCATGAAAATTTCACCATGTTTTCTTTTTTTTTTTTTTTTTTTTTCATATTTTCGATGTTTGCTTAATTTTCATTGACAATATAATAATAGCTTTTGTTGAAGTTTATGCAAAAATAAATAACGTTAAATCTGATTTAGGTCATGAAAAACGGAATCTTTTTTTTGTGTGTGTTCAAAATAATGAAACAAACTGAGCCAATCTGGCCATAATAAATTGTTGATTTTGCACATATATTATATTGTCATGATGCAAAATAATAACTTATTTTTCAAAAATTGATTGCAGAAACTTAACCCCCGAACACAGCGCAAAAATATATAAAACATAAAAAACATGTACGAATATATGATGATTATAAGTTTTATTTTTTGTCTCATAAAGTAAACATTTCTATAAAACGCCCGTAGGCCTATTAATATTTTTTTGATTGATTTTGGCCCAGAGTTTGATTCAATCCATCTTTCAGACGGTTTGCATGTTGGTTTATTGTTTTGTTTGATTGAAACAGCAATTTCGTTTTTAGAATATTTTAAGAGAAAAAAAAAACATCGAATTTTTACTCAATTTGTTTACTTTTAAGTAATGAACGCAAAATAGGCCTATATGAAGATTGTATAAAAATGGAAAAAAAATGAAATCAACAAACCAAAAAAATATATATTCTAAATAACAGCGCAACTCCTAAATGCTTTGAAAAATAAGCAAGAAAGAACGAGCTGTGATTTATATAAGAAGCTTTGTAAAAAAAAAAAATGAAAATTTGCGTTGAATAATATTTTATCCTATGTGATGATGATGATTAGGGCTCGGATTTTTATGCATTTATGAAGCAAATATTTCTCAATTTGTGGCCCAAGTATTGAAGTATGAAGAAATGATCTTCATTAGAGGCAACTGCAATTATGCTTTCTTAAATTAAAAAGGCTGGTTAGAGGCTAGATGTCTTCGTTACTACCAGTTATCAGCTATATAATTCTAGCCTCTAGCCAGTATTTTTTTTTATTTAAAAAAACCTGTAATTGTTGGTTGATCTAAACGAGATTGTTATCCTGGGCCACAAATTGAGAAAGACTTGCTTGATAACTAGGCCCTACATAAAAATCCGAACCCTAATGATGATGACTAGGGCTCGGATTTGTATGCAATATTGAGCAGATGTTTCTCAATTTGTGGCCCAAGTGACAAATGTGAAGTATATCTAATCATCATCATCATCATTAGAGTAACTGCAATTATGCTTTTTCTAATAAAAAAAAGGCTGCATGGTTAGAGGCTATAGATGTCTATTTACTATCAATGATCAGCTAGAGTTCTAACCTCTTTTTATTGAAAAAAAAACAACATTATTGTTGATTGATCTAAACGAGGATTGCTACTTTACAATTGGCTCTTCTTGGGTCACATACTGAGAAACATATGCTTGATATTTTGCATGAAAATCCGAGCCTTAATGACTGGTGACTGATGAAGAATAAACCAAAAAGGTCCTTTGAGGCTTTCTCTTATAAGCCTAGATCTGCCTGTTGGGTCAATAAGGTTATAGAAAAGCAAACATTTCTCTTTAATTTATTATGTATAGGCCCTAGGCCTATATAGGGACCTACAGTCAATTTGACTTTAGGTCCATATTTTTCTTCTAATACATCTCGTATACAGAGGGCTCATTGGATCGTAATTATGGAATATGTCTTAAAAAGGAATATTCCAAAATTTCAATCAAATGCCCTTTGAAGCTTTTACTGATAAAAAAACAGATTCAAAAGGATTTTTTTTTTCTGAAATTTTCCGAGGAATATTGGTCCCATGGTTTGGAATACAGGGTGGTTATAAGAACAGTTTGCATTTGGGGGAAGGGATTACTTCTATTTGAAATGAGAGAGAAGAAAAAAAAACCATTATTTTAAAGTCTGTTTTTTTAATAATTAAAATTAAAATTAAATTAAATTTGATTTAATTAAAATATATAATTGAATTAAAATAACATAATTAAAAATACGGGAGAGTTTTTAAGCTGAGCTTTTAGTTGCTTCAGTGTATTGTATTTTAAAATATGGTCATAAGGAATCGTAAGCCTAACTTCAAGAATATAACGTGTGGCACTTGAACTTCTATACTTGAACCCTCAGAACAGGGCTCCAACATATAAAAAAATATCCTAAAGATGCTCAATAGCCTATAAAACTATGTTTTTTTTTTCTATTTTGAAAGTTGGGAAACACTCTGTTTAGAACTTGAGATGGTTTGAAATTAAAAGTTCAAGTGTTAGGGTTGGTTTATACTCCCTTGCTAAGCGGCAAAGCAGCCTGCTAAGCTTCAAAAATGACGTCAGAGCTTCAGGTTTTTGCCTTCGCCAGAGCATGAAGCTAGCTTTGAAATTGTTCAACTTTTCAAAGCTTAGCAACTCAAAGCACCAATCAGGAAACGGATAGACAAAAGGGGTGAATAAGTCACACCTTTTTTCTTCCAGAAGGGGAAGGGTTCTATTGTTTTGTGTATCTGTTTTATAGGATATAAAGGTCATAAAATAGGGTAAACTTTGCAAGGCCACATGTATGTGTGAACAAGCTAAGCTTTGGGGAGCTAATTTTACAGAACTTCAAAGCTTGCAAATCTTAGCAAAGTTTGGAGTATAAACCTACCCTTAGTCTAAGTTTTCTTCTTGAATTTCAGCCTTATTAGCTGTCCTATTTTGTATGAAGCTTAAACATTATTGAAGGTCCTATGTTCCTATTTATAGGTCCTATATTGAAATCGCTTAAGTTTTAATAAAATTAGAAGAAACACTTATTTGAAATTGTATAAATGTATTTATGTTCTATATTTTGTCCGAATCGACGATATTTGTTGAAATTCTAAATTTATAATGTGGAGTTAAGGAGCGTTTTCGCTGTGTGTGTAAAACGTGAAAAATATGCTCTTACAAAATTACAGCTAAATGTGCAGCTAAAAAACGGTTGTATGTCGATTATTTTTTAAAAAAAAAAAGCTTTTACTTGAATAAACTAATCATAAGTAATTAATAATTAATTGTATCCATAATGTGTGCGTAGGCCTTACTACAACAGGCTTTGAGTATTTAGGGCAATAGCGTAGCTAGGGGGGCCGCCCCGGGAGGCACTTTTTTTGGGGCGGATTCCGGTTCCGGATAGTAGAAGGAGCTAAATTATAAAATTCTTTTAAAATGGCCCAAGAAGGATGTCACTCGCTACGCTCGTGGAATATATTCTGCAATCCAGCATTGTGTTTTTAAGTCTGGGGCCTGGTTTATTTAATAATTTCATAATTAATATAAAATTATATAAACCATTTCAATCACTGGATATCGATAATGTCGTTTGGCCCCCCTCCTGCAAACCAGAATCCTGGTTGTGCCACTGATGTCTTATCGTGTTGTGTTTTTCGTAAGGACTGCCCCAGGTGACACAAACTAGCTACGCCACTGATTTAGGGACCTGCGATGCAATCAACCTTTTATTAAACAAAACACTGGCCCTAAGACTGGCCCTTTAGATTAAACAGTTGTTCATTATTGATAATTTGATTAATTTAAAAGAAATATTAATAAATTAGCATTGCCAAAAAAATATGCATTAAAATGTAAACAAAAAGTATATATTTTTTAGAGGTGGTGAGACAAATCTTAAATTTTCTCGACTCCGAATCCTAAAAGGTTCTCGAATGCCTCATACTGTATAAGAATCCTATATTATTCACTAAGAAGATACGAATAAATGAAATAAATATTAAATATTAAGTTATTAATAATAAAAAACAGTGTGGCTTCACTCAGAGTCGCCACAAGGGTGTGATATTGGTGATCCGGTTACCAACCGAAATTGCAACAATCGCCGTTTTTTTTTGTTAGTGAACGTTTCTACTGGACGTCAATGGAATTAAAACCAATTTTGCCAAAGTTTTAAAAGTTTTTATTTAGATTAGGATTCGAAAGATTCGAAAGACGAAAAAAGCGCGAAAATTCGAGTTTTCGAATCTCGAATATTTTTCAAGATTCGCTGGATTCGAGCGAGATTCGAATGACCCATCTCTAATATTTTTGTTTAAATGCCAAAATATGCACAAAAATGAATAGAAAACTTGACAGCAAAGAGCTATAGTTTGATGCACAATTCAGTTTTTAATTTTAAAAGCACATTTCTAGGTTGAAAGACAAAAAGAAATCCGAACGCCTACTAATAGTTTGTCATTTTTTGTTTGTTTGTTGCATCAGTTGTTCGAAAGCTGACTTTGTGATTAAAGTTTGAGAAAAATTTATAGCAATCAATCAATTTATGTTAATGTGTATTTGGCTGAAATCTCTAAAAAAAAAAAAAAAAAAAAAAACTTATTATGGTATGAGTCAAATTCAGGAAGAAAACGTAACACTTTGAACTTCAACGTGTGTGAACCCTCAGAAGAAGGGTTCCTCCAACATGCAAAAATTGTGTTTGATTGATTGCGATTAAAAATGAGTTTTACTAAGTTGCAGGACCCCTCTAGTACTCCGAGAGTTGAAGTTTTAAGTGCCAGGTTTTCTTCTTGAATTTGAGCCCTAGTTGCCTGTGGTTATACACGGCTGCAGCAGCAATTCAATTGATTGGTAAACCAGATCTCTTATTTAAATGAAGAAGAAGAAAAAAAAAAGCTCTTTTTTGGAATTTATGAACCTTTCAAAATGATAGGGCCATAAATCGAAAAGAGATAGAACGAAAGATATTTTTTTTTTTGGAGTAACTTTTATTGTGGCAATGCACTAAAATACAGGGTGTCGTGAAATAGGTTTAAACATTAGACACAATGGGTTTTTACCTTCCTGGACTGGCAACTTTTTATCTTCTCAATATTAAAGGGTTGAATGTCTGGTCTAAGGTAAAAGTGAAGCCTGCTCTGTCTGGTGGCATTATATTTGTACGTAAAATCCGAGCAAAAGTCTCGTTTTTGCAAAGGGGAAGACATGGGGAGGGGGAGGAGGCAAACAAAATGCCTAAAATGGCAAGCCATTTTAGTTTTTCCACGTTTTACTGGATTTTCAGATTTTAATTCTATTCTGAGAATCCAGTAAAACGCGGATAAAAGAGTAAAATGGTTTTCCATATGTACGGATCTGATGTGAATCTGGATGAATCTTTGCAAATCTTAGTGAATCTCATACCCCCTTCAAATACACCCTCTATAACTACAAAATGAACCCGTCCTGAACTTGACATCTTCTCTAAATTTCAAATACCATAGTCCCGCTAGACTAGGCGCCCTTTCTAAAGCGGCGCCGCATATCAGTCGAACACAAAATTTCGGAAGTTGCCAGTCCAGTAAGGCAGTGGTCCCCAACCCCTGGGCCCCGGACTGGTACCGGTCCGCCCAAGGAACATTAAATTATTTCCATTTTCTGCAGTGACAGCAACCAAAACAAAACAACGGAATAAACTGGACATAAGCAACACACTTTGGGTGTCATTGTCTCCTATTACCCCCCAGATGGAACTGTCTTGTTGCAAAGAAACAAGCTCAGGGTTCTCATTGAGTTAGCGTTCTAGTGAGTTAAAATGTTAAATCACTTTATATTCATTTTTTGATGTAACTGTATTTTATTTTGAAGGCATGTTTAAATACAATTAAATTAAAATTATTAAATCAAAACAATCTAAAATATAAACAATCAACGTCCCCCCCCCCTCAGCGGGCCGCGGTAAAATTATCAAACGTTGACCGGGTCCGCGGTGATAAAAAGGTTGGGGAGCACTGCAGTAAGGTAATAGTCTAAGGTAGAAAGTAGTATAGGTAGAATGTGTAGCCTCTCCTAATGGTGTTGTGCAAACTATCCTTGTGATAGATTACTGCAGTTTGTAGCTTCTATTCGAAGTTTAAATATAATTGTAGTATTTTTTTATTGAATACTCAGTTTTTTTCTTGGCTTTGACTTGATATCAATTGTATGTTTTCTTATTATATTCCAAGCCATTTCTATTCTAATATAGAGAGGTCTGTGACAATCTAAAAAAACAGACCTCCTAATACTCCTCCTGTATACATTTTCTGTGTATTATTTCAATGTCCACTGTATGAACTGAACTGCACATCTTGGCTGGCTTTGCTTTGTGCTTTACATATTAAATGTTTAAGAGATTTACAAACTGTATAAAATCTATATGTTAAAGATATGGGTTTGTAATAATTTGGTGAATTTTTTATTACCAAATTTATAAATGGGACAAATATTTGCCTTCATCCAGAAGGCCACTATTTAGACACTAGTGGGGTAACCCATCATAAATGACGGGAGCAAAATTCACAGGCAATTGTGCGCATGCGCGTCGTTTGTTCTTTTTTTTTTACTTCTTTCATTTCAATTTCAGTCACCCTCTCCCCCTTTCTCCCCTCCACGTTTCTCTCCCCCGTCTACACTTTCCAACCTTCCCCCCCCCCTCTTCAATTTAATATCATGGGGTTCTGGGATGGGAACATATAGTTGACCTTGAGAAAAAAAAAAGCGGTTCATTTATTCATTTAAATTCATATAAATTCCGACGTGTTTCAAGGTTTGTACAGCGTTATCACAGACAGACACCCACACACGCACACAGACCTGGCTTAATATATATATATATATATATATATATGTAATGTTTGGAAACAATTACTTAGAAAGGGAGGGTGGGGGTGACTTTCAGCCAGTTTCTTCGTAACCTAGGTGAACTTTTATTTTGGCCTGATGACTTGTTTACCATCTTAAGTCCCAAAATAAATTTTGTAAATCCACTGAGATATATTATTTTGTCTGGCATGTCTGCACTTTCAAGCATGCATTAGTTGCTAATCATTGCCTTCATCAAGTATTAAAGACACTGAAAATAGTTATTAATGTTTTTGTTTGCAAATAATAATTAATTTGTCTCTGAAAACCTTGTTATTTTGTTAATTGTTTTTGTGGACTGTTATAGTATTTGGATTTTCTTTTAAGACTTTTAGCAAACTTACAGAGTAGCTTAGATCTACAGTATACTATGGTAACCTCAGTGGCGTAGCCAAGAGGGGGTCCATGTGTCTAGACCCCATCCCCTCTCAAAATTCTACCTACATGCCAAAAAGAACTGTGTTTACATTTGATAATTTTTTCTCCATCTTTTTTTCCCTTTTAACCTGTACCTTCAGAACTCATTTTCTGTCCCGCCACCATGATAGATGCTCAACTAAGCAACTTTTAAGTTAGTCGCCAACTATGGTGCACAGCACTGTGCCGCACGGAACCACCATGTTCAACATTCCATTTGAGACTCCGCCCATATAAATGTGCCAGCACAACTCTGCCACTTGTTTAAGACAACTTAAATGCTCACACTTCACAACACAAATGAACAACTGTTGTTGTTTACAACGAGGTACCCCCCCACACAAACACACACAGGTGCGCCGCTGTGTGCTGTTTCTTTTGCTGCGACGAAAAGAAGTTCTTCTCGGTTCTCCTATGGAATTCTGGCATGGACATTCTGCAAGCCAGTTTTGCATCTTGTAGCGGACGTAGCATCATTTGATCTCATATGATGCATACAATGGAAAGTTCTTCTATGCGGCACCATGCATCATAGTGGGCAACTAGCTTTATTCTGAAGAAGGAATTTCGGACCTCCCCCCCCCCCCCAATAACAAAAATCATGGCTACGCCACTGCCATGGTTTCAATATCTTCCAATAGGATTAGAGTTGACCTGTGAAAAAAACTCCATCGCTTGTCTTTTTGAAGCTCAAAACAAACTGCTGCTGTTCGCCTCGTTTTCACGGCGATAGTTCTTTCGTGAGAGTAGCTGTCATGAAAGTTGCGACAGTTCACTCTCACGATAGCAAATCTTGAAGTAAACGTGATAGTTCTGTCACATGACAGTGTGATGTCTACTTCACAGATGTCATTGAGTCACAACAGTGTTGCCTCTCTCTACCCCCCTCTCTCTTCTCTCTCTCTCTGCCCCTCTCTCTCTCTCTCTCTCTCTCTCTGCCCCTCTCTCTCTCTCTCTCTCTCTCTCTCTCTCTCTCTGCCCCTCTCTCTCTCTCTCTCTCTCTCTCTCTGCCCCTCTCTCTCTCTCTCTCTCTCTGCCCCTCTCTCTCTCTCTCTCTCTCTCTCTGCCCCTCTCTCTCTCTCTCTCTCTCTCTCTCTCTCTCTGCCCCTCTCTCTCTCTCTCTCTCTCTCTCTCTGCCTCCCTCTCTCTCCCTCTCTCTCTCTCTCTCTGCTCCTCTCTCCCTGTCTCATTCTCTTTTCTCTCCAAAAGCCAAATTTCCTACAAAGTGGATATTTCCCTTCAAGTGGTCACTCAACAACTATTACTATTGCGACAGTAGAGCCTACTATATATCAACTATATCTAGTCAAACGAGATAGTGTGATAGTGTTATCGCAACGGTACGATAGTGACTATCATATGTGTGGTCTGCACGATGATAGTTCTTGCGATAGTTACTCTCATGACAGCAACTATCGTGAAAGCGAGGCTTGATTTCGGTGTCCCCGCTACATGCAGCATTAGACTAACGGGGAGGCTTTTTTGATAAGGAAAATTCTGGAAGAAAAATTATTTATTTTTTTAAATAAATATGAAAATAAATCCTTCCCGCAGTATATTTTTAGGGAAATTATTCTTTTTGTCGATTTCATAAAAGCCTAGGACCTCTTGCATTTTTAATTTAATTTTTTTTAAACATTAATTAAATCAATTATTCATATTTTTTTTTTCTTCTTCTTCGGAATATTAACTTTCTTTACATAAGTGCAATGGTGGCGTGCGTATCCATAAACCGATTTACATTTTTCATTGTCTTTTATGTGCTTTGATATATCATAAATGGGACCTTATCTCTTTAGGGAGCTTAAGAACAAAATTCTATATAAGAATGGAACGCTCGAAAATACAGGGTGTTCACAAAACAACCTATTCATCAGTTAGAAATGTACATGTACTATACTTATAGGCGCCAGTAATAATTTATAAGCAATAAACTGTTGGTTTGTTCTGCATATAATTTGTTGTTGTTGGCTTAAAGTCTTGATTTATAAGGTTAATTAACCGACAAATTATAGCTAACATTATACAAACCAACTTGAAGAACTCAAGTTATGAAAGTTACTCGTTAAGTTGAGATTAACCTCAGATTAAATGGAATATATAGTTAAGTAGTTCGCGCAGTACAATTAATTCCAACTTGTATTTTAGGTTTGGTCACAGAGATCGTGTTCTTAATGATTTTTAAGTCGAAGCAAATGCTAAACTTCTCAACTGTTACACAAAACTTCACAGTGAACCTTTGAGTTTAGCATTAATTATCACTTGGTTATTATTATAAGGGAATTATAAGCACCCACATCTGTCTCTCTCTCTCTGGAACGATCTAACGTAGAATCCCTCTGACGTTATGTCAGTGGTAACCGTGTTACCTTTACGTCTCTATATAGATTGCGTTTGCAGCAGCACTAACGCTCTAGCATTGTACCCTCTGACATTCTGTTAGTGGTAACTATAATAACCTTTTACCGCTAGATAGTGGTATACATCTGTTATATAAACAGGCATGTAAAAACAGGGAGATACAGTCGTTTGCCCCGCCCTTTTATGAGCGTCAGACCAAATATCAACCAATTGAAAATTGATGAGAGCGGTGCATGTGACGTTAGACCACAAAACAAACCAATTATGAGTTGCCGGTCCTCATAAAAGGGGTAGGGCAAACGACTGTACAGTATGTTACTGTCTTTACTTGCCTGTTATGTAGAGCTAATATCTAAACATTTATTTAAAAGGTTAACATCCTATAGGACGAGCAACATCCCCATTTCGTATAGGTTCTACCCCGCCCTCAATGACAAAATCTCCGTCTTATGACGGGGCATGCTTCTAGTCATCAAGAATAGTACTATGCCCGTAATTATCCACTTTATAACATTTCAGAAATCAGCAAGCCCTACATTTAGCTTTAATTCAGCCTACAGCTTTTCTAAACTTTTTTCAAAGTTTTATTCTTTTACGAGCTTTTTTTTTTCTTATTATAAATGTTCAATAATTATTCTATTTAGAAGTAGCCATAACTCGAAATCAACGTCCTTTGTCCTTCCTTTCCCCTGGAACTCATTCGATAATCGATTGTGTACACTCTTTAATTCCAACATCCCTCCTAAAGGTTGCCCCACCACTTAGGCTTGCCACCTTCTCTCCTTTGTGGAGGACAGTCCTCCATTTGGAAGAAATGTCATCCGACCAGGAGCGTCCTCCACGAAGGCAAACATGTCCTCCACACAATAAATTGTATAAAAACTTAAATACGTTCGCGGAGGACAGTTCTTCTGAATGGAAGGACTGTCCTCCACAGGTGGGAAGCATACCCACAGGCAATTAGAAATTAGAAATCGGGACATACAGAAGTTGGCTCCGCCCTTTTTATGATGAACGGCAACTTCTAATTGGTTTGTTGCGTGGTGGTTCGACGTTGAAAAGGGCGGACGGAGCATGTGACGTCAGACTACATAACCAACCAATTAGAAGTTGCCAATCGTCATAAAAAGGGCGGAGCCAACTTCTGTATGTCCCGATTTCTAATTGCCTGTAGCCTACCCACACTAGACCGGCCTGAATCGGCTCGAAGCCAGGACGCATGCCGGTCGCTGTCCTTCTTTGTGGGTTTACCTATTCGATCCGGTCTAGTGTTCGACAACGTTAACTCGAACTGTTTTCTTCTTCCCCTTTCAGCTTCGACATAATAGATCTATATTAAGTTCGACTGATGACTAGTTTTTTTTAACCCCAATAATTCTTAAAAGATTTGATTTCTAATCGTCAATTTAATATAATAGTAATTTTATTTCATATGTAATACAATTAATAAATATTTCACATTTTAGCCTCTATTATTTTGTTTTATTTTCTTTCTGAAATTCTAAATTTTATAAATTAGACGTTTGCATTTTAAAAGAAGTGAACGCAAATTTTACGAACACCCTGTACAATTCCTCCCAGCCCTCCCCCCCCCCCCCTTTCCTTTTTTCTATTTCGAATTCAAACAATTTATTAGAATATTCATATTCCAAAAATGTTTTCTTCCAACAGCATTGGGTAATGATTTTTTTTTCTCTCTCTCTCTCTCTTTATCGTCGTCTACTTTTCAAAGCAAACAATTTTTTCTTTTTCATTAATAGGCATACATTTTTTATAGCCTCTAGTAGAAAATTATTTCATCTTCTTCTTTTTTTTACTCCCCCCCCCCCCCCTTATACGTATAGTCCTATAACCAATAAGAATGCCTGAGGTTTTTGGAAACAAAAAAAAATTGACTGTCTCTCTCTCCAGAAATCATTAATTCAGACCCTCTTTTTTCTTCTCTCTCTCTCTCTTTGTTTTTCTATCTCTCTATCCAACTGAAATGGCCAAACAAAAAAAAAAAGAACGACAAATAGATTTTTTGTTGAGCGCATGCGCGCCATTTTAAATTACTTTTGAGATCGTAAGGCTTCTTCTCTTATTGGAACACGTGGGAGTTTTTGGCTCCAATACACAGGAGCAACTGAAGAGCCAACAACAGCAAATATATAATCACAAGACTCCCCCATTGCATTAATGAGATGGCAATCGCACCAATAGGCTGGAGTAAATTTAGAAAAAAAAGGAGGCTTTTTTTAGGGGTGGGTGATATTAAAATCCTACCCTCTCTCTCTCATCATTATTATGCATTATTATTATTAGGCTCTATATATCTGAATGTGGTTTTCTTCTTTTTTATTCCTTTCTCCCGCCTCCTTTTCCATTCCTCTTCCTCCTCCTCCTCCACCCCCCCCATTTCCAATGTCGATTGCTATTTTTTTTAGCTTCTCAGCAAATTATTTTTTTTTCTTTCATATTGAAAGATTAGAGAGAAAAAAAATGAAGATTATTTTGTCATGTAGAAAGAAAAAAAATAGGAAAAAAAAAAGGTTTTAATTCTCCTTTAAAAGAAAAAATTCCTCTCCCTTCTCGAATTCCCTTTTTTTTAGTTCGAATTTCGATCCAAATTATATTTTACAAGGTGGGCAAATAAAACATATAACGTCATTTGAGTTTGGGGAGGGGAGATGGGGAAACAACCTCAAATGTGAACGTAATTAAAAAGTAATTACACCTAAATTATGTTGTGGTATTAATTTGATTTTTTTTTTAAATAATTAAGAAGAGTTTGCGCAACAGTGCAAGTTGTGGCAACAGCGTTGTTTACAACAATTAATTTTCTGTATAATAATATATACAGATTTTTTTTTTTTTTCAATTTAGACAAGTTTGCGCCACACATAATGTAAATTATGCACGGACATACTGCAATTGACAATAATTTGTATTTGTCGTTCCCCATAAGGAACTTCTGTACGATTTACTCTTGAAAGTTAGTGTCGTACAAATATTAGGTCATAAAATGGTGGTCCCGCGTCACATTTGGCGTAAACTAAAAGCGACGACAACCAACTTTGTGACGTCGAACCCCCCCCCCCCCCCCCCCCCCCCCACTATTAACACATTTTATTTGTTGTAAACAAAGTTGTCGTATATATAGTGGCGCAAACTCTCTCTACAACAAAAATAGAAAATTTGTTGTGATTAAAGCCTTGTTTTCATGGCGATAGTTCTTTCATGATAGGCATTTAGTAATTGGGACAAACAGAAATTGGCTCCGCCCTTTTTATGACGAACGCAACTTCTAATTGGTTGGTTATGTAGTCTGACGTCACATGCTCCGCCCTTTTTAACGTCGAACCACACAAACCAATTAGAAGTTGCCGGTCGTCATAAAAAGGGCGGAGTCAACTTCTGTTTGTCCCGATTTCTAATTGCCTGTCTTTCATAACAGTAAAGGCTGTCCTGAAAGTTGCGATAGTTTACTATCACGATAGCAACTATCTGCACGTGTTGAATTAACGTGATAGTTTTGTCACATGCGTGTGACGTCTACTTCACACGATATCATTGAGTCAACAACAGTGTTGCCTGTCTCTCCCTCCAGAAGCCAAATTTTCCTACAAAGTGGATATTTCCCTACAAGTGGTCGTCACTCAACAACTATTACTATTGCAACAGTACTATCAACTAACTATATTGAGTCAAACGAGATCGTGTGATAGTGCTATCGTAACAGTGTGATAGTGACTATCATGTGTGGTCTTCACGATGATAGTTCTGGTACTAGTTACTCTCATGACATCAACTATCGTGACAACTCATCATCATTTCCTGTACCTTATCCCGCAAGCAGCAGGGTCGGCCTTGCTGGTTCTAACTCTCCACTCGTTCCGATTTTGCACCAAGCCGCCAGTGACCCCACATGCCACCATATCCCATTTTACTACCAAGTCCCAGGTTTGCTTGGGTCTTCCTCTACCCCGTTTCATTCCCAGGTTTAAGTTCATTGCTTGCCTCAGCAGCCCATCTTCCCCGCTCCTGAGGACATGCCCAAACCACCGCAGCCTATTTTCCTGCATCTTTTCTACTATATTTGTTACCCCTACACTACCCCTAATAAACTCATTTCTGATCCCTATCTCTTCTGGTTACCCCACTCATAAACCTTAGCATTCTCATCTCAGCTACCTGCATTCTATCCTCATGCACCTTCTTGATTGCCCAACATTCTGACCCATACAACATAGCTGGTCTGACTACTGTCCTATAAAACTTTCCCTTCAATTTTATAGGTAACTTCCTGTCACATAATACCCCACTAGCCTGCCTCCACCTATGCCAACCTGCTTTTATCCGGTTCGTGACAACTATCATCGTGAAAACGGGGCTTTACGAAGGGAAAAAAAGAACTACTTTGCTGCTCCTATGATAAAATGCTTCCTAGGGGGTGCCTTTGATAATGACAACATAATCTACTGTATGTTGTATACTGACTGACAGTGCCGTCTTTACTATAAGGGCACACGGGGCCCGTGCCCAGGGCCCCCGACCTCACGGGGGCTCCGAAAGGCCGATATATTCGCTTACACGAAAAAAAGGAGCTCAAATTTTTTTCTATTTTTAGGTAGATTACCGTCAACATTTCTAAATTGAAATGTTAATAGGAGACCAGATCAGATTTTTAAATTTTTTCTAATTTTTACTATCCAACGGGGCCCCCAATTCTTGTGTGCCCAAGGGCCCCGACATGCCCTAAGACGGCCCTGCTGATTGAGAAACATAGTTTTTCACTTGGAGATTATAGTTTGCAGATTCTTTAGGGGGAAAGCCTGGCAATGTTGGGACCAAGGTAATAAAAAAGATCATATTTTTTTAATAAAATAAAACAAGAAAATGAAACAAAAAACATGGTTTTTTGTGATCCTCGCTTTTATAAATAAAAAAGGTCTAAAAAGTAAGAAGAAAAAAAAAAGATGCAATCGTGTCTTGTGTTGCTGTTAATGTTGGTCATGGGTTCAATCTCCGTGCAGTGTGAATTGCATTTTCAAATATTTCAGAAGGTGGCGCGGTGGACAAACAAACAAATTATATGAAATTAAATAAAAGCGAGTAAAAACAAAACTGAAAAAATCGGTTTAAAAATCTCAATTCAAGTTTGTACAAACGTGTTCTTTCGTTGAGGCTTTATACGGAATCCAGTTAAGGACATGATCACCAAATAAAAATTGACTTTATTATTAATATTTTAAATTGAAATACAAAATCAATATTTTGTCAATAGTTTATATTATTATATTTAAGTATTAACTCAATATCTTGAGATTATTAAGTGAATAAGTTGAATTCGATATATTGTTTGTTTTTCCTTCACAGAGGGCTCTGTAGAACACGTTTATTATTTAAATGCATTTAAGTTATCAACGTGTGTACTAGGTATTAGCACAGAATAAGGACATATACAGAAGGGAAACTGAGCCATTAACTTGTGACAGAATTTTTCTGCGCATGTGTGGCGCCACCCCAGAATTTTAGTCGCTATTATGTCTTGAAGCAGCTGCCGCCATTTTGAAATGTATTACATTTTGATATGTGTTCATCTGTGGCAATAGCAACGATTCAAAAGTTGGCAAATTGTAAAAATATAAAAGTTGAAAAATTTTAAATTAAAAATGTGTTTATAAAATTTCATATTTTAAATGTATTTATTTTACATAATAATAAAACTGAAATTTAAAAATAAAATTAAAAACTGAAATTTAAAAATAAAATTTAAAATAAAATTAAAAACTGAAATTTAAAAATAAAATTTAAAAATAAAATTAAAAACTGAAATTAAAAAATAAAATTTAAAAATAAAATTAAAAACTGAAATTAAAAACTGAAATTAAAAACTGAAATTAAAAACTGAAATTTAAAAACGAAATTAAAAACTGATATTTAAAAATAAAAATTAAAAATAAAATTAAAAACTGAAATATAAAAACAAAACTAAAAACAAATTTAAAAATAAAATTTAAAAATAAAATTTAAAAATAAAATTTAAAAATAAAATTTAAAAATAAAATTTAAAAATAAAATTTAAAAATAAAATTTAAAAATAAAATTAAAAACTGAAATTTAAAAACGAAATTACAAACTGAAAATTAAAAATAAAATTAAAAACTGAAATTTAAAAATATATTTCAAAACTGAAATTTAAAAATAAAAATTAAATATAAAATTAAAAACTGAAATATAAAAACAAAACTAAAAACAAATTTAAAAATAAAATTTAAAAATAAAATTAAAAACTGAAATTTAAAAATATATTTCAAAACTAAAATTTAAAAACAAAACTAAAAACTGAAATTTAAAAATAAAATTTAAAAATAAAATTTAAAAATAAAATTAAAAACTGAAATTTAAAAATAAATTTCAAAACTAAAATTTAAAAACTAAACTAAAAACTGAAATTTAAAAATAAAATTTAAAAATAAAATTAAAAACTGAAATTTAAAAATAGAATTCAAAACTAAAATTTAAAAACGAAATTAAAAATTGAAATTAAAAAATAAAATTAAAAACTGAAATTTAAAAACATAATTAAAAACTAAAATTTAAAAATAAAATTAAAAAATAAAATTAAAAACGAAATTAAAAATTGAAATTAAAAAATAAAATTAAAAACTGAAATTTAAAAACATAATTAAAAACTAAAATTTAAAAATAAAATTAAAAAATAAAATTAAAAACGAAATTAAAAACTGAAATTTAAAACTAAAATTTAAAAACTAAAATTTAAAAACAAAATTAAAAACTGAAATTTAAAAATAAAATTCAAAACTAAAATTTAAAAATGAAATTAAAAACTGAAATTTAAAAACAAAATTAACTGAAATGAATTTTATTTGAACTGAAATTTATTAAAAAAATAAAACTGAAATTTAAAAATAACATTTATTAAAAAAATAATCTGAATAAAAAAATTACATTTATCATTTTATTTTAATTACATATACTTTTAATTATTAAGATTAAAACAATTTGAATTTGATTATTTAAAACGATATTCATTTTCTTCAAATTATTTTTTTTCTTCAAATTTTTTACATTTAAAAAGCATCTGTTTACTCCTCATGTTTCCATTTAATCAAATGAATAACACAAAACAACCAAACATAGTAATACATTTCAAAATGGCGGCCATCAAGTAACCGGTTAATATAAGTCCAAGGTCATGAAATTCTGTCACAGCAACTTCAAAGGCGCCGCACGAGAGTTTCCCTTCTGTTTATATCCTTATTCTATGGTATTAGTGTCATTGCTCAAGTACATAATGAATATCTAGTATTTTCTAACTGTATAGCAAATAATAAATGTTGAAGTCTCAATAATAAAGTTGAGTATTTGCTCACGAGTAGGTAGGTACTCGACAAAAAGCAGAGTATATTCCCAAGAAATGAGAATTTACTCAAATTTCGTAAGGATAAAGTTGTCCTACAAGTAAACGGAGTATTTACTCTGGCAATGTGAGTAACTGCTCACTAAGGTTCCTTCCTATATATGTACGACGAGCTGGCGCACGTGACATTTTGATGCGAAGAGCAGACGCGCATTCCTATCGTTAACATTAGATTATTAGAGGTGTTTCTTTATAAAAATGGAAATAACTTAAGAACGGATTGAAATACAAACAAAATGTCATCAGATTAAAAAAATAATCTCTACATTTTAGCAATGAACAAGACGTTCTTTTATGTTTCCTATAGTCAAAGGATATGTTAGTTATTCATTTTTTTTTAAGTTTCGCAACCACCTCTAGTTCAAAGTTATCATCTTCCGCGAGGAAATGTTGAGTTATCCACTCCACCTTTTGCTTATTAAACCTGTATAAAACCTGTTCTCAACAAATTTTACAAGCATCCATTGGAGGTACCTCACAAAATTTGGAGAAATTACTCAACTTAGAGAGAACTTACTCATTTTTATTCATACGAAAACCGGGCAACTGCGCACTGTGAGCAACTCCTCATAACATGAAAAAGTTCTCTCAGTTTGAGTAAATACTCACCCATTTTATTCCTACGAAGTCGAGTGCGCACTTTCTCCAAAAACTTGAGAAAAGACGAAGTACTCTGTTTCATTCATACCACCCAATCATTTTTTTAAAAAAAGTCATTTGACTGAAGAATGCAAATATATCATTTGTTTTGTCCCTGTACCGTTAGATGGCGCCACTAGCCCTCCTTGTATACAAATGCACTGACACTCTTCAACTCTTGACTCACCTTCCTTTTTTTTCACGTGACAAACTTAATTGCATCATTATTTCTACACGGGCTCTCTTCACTTATATTGTGACACGTGACAAACTTACTCCAGAATGGAGTAAGTTTGTCACGTGCTGAACATAGGTTGTTTTGGCCCTCTTTAAGTCACGATTTATATCAAGTGATCCTTGATGAGAACACAGTTACAATGTTGGTTGGGGGTGTTTTCCCAGGAACTGTTACTACAACCTGGAAAACATTTTAATTTGTTCATAGCACTAATCCCATTCTATCAATATTGCAATTTTTGTAGAAGAAGAAAAAATATGAAAATCAAAGTTTCGCCTCTTTTCACTAAAAGTAAAAGGTAAACCATTATTTTTTTTTAAAAAAGTAGGGTCTCTATTTTTTTTTGGTGTGAAGAAAAACAAAAAACAAATGAACCCGTTTTTTTTTGGTTTAAATCCAGTTTTTTGGGTTTGGGTGGACTGAACAGGTGGTGTTAAAAAAATAGGATGCAAGGATAAAGGGAGAGGAAACAAAACAGAGAAGAACATACATAGTATAACTATTTATAGACAGAAACCTTATATTGAAAATCTTTGTTATTTTGTCATTTATTGTAGTAAACTTGAAAGGCAGTAAACATTTCCAATTAGAACTTACTGTAAAATTATAATATTAAAGCTGTCTTAATAAATATTGCTTAAATCAACCAAAATAAATGAATTTGACATTATTGAGATAAATACAACTATTTGCCTTGCTACGAACTGTAAAAGCCTTCATTGGCTTTGAACCTGCAAATCAAAACAATCGTTAATTCTACCTTGGTGGATGTTTACTGATAAGACAAAGACATTACACACACAAATGAGGTAGGATACAACACAATTCAACTTGCACTCGTGATGTGACTTGCAACTAGAACTTTGTAATAAACTTCTAGATATCACACTATGCGGTTAGCGGCTTAAAGCCCATATTACACTAGCAACTAGTGGTTAGTGTCTCAGGCTCTCAGCCCATTGGTAATGTTGGTCATGGGTTCAATCTCCCGTGCAGTGTGAATTGTATTTTCAAATATTTCAGAAGGTGGCAATGGACATACAAACAAACAATGAAGTTAAATCAAGGCAAATAATAAAAAAATATGAATAGAATTTGTTAACATTATACTGTGTATAATAGACCTTGGCTTGACAGGAAAAATATCGAAATCTCGGCAAGAAACTAATTTCCAAAACTCTGGTTAACAAGAGTCAATATTAAATTGGCTGTAAAATTCACAGCAACCAACATTTGCGATGAAAAAAGGTTCAAAAGTTTAAAATAGATAAATGCGTCCAGTTTTTTTAGGGACATTCAATCATTTAGGTGTTTAGTGTGTGTCAGTTGCATCTGTTTGTATGTTTTGTGGTGGTTTCGCGTTGTATGTCAGGTGTTTTAATATTTTCCAACTGTTCTCAAACTTTGTGTCTCTTTGAAATTATATATGCAACTCACACAGTTTCAGATCATTTCTCTTACTTCTTACTCTTAGAAAATATTTCAAGTATAATAACAGAGATAATAATAATAATAATTTTAATTAAGCTTTATTTTATTAAAATTAAAATAAACATCACCTGCACACACTGAATAAATTATTTTCCACTCATCAGACGTTATTATTTAAATTGAAATCGTTGAGAGAGAAAAATAATTTCAGAATGGGATGGGATGTTCACTTTTCAAGAATTTCTAAAAGCATAAGTTATGACGTAATACGTTTGTATCTGTCACAACTACATCATATAATTTTGTATTTTAAAAAAAAAAAAGTTTAAAAAGATGGATTTACGAACACATGCTCAAATAACTCCCTTTTATATAAACAACTAGTGGGGTAACCCGTCATAAATGACGGGAGCAAAATTCACAGGCAATTGTGCCCATCATTAGAATTTCTTTTCCTCCGTCCTTTTATGACGTCAGACCAAGTAACAAACCCAATTAGAAATTGATGACGTTCATAAAAGGGCTGAGCAAAAGAAATTCTAATGCTGGGCACAATTGCCTGTGATAAACTGTAGTTTAATTTTGCTACTATTATCCCCTCCCCTTTTTATATTTGAAAGAGAAAATGAGTTTTTCATTTTCTCTGGTGTGCGCATGCGCGTCGTTTGTTCCTTTTTTACTCCTTTCATTTCAATTTCAGTCACCCCCTCCCTCTTTTGCCTCTCCCCCTTTTCCCCCTCCCCCTTTTCCCCCTCCCCCTTTTCCCCCTCCCCCTTTTCCCCCTCCCCCTTTTCCCCCTCCCCCTTTTCCCCCTCCCCCTTTTCCCCCTCCCCCTTTTCCCCCTCCCCTTTTCCCCCTCCCCCTTTTCCCCCTCCCCCTTTTCCCCCTCCCCTTTTCCCCGTCCACGTTTCTCTCTCTCCCCTCTACACTTTCCAACCTTTTCCCCTCTCCAATTTAATATCAAGGGGTTCTTGGATGGGGAGTGTGCAACATATACTGTAGTTGACCTTGAGAAAAAAAAAGCGGTTCATTTATTCATTAAAATTTATATAAATTTCGACGTGCTTCAAGGTTTTTGTCCTTGTTTGTACAGCGTTAGATCACACACACACACACACAGACGGGGCTTAATATATATATATATAATTTTGTGGATGTTAAGCAGCGATTACACTGAAATTACACAGACATTTCTTGTTGAAATATTGTCCAGACTGACTCAAGGATTGCCAAAATAATTTTTTTAAATTAAAAAAGTGATTAAAATCATAACAAACTTAAAAATTAAGTGACTTTTCATGAAGTCACACAAACAACGTGGTCATGGGTTCAATCCCTTGCAGTGTGAATTATTTTCAAATATTTCAGAAGGTGATGAGCAAACAAAGCAAACAAACAAACAAAAAAACAAATTATGAAGTTAAATAAAAGGGAATAATAATAAATAAAAAACGAATGTTGTCACCTCACATTTCCATAGTTCCCTATTCCTATTGAACTCGATACAACTTTCCAATCAGTTTGAGAGAGCCACGTGGGCAAGTGGAATAATTCAAATCTTAAAGCAATATTCAGAGCCAGATTTGCTCCATTTATGCCCCTAATAATTATGGAACTTGAAACGCCCGGTGCCCCATTTTGTTTGGCACCGGCCTAGGTTTGCCTGTGTATAGATCTGGCTCTGGCCCATTATTACTTTGATATTTGAATGGGAAATTAAAAGTAATTTGAGATCATCAGTATCTTGAGTAGATAGGTAGGCTTTTGATTTTTTATTGCCAATTTCTGTAGTTTGGTGGCGCACCTATCTCTTAAAGTTAATTTATATTAAGTCAATTGATTTTTGAATTTTTTTAAATTATATTTTTTATTTTAAAAATCATTTTGGTAATCGTTGGGTAAGTCTTGAAAATAGTTTGACAAGAAATTTCAGGAGGTAATTGTTCTCTAAGACTTACCCAACGATCACGGTTTTTTAAGTGTTTTTTTTCTTCTTCTTAAAATACGTCAACATTCAAGGGGATGAGCCAAATAGGCCTATGGCAGAGGGAGAAGAGGATGAAGTTTATTGATTGTTAACACATTCTAGTTTTGAATTTAAGATGATTTTTTATTAAAAAAAAAATAAGCATGTGTCAGTCACTAATGTGGCTTCCCACATTTGTTCCATTGAGACTGGCATTTGTGTGTGGCAGGAGAAAAAGTAACTCACACAATATATTACTAGGATTTCTTATGAGCAGATGCGGTATTGTTTTTGAAGACAGAAATTAGCCTCCTGTCAAGGAAAAATCTGATGGCATACATACACGTCACACTGTGTTTGACCGTTCATTATCCAGATGTTACCAAGTTCATAACGGTATAGGCTAAGTTTCGCTTTCACTTGCCAACATTGCTGTAGCATTGCAGTATAAAGGACAACACACCTGACTGGGGTGGGATGCCTGTATTCAGGGGGTGGAATTCTTAAAAAAAATAGTGAAAGAAATCCAGCACGTGCAGGACTTACTGAAACACGCGTGCAAAACGGGATATAGCCCTAAAAAAACTGTTAAAGACTTTGGTAAAATTAGTTTTAACTCCATTGACGTCCAATAGAAGCGTTCACTAACAAAAATTCTGGCAATTGTTGCAATTTCGGTGGTATCTGGATCACCAATATCACCTTGTGGCGGCGACCCTGAGTGCCACACTTATTTTTTATTATTAATAATTTAATATGTAATATTATTTCATTTATTTGTATCTTCTTAATGAATAATATAGGATTCTTATATGAAGGATTCGAGAACCTGGATTCGGATTCGAGAAAATTTAGGAATCGTCCCACCTCTAATTTTAAATAATAAAATATTAAAATACCAGGGCCGGCCCTAAAGTATGCGATGCCCGAGGCAGCAACTGATGAGCGGGGTTTTGAAAAAATGTTTAGTCAGCAGTGCGGGGCTCCTGAAAGTGCGGTGTCCAAGGCGGTTGCCTCGCTCGCCTTGCTCTAACGCCGGCCCTGGGAAACACTGCCATAAAGATACATTTGATTATGGTAGCATTTCTATATATAAGCAAGAAACATGGCTGACATTTTGAGAAGATGGTTACCTTCAGTCTCAATAAGCACCTTTTATCACTGACCAGTGGCATAGCCAAGGGTGGTCCAGGGTTCTGGACCCCTTCTATCAAGACTATATATACATGCCAAAAAGAGCTGTGTTTATATTTGATATTTTTTTCTCGGTCCTTTTTTTTTCTCTTTTTCTCGGTCCTTTTTTTTTCTCTTTTTCTCAACCTGTGCCTTCAGAACTCACTTTGTTCCACCACCATTTTAGGTGCTCAACTAAGCGACTTTTCAGCTAGTCGCCAACTACAGCATGCAGTGCCATGCTGCCCCAGACCACAATGTGGAACATTCCATCCGAGAAACAGCCCATACATGCACCACCACAACTCTGCCACATATGGAAGACAACTTAAATGCTCACGCTTCACCATACAATTGAACATGTGTTGTTGTTTACAACAAAGTATGCTGGTAAATAAAGACACCTGAGTGGTGTCTGAATCTTACCCGAGCACGTTATTCTCCTGGTTCCTTTCGTTGCCACATAGAAAGAATTAATCTTCACTTCTGGCATGGAACTTATGGAAGTACTACAAGCCAGTTTTGCATGTTGCAGCATGCCACCTTATAGTGGACATTGCACAATTTGATTTCATATGATGCATACATGAACCTTATTAACCCCCAAAAGTTTAAGGGCTAAATGTGATGCATACAATGGGAAGTTCTTTAGGCAGTGTAGTGTGGCACGCATGCTGTAGTGGGTGCATTAGCTTTTTCTGAAGAAATAATTTTGGACCCCCATAAAAAAATCCTGGCTATGCCACTGTCACTGGCCATTAAGCTGTAAGCTTCATTTTTTGGTATGGAAAACTTCTGCTATTTTGTATTCTGCCTCAAATATATCAAGGGGTCCCTGTGTTCGCATGGATGGGCAAACTATTATTCTAAGTAGTTATTCTAAGTAATAACATCAGGTACTTAGGACTCCACTGGACTCTAAGTTCCAATGGTTAGACCATGTAAAACAAATCCAGAGCAAAGGGTTAGCAATAGCCACCAAACTTTCCTACATCTGTGGAAGGCAATAGGGTGTTTCCCCTCTTACATTGAGGAAGATATACAAAGCTGCAATTGAACCAATGATCCTGTATGGGTCAGAGGTATGGGGTATTAGGGGAAAGGACTCTCGGATCAGAAGTAGACTTGATGCAGTTCAATGGCTCTTTCTCAGGGCAATAACCAAGGCCTACAGAATGACTTCGATTAAATTTCTGCAGGTTATGTCCAGATGCCCTCCTCTGTGGGCCTTGGCTGAGAATCGGTATAGTTTGGCTACCCGCCTTTGGCTACCTTTGGCTACCCTTCGTCACCACCCAGGTTTAGCAGCAAATTTCTAAAGGGACACTTAGGACTATACTAAAGCAGAACCCTTCAAATACAGTGTTTCACCGATGGATCAAAAATAGAAGGTAGAGTTGGGGCCATGGTCATCATTTATCAAGCTGGAGACTTAATCAGAAAATAGAAGGGACGATTACCAGAAGAGTGTATGGTCTTCCAAGCAGAGATTTATGCTCTGTATATGGCAGGGGTCCTTTTGTTACTTTTGGAGAAGAAGGCCTCTGATTCCCAGGCTGCCTTAACGTCTATCTCCAGAACATATGGCAGCTATGAATACACATATATGGTTTATCAGAAACTAATGGTCATTGTCAATATGGGTAACACTATCTTCCTGAATTGGATTAAAGCCCATATAGGGTACCATGGTAATGAAATGGCTGATAAACATGCAAAGGCTGCTACCAATAACTCAAAAGATGGAAAGAAGACTGGTTCCAGACTAGTAGGGGAAGAGACACCTTTCAGTATATCCCAGAACCCTCACTTGAAGGCTATATTTTCTCTGGTAGTATCACTCAATTATTAACGGGACATGGGTCATTTAATACTTACCTTAAACTATTTAAATTAAAGGAGACCGGGTTATCTGACTCCTGTACGTGTAATGTGGGGGAGGACTCAGTGGACCATGTCCTCTGGGAATGCCCCATGATTAATAAGATTGACGCTCGACGAGCCCTAATGGCAGAAGTTTTAAAGAAAGGGTTTAGATGGCCTTGTAGTAAAATGCACCTCGTGAGTACACCTTTAATTGCAGCTTTCAAAAGAAATTGAAATAGTAGAACGGGTTTTTATGCCAATGGCTTTTCCCGTATCCAGGGTCTTCTTAGGGGCCCGCTACTGGGCGGGTCCAGGCTGTTAATAAGCCGTACTTTGATGCGATAAGCGAGAAAGTATAGTTAGAAGCGTGCCCTAATACCCTTTTTGGGTGGGTGGGTGGGGCATAGAGAAATTCCTGTCACTGGCCATTGCCATGTTGAAAAATACGATCACAACCATCTGTTATGTGTGCGGTCATGAAAATCATGACCGCAGACCACTGCAGAGAAGCAAAAAACCGTTAATGTCGGAATGGTTCGACCACAATAGCAGAAAAAAGTATTTTGTTGACTATGGTTCAACATTTTTGTGATCTTAATGTCATGATATGAAGTGGATGACATCAGGGCCAGATCAGCCTACATAAGTGTCATTTTATGATGACATTCATGGAAAAATACGTTATAAACATAAGCATTATAAGGTGTCTTATCACGTTCGCCAGCATAATAATTATATATATAATATCCCAGGTCTCTCTGTGTGTCTGTGTGGAGTAACAAAACCATTGAAGCACGTCGGAATTTATATAAATTTGAATAAATGAACCGGGTTTTTTTTCTCTAGGTCAACTATATGTTGAACTCTTCCTTTGGAAAGTGTAGAAGGGAGAAGAGAGAGAGAGAGAAAAGTGGGAGGGGGTGACTGAAATTGAAATGAAAGGAGTAAAAAAAGGAAAAAAACGACGCGCATGCGCACGTGTGAATGAATGCGCCTGTGAATTTTGCTCCCGTCATTTATGACGGGTTACCCCACTAGTAATAATAATAATATGTAACTTTATTCTACCTTTGAATTAATTACATTTGTCGGTTAATCACGTGTCATTGAAAATAACATTCAGATTTGGCAATGAACAAAAAAAAACAGCTGGTGGAAATCTCAAACTAAAAAAAAAAAAAGTTTTCTCCTCTCTGTTCTCGAGTTTTCAAACTGATGACCATCAGCTATAATGAGAAGAAGGCCTTTAAAGGCAATAAGACCTACAATATGTTGACAATATAGTGTTATGTCCAATAAGATCATGCAAGTTCGTTTTGATGAATTCAACTTGAGATCTGAGAGGGAAAAAAACTTACGAGTCGGAGGATTCATGTTATCTTTCTGACAAGAGGACTAGTCAGGTGTAAAAGGAAAAATCGCCAGGGAGAAAATGGATCCTATTCTAGTAAATAGTTAAGAGCCTTGAACTGTGTGGTTGGTGGAGGGTCAAAATTTGTAAGTTTATTTCTACAGCAAATATCTCTTGTGCCAGTTTAGAAGTAAACTGATGATAAAAGGCTATATTGTCTTAAAAAGTCTAGTCCAGACTTGGAAAATTTGTTTGTACATTTTGTATGCAAAAACATAAAACTTTTGTAACAGTTTTGTTACCATATTTTTATGTTTTTGTATATTGTTTGTAATTTGTTTGTAAACGGTTTGCGAACTGTTTCCAAACAAATGTTTTGCTTTTATCACACTTAATATTTCTTCAGAATGTTGGTTAGTGTAGATGCTGTAGTAGCAGCCTGTGCCATTGTTATTGTGATGGCATCAGTAAAAGAAACAAAGAGAAGATAAAAATACGGTGGTGGTTGAGAATGTTTTTAGAGCAAAGCATATTTTATGGCGATTTTTTTTATAATCTCTAGAAGTGAAATCCCACAAAGTTGGCACAGAAAGAAGCAACTCAAAATGAACATTAAAAGTTTTCTCTGTATAGACCACATGATAACCAATAGCCACCTAACTGAACAGTGTAGAACTCTAGCAATCTCTAAACTAGACTATAGTGGATCACCACCACTCTCATGTTTGCAAACATGTCCAAGATATACATTATTTCTGGAACATTGTTGTTTTCTGTTCAGGATGGGAAATTGAAAACACAAAATTTTGTTTGCAAACATAGTTTTCTAGTCTGGACTAGCCTTAAACAAACATCAGATATACTATTCAAGGCATTCTACTTGCTAGGAGAGATTTTTTTCACATATACCGATTCATATTACTGGTCATTTTGTTCTTTGGGTGGTCAAACAAATGGTCAGACAATCTCTTATACAGCGGATTTTTTATGCTCTTCGGTGCTCTTCATTTTTTTTTTAACAGTGCATTATTTCTGTTGCACCAGAACACGTCGCAATTGTTACTGGGTTTATATCTTTGGCTTTTGAGAATGCATTTCACATGCTACAATTGGACTTTTGTTCCTCTGTCACGGGCCCTTCTTATCTGCTTGCAGAATAATTTTTCAAATTCAAATTCCAAATTTCTTTCTGTTATGGCTGTACCCATCAACAAAAAGTTTTATGTGGTTTAAAAGCTTAAACGCCTCACAAACTCTTGATTATTCTGTGTATCAGGTGCAAAAAATAAATTGAAACTTGAAACTGTTTTAGAAACTAGAAGGGTAGCTCGCTCATATCACTTAAAGGTGACTTTCATTTATTACTTTATACTTCATAACATACATATACATGTGTATACATTTTACTGCCAATCTGCAGATTGCCTAGGCTATCTGCAAGACAACCAACCTGCTAGTGAATCGGCAAAATTCAATACGTTTCGAGTGAGGAGTTGTATATTATTGCCCGCTGGGCGTGGGGAATAATATACAACGTATTGAATTTTGCAGATTGACTAGCTGGTTGGTTATTTTGCAATGCTTTGCAGTACAGTGCTGTACTTTTACTCCTCTGACGTTACATCTGTTTTGAACCAATAGGGATGGTGCAAAGTTGCTACACCTATCCTTAATGTTACCCTTTCAACCATAAAAGGCAGCAAGAAGGTCCCATGCGAATCGAAATATGTAGTGCAAAACTACAGAAAACATTAAGATTTTTTTTTTGCTGAAGTTTTGACCACACAAATGTTCATCACATACTGTAAGTGATCTTGTGACACAGCTGGTCTGAGCTGAAAATACAGTACCAAGATACAAGAACACACATTGTGCATGAGAATGCGCCTTTACTGTGCCTTAATGTAACATCTGGTGTATTTCAGGGTAGCATACTTGCCCATACCTTCTCTTTGTTTTGTTTATAAATAGGTAGCCATACATGGGCGGACTTTTTGGTAGACTTCAACTGTCGCCACACCCACAATGTGGAATAAACTAATAAATGTTTGACAGACTCAAATAGACAGTTGGACATACATGTAGTTCATTGTACCTGGTCTGAGGTGCACACCAAGTTCACGAAAAAGCCCTCCCATTTATGACCACCTAATGATCTACCAGATAAACAATACAGCACAATGATATCATGATGCTTGTTACAGCGTTATTACGGCTGCTTTTACAGGGTGTCCATAAAGTCTTTCACTTCTATATAAGATATAAATATTTTGTAAAATACAACTCAAAGCAGGCCTGGACTGAGCCACATGGAAATGGGCAAATTCCTGGTGCGCCCTCTAAAAAATCTAAACTATAAATGTGCAACGTATGTCCCGTGGGCCGCATCCGGCCCCGCCTTGATTTTATAAGGCTCATGACTCATGAGGAGTTCTCTAAAATAAACAATAGAACAAATAAACCAATCACAGTGACCCTCTGCTGAAAATGGCCTGTGATTTTTATTATTCTTCAGTCTGATCTATCTGTCTTAAGCTTAACTTAATTTTATTCGTAAAGCGAACTTTAAATGAACATTACAATGAACATCATATAGTATACGGCCTGCGGATATATTTAAAATTCGCTATCCGGCCCACACACACTTAATGAAGTTGCACATGCCTGCTCTAAAAGCTCTCTAAGAATGTCTCAGGAGTGCTCAACTGGCCCGAAAAATTTCCAAAAGCTTGGAAAAGCACAACGATTCAATAACTTTTCAGATTCGAAAAAAATGGGTCAAAAGCCAAGACAAAAAAAAAATGAAGTCTTAAAAAGAATGATTTTGAGATTCTTCATGGAGATCTTAGCCCAGGCCCTGATTCCATCATGTTCTTCGTGTTCTGGCAGATAACCAGAGGTGTGACACAACAACAACAAAGTCTCCAATAACAGAATGAAAACCTTTCCAATATTTGTTCAATTTTATCTCAATAGAGAGAGAGGCTTGCAAAGTTTCAATTTACATAAATGGTAAAAATGATTTTCAGTTGTAATTGAGTTCTTATGAAATACAGGTTGTCAATGCAACAAATAAACCAAATTGTCCCCTACTGTAATGTGAAAATTCCAGTGACGTTTCATCACTGTCTCGTTCCCCCCCCCCCCCCCCCCCCCCCCCCCTTGTTTCATTTCCTCTTTCCACTAATAAAATGACTGCGGTTGTTTTCAAACATGTTGCTGTTTTTAATATAAACGAATCCTGTGTAATTTTGCCTAGCGATTGTATAGTTGCTTCGCTGTCAAAATAAAGCTTGTGACGTCAGAGGGGTTCACACAAAATTTCGGCTTGTGTTATTTTTTATAATAGTAATAACAATAATAATAATAATAATAATAATAATAATAATAATAATAATTTTAATAAGAAGTATATAGAATGTACAACAACACTTATTGTTTAACTCTAGTCAATATAAAAAAAATAATAAAACGCAAAAAATACATACAAATATACAAAAAGGTGATAATAAGTTAGTTTATTATATCATTAAATACAAGGAGTAATAAAAAAAGAATGCAAGAACCCTTTTGTTTAAAGAAACCATTACCTGAATAAATTTCTTGTCAAAATATTGTCAAAGAATTATTCAACGATTACCAAAACGATTTTTAAAATTTAAAATAAGTGATTAATATAATTTCAAAAAATTAAAAATCAGTTGACTTCATATAAATGAACTTTATATCAGATAGATGCGCCACCAAACAACAGACATTGGAAACAAAACCCACCAAAGTCTACTCCTCTACTCGAATTCTGATGTGTTGCAATCACCAGCTCACATTACCTAAGGCGCAGTCACACTAGGCTGGTTTACAAGCCGCTGGTTGCTGCTGGCTATTAGCAGCAACAGCAAGCAGCAGCTGCTTTGGGTTCACAGTTGTCTGGCCACTGCTGATATTAACAGTGCAAGTCATCCAATCTCCTCCGTCTTGCAAAAACACAAACTCTAACAACAACCAACCCAAGCAGTGGAGTTTCAACTACCACTAGTGCCACTACTAGCAACAAAAAGTTCACACTAGATGGCAGCAGCAGGAAGGGAGTCACATGACCAGCTGGTAGCTGCTAAAGTTGGACATGTCCAACTTCACCAGCCGCTGTTAAAATCACTAGCCCGCTGGAGAAAGCAGCTGCTAGTAGCAGTTCAGACTATGTTGCTAGAGCGCTACAACTAGCCAGCAGCAACCAGCGGCTGGGAAACCAGCCTAGTGTGACTGCGCCATTACATTTCAAATGAACTATGGATTTAATATTTGACTTATTCCCCACACGGAAGGTCGTATTGAGTTGAATATCAATAGGGAAAATACCTATATTTCATTAAAGAATTCTGGAAATGTGAGGTGGGGGGAGGGGAAGACTTTTGTTTTTGGAAATTTAAAATGGCGTCGTTTGGTGACTCAGGAAAAGTCTCTTCATTTTGAAGGTTTTTTATGGTTTTATTGACTTATTTTAAAATTAAAAAATCGTTTTGACAATCATTGGGTAAGTCTTGACAATATTTTAAAAAGGTATTTCTGGAGGTAATGTTCTCTCTAACATTTGTCCGCAATTGTAAATTTTTTTGTGAACTTTGCAGCCCCAAGTTTTACACCAAAAGTGCCTTAGTCAATCACCAGGCAGCGACTTCTTCCATTTACTTTTTACACACGGTCCTTCTAATACCATGAGTCCATGACATACATATCTGCTAGCATATGTGCTGAGAATGTTTGAAAGCAGGAATAATCACCCACCTTCCCTTACTCCCTCCCTAAAACATATACTATCATCAACGTCTGCCATTCTTGTATTTAAGTCAAATTCAATGAAAATTGGGAACAGAAATCAATTTTTAATCTTATATTAAATTAAAACTTTATTGAAAGAAAAAAAAATAGGTTTTTCTTTTTGGTTGTGCGTATTCTCTTGTCTGTCTGTCTGGCTTCGTTGATATTTCACTCTTGATAAGAGATTGGAAATTTCACCTGAAATGAAAAAAAAAAATTCATTTAGCTTTTGTGACAATTGCAGCAGAACTGATCTTTGTAGTGATTCTTCTCTATGAGAGTCCAATGCATTTTTGTATTCGAAGTTAATTATCTGTAATAACATTAACTTTTTTCAAGTAATTACTAATACTATCATTATGAAAAACAATTTGTATCATCATCGGCTACTCTTCTAGTTACTCTTCTAGTTACTAAAAACACTTTGAATTGTTTCATAATGTTTCTCCTGAATAACGACCGTTTGCTTGAAATTTATAAATTTTCTCCAAAACCACGGGTGGTGGGAGGAATGAATGGAGAGTAGCGCTGATCAAGCGCCAAATTGAACAAGCGCCAAATTGAACGCAATAGCCACTGCCATGCTGCCATTCGATGAAACGAGAACAAAATAAATATCTATTCAGCCACCTTAACAGCGTCTCACACACATCTTACCTCTCATCTAATTTGTCATTGGAAATAAATTGCAATTATTTTTTTTATTAAAAAAAAAGATGTATTAATTGTAGTTTGTCACTTGCGTAATTAGTATTTCTAATTAACTTCATCTGAAAAAGTAATTTATGAAAACACTGGAGATAAATCAAGTTTCATTTTTTGTCATTTTTTCACTTTTGTTAAAATCTAGTGCAGCAGCATTTTGAAATACTGCTTTTCCTACTGTTTTGTCCAATCATTGAAATAAATTGCAATTTTTTTTGGCTCCATGTCTATAAGGATATACTTATTAAAAGGGTGTGTGAGTTTTTTACGTTGACTCTATTTTTTGACCAACTTGTAGATGTTGTTTTCTGTAACTCGTTTTCTTCTCTGCATCGCGCGGTGCACGAACAGAGAAGATTCGAGCTACAGAAAGAGTTGGATGGTGATGGATTGTGATCATCCTCCTGCATGGGGGTGAAATCTGTGCAGAAGGATGGTGGCCATCCTATTCTCCGTCCACGCTGATATACATCTCCTCCTGTTGATAGTTACCAGCAGTAGAAGATGTTGTAGCTGCATCAGGATCTGTATGTGCTCTTTACCTTATGGTGTCTCCGGCCTCTGTAGAGAAGTTATTAGTTTCGGAACATGAAGACAACGTAGTTTCTTATTGTAACACTTTTATTCATCTTTGTAATGGAAACATAAAGATTACAAAGACGAATGTTGTTTATCAAAGGTGCATCCTCATGCCCATGATGTGGTATGGAAATATTCAACGTAATACAACAAGTTAGAGCAAAGACAAGGATGAGGAGCAAAGAGGAACACGGTCCTTTTATACCTTGGACCTGTGTACACCTACGAGGTGTAACCAAGTCCATGTGACCATGGTCCTAAGTGTATCACTCTGCTCTAGGGTATGAGTCAGAGAGGGGAAGGGGACGAGCAAGAGTTGTTTACCCCCCAGGCCATGGTTTTGGTTTGATCACAAGTTGCCGGGTGTTACAGGTGGTATAAGTCATTGGTGTGTCCAGCGTGCGGGACGAGGGGACACGTCCTCTAAAAAAACTGTTGTGGGGGGACTGTCTCCTTCAATAATTGAATTCGAAAAACCGTCAAATGACGTAAATTTACACTACTGATTAGGACAAATGTCCCTTTAGGTCAAGTGGTTTTAGAGCAAATGTCCCTTTAGGGCAATAGGTTTCAGGGCAAATGTCTCTTCAGGGCAAGTGGTTTTAGGGCAAGTGTCCCTTTAGGGCAAGTGGTTTTAGGGCAAGTGTCTCTTTAGGTCAAGTGGTTTTAGGTCAAATGTCTCTTTAGGGCGAATGTCCCTTTAGGGCAAGTGTCTAGGGCGAATGTCCTATACCCTAGCTTTACTGCTAGCCTCAGTGTACACTGTACAAGAGGAGCTGCTTTAATAAGAAATTCAATGCATTTCAAAAACTTTAAAAATTGAAAAATTCTAAATTGTGCGGTTTTTTTTTATATCTTGAACATAAGAACGAAAATTCATACTAACAGCCAACTATAGTTGAAACCGTTTAACACGTAATGGAAGGAACCGGAATATTTTTGCTTGTTAAACGAATTTTGTGTTAAAAGAAATAATTAGAAAAACATATTTTATAATACAGGGTGTTTCCGTTCAAACCTTACATTTCAATCAATTATTGCGAACAAATTACAAGAAATGATGGATTATATAATTAGCACCAGAAGAAAGAAAAACTGAAAAGAATTTTTATCTCACGAATTTGAAATTTGACCTTTCGCTCATTATGCAACGCCACGCTTGAACCTAAAAGCGCAGATACACTAGGCGAACCGCGCCTGTAACATGTAACATTTTATGTAATGCTTGCTACAAACACATTGAACGTCCTTCGAACCGTAGGACGTGACCATCACACCCAAGAGCAAACGAGGTAGTGATCTCGTTTCTGTCATGGACGACGTCCCAACTGGTCCTGCGAGTCCCTTTGTGTTCGTTGCAAATACCGACAGGTGGCGGATCGGAACGAGTGCCGAAGAAGCCGCTCGTATCAAACTCGCAACGCCGAAGCAACTAGACGAACTTGTTACATTATAGGCTCGGTTCGCCTAGTGTACCTGTGCCTTAATATCCTCGAGATGTTACGAAATATTTCAAGGGTTCCTCTATAAACAAAAATGAGAAACGGAGCCGAAAATATATTTTGTTATATATTTCGTGTTAAACGCACTAGCGTAGCTAGGGGGCGGGGAGCGGTCCGCCCCGGACGTCACTTTTTTGGGGGTGGCACCAACGAAAAGAAAAGTTCTTTTCCTGTTGGGATAGTAGAAGGAGCTTTATAAAACTTTTAAGATGGCCCAACAAGAAATTATGAAATTTTTGTCCCTCGCTGCGCTCGCAGAATGTATTCTGCAATCCAGCATTGTGTTTTTAAGTTCGGGTTCTGGTTTATTTAATAACGAGTGGGGTAACCCGTCATAAATGACGGGAGCAAAATTCACAAGCAATTGTGCCCAGCATTAGAATTTCTTTTCCTCCTCCCTTTTATGACGTCAGACCAAGTAACAAACCAATTAGAAATTGATGACGTTCATAAAAGGGCACAGGAAAAGAAATTCTAAATTTCTAATGCTGGGCACAGTTGCCCGTGATAAATTCTAGTTTAATTTTGCTACTATTATCCCCTCCCCTTTTTATATTTGAAAGAGAAAATGATTTTTCATTTTCTTTGGTGTGCGCATGCGCGTCGTTTGTTGCTTTTTTACTCCTTTCATTTCAATTTCAGTCACCCCCTCCCACTTTTTCCCCCTCAACGTTTCTCTCACTCCCCCTTCTACACTTTCCAACCTTTCCCCCCCTCCAATCTAATATCAATGGGGTTCTTGGATGGGAGTTGGCAACATATAATTAACCTTGAGAAAAAATCGGTTCATTTATTCGTTTAAATTTATATAAATTGTACAGCGTTAATCACACACACACACAGACCTGGCTTAATATATATATAATTATATTATATTATACAGTATAAACCATTTCAATCACTGGATATCGATAATATCGTTTGGCACCTCCCAGACCAGAATCCTGGTTTTTGCCACTGATGTGTATCGTGTTGGGTTTTTATGTGAGGAAGGGGGGGGGGGCAAACTCAAGGACTGCCCAGGGCGGCACAAACTCTAGCTACGCCACTTCGTGACGCAATAAAACAAAAAAAACTTGTTTGTTGTTTTCATCAATTTATGAAACAGGCAATTAGAAATCGGGACAAACAGAAGTTGGCTCCGCTCTTTTTATCACGAACGCAACTTCTAATTGGTTGGTTATGTAGTCTGACGTCACATGCTCCGCTCTTTTCAAAGTTGAACCACACAACAAACCAATTAGAAGTTGCCGTTCGTCATAAAATGGGCGGAGCCAACTTCTGTTCATCCTGTTTTCTAATTGCCTGTCTATTCCTTGTGTTTTCCCTAAAGCTCAACAAAAATTCTAAAATAAAAATTCTGAAATAATGAACGCCATCTAGTGAAAGTATGTGGTCGGCCATCTTAAAAAAGAATTTTGCGAATAAGTTTCAAAACATTATTTCAGAACCATCTGAAAGGGCAGATTTTTAGAAGAAAAAAGTTCGAAAAGCCATCATTTCAGAAGGTTTTGTCGAGCTTCTAGGAAGGCCTCTTAGATGAGTAACTAAATCACTTCAAGGGATTTTATTTTCATGGTTTGATATCTTTCAAAATTAACTTTTTATTTTCTAGAACACTTTCTGGTTTCTCTTAGTTTTACTCCTGAAAGGCAGAATAATCAAGAGTTCGAGAGGAGTTTATACTTTAAAGCTGAGCGCCCACTAGGTCTATGACGCGGCGCGGCGAGCAGTTTCCAAAAAGAATTTTGTCCACTATGAACGTGGCGCGATTTTGTCCCTTCCATTCGTATTTCCGCCTCCAGTATGCCACAGTATCCATGGTGGACAGTGAAGCACTATAGTGATGAGCACTGATGGCTCATGAGTCGAAGAATGTGGAGGTTTTTTGTTTTGTTTTGGCAGCAGTGGTTGGAGGCAGGAGAAGGAAGCGTGGTTGACTATGGAAGGAACCTGATAAATTCCTCTCTGCTTTTCCTGTCCATTAGGGTGGAAGCGTGGAGAAGCAAGGCGAAGCATTGCAAAACTCCAACTTCAAGAAGTTCCAGACTTTTGCGTTCCAGAACGGTGCTGTGCTGCACTTCTCCGTACTTCAGTCCTAATGGACGGGGGCTCCTTTCATTTATGTGCATTTTGTTTGGGGCCGTTTTTTCTCTGCGCCGCATCGCCGGTCTAGTGGGTGCTCGGCTTAAATCAGAGCTTTGGAGCAGAACCCGTAGCCGTGGAGTGGTTGCCCAGAGCTGCAGCACTAATATTTTTTTTACTGCTCCCACTGCTTCATTTTTTTTAAAAAAAATCCATTCCTAGTCAAAATTACTGAAATCCTAGCATGCAGGTCAAAAACAAATTACAGTTTACTTTACCAATTTATTACCATTGAGATTTCACTGTTAGCGCCATCTAGTGCCACCATGACAACTCTCATGAATGTTAATGTTAAATTTTATTTAAATTTCAAAATTAATTTGACCTGTAGTGTGGAGCAAAGCTGGAGCTACCAATATCATTGTTGGAGCAGAGCTAGAGTGGAACAATTTAAAAATGTTGTTGCTCTAAAGACCTGCTTTTAAAACCACTTTTAAGTTTGGATTCTATCATTCTTTTTTATTAGCTTTTTTAAGCTAATGTTGTTCAGGTTTTACACAGTACCCAAAAGATGGCGCTGAATTGTCAATCTACACATGGATCTCAGCTAAATGTGTAAATCTGCATAATAAAGAAGGACCAGAAGAAGAAGAAGAAGAAGAGAGAAAAAAAACTAACTTGTATTGCCATTATGCAGAATGAAAGTGTTTTCCATTGAGTTAACATATAAGGAAAGAGAAAATGAGAGAAAGAAATAAGAGGGGAGGGGGGGGGGGAGAAATGCTAAAGAAGGGAAAAATGACGGGGTCTTTTCATGAAGCCTATTCCAACAGCAACAGACTCATTCATAATGGAGGAACAACCATTTGTGGAAATACATTTTATTCCTAAAGTCACAACATAATGAAATTCAACTTCTTTCAAAAAAAAACACACACATTTACTTTGACTACAAGTGTTATAATAAGACAATAGAAACATTATTCATCTTTTTTTGTTGTTGTTTTCTTTCATCATTTGTATCATTCTTATATTAAATGATGCAAATGGGACAATTGTTGACAATTTGGGATTCATTGCTCACTATTTCTTAAATCTGAGATAAAATGTTACAAATTTTGTTGTTTTAAAAAAAAAAAAAAAAAAAGATAAAGGTGATCTTAGCCCAATTCTTTAGGTAAATTGTGACAATTTTATGCCATTTTAGAAGTCTCAATTTAATATATTTTTCTTAGGTAAAACAAAATACAACAGCTTTGTCCATTTTGTAGGTAAAATGTGACATTCTTGTGATAGTTTATATCATTTTTGCAGATAAGAAAAAAATGTAAATTTAGTGAGAAAAAAAAAATGTGACATTTTAGTCTTATTTTGTAGGTAAAATTGTGACAATTTTATACTATTTCTAAACGAAATGTGATAATTTATTACATTTTGTAGGCAAAATGTGACAAATTAGTCCAATTCTTAGATTTAGATATTCTTGATTTAATAAATTTAATTCAAAATTAATTTGACCCGCCGGAGCTACCAATATTGTTGCCGGAGCGGAACAAGTGTAACAATTTTATCCCCTTTTTTAGAAATAAGTCTCACTTTAATTTATTTCTTAGGTACAATTTTGTGTTTAAAATGTGACATTTTAATTCCATTTTGTGTAGATAAGAAAAACGTTTCCGTCTTACTTCTCGTATGTAAAATGTTGCATGTTTCTACCATTTATAGCTAAAACTATGACAAGGTGTAGTCCATTTGTTAAGTAACAACATGTGGCCATTTTTGTTGGTTAACTTGATTTGATTTATGTCATTTTTAAACTAATTACTGTTTTTTTTTTAAAAAAAATTAAAGAAACAGTAAAAATTCAAGATATGAAGAGTTAGTTTTAAGCCTATACTTAATTTTTTTAGAGAATAAAGTTTAAACTTACTAAAGTAAAAAAAAAAAACGTTAACATAATAATAGCATTTTAAAAAAAAATTGTAACACGGGGTGTAAAATCCGGGTTTGTTGTAGTCATATATAAATTGCAATATATTCTTATAGGATTAAATTGGGAGCTCCGTGAAGCAAAAAAAGGTCTTTTGAACTCCAGATTACGACTTACCCTACACAATAAATAACTCATATTTTTTTAGCTTTTCTCCTTTTTGAGCAAAGACCAAATAAGGTTGTCTCTCTCTCTCATATTATATATATATATATATATATATATATATATATATATATATAGCAATATGAAAAAAGGCTTAGGATGCAGACAAGCATTTATATGAAGAAATTCATAGAACCCTATATATATATATATATATACAATACAGCTTTTAATATATTAAGTTAAACATGCCTCTGTATAAATATATTTAGATTGTATTATTTGCCTGCTTTTTCTACTCCTTCCCCCCCCCCTTTTTGTTGCTGTTGCTTTTGCTTTTTTTTTTCTTTTCCTTTCTTTCCATCTTTCTCTCTACCTTCTTAACGTTTCATTTCCATATTTAATATACGTTTTTTTTTTCTTCTTCTTCTTCTGCAAATTGCTTCTTTCATTTTCTTATGACATTTCATCATCTGCCATGTCAATTTCTTCTTACAATATTTGAATATTTGGTGCCTGTTGTTGTTGCTGTTGCTGCTTCTATACTGCTGCTGCTATACCATGTATTTAATTTGAATGTAGGGTGTAGCATAATTATTTTCATTAGGTTTATGACTTGTACCAATAATTCAAGTATGTATGTGTGCATATGAAAGAAAGCCTCTCTCTCCCCCCCCCCAACCCCACCCCAGAGGTGTGTTTGTGTGTTAAGACATTTCTTATAGGAGCCATTGCAGTATATGTAAATGAATGTTTTTTTTTTGTTACTCTCAATTTTATGTGCAATAATACTAAACACAAGAATGTTCTATATATGGAACAGTAACGGTCTCCAATCTTTTTTGGTCGTGCGCCCCTACTACCCCCTCCGGGGGTGCTTGCGTTACTTGACAGTCCACCGTTTTCCTGTTTAGTGCACTCTTTGGTGCAAGACACGATTCTAACAGATAATGGCACAATTATCAATAAAATTGAATAAATATCAATTGATTGAAAATCTCGCACATCTCCATGGACCATCTCGCGCGCCCCACTTTGAAGATCACTGCTCTAGAACCAAGTATTCTCAAAGGGTGTGCTTGTGGCACACTGACGTGCGATGTGTTTTGTGAGGTGTGCCACGAAAATGTTGGATGATGTTATATTAAAATATGTTAATATAATATAAGATTTTATAAAAAATTTTAATAAATCAATCATAATAAATGAAAACGGTATCTAAAGACCTGGCGATAATCACCGGACACACGTATCCAGCAACTTGGCAACGTCTTCGTCCGGACGCAGTGACTTGTATCTGAATACGTGTGGCCGGGGATGTTGCGCGTACAAACCGAATGCAATACATGTGTTGTTCACTAACATGAAATAATAAATCACAAAGAAAATGAATTTCACTATTTTAATTAAACCCTTCAGAATAAAAATCGTTCGTCGCTTGTTCCCTACTACGTACAGACTGAGCTATGTTTCCCATTTGAAGTGCGGGAAACAAGAGAAAGAAGCAACACACTTTGATTTCAAGCCACCGGATACTCGAGCTTTGTTGCTTTGCATCTGCAAAAAGACGTCTCCAGTTGCCACGAAACATCGCTCTTAACAATATTTCCGGCAATTACTAGGCTTAATACACGTTTGCACTAAATCAGTGGCTTCCAAAGAGTATATACCCTTTGGAAACCACAGATTTAGTGCAAATGTGTATTAAGGCACACTATATAGTGCGTGAGAGAGCGCTAAACAATAAATTCTTGGCTGTCAAGTAAGCGGTTATTTATTCGGTGGGTGCGTGCTCCGGTTTTTTAGACAACCAAAAATGTTTGAAGACCATTTGCTATACAACATATAGGTGGACAACCTTTAACCCCTTTTATTTAAATTCATTAAATAATTAGTTACAAATCAATGACAGTGAAATCACCTACAGATGATTAAAAATAATTTATTTAAATCTGTTAAAATATACTTTTAAACAATTTTAAATTCTCGATTTTTTTTACTTCAATTTGAGCTAAAAACGAAGAGAAAAAAAAAGGAAAATCTGTTTAAAGTTGTTAAATATACTTATTTTGAAACTGCCATAAAACGTTAATTTTAAATACCACACAACACAATTCTAATTTTGATTTCTTAATACTAATTTAATTATTTTTAATAATAATTTTTATTATTCTTGAAAAAAAGGTCAAAATTGTATATTGTAGCCTGGAGAAAAAAACAACAATCTAATATAACAATGCTTTCAAATAATTTAATAGGGTTACTGATGAAGCCAACGTTTCGTTTCGTTATTTTACTTGTTTTAAAAGTCATAACGAAAACCTGAAGAAAAACCCTACCGGCCTTATTTAAAATTTGTAGTTAGTGACATTTTTTTCTTCTTATTATTGATATCTAGGTCTTTAAAGGCTTCTTATCAATTTCTCAATTTTACCGACAGAGGGCGCGCGAGATCAAGACAGTTTGCTGTCTGTCATCTCTTTGACAAAAAGAAGCCTTAAATTTCAAATTTTGCTCAAAATTGAAAAAAATAAAAAAATTCCGGAAAGGAAACACTTTCAATTTCTTCTTTAATATTATATAGATTTTAACGATCTATGTAATATACCTTGTACACACACATGAGTTGAATGAATTCAAATTAAATGTTTAGAGTGAATTATACGGAATCCAGTTAAGGACATGAACCCAAATAAAAATTGACTTTATTATTTTAAATTGAAATACTAAATCAATATTTTGTCAATAGAGTTTCTATATTAGATTTAAGTATTAACTCAATATTTTGAGATTATTTATTAACTGAATAAATTGAATTCGACATATTGTTTGTTTGCCCTTCACAGGGCTCTTCTGTAGAACACGTTTATTATTTAAATGCATTTAAATTATCAGGTTGTACTAGGCAATTAGAAACATATAGGAAAACGTAGATGCATAACAAGTTAAATTACAATAGTAAAGAAATTTTAAAAAATGTTATTGATTTTTTTTTTCTTCTTAAAAAAATGAATATCGTTTTTAATTATTCTAATAGGCCTACCCAATATATTTAATTTTTTTTTGTATACAACTACATTTTGATATGTAGTTCATAAACAACTGACGTCTCAATTGTGTTGCTTTTATTGTTTTTTTCTGAGATATTCAATTTAAAAGTCTACTTAACAGATTGCCAGCCTTGCCACTCTTTAAAATTTGATATAACCTAACTAGGACTCGGATTTTTAGGCAATATCAAAGTAAATCTTTCTCAATCTGTGGCCCAAGTGCCAATTAATTGTGAAGTAACAATCCTGTTTAGAGATCAACAAACAATTGATTTTTTTTTTCAATCAGAACACTGGTTAGAGGCTATATAAATCTATAATTGACAACTGAGAGTAACCAGACAGTTGGCCTCTAACCAACCTTTTTTTTTATTAAAAAAAGCATATAATAATGTAGTTGTTCTATTGATGATGATGACGACGGTTGGGGGTCACTACAGCTACCAAGGCTCACAAGCGCTACTAAGGGGAGAACAGCTACTTGGGTCACTACAGCTACCAAAAAAATTAATAGACCTTTTGTTCATCAAAAGGGTCACTACAGCTACCAAAAAATAGGGGGACAAAATATAGACCCATTTTTATCACTTTCTCCTCACTACAGCTAAAAAAATAACCCTTTCAACCTAACCGAACCTTACCTAATAAAACCTTGCCTAACCGAACCTTAACGATCCTAACCAAAAAGTACCGATACTAACCGAACCTAACCGATCCTAACCGAACCTAACCGATCCTAACCGAACCTAACCGATCCTAACCGAACCTAACCGAACCTTACCGAACATAATGAAACCTAATCGAACATAATGAAACCTAACTGAACCGAATGTAATCTAAACTAAACGTATTGATAAATAAAAAGGCCTATATTTTTTGGTAGCTGTAGTGACCCTCGGTAGCTGTAGTGACCCTTTTGATGAAAAAAGGTCTTTATTTTCTTTTTGGAGCTGTAGTGACCCTGGTGGCTGTAGTGAGCCAGTCCCGATGACGACAACTTCACAATTGGCACTTAAGGCCACATATTTAGAAACACTTTGCTTGATAAGTTGATACTGCATAAAAATCCGAGCCCTAAACATAACATAACATGGCAATTTCGGATTAGAGTAGAATTACCTATAATATAGATCTGTATATTTTTTTTTTTGGAAGTATAGACATATAAAAATGGCCGTATTCTGAAACGTTGCTTAAGACACAGCTAAAGCTTAAAAATCATCAATTATTCTAAAACATTTTCTTAATTATAAAGCTAAGCTTTGGACCTCTTCTATTAGCGAGTGTATGGAGAATGGCTAAGCTTGGCTTCTAATTGAAATAAATCATGATTTTTATTTCATATGAAACACTCTGTATCTACATTTTATTTTGTTCATTGAAACTGACATCACTGTTTTTTTTCTTTCTCTTTTTTACTTTTCTTATTTTGAAAATGGTAGCCATTTTGGTCCATGACGTAATGTTATTTTAACTCCTCCTACTATGAATAAAAGCCTCAGTGGTGGGTGTGTTAAATGTCAACATTTATTGATCCGCTACTCAAAATAATCAATATTGAAATGGCTGCTCGTTGTCTACCAGTCTCTCTGTCTTTTGTACAAGGTGCACTTGAAATAATGCGACCACTGTTGTGGTGGATTTCGAATGAAAATATCGGGGTGGGCCAATAAAAAAGGAAGCTTTCTTTCGTAAAAACACTCATTTACAAATTTTGAATTTAAAAAAAAAAATACTCTGTAAGCAGCCGAGAAGGCCTGTGGCAGACGGACAAGAGTCCAATTGCTTCATGCGAAATGCATTGTCAAAATTCGAAGATTGGAAACCTAACAACAATTACAATGTTCTGATTTAGCTGAAATAATGCATTGTCAGAAAATATAAAAAAATCCCATGCAAAATCGTCTGCAAGGGAGAAGTTCCCATTGTTTTTTTGTTTTGTTTTGTTTTTTTCAGATCCTAGGAACAAATGACCAAGAATATGAATCTTTGTGCAGAAATCTTTCTTTAATTTTGTTAAAGATTTGTCACCCTTATACCTAGTACACACCTGATAATTTAAATGCATTTAAATAATAAACGTGTGCTACAGAGCCCTCTGTGAAAAGGGCAAACAAACAATATGTCGTCGAATTCAATTTATTCAGTTAATACTTAAATATAATATATAAACTATTGACATTAAAATATTGATTTAGTATTTCCATTTAAAATATTAATAATAAAGTCAACTTTTATTTGGTTCGTGTCTGGATTCCGTATAATTCACCTAAACACATTTAATTTGAATTCATTTAACTCATGTGTGTACAAGGTATATTACATAGATTGTTAAAATCTATATAATATTAAAGAAGAAATTGAAAGTGTTTCCTTTCCGGGGATTTTTTTTTTCAATTTTGGGCAAAATTTGAAATTTGAGGTGAAAATTTGAACTTTGATTTGGGTGAAAAATAGAAGAAATGGGGCCTCCGCCTATTCACTAACATATATTCGGAGGCCACGTGTCTTCTATTTTTTTTAACCAGTTGAAATTTTCAAAAAAGTTCAAATTTTCACCCCAATTAATGGGGAAAACAAGGCCTAAAAGTGGTTGACAAAATAAAAACAACATTTGGTCATTTTTGAAGTTAATTTTTATGACTAAAAAGCGTATTTTTAAATATATAATGTATATGCCTCAATTTGAAAATGATCTCATGTGATTCAGTTGTTACTCTTCTAGTTTCTAATACACTTTCAGGTGTTTTTTTTAAAGAAAAGTTGTTTATTTCTTAAAATTCTGTATTTTAAGAAATAAACATATAAGGAAAGATGACTTTTGAAGTACTCTGTATTTCTAGCTGCCTATTATAATTATATGTTACACATTGTGAGTTAAACTGTCATAATTTCACTTTTTCCTTTTCGTTCTGAAGAAATTTCTTTCTTCTACAATAATTTCCCTCCTCCTCCTCCTCCTCTGGTGATTTTTTTTTCTAGTTCAATTTTTATCCTCTCTTCCTCTCTTGCTTTTTTTTAAAACTTGAAAAATATGAACATGAAAATCATAGGTTAGGAAAGGGGGGGGGGGGGTGCTTTATTCAAAGTGAAGTGTCCTCCTTTTGTTTTTTTCTATTATAGCAGCCCAGCACTAAGTTTACTAACAGCCAGACTAATTTGTGGCTGTGTTCTGCACAATTATCACATCAGTTATTATTATTCTCTCTCTCTCTCTCTTTCTATAGAACACTGAACACACATCGGTTTCTATTCTTCTTGGGGTTGCTTTGTTTTTTAATATCACTATCATCATCATAATCATGAAAAACAAATTTAATTAAAGAATTCCGGTTTTTAATTTAGTGTGGGTTTCTCTTCTTGGTATTTATAGGTTTTAGAGACCACGGAAAATTTTACTTAACACCTTTAAAAACTCTTTTTACGTTAAATTCAAACAAAATATAATTCTGAAGATTTTATTTTATATATATATATATATGTTAAGGTTTGTCTGTCTGTCTGTGTATAACGCCATACAAACAAGGACAAAAACGTTTAAGCACGTGTGTCGGAATTTATTTCAATTTAAATGAATTGCTTTTTCTCTCATGGTCAACTTTATGTTGCGCTCTCCCGATCCAAGAACCCAAACAATAGTTAGGGTGCTTATGAAGTATTTGAATAAAATAGTTAAATAATTTTAGTAGCAAACTTAAACTAGAATTTTGCGCCCGTCATTTATGACGGGTAATTACCCCACTAATATTAATATAATATTGAAACAGAAAAAAAAACATGACCTATGCTTCTAGCTAGCTACAATCATACCTCGGTATACGGCCCCTCTTTATACGGTATTTCGCTATAACGGGTCTTTTTTTTTAATTATAGCTCAGTTTCGATTTACAGCCCAGAATTTCACCATATACGGCCAACATGCAATTTGCTATGTTGTCGGCTTATGATTGAAAATAAAAATGATTCGTTATACGGCAATGTTGCTTTACGAGGCAATGTTCTCGAAACATACCTTGGCCGTAAAGTGAGATATTAGTGTATATAATCCTAAATTTCTTGAGAAATCCCGGTGACGTCAGAACGACATCAACTTTTGACAGGCGCGTTATGTGTAGGTCTAAGTCTATAGGGCCATATGCTTGGCGTTCTGGTCGCGGCGACCATGTTGCAAAGTGCAATAAATGCACAAAAATCACAAATATGTCACAAAAAAGTTAAAAAATAGGTACACTGACTGGTCTTACAGTACAGGAGCAACTCACTATTCTGGATAGTGTTCAATCACATCTTAAAGATGAACCCACTTCGTAAGCTGCAGAAATGTCTCGAAAAGAATCCTGATTTGATAAAATTTACAGATTCTAAAAATGGCTTTAGTCATAAACAGAAAGTATTGTATGCTCCACTTGTATCTGTAGATGTTGAGCGTTCATTTTCCATCTATAAGGCCATTCTGAGGAAGAATCGCACACAGTTTACCACAGAAAACCTTGAAATGTATAACATTGTGCATTTCAATGCTTTTCTTAAATGAATAAGTATGATATTGTGTACTAAATATGCTAATGTAATTATATCATCCATTAATTCTTGTGATAGCCTGTAACTGCCTGTTTATTTGTACTTAAGAAATAAATTTGTGAAAGAAAAAAATCACAATTGTTTCACACAAATGACCACTTTTTTTCACACAAATCACAACACAAATGAAGGTCTAAAAATCACACAAATTACCAACCCCATGACCTTAAGGTCCTAATACCTTGTGGTACACACACGAGTTAAATGAATTCAAATTAAATACGTTTTGGTGAATTATACGGTACAGTTAAGGACATGAACCCAAATAAAAATTGACTTTATTTTATTATTAATAGTTTAAATTGAAATACTAAATCAATACATTTTGTCAATAGTTTATAATAAATTATATTTAAGTATTAACTCAATATTTTGAGATTATTAACTGAATAAATTGAATTCGACATATTGTTTGTTTGTCCTTCACAGAGAGGGCTCTGTAAAACACGTTTATTATTTAAATGCATTTAAAGTATCAGGTGTGTACTAGGTATAAAGGGTATTTTCATGTTGGTTATCTTTTAAAATAAACTTTTTATATCAATTTTAAATTATTTTCTTTTTTCTTTCTATTTTGACATTTTGACAGTTCGACCAAAATGCCTTAAAAATCATCTGCTAGTCATTTAGAAAACTTAATTTAGCTCATAAATATAACATTTTAATTTTCTTCTTTAATGTTGCTTCTAAAACTCAAAATAATCAGAAATTTCTATTCTATATTATATTGTTGTCCTTCATTTGCATATTTTGCAATGGCTGCTTGTTTATGTAAACAGTCTATAAAAACCAAATTAAAAGCAAAAAAAAAAAAGGAAAACAGAACCAATTTTATGACTTGAGGCATATTAATATGTAGATACATTGTATATAGATCTAGTCTTCAACCTTTTGCTATAGGTGGGCCGACGCAGTTTAGTGTCGTCACACCTTCAAATATTCTATATAGAAACTAGGGATGGGCCATTCGAATCCTCGAATTCCGCGAATCTTTAAAAATATTCCGAGATTCGAAAACTCGAATCTTCGCGCTTTCTTCGTCTTTCGAATCTTTCGAATCCTAACCTAAATAAAAACTGTTAAAAACTTTGGTAAAATAAGTTTTAACTCCATTCACGTCTAATAGAAGCGTTCACGAACAAAAAAAAAAACCGGCGATTGTTGCGAATTTCGGTGTTACCCGGATCACCAATACCATCACCTTGTGGCGACCCTGAGTGCTACACTTGTTTTGTATTATTAATAATATAATATTTAATATTATTTTCATTTATTTGTATCTTCTTAATGAATAATAGAGGATTCTTATATGAAGGATTCGAGGGATTCGAGAACCTTTTAGGATTCGGATTCGAGAAAATTTAGGATTCATCGTCCCACCTCTTAATAGAAACTCAATTTTTTTGTTAAAAAAAAAATTGTAAGTCTATATTGTAATTGACATCTAATGATAACATTATCTTTTATGTGCGTGTGTATAAATGTATATGTGACACATGCAGCAGCAGCAGCTATATACAGTAGGCCTATATTTTGTGGCTCTTGTTTTGTAACATCTGAATCTTGGCATGTGTGAGTGTGTGTCTTTGGGCATAATACAGGCTCAGTATATAGGCCTATTATATTTATGCTCAAGTTCCGCTTCTTAGCTGTGAGCGTATCAAAGCTAATTTCCATAAACTGTCAGGAATAATAATGAGTGGCCTATCATCGTTAATGACGTGTCAATTGTGTCATTTTTTTTTTCCTTCTCTACATATATGCAAATACTTAATTAGGCTTTTTGTCTGCGATTAGTACCAAAATGAGTCTATAGCCTCATTTTTTTTTTCTTCTTCTTCTATCTTTATTTTCTCTGTCTCTCCTCTATATGTAAACCTACAGTATATTTTACATGTATAGTTTACATATTATGCATTTATAATGTTCTTAATAAGTGAAACTTAATTTTTAGTGACACCCACCACCACCACCACCACCACCTTATAAACATTTAAAAGTGATTACACCTTGTAATTTATAATCCTTTGTAGCATTTTGAGATAAATTGATTATGTTTAGTGCCTCCCCCCTCCCCACTGCACCCCTCTCCCACCCACCCTCTTTTGTAAACAATTGTTTAAGAAAAATGAATTAATTTCTTTTTTTTTTTTTGAATAATAATAAAAGCATTTTCGACTGTTGTTGTGAGACCTATGTGATTTTTGTTTTGTTAATTTATTATTGAAGTACTCTGTATATGTTGGATATTTAATAATATAAATTCTACTCTCATTAGAGTATAATATGCTGCGCTTAATCCATCTCAATTATCTCAGATTAACAGATCTATTACTTATTATTTTAGTAAGGCCTACAGACAAAAAAATAAGGCGCTTTTTTATATATAAAGCAGGATGTCTGCTTATACAGTATGTCTCAAAAGTGTCTGGAATATGGTGGAGGAAAAAATGGCTCGTATTTCGCAGGATGTTTGTTTCAATGCGCATGATTACTAAGGCCAGAACATTTCAGTAACTACAGAATGTTTATTTTGCTTATTTTAGGTAATTTATGTTTTTTTTTTTAACTTAAACAATAATAAGCCCACTGATTATGCAATTTTATTTCATTATTTCAACCTGCAAATTTGGAAAACCAGGGGGGGGGGGGAAAGATCGTGGAATTAGAAAATTTTCAAAAATAGTCAAGGGAAAAATGTGAGGAAATTTAGCATAAAAAATATATGTAAAACACGGAAAAGTTAGGTAATTTATTTTCACAAATTTCAATACCAGTGATTAAAAAAAACTGCCAAAAAAAACAGGGGTCAGAAAATTCAAAAAGCTTAAAAAGGGCAAAGTTTCAAGAGTTTTTTTAAATATAAAAAAATTGGGAGGGGGGGGGGGGGGAAACAGGTTTTGCCACTCAACTTGGAAATGTCAGGGAATTAGAAAATTTAATTTAAAAAAAGTCATGAACTTACTGGCTACTAAAAAGGAAAATATATACAGTGATGTCAATTATTATTAGTGTACAGAAGCTGTTTTTTTTAAATAACCAGAGAAATATCTAATTTTCTTAAGCAGATATAGATGATAGATAAACCTGGAGAAAAGTCTGAAAATTTTAGAAATGAAAACCAGTGTCAAACCTCATTCTCCATTTATACTTTCACACTTTTTGCCTTGTTTCCACTGGGTCGAAAAATTTCAACTTTTTGACAATTCAACTGGGGAAAAATGGAAGACACGTGGCCCCTCCGCCCATTCACTATCGCAGGCAGGAGCCACGTGAGTTCCATTTTTCACCAGTTGAATTGTCAAAAAAGTTGAAATTTTTCGACCCGGTGGAAACAAGGCATTACAGTCCAAAACAGTGTTCATCTTTCAAAGTTTTTTTTTTTTATTGCATTTAATTTAATTTTCTTTAAATAATAATTTTAATTTCATTTCATTTCTCATGCACAGAAATTAAAACAACATTCCACCCTTTCTCGACAGATGGTGCTGCAAAATGCGATATTTTTGCTTAATTTTTGGTTACTGGATGGTGACACCCTGTATATACAGCATGTTCCAAAAGAAACATCAAAGGGTATTATGAAAGTAGGAGGGGGGGGACAAAGGGTGGTGCTCATAAAACGTCCTTTGTTTAAAACTGATTAATATCAGCTGAAAATGAAAGAATAATTTCTCTCAGAAGTAAATGAAAATTTAAACCTCGTTTTTGTTTAAATTCAAAAACGGTTTACTTAGGCCCCGTTTCCACTTGGCTAAAATGAGAGTAAAAATGAATTTTAACCTGAAATAATAGTTTAAATAATTTCAATTAGTTGAATTTCTTTTCAACTTGTAAAGGTGATGATTCTGGTCACCATTATTAGATTTCTCTTTGTTTTTGTTTTTATTTAGCAAGTTTCTATTTTATCATTTAGTTCAATTATTCCTTATTTCAGGTGATTTTAATGCATTTTAATTAGATGTCTTTTAGATTTAACTATATAGCTTTACATCAAAATAACGCCATTTCAATTTAAATGTTCTTGAGGAATGGCAGTTTATAGTTAAGTTAAAATGGTAGAGCGATAGTGGTTTACTCACTTTAATTAACCCAACATAATAAAAACAAACTATTATAGTGAACTGGCGGGCCACGTTTGTGCTGTTTCACCCATACTATACACTGCCATTTTTGTTTTTCAATTAAAGTTTTCACTATTTAATCATTTTCGTTACATGGAAACAGGGCCCTTATCATGCAGTTTGCTTTCACATTGTCTTCATCTAAAAACTTACATCTACACTTTATATATGCGTGTTTTTAACGACCATCTTAAGTGTCAAATGTGTAGCTTTTATTTTATTGTTTCTGAAATATTCATTTTGAAACAATTTACATTTTAACTGCTTCATGCACTTTAGGAAGGTGTTTCTTTTGAGGAACAGATTATGACTGTTGATTCTTGGACATACAGTAGATATAATAGATAATAATGTTTTAGGAAGGCTACAGTCTAGTGTAGTAGTTATACAGTTAATTTGCTACGGATTGTAGATTAGTCCCATGTGGCCGCGCCTCTCTTAACCTAGCCTAAAGCCTAGTTACACACTTGGATACAAAATCGCGCGACTCCAGTATCTGGCCTTGTCTATAGTGAATGTCGAGATGTACGCGCTATAGCGACTCGAGACTACAGAACATTGTCTCTATACAATCTAGAGATTGTTGCAAGACAAAATTCCCCGTGTATTTTTTGTATCTCATATGCACCTTAAATGGATGGAAAACATGATACACTGTTGTGCAACATTCTGTAGTGTGGACACTCCCCCCCCCCCCGAATGTATAGAATACTGTCTAGATACAAAGACTTGCAACTGTATCTCGACAGTCGGTCCACAGTCCCATACATTGTCGCGTGCCTTTGTATCCAAGTGTGTATACTATAGGCTCAACGCTCGGGTGTCTTTGGCACCAAGAGCCACATTCATTTGTCGATTTTACTGCCCTTTGCTTTGTTATAAGATGAGCATGCATAGAAAGAAGGCGGCTAATTGGGAATGGCGGTAAGGTAGGCGTTCACACTGAAAATAATTTATTACAAATTATTAGTGTTTTATCTTTGTTTTCTTGTCACAATAAGACGGTGTCAAATTAAACGCCAAAATTTTAAATCGAGAGCTGCAGCGTGCAACAACTGTAACTCATGGGTTTGCGGATTAACGTTGCATGTATGGTATGTGGGGGTATATTTGCCTTCTTCTGAATATCAATATAATAAGAACTCTCGCTATAGATACTCATTAGTAGGGGGCTCGGATGTTTATGCAAAATTCAAGCAAATGTTTCTCAATTTGTGGCTGAAGAAGAGCCGATTATG